>CM032892.1:22228953-22828953 GCA_019176425.1 Megalops atlanticus
GAATATGAAGGACAGCCTTCCCTTATCCCCTACAAAACTGTTTAATTTGGAAAATGTTTAATTGTTAAGTTGATAAATGTGCTTCTAAGAATCTGTCTTTCCAATTGCCAGTAATTCATTGTCAGTAACTGAACTCATGTCACCAGTTGCATCTGAACAGGTTAATTGTCCGATCGCATTTTTCATTGTCTTTAATTTGTATAGTGTCATAATTGTATAAAGTCTAACAGCCAACAAGTGGTTAATGAGCCATGATGATTAGCCTGTGGATAGATGAAGGTGTGTGGCTGCAGAGTGCACTTACTGCAGTTTAGCTGTGTGCTTGAGGCTGGGTCCTGTTTTTGTTGGTTTTGAAAATAAATTCCTGGGTTTTTGTAAATTTTATTCCTTCTGTTCACTTCTTTGTGTGAAGCGTAGGCCAGCTTCTCCACAAACAACAGTAATGCCAAATATTCAAAAGATCTACCTTCCCCAAACTCTTTAGGTTCTGTGAAGCGATGACAGAGCTTTCTTTCAAATTAAAGGGAATCCAATTTCTCAGTACAATAAATAAAGTGTCTCTGGCAGAGTGTAGAGGTCATGTAGAAGTCTTTAAAAGTTTCTAAAAGTACCAACACTCTCTTCTGGTACTCTTTTACTATAATAAGGACACAGAGAGATGTTACTGTTGCTGATTTGTTAGGTCTGTAGAGGGCACTTGGCAGTTTTGTTGCCAAATTTAGATGTTCCCGTTATGTTTACGCACAGACATTGATAGATTTGCCAAGTAGTGGTTATTGAACCAGAGTGGCAAACTTGAAGAAAACATGCAAAATAAGCACCACCCCATATCAGCATCTATCTACATACAACACCTTTTGAAGGGCAAGCTGGAGACTTTTGGTATGACAGCAGAACTTAGGTTGTTTGGGATTCTACGTAAAGCTACAATCCATCTTCTATCCAGTTTGCTTGTCTGTCACACAGAAGGAAGCTGGGAAGGAGCAGATCCAATCTATATACCAGTATTTAACATTTCCTAAATAAATCTATTAATACTCACAAAAGGAGTACAAATTCTTTTTTCAGACTCCCCTTGCACTGATGGTGAAGTAGTATAGATCACCACATAAAAACAACAGCCTTAAAAGCATCTCAAAAAAGCATTTATCTCACGTTCTTTCAGCAACAAGCAATATCATAACTCGAATAAACAACTGCCAAATATGCATTATTTCATAAATCATCGCACTTGAATTTAGCTGTGATTCTACCATCACACACAATAAGTGGAAACTGAAAAATGATCAGATGCACAGGGGTACAATAATGAATACTGTGCGGTGAGCTGGATTTGTTTTTGATCAAAGGAGATGACAAGGAAAGAATAAAGAAAGACAAAGCAAGAAGTTCTGAAACGTGAGACAAAGGCACCCGGCTATTGAATAATTTAAATGAATGGAATGGTGTTTTCACTCCTCTGGTCTGAGAGACATCATTATTTCCCATTACAAGATGGAAGGGTGAGACAGAAGACTAAGGAGTGCTGGCGTTTAGTGGGGCCTGGGTGAGCGTTAGAGGGTGACCTGAACTGGAGGGTTTAGGTAGAGATGAACAGACAATGCTGGTAGTTGCAGAACGGACAATAACCATAACAGTGATCATTTGGTTATTGTATGCTTGTTTACTGTCTACTCTCAATTAAGAGAAACATTGTCATCATTGTTACGTTCAGTATTGGTTCATTGGTTCAGAATATGTCATTTGGAAATTTATTTTGTGTTCTGTGCTTTCTATAGACTGTTGTTTATGATTTGGAACAGCTTGAATGTTATGCTTGGGAAGCAAATTGACTTGAATTGAATGAAACTGAACCAATCGAGTCCAGTCAAGCTGACTCAAGTCAAATCGTATCAGTTGTGTGTGTTGTGTGATAGCTGTTGAGCGTGAGCGGCGGTGCCGTACCGAGCTTTTCTTCGGGGTACACAGCCGGCTCCAGCAGCGCCTGCAGCTCGGCGCTCTGGATCAGGTAGTTCTTCAGCTGGGTCATCATGAGCCGGATCTCCTGCAGCATCTCGGTGCTGGAGGTGTGCTTCTGCATGGTCTCCAGGGTGAAGGCCCGGTAGTCCCGCACCAGGTTGCCGAAGTACGACTCGCGGTCGCGGCCGAGCTCCACCAGCCGCTTCTTCAGCTTGTTGTCGACGCTCATGAAGCTGGTGAAGACGCTGGAGATGCTGGCGATGGAGAGGCGCGGCTTGGCCTTGTCCAGGACGCCGGCGGGGCTCCGCTTCACGGTGGCCGCGGCGCCGCCGGGGGCCTCGGCCTCCTCCTCCGTGCTGCTGGTGGAGTAGGAGTCGTGGTCGAGGGGCGGCGCCCGGCCCTCGGGGGCGTAGAGGGAAACGTCCGTGCCCCTCAGATCCACCACCGGGACGGAGCGGCGGAGCGGCGTCGGGGTGCCTGGGGGCTGCGCCGCGCACTCGGACGGGCCGCTCTCGGGGTCCTCTTCCGGGATGCCCGTGTCCTGGGACAGCAGCGAGGGCGTGATCTGAGACAGCCTCTTCTTCCGGGGAGGAGGGACTGGGCGGGGCTTTTTCGCCGAGGCAGGGCTCACGGGGGTGTCGGTACTGGCTTCACTCATAGCCGTCTCGGGCGTGGCACACTCCTCCTGCGGCGCGCCTGGCTCTCCAGCAGGGGGCGCCTCGGCCGTAGTCGGGTCATCGATGCAGATCAGCGTGGCGACGGCCACCGTGTCCTGCTTCCCGTCCTCTTTCGACGCGGCACTGCACTCTTCCTCGGAAGCCGCCTCCTCCGGCTGCTTCTCGGAGGGCCTGCGGCGGGGGGGCACGGGCGGAACGCGTCTCTGCGGGAGGGACTGCGGCCCCGACTGCGCGGCCTGACCTGATCTGCCAGAGCCGCTTTTCGGTGACTGCGCAGGTGGACCCGATCTGCCAGAACTGTTCTTCGCTGACTGCGCGCCTGGACCCGATTTGTCAGAACTGGTCTTCAGTGACTGCACAGGTGGACCCGATTTGTCACAACTGCTCTTCAGTGATTGCACAGGTGGACCTGATCTGTCAGAGCCGCTCTTCGTTAACTGCGCAGCTGGACCTGTACTTTCAGAGCTGCCCTTCGGTAACTGCGCAGATGGACAAGCTGTATCTGAGCTGTCCTGCTGAGCTTGGGGGGGCTGTTTACCGCTGTTGCCACTTACTTCCTGTTTCGCCTTCCCTGTGCTTGTCGGGGTCAGGGGGCTGGGGGCACACGCAGGGGCTAAGGGAAGAGGGGGCCCGTCCGCTTTGTCCTTGCCTTGCTTGGCTGCCGTTGCCAGCTCCTCGGAGGGGTGAGGCCGTGGGGGGAGGGGAGGCGGCCTCTTGTAGCGGGGCTGGGCCTGGCCGGGCGTGGTCAGGCTCTGGCTCCTGGCGATGGGAGCGGCCTGCGGCTGGCTGTTGCAGTACTCCTCGATGAAGATGGGGTTGACGTACCACAGCCTGTCGTTCCCCATGGACAGCTCGATCTCGCACGAGTTTGTGTGGTTGTGGGCTTGGCTCTGGTCGGCTCTCCTTGTGCAGCCCCTCCCCTCGTCTGAGCACCGGTTCAAGGAGGAGCCCCAGAAATCTGCACAGGAAAGACAGGAGAGGTCAAAGCCTCAATGCTATGGCAGGCCTGTTCCTGAGTTCTTCTGCCTACTTGGTGAGAGAGGCAAGATTCTATATGAGGAAGTCTATGACATTGTTTCTGCTCAGCAAACATCCTTATCTAAAGCGAACTGCATAACTTGCAACTTTTACTTGTTATCTGTGTATAAAGCTGGGTAATTATGGAGGCAATTTGGGTTAAGTACCCAGCCCTAGGGTATAACAGCAGTACCATACCAGGCAGTCAAATCAGCAGCCTTTGGAGCTCTGTGACTTATCACTATATCACACCTCTGTCACACAGCACCCCTGTCAACTCAAACTGCACACCAGATCCACACAGCCGGAGGCATCGAGCGGAAGTGCAGAGACGTCCACGCCCTTACCGGAGCCCAGGTTTGAGATCACCTCCATGTCCTCATACTTTGTTGCTTGGACGATCACCTGCGGTAACCTCAGGGTGAACGGCAGAATGTCTCTGAGCGGGTGCAAACAAGGAGGAAAAGGGAGATGGTTATGCTGTTAATAGTTCCTATCTGGGGCGACACAAAAATTGCTGGATGATAGAGGCTGCTTCCTGGTGTGTGTGTGTGTGTGTGTGTGTGTGTGTGTGTGTGTGTGTGTGTGTGTGTGTGTGATATCCCTTCAGTGGGCTCAATAGCTGTGGTGTGGAAGGTTGGTGAGGGTATGACAAACCATGACACTCTCAGAGGCCATATTCCCCAGGACCAGAGCCAGATACCTCAGAAATCTATTCATGCAAGGTGTAGGTGGCTGAGATGTTTATTAAATTCTGTTGAAGGCGACATTGCCGGAAACGTCCCAGTTGCTCCTTAAAATTTCTTTGAGAGAGTCTAACTGCGTCTGCAGGCGGCATTGCGGAGAATCCATCGCCGCGGAGATGAGGTCTGTCTTACCGGCTGACGCAGTAGAAGGCGATGAGCTTGAAGATGTCGTCAAAGACCAATACTGAGCCCTCAAGATAGATCACTGCGCAGAGAGGGGGGGCAGGGGAGAAAAGAGAGAGAGAGAGAGAGAGAGAGAGAGAGAAAGAAAGAGAGTGAGAAGGTGGAGTCAGAGCCTGCTGATCAAAGCTCAGAGTAGAATTATCAGCCCAATCTGACCAACCACAGCTCGGAGCGGATTCACTCATGCAGCTTCTTGTGCACACTTCCTGTGTACAAGATGGTGATGTGCAATAGCGTGATAACCTTGCGCACACCACTGGCGCCAGGTGGCTTCAAATACTGAGGCAGTTCGGGCTAGGGGGGCCCAGTGGCATTATCGGCGTTGATATCATTCCTAGATGTTATGTTTGTGCAAGCTGTGAACGTGTGTCTGTCTGCGTGGGTGTCCCGACATTACAACTGCTTACCTCATTCTTACTTGGAACTGTATTTCACTGCTGATTAGCAATATAGCACCTTGTACCTTTTTTTATTAACATCTGCATACTGTGACATATTTTGCTCATATACTATGAATATTTTAACAATGACCTATGGGGAGCAGTGAATATAACACCAGCTGCAGACAGGAACCAATGTGCACACGCAGAGAAGATGTCAGGGACAGTGTAAACTGGGAGGGGCCGTGTAATCTCAGAGGTACACAAGTAACGTCCACAATTACCTCTCTGACCTTCACCATGAAAGTATCTTTCAAAAATGATTAAGGGGAGCAGGGAGGGAGCCAATACTAATGATGTTTTTTTTTTCCTCTAGCACCTGCATGTGCAATAAGTGTCTTTGTATTTACTCTGTATTTAATCTATGACCTTGACAGACTGGTAAGAATGGTAATTATCGGGTCCGGCCGGGTGGGGAGGACAGCCTGGCTGTGAGAATGTTCTTTTCTCTGGCGTTGCGAAAGGTCGCGTGCAGCACGGTGCTGCTCTGATATCCTGCCAGTCAAGCGCTGCATGCTAGCCTCTGGCTTCTTACTTGAGTGTCATTAAATTACTTCACTGTGAAGCTGCTTGTTATTCCCCCAACACCACACACACACACACACACACACACACACACATTATTTGTTTGATGTCCAATCACATTTTCTTTTGTTTTTATACATTTCTTTTTACCACTTGTAACTATTAAATATTGGCATAAGGTAAAGAAATAGAACATTGGAGAAAGTGGTGGATTTGTGGGAACTACGCTCACTCAGCAAATTCTAAGGAAGTGACCACATCATTTTCCTGGTGTAGTTATTTATGGCAAACTTTGTCTTAGTTTAAACAGACTGCTGCTTGCTCACCGGATGCATACCAGTAACCACTGAAAGCTTCTCTGGGTATCTACTAGCCTGACAGTGATGGAAAAAGAAGAGACTTTTTGATTATTGTTATTTTAATGTTGCATTTAATCTCACCTACTATTGATGAAGTGATGGCAAGAATCAAATAATTCAGAAAGCAGCTTTCCAAATAGCACAGTTGCTTTTTAGCAGCTGTTTTTTAGCAAGCTAGACAGTTACTCTGCCGTACATAACTGAGAAGTGTGAGGAAGAAAAAAATATGTGCTTATTCTGAAAACATTAAATATTCTACCTCCTTGCCACCAGCAGTATCAAAATAAGAGGCTCATATGTCGGAGAAATTGTACATAATGTTCTGTTATCACAGGAAATTGCCGTCTCTAGACTAACTTTCTCTCCCTCGCACGCTGCCAATCCTATTGGCACATTCTCTTCCAAAGTGACATCACAAAGGACTGGCAGTCACACAAACCCCCCTTGGGGCGAGTCTTCAGAAACAGAGGTTTTAATCCATTAAGAAATCATTTCCAGCTCAGGCATTCTCTTGAAAAAAAAGGAAAAAGAATGAATTGCAATCATTGGCAGATTGAACCTGACAAGGGAGACAATGCTTCCCACACGCCTCCTGGTGAGCGAGCCAGCTGCTTGCTGCTGGAGGGCAATGCTTACACATGGTAACTAGCTGTTAATACAAGAATAGTTTATTATAGCATTATGTGCTCTATTATGCTTAAAACAAATATCTTAAATTTGTGTTAAATTTAAACTTCACGAGGAGGGCCCGACTCCCTTTCCCCCTCCCCTCCAGAAGTGCACTCACACCGCATACACAAAGCTCGCGCGGATGTCTCCATCAGCGCGGCTCTCGCTGTGTATTATTTCATATTTACATTTCAATGGAAACTGTGAGGGCACAAAGGCGGAGGTGACATTGACTGACACCCTCAGATTTCCCTTTTGTACTCCCCTGCTTTTCAAAGGGCAGAGAATGAAAGTCGGACAGCGGGCTGCGCTGTGGGATGTGCCACCGCCGGCTCTCGCTTCCCTCGGCGGAGACGTCCCGGCGGGCACGTGGGCCTCGTGGCGGCGGGAGCCTGCAGACTCAGGGGAAAGGTAAGCCGGGGCGAATGAAATATGCATGCTTTCCCCATTTCGCCGAGTGAGTTGTTTGGGCTGACAGACACAGCGGGACGGAGTTCTCGTCTGGTATTTTGCTGGGTTTTGCTTTCCCGTCTCACTGGCCCAAACACAGGTTTTTCCCTGAGTGCCGTGCATGTCTGGAGACAGAGCTGCCTCCAACACCACTGCCCCAAACTCAAACTTACACCGAGCACAACACAGCTTTATGTGTAGCATGTAGGTCTGCCCCACACTCAACTCCGCTATATACGTAATTCTGCCCAAAACAGTCTTACTCCTTCCGGACTGGTGCCTGTCTAATGGATATGCAAATGAAGTTTCAGCTCCATCCCCCCCTTTTTTCACAAAACCTGTATTAAAAAAGGTCAATGAATGACACGAGTGACACATCCAAACTGGTGACTGTGTCAGAAGGTACAGTACGCACACACATACCGAACATTCTCACAGGTGTAGGCAAATATGCGGTTAATCGTAATAGAAGGACTTGTGCCCGCACATTAGTGCGAGATCAGCGTCTGTGTGTGGGAAGAGATCTCATTTTTAATACCTGGTGACTGAGCTCAGCTCCAGCCTCGTTAATGACAGTGACACAGGGCCAGACTCACTCACTCTCTCAGCACCCATGGCAGTGAAACAGGAAGTCCTTTGAACTCTTGATGAGCTCTTGAGCAGGAAGTCTGTGGTCAAGGTTTCTTTTCCCACAGTGGACAGGGGCCACAGAGGCATGCTTCCTCTGCATCACCGTGTACTGTCTCATGCACTTCGGCTCTGCAGATGTGCGAGCGCATGGCGAATGCAGAAAAAAAGGTCCTACTCACACGACTTCTCCTCCTTGATGAGCAGATCTTGTACTTGTGGTGCCCCCTCCTGGTCAGGGAGCCGAACTGACAGGACCATCTTCTTCAGTATGGGGTTCTTCCTCACCAGGAAGATCTGGAACAAACAAAGTTAAACATCATTTTGATCCACCAAATCACTGCTCAAAGTGAAACAGAAGTTTCTTTACACCACAGCTAAGAACAGATGCTGACAAAATGCGGATTACAATGCAGATAAGACCTGCATGTTGTTATAGGACTTCATTGAAAGTGTATGTCTTTATAAAGCTCTGAAATATGAGACTTAAAAGGAAAATAAAGACTTTCTTAAGAACATAGTGTTCGCACATTCTTTAAAAGAAAACAATGCCAACTGTCTTCTGAATTTTACAAAGCTTTACTTTATGTCTTCATGTAGTATTCTGTGTGTGTGTATGCAGAAATCGGCTTTGAGCATTAACAAAGTAACTCACCCCGGGTGTCTCTCTCTGCAGAGTTGAATTGGCTCGCTCTGGTCCCATACCCAGCTGCAGCCAAACAGGGCAGGTTTTGATAAGCTTCTCCAGGACGCTGATTCCCGGGTTGGGGGAGCGCATGAGGCCGAAAGGTGAAGTGGGCGGGGAAAAGGGGCCAGGGCTAGAGGAGGAGGCAGGGCCTGGGCTGGAGATGGAATTGGAGACGGAGGCTGGGGTAGGAGATGCTATGGGGCCTGGGGTGGGGGAAGAGGCGGGGCTTGGTGCAGAGGAAGAGGTGGGGCCTGGTGTAGTGGAGGAGGCGGGGTCAGGGGTTGTGGAGGAGCTAGGGTCAGGGGTTGTGGAGGAGGCAGGATCAGGGGGAGTGGAGGAGATGGACTCAGGGGTGGAGCAAGAGGCTGGAGCTGGGGTCAGGGGGAGTGCGGGGGCTGCCAAGGGGCCTGGGGAGGAGGAAGACATGAGATCTTGGGGAGAGGGAGGAGTAGTGTCTGAGAGGGAGGGGGGCTTGCGGCCTTTAAGGGAGAAGGGAATTGAGGATGATGTGGAGGAGGGTTTAGGGGCTGGCGGGGGAGGCGTTGGGGAATAGGGTTTGGGACCTTGTGCGGAAGGTGGTACGGAGTAGGGTTTGGGACCGGGAGGGGCTGGTGGCATGGAGAAGGGTTTGGGCCCTTTGGTAGAGGAGAGTGTGGATGGTGGTGCAGGTTCTTGGGGGGAAGAGGGTGTAAGTCCTTGGGATAAGGTGGTTTTGATCCCCAGTCTGGTGGGTGAGTGGGGCTCTGGAGTCACCCTGCAGAGAGACAATCATCAGCCAGTCACTGCTTTGCTTCTTCCTCATAACTCACTGTTGGATTGCCTTCACACAGATGCCTCGTAGTCAACTTTGGTGTTACCATCCTGTGATATAAAATGCAACCTCACCATCACACTATAGCCATATCTCACAGTAGATTGCCTTCACACATCAAACACCTAAACCCCAAAGGTTCTTGTGCATTGCCTTGATGCAACACGCATCTGAATGAAAACATACACCGTGAAATTACCTTCGAACAAAACAGGGCTTAATCTCACAACACATCACTTTAACATAACTCTGAAACCTAACAAGCTGACCGCACACCACGCAACTATCTATACGACATATTACCGTAACCCAACACACACAGCTCAAATGGCACACAGTGCAATTGCCTTCACACAATGCAAGACACATTCTCAAAGCACAGCAACACAACACAACACCTATCAACCAGCACACCTTAGAATTACCTTCACGCAATGCGCAGCCCAAGCTAACAGTGCGTCGCTACATCATCAACATGCTGTTACATGTGCACTTCTCCTTGTGCAGCTGAACACCCTGTTCTATCTGTAACACACTGCTCAAAGCTCAACACGTGGTACCACAACTCGGCGAGCTGTTGCAAAGCGTATGACCCCACGACCTGCTGGCTTGATTTATTTGCATGCGATTCTACGCATCATCATATTTTTTGCATCCAGTAACACATGTTCCCTGTAGCTCCACACACCGCTGCATCCCTGACAGCTCCGCATACACTCAGACCAGCAAACAGCAGTTTCGTTTAGTATTGCAGTTGCATGATCTGCGGCCATTTCTCATTAACAAAATGACCAAAGAGGTGTGTCCAAAAATTGGCGCCACTGAGAACATCACTGTCGAAACAACAGCACTTTTTCCTGTGTTAAAATTACCCCAACTAAACTTTTCTATTTGACAAAAAAAACTATTGAAAAAAATATACTTCAAAGTTCTGCTCACAGAGATGTATGAGTACAAGTATATTCACATTTGACCGTGAATATTGGTTGCATGTGCTCAAAGCATCAAAAACCTTTTTGAATTAAAAGCCTGTGCTTTTTAAATTACACAGTTTTGCAAGTTTGCCATATTTTAGTACAGATAATATTACTTTTTCACCAATAACTCATGTAAGCAATACAAAAAGGTTTTCGTTCATTTTTTACATTTATTATTAACATGTTGGTTAAGAGTTCATATCTGTCACATGAAATTATTATTAGGCCGCTAGTCACATAGCAACCATTTTAACCATTTTTAAACAAAGTCACAAGTCGATGAAACTTTCAAATTAGAATACACTGGAGCGCAACAGGAATGTGTGAGGAATAATTAAACATCCCGAGACGTTTGAATTGCAAAGTTCTGTCACAAATGAGGACAGCTTGACATCTTAATAAAAGCGTAGGCAGTCCTGTTTTGAAGCCAGATGATTGAGACTGTACTTGAAGTTTTTGATTTAATGAATTATACCCCAGGTTTGGGTCAAAAGTAGAAAAATAACTTCTTTCCTCAACTTGTTTTTGATAGATGATATATGGTCAGGTATTGTCAAAGAAATCATACCAAACATAAAATTCAGTTTGAAAACAGACATTAATGGGCTTTCAGCTGAATGTTGTGTTTGACAAAGAATTGATGTATTTGTAAGTAATTTCATTATTCTGACAGCTAAAACTACAATACCCTCTTTAACAGAATTTCTCTTTTTGCTTCATTTCAATGTGGTTGTCTGATTCTCTGAGACTAACGAGGTTGGCAAAATGTGCATCGCCCCAAAGGATGGGTTTACAAATGACCCCCATTCAAAAATTCTCTCAGGCACAATAAAGTCAAGGCATAAAAATGACTGCTGAATTATAATGTAAATTGAGTAGATTCTGCAGTAATGTACTTTTCTTATGCATTATACATTTAAGTTTATGGTCTCAGCGAAGAAACAGGCCAAGTAGTTACTATGAAATTCATTAAAAGGTTCACACAGTTACACTAGAGGAAAGCTAGCCTTCAGCCTGAAAAGCCTTTAGTATGAACACTGCAGAAAATGTTGATTTCAGACTTGGCAACAGCTATCCTTAAACTTCCCCGACATTTGTAAAAGTCATTTTAAAGGCTATGTAAAAAGGTGTGGGGAAAGCGGACATCACCACATAAAACAGTAGTACAAACTGACTGTTTATGTTAGTCATGTCAGCCTTTGGGTAGTTAGATGAAACAGCAAAATTTGTGAAATAAACTTGCAGTTAAGGACACAGCAATACATGCAAAGAGTGCAATGGAAAAACGTTTTTTTCTTTTTGAAAGGAGTGACTAATACTGAAAAAATTAAGATGGAAATTTCTAAGGCTGCTTCCCTCTCCCTGAAGAAGAGAGACAGTAAGTTTCCAGGCCACGAACACCGCCTGGAACTCTAAACTTCTGCTTTGTGTCTGGAAAAAGAGCTCAAACCTACCCTGAAGACGGGCCCGTTTCCTGAGCGATAACAGCTGACTTCATCATTGTGACGCTCGACTGGGCAGAGGGACCCTCCGCGTCTCGCTCCTCGCAGCCCGTGTCACGCACGTCTCCGCCGCCTCGGTGCCCGCCTCAGGCGGCAGCTTGAGTCCATTCCCCACTCTCTGTCTCTTCCCTCCGTCCACTTCTTCCTCTCTCGCACTTTCCAGACCTGCTCCGCACCGAAACCGAGGAGGAAACGCGGACCGAAAACAACCCGACGCGAAGCGCAGGAAAGACTGCTCTTTCTCGCGTTTGCTCAACTTCCTGTGTTTATGTCGACGGCGGTGTTGTCAGGAAGAGGTTGTCCAGGGTGGTCAGCCAGCTCGTCTCTGGCCTCCCCCCTCCTCTCTCTCTCTCTCTGCGCTCAGTCCCCCCCCCTCCAACCCCGGTCCCCACTCCCGCACAGTTCGGCCTCCCCCGCCAGCCCACTCACAGCTGGGGTCATTCAGGTCAGGACAGCAGGTCTGGAAGTCCTCAGATGCTCTTCCCTTGCTCCTCCCATGGTCCCCACCTTCGGTCTTTCACGCCGTCAAAGCATGAGGAAAAAAGTTTCTGATTCTTCTTGTGAGAGACTGCCATGGGAGGACTGAGCATGTGCGCTCTTCACTCTAAACCCCATCCCCCCTCCCCCTCCACACCCTCCCTCCATCACCACCACCCCTCCCCCCCTTCCTGTCTGAAGTTAAACGGATCCAGATGTACTGGTCCGGAATGTGAGGCCGTGTGCCTCTCTGCTGGTGCTGAACAACAACACCCCTACCCTCCCTCCACCTTCAGAATAACTCATCAGCTCCCCGGGTAGAGGAATGTCCATCTGTCCTCAGATTCCTCACTCCGTCCCTTTTAAATCTGCAAAAATGAGAAGCAGCAGCTGACCCTGATTGGAAATGCGCCTGCCTCTTGTGTTCGTCTGTGTGCGTTTATTCAATGCTACACAGCAAAGCTTTGGTTTGCAGCTGGTTACACAGGCCAGCTGTAAAGATAGTGAAACACATTTCCCCTGTTACTGGAGTGTGACAGAGTTTCAGCAAGATGTGTGTATGTGGTGAGGAGGTGGAGGGGGGTGTCTGTTCATTCAGCAGTAGCAGGTCACACCTACACGTAATATGAGGATATCTTAGTGTTCCTTTACGATTGCGAAATGAGGAGAGACAGCCTCAAAGCAAAGCAACTGCATAAGCCATTACATTCATGTGCTACCCTTCAGAGACCAGGCATACTTACCAGTGTCTGAACACCTAATGTTTTTACATGCTTAAAAAACTCAACGAACACCATGGACCAGTATGCCATTCCTTTCTAATTGGTGCTCATTTTTGTCCTCTGGAGATTACACATCTGATAGGCCATGAAACAGTGCAATTGACTATTCCTCATTACATCTCATTAATGACTCATCACTCCCTCCCCATATAAAGCCTGCCCACTTCCTACCTCCCACAAACATTTTCCTCAGGGGCGGAAATGGGCTTTTTCCATGGAAATAGTCTTACAGTCACAGAGCAACCCTGTATTTCCACGCAAGTCCACAAATGCAGATTCATGTAGAAATCTCCAGTACTAGTGGTGTCATGCTAACAATGTTCTCACATACTGTACACGTACTGTAAAAATTATGTTATATCAACATTGAATCAAGTAATAAACTATCAGTGTACAGGTACCATGCACCCCCTCCCACCCCCCAAAATACCACAAACACCCATGACAAGGTGCATGAGTGTAGCGTTAAAAAGCACACCAGAAGCTACAGAGACAATGAAACATTTAGAAATGGCATTTAATTTGTAATTATACATCCCATAATCAAGGATTCATATAACAATGTACAGGAATTCCTTCTGCCATGTTCAGTTTTTTTTTTTTATGTTTATTGCTTTACAGTAAAATGTATAAGTTGGATATGTCCATTGATAGCAAGACAATACATTCATATTAAGTTATACACAGATGTCTTCAGTTTGTTTCATAGTTACGTTTTTTACATTAAATATCTATTATCTTATTGTTTTGACAAATGACCCAACATCACATTGCGCTCACAGTGCATTAGGTCGCATTCGTTTCAAGGGAACACACCCCTCTCTATGTTTGTGTGTGCATGTGCGTGTGTATCTGCGTATACGCCCACTGTCCATACAATCAGTAATTGCAGAGCTACAATGTCCATGGCGTCCGATTGTAACATTTTGAAAGTAAGGGTTTATAAACAGGTATGCAGTAAATATCCAGTGAAATATTACATTGTTTATAGATGGGAGGGAACGCCGCAGTGGCGTTACCAACTGTCACTCTCAGCATCTGGCAATGAGGACGTGACCACACAGGCAAGCAAAGAGTACCAGAACAGCCCAGATGAAATTGGGGGAAAAAAAAAGTTTACAGAATTCACAACTGAATAAAGCTGCACACGCCAGCCCCCACACCCCCTCCCCCCATCCAGGGGCTCCATGTGAGCATGTAATATATTTACAATTCAAAAATATAATTCCTTTTCTTTATGAACATTCAACACAAATATACATGGTCAAACAGTAAGAAAAAAGGAATTGTCAAAATGTACAGCACATATGAGGGAAAAAAAAAAAAAAAAACATTGCTCCTGACCCTTTCAGATCTGCAATGGTATGCACGTAGCTTCCCAATGTAAGATTCTACCATGTATTCTATCAAGTATCCATTAAACAGCCTCAATGTACTGGGTCTGTTCCTTAACATATACAGAATACTCCCGATGAATATATATTCCTCAATTTCGGACTTTATATTTCAAACATATCGTTTACAGGCATGCTGGCTCTGTGACAATTCAACAAGGACATCTAAACACTGAATGGCACCAGAGAATGTGTTGGGGGAAAGACAGCTGAGAGCATTGTGCAGTGGAGCAGGAATATCACAGACAGGCTGGGTACAAGTGTCAGCGTTAAAGCTGTTAAAGTGGAAAACAAGACAGAGGCAGTGGGGGGGGTTGGCATGCCATACAATTAGGACAGCCTGTGGGACATGTGTGGTCACCTCCTAAGTACACAGCAGTTGAACTCTAGTATATTAGCAGCTTTAGGGCAAAGGACCCTGGTATTAGACCTCTTTCCAGTACAGAGAACAACAAGTACAGCTGAGAGGAGTGAACTCTCCGAGGCCGGTCTGTTTCTTGCCCTCGCCCTTCATTGTTGGTACCTCGGGCACAAGAGACTAATGCCCCAGCGTTTCTCTGGTGGTGAGAAACGGTCAAATGGTCAAACTGGAAAGTCCTCCTGGTGCAGATCCCAGATCAGCAACATTCACTGGTCTTTATCAGTGTTTGTGAGTCTTCATGCGCTCCAGTGGGTCAGCTGTTTCTTCCAAGAAGAGGTTTCACATTATAAAGTTGAAGTCAGTTGGGTCTTTGCGAAACAAACGTGGTCTGTTCCCTGAAGAGAACTGTAAACTCACCAAGCACTACACAGAGATAATAACCACAGACACACAACAGTAGAATCCATTTTTGTGCATGTGTGTGTGAGTGTACGCGCACATGCATGTGAGTGTGTGTACTTGTTCATCGGCTTCAGGAATGAAGGGGGGGTTTTGTGTCTAGTGAACGCAATGCCCACTCTTGGGATCACTGACCTGATCTGCTCCCGTTGAGATATTGCATATGCTTGCACTGTTCCTCCCTCAATTCAACAGTGACACAAGAACATTCCCTATTCACTACCCAGTCTCTTTCAGCCAATCATCATCCAGAACCAAGATTCTGGAGAGGTGTTTTTGCATGAAGTAAAATGTCTGCAGTATAATTTGTAGCTGCCAGATTGGGAGGTGGGCAGGAATGGCCTCAAATGGGAGGACTCCATGAAGCCCCTGGACTCTCCTGTGTCATCGAAGTCTCATCATGCATTGCAGACACATTAAACCGCCATGGTTCGTGGCTGTGCTTTTGGTGGCCAGAGCAGACGTGAATTACGAGACTTGAGGCAGCTAGCAGAAGATCCAGCGCGCCCCCACGCTAACAGCATGTACCTGCAGATTCAGTAATCCCCCCAACCCACTTCACCCACAGCTCACAGAAGGAAGCACTGTTTCAAATGAGAGGACAACCAGTTAAAGTGCAAATATTTACAAATAATTCATGAAGAGATGCTTCTGGGACCCCTGCAATTGCCGCCTCTGCAGGGGACGGTGGACCCTCTCGAGGTGGGTGTGCGTTCTTTGCATGGGCCCCCCCCTGGTCCTCCTCGTCGCTCGGCAACACCACAGGAAAGATCGCGGGGGTCTCAGAAGTATAAACACATCGTGTTCACGCCTCAACGAGTTTGATTAGTCACATTTCGGATCTCGGGCTGGGATCCCTGAGGTGGGACACCGGGTGGCCCCTCCCTCTCTCTCTCCGCCCAGGCCAATCACGTCCCGGGTCGGAGGGGGAGTCTCCCCCCGGTGCCTTAGCGTCCTTGTCAGAAGTGTTGTGCAACTCAACAGGAAGAGAGAAACCCGTCTCTAAATGGACACGGTGAACTTCGGCAAACCACTAACCAGCAGCCCCCTCGTCCTCTTTGCTGTCATCTGCCCCCTTGAGCTAGAATCGGTTCCCCTTGGAGAGCGACATCGACCCACCAGGCTAAACCTTTTCTTCTACTATCCGATCATGAGACAATTCCAGTCGCTGACCAAACTCCAAAGACAAAAAGGTACAGCACACAGCCATATTGCGCTTTATGATGGTCTTATTTTTAGAACGGTTTTGTATGCATCAGTGCCGTTGCAGCCGTCTCTTACTGCTGGGACAGTCCCCGCCCCTGGGCGGGCAACCCCCTACCTGCCCTGAGGGTCATAAGCCCACTGCCCTCTCCCCATTGCACCACAGGCAGAAAAAAATAACTGGAATGTTTCCCAAATTCAATGCATAACAACCATTTAAAAAGCCAGTTTCTATGGTGCAGTGTTTTCTCCCAGCACTGTTTTTTTTTTATCACTTCATGTTTTCAAAGAGAACAAATTCAGAGAAAAAGACTGTGTACATTGTGCAATACTCAACAGATACGGATATGTTTTGAGCCGTCCGTTTCAGGCGTGCGCTCAGCACCGAGCTGCCCAGCCTCGGATGCAGTCATTCCTTAAAAAGTGACCGACAGTAAAGGTGGAATTATGGGCAGCGGTGGAGTGCAGAGGCAGGGGCGCCCTCTGCTGGAGAGATGCACACAAGACAGCCACAATGAGGTGGACAGCTCATCTGCCTGGCTTTGTCGGGAGGGGGTTCCCGGGGAAGAAGAGAGCTGCCATGGAGAAGTTTGTGTCCCCCGGGGAGGGAGAAGAGGAAGTGGTGAAGGTCCAGTTCTATCACTCATGGAGTTTCGGCAGGGGGTTGGGGGAGGAGAGCCCGTCCTGCAAGTCCAGAAGCTCCAGCGGGACAAAAAAAAAACTCTCCCCGTCCAAGAGAGGCTGCAAGGGATAAGCTAAACGGGGGAGACACTGGAAATGAGGGACAGGGACAGGCATGTGAGAGCAGAGTGGGCGTGGGAGGACAGTGAGCGGGGTCGGGGAGGGGTGGGGTTGGGTTTGAGCCCGCAGAGCGAATTCGGAGCCTTGGCCTACAGCTCCTCCTGGCACATGGGCAGGTTGACGAAGGTGAAGACGTTGTACTCGATCATGATGGAGAAGCAGAGGAAGACGGCGTACAGCACCAGCACGTACACGCCCAGCTTGAAGTCCAGCTTCCACTTGTTCAAATGGATCCCCAGAACCTGCCGATAGAGGGAAAGAGGCAGGAGGGCGGAGCATGAGAGGTGAAACACACACAAAGAAGGAAGCACTGTTTCAAATGAGAGGACAACCAGTTAAAGTGCAAATATTTACAAATAATTCATGATCAGATGCTTCTGGGACCCCTGCAATTGCCACACACACACACACACACACACACACACACACACACGTTTGCACACACACACACACACACACACACACACACACACACACACACACACACACACACACACACACACACACACACACACACACACACACACACAGCACAGGGTGTTGGATGGAGTGTACTTACAGTGAGAGTCACTGAGCCCAGCAACAATATAACAGAGTACAGCAGCCCCCGGCTGTTGATCTGCACCTGCAGAACAGACACAGGCCTTTAATTCCCCTTGCAAGACAGTGGCCCATTCTGAACCAGAGCTCTCCAACAGACTTCACTCTGACACAGGATGGTCACAGGGATCACAGCGAGAGAGGGGGATCTCACAGACTGGAGGGAGTCGTAGGCTTTGGGAAAACTTGCTAAATTTCAAACCATAATAGCATATATGACCATCGAAACACAGTCATGTCACTCTGCCTTACTCTGAGAAAAGGCTCCAGAGACCAGGATTAGGCACCCTCTCCCTGAGGCAGCCAAAGGGCTTTTTGAATCTTGTTCTTTTCCCAGTCCCCCCAAGTGAACCCTCAGATGTTAGACATGGAGGGTTTGGAGCATGGCACTCCTGGAGCTGCTGAAGGAGAGTTAGAGTTAGTCCTTACCTTTGAGCCGTAGCTGACGGCTATGGTCTGTATCGCCCACGGCAGGCCCAGCCCAACGAGAATGTCAAAGACGTTGCTGCCGATGGTGTTGGAGACGGCCATGTCCCCGAGGCCTGTGGAGAAATGCTTTACTGCAGTGCTCAACTGCCTCTGATACAGACTCCCCAGCTAACCACAATGGCTGTGACACACGGCAGAATGTGGTTTAACCAGCCCAGACACACAAGCAGAAAATATACCCTGGGTAGATTGAACATACATGCATTATACAGTAAAGACCAATAACTTCACACATACAGACACAAAGCAAAAAAATAGAGCACCATGCTCTTGATTTCTACCACACACAGTATTGCAGGGTTTCTATTTTTGTGTTAAGCTGCACTGAGAGGAAACCTTGAGCGGTACCTTGTCGAGCAACGATGAGGCTGGCTATGCAGTCAGGAACACTGGTGCCTGCTGCCAGAAAGGTTATACCCATGATCACGTCCGGGATTCCCAGCGTGTAGCCGATTATGGTCACCTGTGTGCACATACACACACATTTGTTAGGTTTACATGTGACCAGATTATTTACACAGACGCACAGGCACATCCACAAGCAGCAACTCACCATCCACACCATCAGGTAGGAGAAGACGGCGATCCACAGGGTGGAGAGGAGAAAGGCGAGCATGAAGAACTTCTCCCAGCGCGGCTTGGCGCAGTTGGGCACGGTGAAGTACAGCAGTAGCAGAATGGGCCAGGAGATGAGCCACTTCAGTTTGTTCATGATGCCCCCTGCAGGAACAACAGAGAACAGCAGCTACTGTCATGAAGCGCTAGGTCAATTCTGATTACAGTATTAGCTTCTGCATCGGTCCTCCGAGACATGCTTTTTGCATGCGTTTGTGACAGGCTGTATATGTGGCTACCACAGCCAGCAAAAGGACATAAAATCAGCACTACTGAAATGCACAAATATTAGCGTTCATTTCCGTACACAAGGACAAGAATTGAATTCCAAAGTAATGCATCATTCCTACTCCAGTTTATACAAATAGAGCATGGCTTGGGAGTTTTTTTTTTCCCTGTTTTCCGGTTTAGGAGCACAACAGTAATATTTAGGTTCTACAACTTCTTTTTCCATCCACCATGGACACATGTGACCACTGTCAGAGAGCCTTGTCCATGGCAAGTCAAAGCAGTTCTTCCCTTAAGGAGCTCTCTCGTGCACACCGTAGCCTCTCACCTGGCAATTTGAAGGGGGAGGACATCTCGCCCTCCTCCTCCTCGGTCGCTTTGTCCTCCGGGACGTTCCCGTTCTCGATGTCAGGCTTGCCGTCCACCACCACGCTGTCCACCCCGTTGGCAGCCTGGACCAGCTTCTGCCGCTGCTCGCCAAAGGGCACCGCAGAGGAGAGCGAGATAAATTAGACCTGGCAGACACGGGCGAGTCCCGACAGAGGATGGGGAGAGCAAAGACTTATGGGTGACAGGTGTGTTTAAAATTAGCCTCATAATGCGCCCGTACGCCCTCTTCCGCCCCCAACCCCATGCTGCCCGCTGCGGTCCCATTTGTTTTAACACTTGACTGTGAGCAAAATGACTAACCTAGACGGGGTGAATGGTCCATTCCTGTTACAAAATTTTCTTACGTGCAGACAGCAGCTGGGTGGCGTCGGTACTCAAGTCCTGCAACGACTCCAATCCATCCTCCTACCCCACCACATGCCCGCCCCCACCAAACCACCAAAGTACCTAAATCCTACTATCAAACACAGCATATGAGCGTTTAACCCTGCCACCCCCTCCACACACACAGACATCAAACTTGAGGATAGGTTGATGGTGACAGCCAATAAACTTACTCTGAATTCTCACCCTCAACCTCTGTGTAAATGCGGGATGCAGGTTTAGGATCAGTGGTGGGGGCAGAATTGTAATCCCCAACACTGAGTGTAAAAGCTGGGCGCAGACTGATGACTGGTTGTGGGGACGGACTCCACGCGTACGCCGTACCTCGGTGATGATGAGGCGGCTGGCCATGCGGAGGCGGGTCTTGGGGCCGAAGTGGTTGGTGATCATGACGCGGAGGCCGGCCTCCGGGAAGCGAAACTTGGGCGGGCTGGAGCTCATGATCTCGTCCACCATGACCACAGAGCCTCGAGTGCAAGACTTACTGGGCTTCACTGGGGACCAGAGACACTGTCAAACACCCGGAGTCACACAAAACGCATACAGACCAGTGCACGTGCTTGCAAAAAAAAAAAAAAAAAACCCCAGTACCAGTACAGCACGCATGTCAATCTACCACATGCTTGAACAAGTGAGGTCTGTTCTCTCTCACACACACACACACACACACACACACACACACACACACACACACACACACACCAGTTATGTGCAGCTAAAAACTTCTGTTCTTCTTCCATTTTGTCCTAAGCACACACAATTCAAGGCCAATCCGCGCTGAAGGCCGTGGGCCATCATTCCTGGCACTGTCAGGTTTTAATCAGGAGTTTTAGAGTGATCCAAAAGAAACTTCAGCTCACTCACACAGGACCGTAATCTTGACGTTTCTTAATGCAACATTGTGTTTCATTGCTACATTAAAAAGCCTAGGAGCTGTGCAGAGGCAAACAGCTGCCGCAGCTCCAACTGGCTCCACACACACACGTGCGTTTGCTGAAGTGAGACTGTGAAAACAGTCTACTGAAAACATATAGTTAATTTAGTAATTTTGTTACCCCCAAGAATCGTTAGGTTAAGGTTAATTAAGCAAAGAACTGGACTGGACGTAGCGACACGTGCATGCACACACAGCAAAGCAACACTCAACACCACACAGCAATGAGCCACGCAAGTTTTAGTAAGGCTAAACAGACAGGCGCCTCTAAGTTAGAGGCAGAACGGTCTCCAGAGAAGGCGTTTAAGTGAAAGGAGAGAAATGCCACCAGAGGCGTAGGCTGTCACAGTGGCTGCACTGTGTCAGGGAGCGTTTGAGTTGAGGGAGAGAAGACGATTGAGGGCATCGCGGTGATCAGCAGGTACATCTCAGGCAGCCCAGCACACAGCAGCAGGAAGGGCAGAGCATCAAGACGCTGGACAGAGGAGGACCGTGTACAGAGCCACACAGACACAAGGCTTACGTTCCCACCCTGACCTACACAGCACAGCCCCCCCCCGCTATCAGTCTGAGAGACCATCGGCTTCACCAAGACATTTTCACAGCTCTTGCCTCCAGAAACCCCGCCCACACCTCAGTCACCTCCAGAAACCCCGCCCACACCTCAGTCACCTCCAGAAACCCCGCCCACTCCTCAGTCACCACCTAAATATGCAACCACATCTCCCACCTCAATCCCACTCATACAGCAGACTGCCAGCATTGCCCTCTAATTTGCTGATAACACTGATGTGAAGGTGAGCTTAAAAAGCGCAGCATTTGCCCCAGTAGTGCTGATGTCAATGGCATCAGCGTAGCACTGCAATTAGCGAATTGCTTTTCAAAACGGACGACTGTAGGTTTAAATCTTGGGGATCTTGCATGGTGCACCACTGGCAGCACCCTCAAGCAAGGAAACCTGAATCGCTTCAGTAATATAATCAGCTGGGTAAATGGATGATATGCAAAAAAATGCAAACTATGCAAGTAACCCTGGATAAGACTGTCATCTAAGCAAATACTTTTCATGTAGAGCCTCTGGCATTTATTTGATGTGAACAGAGTCGAGAAAAAGACTTTTTATGCCACGTAACCACGCATTGCATAGACCAGTCTGATGAACTCCTCCCATGTTAAAAATCAGAAGGATGAGCATGTCCTGTTTTTCTAGGCATTAACATACACGCTCCAGGACCCACTCTGATTGTTTTGGATTCATCCTAATATGAATGCAAATTTGACTACTTTCTCATTATTTTCCCACTTGTTTATATCAACAAGGGCACCGTGGGAATTGTCACATTTTTGCTGCCTCTCCCTGGTGCATTGTGAAGGGAGTGCTGGTGTGAATTGGGGTCAATGCCGGTGCCATTTCGGCGGTGACATTTAGCAATCATTTCTGGTGTGAAATTGTATCAACGGCGCACGCACAAACACACTCTCCTCCTACACACAAACAGTCTCCCTTCTGAACCCCCAACTTAAATCTTTTATCTCCAAGAGAAAAAAAAAAATCTCCTTTGTTCCAACTAGAGGACAGCCTGTCTGGTTACCCTTACCTGGATACAGTAATGGCATTGAGGGGTCATCCCAAACATTGTCATAACAAGCATTACCATCCTCCATCTCGCTGCTCACGGTGTTACCGTTGGCAATGTTCTTGTCCGCCTTCCTTGTGAAGAAATTCTGCATGGCCACGTTAAATCTGTGTGGGGAGAAGGGGAAAACAAAGCCAAAAATCTGTTACACGTCACGTAACATTCTTCAAAGAGCTGACAACGTTAACATAAAACAACTTTGAAATATTTAATTACGAATAATAACAGCTTCCCGCTTTGACTCACTAAGTTACAATAGTCCTGCAGGCACAGTTATGTTTTGTTAACTAATTGGGAGTGAGATACGGTGTCTCTGGGAGGGGAGAACACATCCAAATCCATTTATCAGGGCCTGATGAAGAAACAAAACATTGTCTTTTAAATGTTGTTCTAGGCAAAGTAGTGCAGAATCATTATTATTCAGATGCATAATTAGCTCTTCAGATGGACAGCACAAATTAACTATTATGCAATGAATTATGTTTTTCTCTGATACATATCCAAGTTAAACAATTAGTGCCATTACAAAATTTGGGGAAAGGTCAACTGGGAAAGTGTTATATGACAAATTAGCATGTTTTAAACAAAAAACTGTTTGCTCCACAATAAACAGAATGCTTGTACTGACATCTATTCCATCACTAAGTGTTATTCTCCTGACATGTTTGGATGGTACTGCAGACAAAAAGATGGAGGCTTTCTTATTGCCATTTTCAGGGGATAAATAAGGACTTGCTTCAGAACTAGTCATCATTTAGTTGCAGCTTATTGCACAAACAGCACAATATCAAGGTGCTTTCTATGGTTTACATCATGACAGCTGTAACTCTTACTGAAAATTCAAGTAGTTGGCAAGATAGACAAATCGGGAAAGACACTGGTACAGAGAGACATGCCAAGAGACAGATACAGGAGAAAGGAGAAAAAGGGATCGAGAGACAGAAAAAGGGCTGCATTTGGAATGACTTTAATTTGGACAGCAATCAAGCAATCAGGTCCCCTCTCACCACCCATGCAATGAGATGGAGAAGATTATCCTCCTTCAATCTGTTCTCAGAGGCTCACAAAAAGAGGACATTTTGTGGCATGCGGCAAGCTAGCTGGATTCGGAGGCGAATACAGTGCTGCTCTTCCCGCTCCAGAGCCTGCACGCCATACCTCCAGTCTCCTCATGCCCCTGGTCTAGCCCCAGGACCATTTTAGCCTGCTGAGCCAAATGCTAACCTCAACCACAAACGTGCAAAATGACCAGAGGTGTAATCCAGCAGGGACCTTGAGGAAAGTTTCATGACCGCACAAACACCCGGAATCCCTTAGGATTTCTACCAGTTTCATGACATTACATACATTATTGGCATTTAGCAGACACTCTTATACAGTGGGACTTACATCAGTTACAGGTTTTTACAATATTACCCATTTATACAGCTGGATATTTACTGAGGCAATTGTGGGTCAAGTACCTTGCCCATGGGTACAGCAGCAGTGCCCCATGGGGAATTAAAACAGCAACCTTTCGATTACGAGTCCTGCTCCTTTACCTTTGTACGATATTAAGGCTTGTTGTTCATTTTTGTGAGTCATGTCACTCCTTAAGCATTGAAAAGTATGAGCTGAACAGTAAAGGGCAAAGATATCTGCATACTCTTTGTGCATGACGTGTTACAGAAAGAGGGCTATCCAACAGTTATTACATTTACTGTTAAATTCACAAAGCCTGTGGCTAAGGAGGGAAAAAATGGATTAAGCCAAGAGATCTTTAAATTGATCTTTTTTTTCCAGGAGGACAATTTCATCTGTTTAGCATGGATTTATAAATGTACCACCTTAATAATAAATGACTGACAGTCAATTAACCTAATGCCACAGAATTATGATCTTTGCAGATCACTCTTCTATAAATACCATGGATTATTCCGACCTGCTTATGTGAATATATGACCACATTAGGCACAACCATGTAATTTCTGCAGATCTCTCATTCATATGCATGAACTTTAGGTGAACTCCTTTGCAAACATATTACCAATACAGCCCAGAGGCAAGGACACGAATACTACCATTTCAGCATTTAAATACCCTTGAGTTACTCATGCAGTCGCTACAATTTTTTTATGCATTACCTGTCTGTGAAAGGAAATGGCTGATTATGTCTGGAAGTACAGTTGCTTGTTAATTTGCAAAATTTGTTAATTTTTTTGGATTACAAGGGCTAAGAATACACAGCATACAGATTTAAATTCATGAGGTGATCTTAGAATTTACAACTAGTTATGATTAGTGCAAATTTAAGATAAGATGCCATTGCGCACAGTTTACTATTGGTCAAATCATTCCAAAAGAGCAAAGGTTGGTGGCACTCCCCCTGCAGGTGGGGAGGGAATGTGCAGCAGGGACTCACTTCATGATCAGAATGTATCCGGCGTACATCACCACCAGCACCAGGCTCTCCCACCTGAGACAAGAGGGGCACAGTGTCAAACCCTGAGGTGCCTACTTCATATTCACACTTAATTTGTGACTTGGTAGATGCTCTTACCTAGATCAACTTACAAAGCCAGGGTACCATAGTACATCAAATAGTCATAAGAACAATGACAGACAAATGACAGGCCACATGTGAATTCAGTCAAACAATTCTCTACTAACTAGTACCACCAAAGTGCAACACCAAACTACAGTAACACAAGAAAAGGAAATATTTAAACTATGATTAGGCAAGGGAGCCGATGTGCCAACTGAAAAGGCAACTTCAGTTTTCCTGACTGAGGGAAAGTGGGCTCAGACATAGGGAAACTTACCACATGATCTGCTCGTCGTAGATGAACTGAAAGAGAGGAGAGAGCCCAACAGTGGAGTCAGATGTTTGTCTTGACATGGTTGTGCTTGTGAGAGCACTACACGGCAGACTGAGGTCACAGGTCAGGGATCACATGGCAAACCAGCCCAGCAGCAATAGTGTGATATGTGGGTGTTTGTGCTGGGGGGGTGTGGGGGGGTGAGATTATGCTGACAGCTGGGTTTCTAGAACCATCTGTGTTAAGGTAGTGCAGAGAATAAATATCATTAACGCTATTTGCCTAGTTGATGAATGTGAAGGTGGCATGCAAAGCATTCTAACATGTATATTTCCCAAATCAGGTCTTAAGGGTACAGCACTGTGCCCCTCTGGCTCTGAACCTGCTACCTGTTGCCTAGAAATTCTTTAACAACTGCTGGGCCATAGAAAGAGGTATTTAAGGCTGTGGAGACCAAAGGGAGGCGTTAGAAACAGGGCGGGCAGGACTCACAGCGATCAGAGCCACCACAGACAGGGTGTAGTAGGTGGTGTCCCTGAAGACTGACCACCACGTGAGCAGCACCACCTGCAGGGGGAGGAAACAGCGAGGGTCAGCAAGGCATGCTACTAAAGCCTTGTAAGGTCCACGTAGCAGAGTGCCACTGGGCTGCAGAGAGCATGGGCACTCTCAGGGAGAATCAACTAAAACACAAGTTTAGCAGTGCATCTAAAAGTCACAGTGCATACAGAATACAGCAGGCCACACCCAAGCATGTCAATCCATCACACATCGCGGTGATAAGCGGTGGCAACGTAAAGAAAAATCCTATGGCAAATTCACAAGTGTAACAAACACAGCCTACCGTAATAACCATTAAAACCATTTTCCTGCAACACTTAGCAGTCTTACACAGAGTCTCACCTATCATTTACACCTACATTATTCTACTCAGAGCAATTCACTGACCCACTATGCCACACTGCCTAAATTCACTCCCGACCACAGCGCAGAGACAGGGGGAGATTGGAGACTATGACGAAAGCCACCGACCTGTCCAGCAAAGATGCCACACACACCAATGATGCAGAGGACGTTGAAGACCGCTGAGCCAACGATTGTGCCCACTCCCACATCGCCGTGGGTAATGAAGACACCTGGAGAGCAGTGAACAGGGTGAACCAGCTGACCAAGGAAGGACACCAGGAAGAGATCTGGAATCTCCATAGTGTGTGTGTGTGTGTGTCTTACCTATTATAGAGGCAAAGAGTTCTGGAGCCGAGCTTCCTGCTGCCATAAACGTAGCCCCAGCAACGTCCTCACTCAGGTTAAGTTTCTGTGAGAGAGACGAAACAGAAAACAGAGGCCTCGATGTCACCGCTTGCCCGGAGTGTGCCAAACCTGCGGTGTCCGCAGGCGGCGAGAGCGGGCCTTGTGACTGCGGTGCTCCGGGTACCTCACCTCGCAGATCTTCTCCAGCGAGGTCACAAAGTAGTCGTCGCATACGATGGCAAGGGCCAGGAACATGTACAGAGCCTAAGAGAGGAGACAGGAGTCAGTAAGGAGGCCCATCCCTCCCTGCCACGGCAGCCACCTCTGTGCATGCACGAGTGCGGAAGCGATCACACTTGTCAGGCCGCAACTGGCAAGGTGCATAATGGAGAAAAAGGACTTCTAACCCTCAAGGATTAGGGAGGGATTAAAAAAAGGAATTAGATTGATGAATAAATAAAATCAGGAAATGAGGCGCTAAACCACTCCTCTTCCTGGCACTGATTTCATTATATTCAGCCTTCTGGATGTTGGGCACTTTATTGAGCAGGGAGTAATCTGTAGAATCTTTGCTCGACAGGCATGAAAGATGGCTCACATTTTTCCATAATGCAGAGGAGATGCATCAATTATGGATCAGCCTTAGAACCTCATGGGACCTACAGGTATTAAAATAATCTGTCCACAGGGGGGAGCCAGAGAGCCTTGATTCTAGGATGCCAGAGAGCAGTGCTTTTCTGTAGATTCTCAGAGCCCCTCATAACACAATATTTAGTGGTATTTCCTTCAAGAAGTGTACTGTATTGTTAATGAGACAATTTAGTAAATGGCTCGCCAGTCCTAGTGCTTGATGTCTGTAGTGTATGCATGTTTCTTCAAAACACTGACCTACCTCATTCATATAAAGATGAAAGTAGCAATAATAAAAAAATACAACAATTATGTTTTGAGATTACAATTCTCAGTTTTGAGAGAACAGATTTAAAGAGAGCTGGAAAACGCTTAAAATTAAGACCATCCTTAACAGCTCTGATCTATAATGTGATACAATACATTACAAGAACAACAGAAGAAGCATCTATACGGCAGACATGCATTCATAGGCTTTGTTACAATACACTGTGGCATATACTGACACCAAAGTGCACTGTGAGGGATAGGAGAATAGTGAGCTACTACATGAGGTGAATACAGAAGAAATGTTCCCCACCGCAAATATGTGCAGCAGCACAGCCCCCTGTTTGCGCTCTCTGTTGGAGAAGAGATCATCGGGGAACTCGTGGATCGCTGCAAGGAAACAAGGAAACAAGAGTTACAATATGTGAGAGGGGCTCTACCCAGAGAGACACTTATTACAGGGGTGTTATTCAGTCCAAAGGGGATTCAGCTGAAGCAAAAAAAAAAATCTGCCAGCTTATCATCACATTCTGGTATTGCAACACGGGCAGAGAGCAGCAAAACAAAATATAACAATCAAGACATTATCCATCAGGCTGCAGTAGCTCTTTGACATACTGTGGATATTAAAGTGTGTAGTTACTGGTCGTTCTTGCAGGCAGATTTCAATGGGTTTCACAGGAACACCCAAGAGGATTGTGGGTGCAAGAAAGGTGCAAGGGCATGACAGCGTGAGAGAGTGACATTAAGAGCGAGAGAATGAGGGTGCTGGACGTTCAAGGTTGCCGCGCCCTGGCCTGTAGCTCCCAGAGGACACCGGTCTGTGCACGTCAATGCGTTTTACTGACCAATGACATTATGGAAACTGGCCTGCCAATTTCTTCGCATGCAATCCTTAACAGGAGGTCAGACGCATAATGACCCTGGCATCAGATTCATCGACAGATCAAGGACACATTAAAACACAATTGACCTGAAACTACACTGCAAAATAATGTCATATAATTCATCTCTGAAGCATATACTACACCCATCTGCAAAGCAGAAACCCTGTATTCATATTTACATTTATTCATTTGGCAGATGCTCTTATACGGAGCGACTTACATGAAGTACATTCAACAGTGTTAGGCAATTAGCTGCACAGATACCGGAAATCATATGCTGTCTAGCACTGACAACTCCAAACAGTCTTACAACAGTGGTAGCTTTGATCCAAAGAGCTTCGATCATACGCCAAGTTGGAAGGGCTTGTATGAACTGCACAGCAGTACAATTTCAAACCAAGTTCATAAAACAGCTTTATAATGAGCTTTATAATCACTTCTCCAGTAACAGCAGATAAAAAAATAATAAAACAGGGAGATGTTAGATGGATGCTCGATTCTTGTGAACATACATATTAAAAAAGGGTTCAACACAAAATTATGTCAATATACATCTCTCTGTTGGTCTATCAAAGAGGTCCATACTGCAAAGAGCTCCACCCTGGCCAAGGGACCTCAGCTTCATGAGAGCCGCTTACCTTCCCCACAATTCTGTAACTACCTTCAACAGTGCAACCAAACACAACTAACTTAAATAGCCTCTTTCCAAAGACTACGATATCAGTGGATGAGGAATGTAATTCCTAGTATACATCTGCACCAACTGCATAACTATTTCAATAACATTGCAACATGCATACACATAGACACAGACGCGCATACATGCAAGATTACAGGACTGATAACTTGAACAGTCAGATGAAAATCACCTGCTATATCGGACAGAAATTGTGTTCTCAATCCACAACAATCCAAAATTAGCTTTGATTTAATTAAGAGTTGTACAACATCATGTTCCCCATGTGTGCTTTAATTCAGGGGACCATATTGAGGTGGGCATCGAATTGAACATCAGATGTTATGTTACGTCATGTAATAATTCTACAGTTATGCGTGTATGAGGCAATCCTTTCCAGTTGAGTAAACATTTCTTCCATGTCATCCATATCTGGCGGAGCATTCGACATGCAGTAACGGCATCATACACATGAATTTCCCTGTGTTAGGCACAGAGCTGTGAGTAACATTGTTAAATAAAATTTCGACATTAGACAATGAAATGCTGCCGTGAAGGATCTTCCTCATTGCTGGCACACGGACTGGTCAAGAGGTGAAAGGGCATGGATCACATGACTAACTAGCTCAGCGTTAGTGGTGTGTGGTTGGGCAGTTAGTACAGGAAGAACATGCACTGAGGTAATGCAGCTTTATTACAATATATTATATTATGCCCATATGTACAGATGAACCTGGTAAATATCACCTCTCAACATCTCGAATTCTGTATGGGATGTTTGGTGTAAGTGTTAAACGGACTCCTAATACCACCAGGAAACCCATTGATTTGCAACCCTCAGAGTAGTATCTTGTTTAAATTCAGTTTAGTTTGTTCTGTGCCATCTTAAAAAACAAGGCTACTGCACAACAAGTGAGCTATACAGGTTTGACATAAAATTAGTTGTGTTTGCTAGTTTTGCTTGCTAGCTGCTTCAGAGTAAGACCTGCATCCTTCTGACCTTTCAGAACAGCACAGTGATGTCTGAGAAAATGCACCATTTTCACACGGTTTAGTTGACCATTTTTGCAAATAATTAGCTGGATGGTTAACATTAAAGCAACAGTGCAAACTGCAAAACATACAGAAACAAATACAGATAAGCACAAAAAGCTAAGCTGGAACTATTTGCACAACAGCAAACAACATTTTCATCTTTCAAAACATCCAATTATGCTTGTGTGTGAGAGACAGAGGGAGATTTCACCTTCAATGTCTAGGCCTTTAGCTCAGCTAAAATGGTTTTTACATTTTAGTCCACACAAATATGGATTTTCATGTACAAGGGAGACACTGCAAAGCCACTGAAAATCTGAAAAGTTTTTATCACCCACTATAGGGTGATAATGCTGTTAGCAAGGTTCCACTTCCCACTAGAGGGCTGTAAGATTAAACAGATGTTTGCTCCAAAAGACGACATTCGCCCCATCATCTCAAAATGCATTTCCCACTGAAATGCTTTTGCCCTAAATGGCAGGAGCTCTTGTCTTAAATTCATGCTAAATTGACACAAACCTGAGACTGATGGGAAGAAAATGCACAAAATGGGAAATAAAGCCATAGCGCATCTCAGTGTGAGTATACAGACACACACACACACACACACACACACACACACACACACACACACACACACACACACACACACACACACACACACACACACACACAATCTAAACTTGATCGTCTGTGACACTCAAGAAAAGGTCGTGTTTTGGAAAGCCATCAACTTTTAATCAACTTGAAGCTCTTGGGAGGGACCTGAAAGAGGGGGCTTCTAATCCCCTTTCTGGAGGACAGCAGTCCAGAGGGGTCATATTCCACCCAAGCACTCACACATTTTATTTCAAATAACCAGCCTCTCACTTGATCCAATTTAGGAGATGCTTCCTGGAAATGCCTAGTCCTGCAGAAGTAGGGCCAAGAGCTCTTGCCCTAACATCTAAGTTCCCCACTGCCCTGTAGAAAGTTATACACATACACAGATTTTTACACAAGATATCCCTGTTCATATATGCACCTGCCACTCACCTGCAAATCATCTCTGCTTCTTCTGTACCAGAGTGTAATTTGCCCCAGCGAACAGAGGGGGGCGCTCATGCTTGTGCAATATGGGAAGCGTCTGCAGTTGTCAGAACCTCTGATAGCATACCTTTAAGCCGCATATCTTTTTAATGGGTCTTATCTGATTCAGCATTTTCTCTCACACACACGGGATGCTGGAGAGAAGGGTCAAAGGGCAGAGCCGTTCTAATCTGTCAGACTTTCTCCCTTCTCTGCTACAGGACTTCAAGGTCATCGCCCAATCTCCCACCAGAAGCACCATACAAAGACATCCAGCCAAATCTATGCAGTGCAGCATGTGTGTTATGTAACCTGGTTCCAATGTAAAAAAAAAAAAACATAACCTAAATAAAATCGTGATAGTGATTTGTAGAGTACTGCACTCTACATCACAGATGCAATTCTGTTTTTTAACACGACTGCTCTGAAAATGTTTATATGAAGGATTACCTCCATGCACAATGTAGTTATGCCTATAGCGGCAAAAATACTGGTGTGATAAAATGTTCAGATTAGAGGGACTTCCATTCCCTTGAGACCAACATAATCTATCTTGGACAACACAAAAAACAGCTACCAAGTTAGAGAATGTGACTCTTGCAATATTGGGGCCATTACAACAGTGCCCGTCAGGTCAGTCCGGGCCAGGCCTGTCCTGTTTTTAAGCAAGTGGCAGATCCCCTAAAGTAACGGGGCGTTTCGCTTTATACACCGGTTTTGTTACACACTGTACTGCGCCCGCTTCTGCTATTCCTTACACACGCCCGGCTTCCTCCAACAAGCACTCCATTAACAACCCGAGGAGCCCCGCTAGGATCAATCAATAATTAAAAGCCCCGCCGCCATTACGCTCTGTAGTTAACGGTTCAGCCAGCGGGTGCCGTGTAGCCATTTCCAAGTCTGACCGCGTATGTAAAAATAGAGGACGCGGCGGCATTGGGAGCCGGTGCCAGTGCAGGCGCTCCGAGCCGCGGTGAGGGTGCCATCTGCCTGACGCGGCGTAAATCAGACCCGCCTGTCTGAGGGGGTGCCCGCGTGTCCTCTGAGCACGGGTCACTCCCCCCTCCGGCCCTCGATTCGGCTCCGACACCCCCTCCTCTCCTCATGCACAGGTGAGTATCGACGGGGGGGGGGCTGAGGGCACGCCATCTCTTGTCGGGAGGGGGGGGTGCAGGGGAAATTGAACAGCCCGTTACAGGTTTATTATGCGACGTCTCCCAAGCCCGGCCCCAAAAATAGCATTCATATAGATTAATACACCAAGTGGGTCAAGGTGACTTTTGTACTCCGTTTCATTCAGATTCTAGCCGTTAATTGGTCGCTCGCTGTTCACGCATCTCAACTATGCATTACCTGAACGGTGATACTGCCATCCAACTGTGGGCGAAAAAAAATGCACAACATTTAATCTGACGGGAGGCAAATCTGAGTTTGCATCACTGCTCGTGATTGAACGGTGAGGCAAAACTGCTGTAGAGCGAGCGCTCTGGAAATGATGAGCTTGCGTTGTACAGCGACTGCAATGAGGCGACTTGTATATCCGCGGATGCATATACGGTCATAGTGCAGATTCAGCCGGAGATCCATTTCCCAGGGTTTCCTGGAAATGCAGTGGCTTAATGCATCCGCTGAGCATCTATAGCGATAACTAACAGATAGGGCCCTGCACCACGTTAGTGCAGCTCCTCTCAGCTTTAACACCAGAAACAGTGCATTTAATGAGGACGGCGAGACTCAAAAGGATGGACCACAGACAGCACAATTAAACCTCCGATAGCAATGCATAAAATTCAAGTCATGCACGGAATTTTGGCACACAGAACACAGTGATGAAACTGGAATGTATCCAATTATTTCTCCCTTTTGTATTAGGTTATTGGAGTGGGTTTTCTTTTTATAGTTAGCTTTTTGAGAATCCCTAAAAAACTGGGATGGCACGCACTCATCTACAAAGGCTAAGCCTGAGGTCTAAAAATAAATCCTGGATTCTCTGTTTGGACACCTGACTGTGCCGCTTATGCAAGAAATTACTGGCAACACTTTGGCTCATCTGTCTCCTCTCTGCACTCTCCCCTCTTTCAATCCCCTGCTCCCCCAACAATAAATCAATCCCTGGAGTAATTATGAACTCCAGAGAGGCTGTTCTGCTAAATGTTAGAGGACTTTCATCAGAGGCTAATGCAGCTCAAAGCTCCACACTCTGCTGTACTAGCCGTACAAAAGCACCATCAGCGATCTCTTCCCCACCCGTGAATGTGACTGTATGCAAAACCTTAACTCTATCCTCTTTACGCCAAGCTGAAGAGCACTGCAGAACACACATACATACAGTATACCCTTAGATAAATGACCTAGGTGACAATGCTTAATAGAGGACACACAAGTGGACTCTACACAGATGTTCATTAAGAGGAACATCATCATCTACATACATTACATGTACATTTAGTCACTTAGCAAAACGTCTATACAGAGCAGCTTACACAGGTTATCCATTTATACAGCTGGATATTTAGTCAGGCAATTCTGGGTGAAATACTTTGTGCAAGGGTAGAACAATAGAGCGGAATCAACCCAGCAACATTTGGGTTTCAAGCCCTGCTTTTTACCACTCTGCTCCACTTTTGCAACTACCAGAAAGGAGCTTCAGAGAATATAAAAACAGCCATGGGATAAGGCTTAGAAGCCCCAGGACCAATCCGAAAAGCCAAGGCACAACACAAGCACAGTACGAATTCCAGTAACAGTCAAACCCAAAAAACATGCGTGGGTCAATATGTGGCCATTTGTTGAACGCTGGCATTACATTACCACATTACGGCTAAATAAATAAATAAAACCATTTGACAATTTTATATAATTAATCTGTAATCTGATAATCTTTAAATGTATGCAGAACCATTACGTAACGGAGATCAGTATAGGACGCCTTCTGTTGCCGCAGGCCCGGGTGAGCAGAAGCACACTCCATCATTGACACAGATTAACCCGCTTAATGTCTCCCTGACCATACGGCAAAATTAGGGGGACATTAGGCAGGTTGGGATATTAACTGCACTGACCATTTCCCACAGGGCACCATGCAAAAGAGAGCTGGCTTAAAAAACAACATTCTAATATTCTGCTTCTGTTTTACATGTACATGTACAGAGACCTAAATGTACCTATTCCAGTAATATCTTATGGGAATGTTACAGCTGCAGCTACATTCAATCTAGTTATTAGCACAAAACCTCAGCTCACTACAGTAGAAATCAATGTTTGCAGAAACACAACAAAAGAATGGTAGTTTTCCTATCATCATTTCAAGGCATGATTAAAAACAATAGTCCACACAGGCCTTACTCTCCTTTCTTGGTTTACAACTGAAGTAGAGCATTCATCTTGAGGGGAAAAAAAAATCCTTACAACAATGACTTGACTTACAACAAAGCTACTGATAGCTCCAGGGTAAGCAGTCACTGGCTTTTCAAACTCAGTCCAGGGTACCCCTGTGTATACCACTTCACACTCCAACCAGTGTCTCAATCCATTAAGATTACTGACAATAGGCTCCCAAGTGGCTCAGACAGTAAAAACAAGCCGAACCCTACAGCCCAGTTTCAGTCCCAGCTGTGTCAACAGCCAGCGATGATCGGGAGCCCGCAGCAGTGTAACAAATCGCCTTCGCTCCATGGGGTATACAGGGGCGGGTAGGTCGCCCAGGGGTTTGTCCCACTTATCACACAACGGTGACCCCTGCTGGTCAATGAAGCACCCACATCCTGTCAGTATAAAGCTGCACATGAAGCGTCTTCCTCTGATTCATGTCTGTGCAGGCTTGGCTGGGGGACGGTGCTGTGAAAGGCCGTGGTATTTGTAATCACGTGTTTTGCAGGAGAGCATGTGCTTTGCTTGCACTCTCTTGAATCATTAGCAAGGGTTACGGTGATGAGCAGCATCTCTATGTACAAATGGACATTCCCGACTGGGAGAACAAGGGTGGGGGGGGGGGTTTGGCTATTCCAACATTAAAGCGAAAGAGACAACTGAAATCATGCATGTCTAAACCAGTTTAACCAGAACACAAGTCTGCCTCATTATCTTTCGCGTCATTTGCGAACCCTTGGTCTCCCAAAAGCAGGTGTTTAGTTTCCAAGAACAGGTGTGCGCATATTCAGTAGAGTACTCCTGTGCAATTCTCAATGCCAAATCAATCAATCAATTACATCTTACTTAGCACAGCCTTCCTTTTCAAACAAGCTGCCCCAGAGCCAAATATGGAAATTTAATGCCTTCATTATTGGAGACCTGATCCGATTCCCAAGCTCCCTGAATTACTATTGGTCATAATACATCTTTCATCATACTCATATAACTGTAAAAGAAATGCTTTACAGGACAAATCATTGCAGATAAATGGCCAATTCAGATAAATGATGGGAAATCCCCAAGACCGTGTGTTGGGATCCCTGAAGTGAATTATACAAAAACAAACAAATCACCAACACAGTCTACAATGGAACACAATCTAAACCTGTTCTGCTATGTGCAATCTGACACGACCGAAACTTGTTGCATTACCAAACTACCCAAAACTTCCATAAGATACTAAAGGATTCTTTTACCATAGGATATCACCCAGGTTAACACACACCTACAACATCTGGGACCAGAAAGAGGTGTCAAGACCCTTGGATGGTCCAGGCCACACTGTCACCATGTGGCATCATGACATCCTTCAAAATTTACCTCCCTCTAGTAATTACTTCTCTGTAGTAACGCACATTATAAATCAGACACAGTCTATACTGTACAGAAATGCACACCAAGTCCTTCACCTCATACATCTGTAGCCCCACTGTCAACCTCCAATACAAATACACACTGATCTAAATCAGAACACATTCCACTTCCCTGTTGCTGGATTAAGATGAAGACGCAGCATGTTGCAGAAGATGTCCAGAAGCCATGTCAATAACAGATTCTCCGCTTGGCTCACGTTCAGCCCCACCGCGTGAGGCAAGGCACAAGCTGTCGGTCTCCCCCAACCTGTCCTAACGCTCGGAAGGCTGGTCTCCGCAATGAGCCACAGATTGTACTCCAGCGGCGCAAAGTCAGGGAGGAATTTCAGTTGTCAGCTCCTGTTCACGCACAAATCCAAATGGAATTCAGAATGGAGTAATTGCCAAGGTGTGCCAACAACTGGATTTAGGGACATGAAACAGATGCTCTAGTCGTAACCACTTAAATTATAAAGCAAAACACAAACAGGGGATGAGTGTTTACTTGACTGCAAAGTTTTTCAAAAGATGCATTGTGTGTAGGTTAGAACATAAGAAATTTACAGTTATGCTAACAAAAATCTTTATTTCCCGGTTGAATATTATCACATTGATGTACAGATCTAGTTAAAAATCATTCCAAGAGTTCACTTTGGAGCCATTGGATCCATTTCAGCTTAATGTCTGTTTTTCCACACAAATTTCAGTTGCTTATCAATAAATGTTTATTTAGGCCTTAAGTGAAACAGGTGCTGTGACACAAACACAAAAAGAGGCAGCATTAAGGAAAATTGCATTGAAGGTAAACACACTGAAATGACCTCGCCAGTGGGGAAAACACACAGCCACTCAACCCGACGCATCTCAGGCTTCAGAAGCTACACGCACTGGAGAGAACGGAAGCGCTGGATTCCAGTACGCGTGGCGTAATCCACGCTTGTGCAATTTCCCTTCCGGAAGCTTCCTCCTTATGGCCACGGAGCCGGCGCCTTGCGTGCCTCAAGTTCGCCATCCCCACGCCCACTCTTACACATCTGCCCAAACCTGGCGTAGCGCTCAGCTAATCCGGCCGCTCGCGGTGGCACTCTCTCACATGGAAAAAAAACAAACCCGCGGCGCTGACAGAGCGCCGCCCGGCACCACCCCACCCACAGCAGGGCGGCGACCGGTCGTGCGACTCACCTGCGCTCACCTCTCACCGGGGCTGGATACGGGCACGCACAGCCCTTCTAAAGATTAATGCGGTGCGGCATCTAAAACTCCACTGTAATCAAAATCCCTGGGGGGGGGGGGATTACCGCATACTACAAAACAAGCCATACTAAAACCTCGCTTTATTGTTCAGCTCCATTTTGTAATGCATCATAAGCACATTAATTACGCAGCTGGATACGTGTCGGTCTGCACGCTCGGTCCAAGATGTCCACGCTGGGTGCGCATGCCGCACGGGTCTGCTGTCCCGGGCAAGGCCATTTCACTAAGCGAAAGGTCACAATGTTCCTTCCATCATCCAGTTTTAAAAGCAAAACATTGGGGAGGAGAGAGTGCAGGGTTTGTGTTTATTTACACCAGATGCACAAATTCAACTGAGACTGAATTTCAGGAGTTTCTCACAAATGAGCTATCCACAGTTATAATAAAAAATACATAAATGAGGTATTGGGGCCAGCACAGGGAACTTTGTGTATATAAAAGGCAAATTCAAGATGAAACTAAATACAAAGCTACCTGCTCATCAAACCAGTGATATCCCAGAAGGATAGCGTGCAGATACAGCACATCCAGCGCGGCACGTGACAGCGCACACTGCTCTGCTAGCCAGCAGCAGCAGCAGCACTCCCTCACTTTGACATCTCTCCAGCTCACAGTCAGTGGCAGAGGGTGAAGTGAAGTGAATTCTGGGAAGGCTCAACTGAACACAACCTCCTAAACCTAGAAGAAAAGAACTGAGCCATCCAGGAAATGCGTGGCATAGTTTCAGATTGATTCCACCTTCTCGGAGTGAGCTTAAAGTGAAAACAAGACAACAAAGGGGTGGGTGGGCATTAGGAAGGAATATGGTAATCCCTGGAGATTAGGAGTAAAATTTCCGATGCGTAATCTTGTCATCTGGCCAACTCCTTAAAGGGATTCTTACACCCCAGCAATGCCATTTATCTTCAATCTTACATACACGTTACATGAATATATATTGTGGCTATGTTAGTTTTTGAAATATTAGATATGTACAGCTCATTCTGCTTCTGCACTGCAGCAACTCTTAAGTTAAATGATTAAAGTGGCTTTGCTAAGGATCTCGGGGTTTAAGGGTATAAGAGCAAGCTAGTCAAAGCAAAGGCTGCATTGCAGTTGATAAGAACACATTGTTTACACTGACAGAAAGTGAGCAAAATGGTTTGGCGAAAAATAGTCTTAGAACTACAGTGAAAGTAAAGTGTGCATTCATCAGTGAGTCTGCAACAAAAATGATTGCTTGGTGATCTGTTAATCACTAGACACGTAATGTTCTCGGTGTAGCTTCAGAAACCAGTGAAGCACCATATAAACCAAATGAGTCTCGCAGGATTTTTCTGGGATGCGCCCTTTACATTTGGTTTTGATCAGATCAAAATATGTTTAGACAGTAAAACAACCAAGGAGCTGCCAAACCTTGGCTCACATCAAACACCTCTGTGGCACTCGTAACAGTTTAGAAACACAGGGCTGCTCCAGGAGAAAGCTTAGATCATTGGCTCAATTTGTGTGGTCTGATTTCATCAATGGGAGCTGGATGCTTCCCTGCAGTTTATTCCACAGCTGCAGTTTATGCAGTAACGGCATTGGACACAGTAACAGCAATATCATACAGTACCACGTTATGGGGCACATTTTAGAATGGAGTCTGTTGCCATGGTAACCCCATAGAAGACATTGGGGGGCTTCATACACAGTATTTAAGTAATTGTTGCATGGAGTCATATATGCAACAAATAATATGCATATCTTGATGTCATATACATGCAAACATTTTCTTTCAGTAAGTGGTAATATCTCTAAGGGGACAATTGTTTCTTATATTAAATTTTTTTAATCACAGATATGACCAATTGTAATTACCTGTAAATTGCTTTGCAAGTACAATTTTCTTCATGCTTTCATACTTCTTCTGGAAATCATACATTTTAACACATGCCTATATGGCTAACCTTGCATTTTATGATGGCATTGTCGACCAGAGAAAATGAACTTGGAACACGGTGTCCACATTTTCAAACGGACCAAATTCAAATTTCACGCACTGATACAGTATGAATATAACCCATAATATGTGCAAACCAAATTTGACACAGATTAATCCAGTCGAAAATTAGATCCACTCATTTGCAGATTACATGCAAACACTTCAATTTGATTATTTCATTGAATGTTTATTTCAACTGTCCTTTTGCAAACACTCTTCTTACTCCCTGGACAAACAACCACACATCAGAAGCTAAGATGATTTTTTGTCAAACAAAAACGAAACAAAACAAAATAAAAAAATTAAAAAAAAATACTATTGGGTGCATATCAACAGGCCCAATATTTTGCATCTTGCAACAATTGGAAGTAAGCCAATTACAAGATGATGGTAAGTGAGTCTTGCATAACTGAAAATCACATTGGGACAGCAAGGACATAGAGCTTGAGCTCAAATTCATTTTTATGATCAAGTTTAAATTAACTACAAGACTGAACTAGCCTACAGAATGACCACATAACATACAGGATGAAATGAGGAGAACCAAATGATGAAACCAGGAAACAAAAGGCACTGATAAGTCCTTTTTGGCACTGAAAATCTGCAATGCTAGACATTTATGTGTACAAGTTGTGGTCAAAAACACGCTGCAGTCATTTAACAATAACAAAACTGTCTTAACAAATCATGCTACAATATGGGGAATTGACGGTCACCTCAGCTGTCCAATTTTGATGGGTCACTGACAAGCAATGAGAGGAGTGAGCTACCCCAAGGCCCATACACGTTGACTTAGTCACAGTCTTTACTACAGATCACAACAAAGAATCCCACTGGCTAGAGAATGGTTGGACTGCCTGCCTGAGAATCAAGAGGACTGGCTCTGTGGCTGTGATGAATGAAAAATTTCTAAAGACCTAATACTGTGATGTTCTGTACTGTAGCTGTAAATAGTAGGCTGTTCTTGGGCCAAGCCTGTCCACTCCTGACCTTATCCTTAGCCACACCTGCACCTAGTTTCTAAGCAAAGCACCATAAAACAGAACATTCAAATTAATGAATCACACTGTAACCTTCACTTGAGGACTGTGTATCAAATATATAAACAGAATATAGCAGTTTGACTGAGTGCATTCATCAAGAATATGGTTTATTTCTTACAATTTGTCCTTTTTGGCATACAAGTTTAAGCATTTACCCCCCTCCAAACAGCATTATAATTACCACTGATTTAAGAAAATCGTTCTCAAACTGAACACTGAACTCCAAGTACTACATTTCATTACCAAATCCAGCAGGGAAATACAATCATTCAGGCTAAACTGATTTTATTGGCATTTGTTATGCATTTAAATGGCTGTTCACTGGATCTGGCGGGGAAAGCCTTTTCACAGCATTCTGGCAATACCAACTGCAGGGCTGGGCTTCTCACAATTGTCTAAAAAGATTCCCTTCCGTATCACCTTCATTTTAAAATTGACAGAATTCTTAGAGGTGAAAATGGCCACATTTGACTGCTTGACTGGTTACCAAAAAAATCATTATTCACTACAATAAAGGACACTAGCCACTAGGTTCACATTTTGGACATCATCTCCACAATGGGTCATACCTTGGGTCGATATTAAAAGCTGCATTTATTTTACAGAATTTATTTCCTGGTACAACTTTAGGCTACATGTTCAGTTTGAATACTGAATTAAGGTAAAATACAATTTCAACCTACAATGTTCAACAGCCCTTGTGATAACTTATCACCAGATCACCGCATAAGACATTTTATAACCAAAGCCAAACATAAGCTTTTTTATTTCCAGATTGACCATACTCCATAAGGAATTTTTGTGCAGGAAGACACTGAAATTAAGATGACTGACACCAAATTTTAATTGATATACATCAAAACATAAAAAATCTCACCATGCAATATTAATGCTGTCTCCTTTCCACCACCTCCCTTTCACGTGTTCATAAAATAGACAGCCCAAAGACCTCAACATTCATGTGAAGAACCCACTTCAACAAAGCAAAGTGTACCCACTACAATGATGTCAGGGTAACAGCAGAAGCTCAGGAACACCGCAGAACTAATTTCTTTTCAAGTAAGCACGATTTCCGCAATAAAAGTTAAGGATCAATTTAAAGTCAAAGTCAGCAAAGGTTTCACATTAATACTTCCCTAAGGAAAGATTTTTGATATGCCCCCACCCCAATAATATCCAATGTCATAGGTTTGCTTCACTGAATGGGATAGATGTTGGAAAGAATCATCAATATAATTTGTTACGACAGATTAATTTGCAATTTTATGTTTTATGTAATACATATAATCACATGCTAATTCATTTAGGGCCAGTCACTGGTGGGTTGGCAATCATAAATCAAGAAAAACCTGTCTGCGAAATATGGAAAATTATATAAATATACAATTAATGTAATACTGATAAATGGAAGTCACAATTGCGGCATCTACAACTTTACTGTCTTTTACGTGGAGGGCATTTTGCATGCTCAGCTGTTTGCCTGCTCATCCTGCAAAAATCTGTGACCTTGACCTTCAACCTCAATAGGGTTCTGGGGAAGGGGGAGAATAACCTGTCAAATATGGTCAAAACTGATGAATAATCAGATGCACAAGAAATTAGAACACAAAAATGAGATGAAGGGGCAGGATCATGGAAGGACAGAGGACAGGAAAATGCAACCTGAATACGTAATGCCCCTTTCAATTTCATCAGCGGGGGACTCCCACACATACTCCACATAGGAATGACCCAGTTATGACACAAATTCCCCTTCATTATGAGGTGAAGAGGCTTTTGGTATATTGGGATGTTAATCCCTGCAAGTAATGCATTTCAGGGGGTGATCATACACCGTGAAAATGTCTGCAATCATACTTTTGGTTAAGTATATTTTTATTCCAAATTAACTTCATAAAGTTCAGTCATAATTGCCAGCCTTCAACTGCATGCAATAACAACTGCATCCCAATAAACTTGAACATTGAAACTACATGTTTCCCAGTAAATATCACCTACTTGAGGGGGAAAAGTCAATTAACACATTAGGTCTCAGATGTTACAGTCTATCTTGTGCTAATAGTAGCTGCTCTGAAAATATGTTCTTGTAGCAATTCTGCTCATTCAGTTTCTACTGAACCAGCGGCTGAGACAAACGAGCTGGATCTTATTTTCAGGGGATAATGCTGCCGGCTTCTGTGTTACCCAAAATTTTTTAAAGGTAGGCTGAGCAGGTGCAGATGTTTACGATCCAGATGGGCTCAAATTTGAGCACTTTTCAATCAGCTGCATCCCCCCCATCGCCATCACGCTTCATCTTGGCGGTCTTTCAACACTGATCTGCACTGTCAGGTGAATTACGATCAGTAAAGTGGATGAAAACAGTAGACTCATTTTCTTTAAAGGAGAGGCATTAAACACCCATCAAATTATGGCTACCACTTTTACTAAACAATAACATGTAGATGGATACTTATTTTAGGAAGAAAGAAAATAGACTGCCCAAACAGACTCTTGGACACTTCTGTCACATCAAAGTTGGCCATTATGATAATAACCATTACTAAAATCAAATGACATAAAAAATAAATAAAATTGTCAATATCTCTTGGGGACCCAAAATGTTTTCAATGTGTCCTGTAACTGCACATGTTGATGGCAAATGATTTAGAACCCGACTGACCATAATTCCATGTTTTTCCAGGTTCTTTGTGGAAGAAATCAGTGAGTGAAGGAGTGCTTGTGTTACTTAAGAGCAGTTATGTACCAAAGTTTTTTTCCCGTAAGATTTTTCCAAAAGGTTATTTTAATGTTCACTTAAATATTGCCACAAGGTCAATAAACTGCATAAATATGGAAGTAGTTAAAGGTGGCAGATGTTTAAAAACAAAGACTGTCTCATTATGGTACCACACAACACACCTCCAAGAACAAAGGGATGTCAGATCAACAGTAAGCAGTCAAGGGACGTCAGACCAAGATTTTCAATTAACACTGATTAATTGAGCCCAGCATGCACAGTGAGTCAACAGAACAAGGACAGAGACAAACTAAAAGTGCTTACTGCCACACACTTAACCCTCTTTCTCCCTGAATACTTGGTCACTCCAGCCTTTGTAAGCACAATCAATGTGATGACAAATTTTAGCCCAACTAATAAGCTGAATATATTTGTGTTCATTTGACCTCATGGCTACCTTTGGTCTGAAAAGGTACCAGTTCTCACTGATGGTGGGTCAGAACAATGAATCCCCCTGACAGGAGGTGAGAGCTGAGGACAACAGCCAAGCTTTCTACATGGCCAATGAACTGTACTTTAGTGAAGTTCCAGCTGTAGTTCAATTAGCCACCTAATAACACAAAGAATGGCTTGCTTTGGAACTGTTGTGCATACACTGGGGTCTAAGATGCACTTAGTGTAGTGCACTCAGTAGGAACACTAAACATTTTTAGCATTTAGCATTAATTTTATCACAAATGCTACTTTCAAAGCCCCTTCATTACATATAAAAAAAAAAGAGTGGAGCAAGCAGCCAGTGCTGTCAGAATAGTCTTGCATAATGTTTATCATGATATACATCTTTATATGCAACATGATATAGCCTGTAGGCATATGTGTGGTACACAGCGGACATTCCCACTGGCAGGGGGAATGTTAAGTGCTGCATTAAAATATTACCATACTCACAGAAAAGACACATTGCTAGTAAGCAAACATCTCTCTGCCAATACGCAGGACTCACTCTCAGTTCTTCTCTGCTCAAAATACATTGTTTCTATCTTTATTAGAAAGTTCCATTCAGAACATGTTTAAATGAGCTATATTTTAAATGAGAAGAATTTAAATAAATCACCTAAAAATCAATAAGTATATAACTGGATAAAATTTAGCTCATGAAATGAAAATTTTCTAAGAGGACTAAATATTATGTGGAATCCCTCAAGGATCTGTGCTCAGATATTTTTTAATTCTATAAACAAGCATATAAAAACTAAAGATAATGGTGCATAAGATGTACATAAATTAATCAAGACATCAAAAGTCTGGAGAAAAGAACAAAGGAAAAAAGATATGAAAGATGGCAGAGATTAAGGGCAACAGTGGTTGGTAACATCAGTTCAACAGAAACAAAAGTCCCCATTGACATGCACTGTGCATCAATGCCTGATAGCTGATCAATACAGAAGGTTTACAGAGAAAAAACAACAAGGCTACTAGATTGCCCCACTTGTTTGCTTGTCCAGGAATGTGTGCCATTCTTCCATTTGATATAAAGCGAGACTAAAATAGTGTTGACTGACTTGATGTATAACTGTAATATGAATTGAAAAAGAATGCTCTCTATAGATGGTTTGTAAGAACAATTCTAGGAACATTATGGGGCACCTCCAACTGAATTTACTCATGACAAAAAAAGTGGTCACAGCTAGCATGCATTTCATGACCGATTTACTCAAGCTAAAGAAACCCCTTTTCCTGGTTCTGAGTCATAAGGAAATTATATGAAAACAAAAACAATTTTGTGTAATGATTCTGCAAGTGGTTAGGTAACGGCCTTTGGAGCTGAACATTTCCAGTTGCGTGTGACCAAGCCTTTGCACTGTTCAAATCATTACAAATGGAGAACTAGTGGAACCATTCAAATATTTAGGGTCGATGCTTAATGATTGATGATAGTTTCTCAGCCTCTGTGGGAGAGTTTGTGATCATGACCGTGAAGTACATGTAGGAGTCTGAGACACGCTGTTCCCTCTGCTCCACTGCACCGTCATGGAATCACTTCAAATTCAATTTGCAATTCCTCCATGCAGTCTGTCATAAATGTTAAACAAAGATTTCTCTGGTGGTGGCAAAGCCCATTGATCTTCCACATCAAATATTACAGACTTTAATTGTGCCATTTGGTGCAACGCAACAGTTTTTGCCAATGACATTGAACATCCTTTACGCCGCCTGTAATTTAACAAAATCCCCATCAGACAGAAAGTGCAGCCATTTTCTAGCTTCAGTATAGCGGTCACTCAATGGCCAAATAGTGTTTCAACAAGTGAGAGCCATATGAAGCCAGGAATTGTTGCAGTGTTTAGTTGGCCTTTATCCTATATAGATTTCGTATACAACTCTTTCTGAACTATGGGGTGAATTTCCAACTGAGTGCATTACAATTACAATGCAAACTCATGGAATACAAGCGTAAAATTTAGAAAGCAATCTAAAATTAAGATCAGTAGGAAATACAAAATGCACGCCGGAAGGCATTAACTAAAGGTAGCGTGATGTTGAGAGGCAGAGAAGAAAAACAGCAATGTTGCACAGGCATCACACACTGATGGAGGGCTTCTGGAGAAATACCTCCATGTCCTAAAGAACAGATGCACAGAATCTAACTAAGCATGCAAGCTAGCAAGTGTTTGAATACTTCAAACAACTGATTCCATGACTCAGGCAATGTCTGTGCATAATATTTAATATATGCCCTTTAAAAAAATGGATCCAGGTTTTGATTCTTATGAGGATATAAATCTATGATTGCATTTCACATGCCTAATCTAACCCGTTCTAACAATGTTATCTCCTAGCTCAGCTACTGACAATTAAATACAGAGTTAACATACCATTAATAGTATGAAGGACATGACCATGTCTTGCTCCAGTTGCGTAACTACATTTTAACCCTAAATTACCTCATCTCTTGTCATGCACAGAAACGACACGCTATGGCTTCTGAGTGGGTGTTTACACTGAGGTTATGATTCTGCTGCAATGAGAGTTGTCAGTCAAAGCTCTACAGTATTCAATAAACTGGGTAGTGAGTTTGAGACACCACTGAAACCAGCATTAGCTGTGCTTTGACTGAGACTGCCAGAAAGCCACAAAGCAAATGCTACAAAGCAGTTCACACAATCAACACTAGTTCCAACTGAATGGAAGCCCAGTGACCACCCCACTGCAGATGAATATTCATCTTTAATCAAGTCATTATTGTTTGATGCACACTTGATGTGAGATACTTGGGCCAAAATGCAAGCTTGGTCCCTTAAATCCAAGTCATTTGTTATGAGGCATCACTTTCACATCTTTTTGTTCATGTTAGGCACCATAGAATATAGCAAATCTAGCAAGTAGATTTGCTCAGTTTTGTAGCTCAATGTTAGTCTAGGCAGACTGTATTAATTGACTTTAGTAAAGACTTGCACTGCAATATGGCTCTCACCTGTACTAAACACACCAGTTACAAACTGGAGCTCCACTTTGGACAGCTGTGCACCCAACTGCTAGATGACTTCCATCCCTAAAGTAAGTTCTCTGCCAACGTATTATGAATTTACTCCCAAAAGCCATGTCCCGATTACACAGCACCCATATGGCCATTCTTTAATATGGGGTCAGTTTAACAGTTGGCTGTCCCCATTGCTAGCTGCCACTTACCAAATCTCATTCTGGTAAGTGTGCGTGGCGATTCTGGAATTAGATATTTTGGCCAAAGACAATAATACTCACTTAAGCTTGAAGTAATCAAACCGAATTTGACTACTACTTTCTAAATATTTTACAATCCACTTCTTATGCAAGATACATTGCTACCTTGATCTCCAAAAGCTGACATGAAGTCTGCGTGCACGCACACACACACACGCGCGCGCGCGCACACACACACACTTACTTACACTTGGCAAACCCAGAACCTCAAGTTCACTTGTGACTGGACCTCAAAGGGGGCAGAATTAGCAGGAAGCCTGCTGGCTGTAGCTTAAAGCAGACCGGCTCTGATTCCTAACAAACAGCTCATTACTGCAGTGACGGCAGATTAATTTTTGCTCTTTTTTTCCCCCATGCCACAGAACATGAAGTCCGTAGACTCTGCAACAAAATCGCATTTCTTTTGATGAGAATTCGGGAGATGCCAAAAAGCAGGTCAGAATTTTATCTCCGGCCTGTGAAAGCACAGGGTGCCAGCTTCCCTGCGGTTTTCCGAGCCCTGGCCTCTCAATTTCTGAGGACTAATGAGGAAACGGCCTCCCGGTCTTTGGGTCAAAGTGGTGTCAGAAAAGATCTAAAAACAGCACTCGGGGCTGCACACTGCCACCAGAAACACAGCAACTTATTTACGCCTCGGACCGCTATGAGATCCAAACCCCGTTCCTGTGGGCACAAGGTCATACGGCCAGGAATGTCATTCATCCCATTTGTCCTCCCTTCTTGTCACCTCTTGCAACACCATTCCCTTTTCAGCAGCTGACAGCAGACTCCAGAGCAAAGGGCTACCATGCCACCATACACACACACACACAACCCATTCATCTTAGGGGGGGGGAAAAAAAAAAAAAAAGATTTTATCCATATGCTTCTATACATGGAACTGTATGCCATACTTGGTACCATACGCCTCCAAACATGAAAAAGATCATACCGAGTTTGTGAATTCAAGTAGGTGATCAGAGGAAGTTATGTAGGGTGTTGTGGAATCAGAATAGTTTTTTTCCTACCTGGCTCTGTGCAGTTCCTCTCCTCTGTGTCATTGTCACTCATCATGGCCATTAGCCTCCGCCCCCAGTGCCCTCTCGCCCATGGGCTCTCTTCCAGGGTCATCCCATGTCCTGGAAGATAAAGGTTTCATCTTCATTCATCAAATCATAACAACTTTGCAGAGGGAGAAGTGACATGATGATATGGCTATAAAACACCACAGCCAATTTACCGTAACAGAACCAACGTCCAAAATTAAATACTTTATCACCATCACTTATTCATAAATCTGTCAGCTATTCAATGGCACAAATATTTCAAAGGAAAATGGTTATACACATCCACTACATATGCCATGGGCTGACTCCAAATAATAGATTAATGGCTAATCAATGAAATAGGTTTCATTTCAGCAATAATAGTGCCTTAATTTGCAAAGCTTTCTTTTGGAAATGGCTTGGCTTGTGGATGCCAATGATTAAAATTAGAAACTTAGAAATTAGCTCAATCTGGAGAAACTGTTTCTCAGGACTTTAAATGAGAAAACATCAATGAGCTGAAGCTTCACAAGTAGACTTTTAAACAACCGACACTGAAATAGACTCACTAGGTTTGACTACCGATGGCAAAGGATTAAAAATTTGCTTTTTTTTTTTACATCTGTGGAATTGTTCTTTATGTCTCTGCTTCTCATACTTCTGTTCGATATGAAACTTAAGCACCAGCATCAAACTTTATAAATGAATTATATCTGGTGGTCTGATAACCTTATATTAAGAGGTACAAAGATAAAGTTTATTGTAACCAACAATAAGTGTGATCCCATAGCGACAGAACCAATTGGCTTCCTTCCGCTGGGAATAGGGGTGGTTCCCCAGCCACAACTCTGTGACTCATCTGGCACCCACGAGTTTCTCAGATGAGGTCAGTGAAGTAGCCCCTATCCTCCAATGAGTGCATACTTTACCGCAGTGCATTGTGGGGCTTGTAAAAAATAGTTACTGGCTGAATGCAAGTGCATTGGGGTATTGCATGTTTTGCTTCAGCATTCCTACAGAAGTGCAACGGTTGTCATGTGAGACCAGCTTGATGTCAATTTGGTGATTCTGTAATGGCACTTAAATGGAAAAATAAGTATATAAAAAAAGCTGACATTACAACTTTTTGCAGATATTGCAAGGTAGATTACTGCAAGGTCTGCCAATAACCACAACAGCTGCTTAGAGACAATGACCGGGCCTTGACCAAATTAATTTCATACTCTCAAAAACATGTCCATCTGCTCACTACAGCATCTGACCCCGACAAAATTACCCGACAAGGGAAGCAACAGCATGGACGCGCGGCGCGAGCCAGCTCAGAGGTGGTTGAGGGCGTTCTGTTATATTCACTCTACCCAGGAGACGAGCTGCAGAGAGACCGAGACCCGTCTTGGCGCCCGCCCCCTTCTGTGTAAATCACTTCCATCAGTCACTGTCGCTTCTTGTCTCCAAGCCCCTCCAACATAAACACGCCACTAATCTCGCTTCACACCCATAAATGCCCCATAACCTGCGCCATCGCTCAACTCCAATACACACTTGACAAATGCCGCTCCTCAACACCTACGCCATACTCACCTGCAATGTTCTGCATCTTACATCTGCGTCTGTGAGGAGGGCTTATATTGTGATTGCATATCATCAGCATCAACAGCAATAACCATATTTTCTCATGCTCCAGGCTGTCACATGTTTTGGTTACGAGCTTGTGAGGGGAAAAATGTAAAATTTTACACATCAGTCAAGAGAGACGAGCATTTGATATTGAACGGCTTTTGATAGAGCCTGAGAAACAGAAGGGGTCTAACTTTGGGCTGCTTTGATCATGCACTTCCGTATCACCAAACCACAAGACAGTGGTGTCAGAACTTGAGGAGTCTGCAGTTTGACTCGGGACTGACAATCAACAAAGCCATTGCTGCATCCAGACATGCGCGCTTGGCTGAAATGGTTACAGCGCTTGCATTGCTCCTAATAGATGCTCTGCAGAGATTTACCCTTCTTTGTATGATATCACTCCCAGTATAATCTTTTAAGCTTCTTGTTATTTTAATGTAATTAATGAACTCTGACATATCTGTTCTGAATACACGCAACAACAGTATGATGTTCACCAGTCATAATGCAGGTCAGCCATTTCACCATGACATGCCACCAAGTCTGGGGACAGGGCTCCGTGCAGAGGCGGACACTGAGTGTAAGTAGAGAAGGTTTAGGATTAAAGTGTTTTTGAGCACAAGCAGAGAACTGCTGAGCAGTGTACTAATGAAAGTTTGATGCACACCACACAGTAGAGCATAAACAAAGTATAAAATATTTATATTCTCTAAAAACTGGTCCTTTGTGCTTCCACACAGGCAAGCCACAGGTTTATTAGCTTGTGCGTTCTGGCTGTAGTGTCTTTTCTCAAGTGCAGGTGCACAGCTATGGTTGTCATCCTGTGGTAGTCCCCTCCCCCGATATAAAACAGGACGCACTTGAATGGTAGTTCTTAAATTGGCCTCAATAAAGAACGTGTATTGCGTGATTACATGTGCATGCTTGTGTGAGCGGGTTAATGTATGGTACAAAAATTACTGTGCATGTATATGCGAGTGCGTGATTGTCTGGACTTGAGCATATGTTGTCAATGTGCATGTGTGCGTGCGCATGCCAATACACACAAGACTTGCCACTGCAAGTTTTACATGTATGCACGTATCTATATGCCGCCAAGGCAGACCGTGTTTACAAAAAAAGTTAGCAGTTTTAACGTCGTCGTCATTGCATTTGATCTCACGCTCAGCGCAGCAGTTTATAATGATGAAGGTGATCTGCGGGGCAGTGCTGTGTGCAGCCCGGCACGAGCCACTGCTGCCAAAGCACGAGCCTCCGCTCGAGCCTCAGCTGCGGCAACGCCGCGCTCCTCATCCCCCCGCAACCCAGCAGCGCCGACTCCCCAAGTCACAGCATCCGCAGCGCACTTACCAAAACTACTGTAGAATAACAGAACTCATCCGACAAAGGCAACCCGACGACGATTAGTACAAACGGGAGCTCATTTCAGGTTGCTGCGGCATCAGCGACTGTGCGTGCCCCCCTTAAATTACACACATCATCTTTGCCGTCCTTTACACTGCGGCATACAGACAGCCAGACACGAACTCGACGAACTCGCAGAGCGGTATACATTGACCCATTTCACTGGAGTCGAGGCCATACACACCAAACAGGTCCATCGGTGCGACTGCCTATAATGTATCGGGACGCTGTACATAAGCGTACATTGTAGTCCCCCCGGAACGTCTTCAACTAATTCAGCTACAATTTCACTAAAGAATGGGGAAAATGTCCTTCTGCGCCAGGGAAATTGGCATAGACAGCTACCGATACTAAGATTTACACGGAATAAATCGACAAATTTCTAATACCTAACTGGCGAATGCATGACACTCCTGTCTGATACAGGGAAATATCCGATATGAAAATGACACTACGGTTCATTCAGCTAAGAAGTCCCTTATAAAAAAAAAAAAGTAGACGTCCATGTCCTTGAAACATGTTCTCTCCATACTGAGAAAATACATTCCTGTTGAGGTAGTTCGTGCGTGGCCAGTTAGTTTGCTCGATTTAGGCTACACTGCAGAAGAATTCTCAGATGTTCGGCTTGCCTCGATCAGCTCCGTGTTTATCAGCGTCTCCCGGCTTGCACTCACCTGTCTTTGTCAGAAGCGCTGACATGCACCACGCCATGAAGAGGACACTGCAGATAAAACAGACCTGCACGAAAAGCATCTCCCTCCTCTTGCGAACTTTGAAAATCTTTGCAATCACCGTCTTTTTAGACGCACTCAGGTTCGTGTCGGGCTCCATGGTCACAGCGACGAACAACGAAGCGTCTCTCCTCTACTTTTCGTCCTTCGTTCACTGCAGGCTGGGATAGACCGCAGGAATGGCCCGAGTTCGCTTCAGACAGAACCGGCTGGGGATGCGGTCCTCATTTCAAGTGGCCGGGCTCTTGAACGTGGAAGCCGAGCGGATAGTTTGCATTTGCAGCCAAGACAATGCAGTTCAGCTGTTGGACTATTACAACAGCTGGGGAGAATTCCGTCCCCGCCGCAAACAATTACAGGAAGGGTAATCGGACAATGTCGATGTATTAATCAATTTCTTATTTCTAACCCAAACCTCAGATTGCGCCGTTGATATCTGATCCACCTGTGTCCTCGGTTTATTAAAACAGTTTGTCGCTTGCACTGTTTTTTTTTTCGCAGCAATATATCCCTTACCAGTAAACCTGCGTACTTTGAACTAATGTGTGTTATCTTGGTTTTCACCCATTAGACAGCTATGGTCTTCTCACTAGATGTTCCTTATAACGCTAAATATTAATTAGAATCCATTCGATTATTGTTATGTTCGCGTAGTACAGTCATGACATTGGCTTGTTCCGATGCTTCCCCTCTCCTCCATCCAGGTTCCCAGAACAGAATATTGGTTGTGCTGATGGGAAAATTACGCACTCCTGAGTCTCCGATGCCATCCAGGGTACGTTTGATGGACTGTAGGGTAAAATTGCTCGTCCTGATTCAACTAAGTTTTCCGAGGTGTCATGCGCGGACACGTGATATTTTGCGGCAGTAGATCATATTCTCCCCCTTGTCACAAGGGAAGCGAGTTAGGTCCACCTTGAACCCGCGGTAGTGTATTTGTACATCGTTCACTCGTGGTAGGAAAGAACTGTCTCTCGCGGCGCTGTTTGCGGGTTGCAGATGAGACCTCCCCTACCTTCTTTGGAGTGGGCGGGCAACACGTGTGTGTGTGTGTGTGTGTGTGTGTGTGTATGTGTGTGTGTGTGTGTGTGTGTATGTGTGTGTATGTGTATGTATGTGTGTGTGTGTGTGCGTGCGTGGTTGTTTATATAAATATACACAAATTCATACATATTAAGTACCCAGAGAAACTGTATTTTGTACGTTTTTAGAAGACCAAAGTATTTAAGCTTTGGGCAAAACTGTTTTAAATGTTCATGGTGTCAGTTTAAGACATCACTCATGACTTTTCATGATGGGTCCCATTGTTGCATAAGAGGCTACTTACGCCTCATTAGTCAGGGAGGTGATTGGGCATAGTCGAAGGTGAATTAACCAGTAGGATGTCAGCCTTGGCCACAACACAGAAAGAAAAACATCAAAAGGAACCAATATGCCCAAATTAGCAGGAGAGCTACACCTTTGTGCCATGGGTATGTTGGAGTTTGGATTAAGCCAGCGCACTGTTACTCACCATCTGAGGTTTTCACAGTGATTCGTAACTAGACAAGATGTTCCAGCCACAGGCCATTGATAATAGCCTGTGATGTGGGAGAACGCAAGTCATAGCACCTTGCTAAAATCAAGACATCAAGATCAAGATCACCATTCACAACAGTGCCAAGTCCTCTTTAGCCATGAATCGAGGTTTAGGTCAGACCACCCTTGCAGCTATCTGAGTGAGTGGTGCACACTCAGTCAATCAGCGGAAATGGTGGAAGTGTGATGGCTTGGGTAGGGGCATTCAGTCGCCTCAGAGCTCCATTACCAGACATTGGCAGCTCCTTCACTGCATGGCTGGACATTAATGAAGGCCTGGAGCTGCCCTTGCTGTGTGGTCATTCTGACCTGAGGCAGAATGAAGCCAAATCCCGCAAGACAGCAAATGCCGTCGCGGGCAAGGAATGTACAGCATCACAGATGTATCACATGAAGTGCCTCACACGGTGCCTTCACACCTGTTTAGTTGGTGACAGTTTCACAGCAGACCCTGCTAGCGACAAACGTCAATCAGCATGTTGAATCTACCCACATCATGTTCGATCAGGAAGATTCCAATGTACCTGCTAAAAACACATTTTATATTCTTCCTGATACTAAATTTGAATTTGTTATTAGTTATAAGTCCCTACCTGCGAAGCCTCAGAGAGAAAGCAACAGTGCACTGATGTTCCAATACACTGATGGCACAAAGGTGTTGTTCTCTCTGAATGGAAACCATTGGTTTCTTTCTGTTTTTCGTCCTTGATTTTCACCACACTTGACCTTATCTTACATCACCTCCCTAAGTAATCTGGTGATGTTGTGGTCAAGTAACAGCAAAAGCTGTATCATGGTCAGTCACAAATGATAATTTAATCAATTTAATCATTTAGCCAAAAACATTTAATCAATGTAAATAGGCTACATATATTTCACACATGTATAGTGATACATTCTTGATCCTGAGTATATACAAATACAATACAGTACTGTATACATACAGTACACTTGCTGAGAAAATACATAGCACAGGTATACACTGGTTGTTATTAAAGCAACCGAGGCAAAATGTCCTTGCTCAAGGTTAACATGGTTGTCGTGAGTCTAAAGCCCTGAGGTTCAGAATTGAATGTCTTAATCCCTGCGCAACACTGCTACCCATCTGAGAGCACTTTCTTCAAGCTGAGAGGGCAGAGCTTCTAGCAGATGTTAAAATAGCCAAAGCTCTCTCTCTCTCATTATTTCATCGGCTTAAATGCTATACGTGTACAGTTCGCAGGACATACTCGATAAACAAAGACATGGCATTCCTCCGCTGGTGTGCTCGGGTGAGAATGCTAACATTTCGTTGATCCTGTGCCAGTATGACGAGCGTGTGCGGTGTTGGCTGAGAGGGTGTCGGTTTGGGTTCCTGACAGCACGCACATGCCCCTCCAGCTCAAATGACTGCCGAAATCTGCTCCCGTTCTCTCCAATGGGGCATAACACAGCCCTTTATTGCAGTGCACACAGGTCACTCTTATTAACAAGCTATATTAATAGACCACCAGAGCAATAATGAGCTCAATTCCCATTGATGAGCTTTTAATAGCTTTCCTTGTTCAATTAAGTGTTGATGGTATTTCCATTAATGAAAAACTCAGGTCTTGGGTGCCACTGATATAAAACATTGTTCTGAACTCTGAAAACCTCCAGTGACAGGTCAAGCACAGAGGAGCACAGACTTTGGTATCTAGGTACTGAAGGGGCCTTCCATGTACTGCAAGTTTTTGGGTAGACAGCCACATACAGACACAGACAGGAATTGTGTTTTAGGGTGTTGAGTTGTATCATCTGGATGGCCCATCCCAATTCACTGTGCCTGCTGTGTCAACCTATCCATGTCATGTATGGATTGGATTAATCTGCACAGCAAGACATCCTTAAGCATGACCTGCAATAATACTCCTGCAACATGGACAAACTAACATGCAGTAGAGCAAGTGGACTGACCAGTTACAGACGTGTTACATTACATTACATTACATGTATTTAGCAGACGCCCTTATCCAGAGCAACTTCCATCACAATAGAACATAAGTGTATCTGTTCAATTTAAACGAGCAACAGTGTCAGACCAGGCTAACAACACTCCCAGACCAGTGAGTGTGAGCATAATATAATTCAAGCCCTACCACAAGTTAACTTGTGCACTCTGACAGAAGACAAGTATACTACAATGTAACAGTCCCTAGAACACAAAATACATCACATTACACCACTCAGCCTTTGCTGTCTCTTCATAGGAAATTCATGGTCAGTCAGAATTCAGCAGAAGGTTCCTATGACTCTAAATGCAATATCTATACAATGAAGTTTTAAATAAGAATCCACTGGAACCACATAGGCTTCGAAGGCCACTCAAAAAGTTTGTCCAGCTCTGTAGCAATTTGTTATCACCCCTGTGTAATGACCACTCCACATTTTGTCGGTAGGCAAAAAAATGGGAACGCAATCTGCAGTCTGCATTTTTTTTTTTCGATTTGATTATTGGATGGGTGAAAGTTTTAATCCGGCCCTGGTCTCTCCTTCATCCCCTGGCAAATGCCCCCGCTTTTGGGTCTCAAGCTCACACACACAACATGTGTGGCGCACTTGGATGCCAAGAGATTAGGCCTCAGGCCCCGGGCCCGTGCAGCAGGCAATCTCGGGGACCACTGCCAAGGGGGTATTTAAAGGGCTTTATTCGCCGCTGTGTACCCCCTGTCCATTTGAGACGAGTGTGAGCTCCTTGCCTTCTGCGGGAGCAGATGTGTGCTCCTCACTCTCCGCGGAGGGGCGGGAACAGCGCGTACGCGGTCCCACACGGCTCTGCTGGGAGGCTCTCCCGTTTCAAAGCGGAAGCAGAGCCGCTACCTTCAGGTGGAGGGTTTACTGATATACAGGGCAGGACACAAGTCTCTCCAGGAACCGCTTCTTATTCACAGTGGGGGGTGAGGGGCGGGTATGTTCTAGAGATCTGTGCAAATAGAGTAGGCTGCAAATACAGCTACAATGAGGATTTATGCGCAAAGGGATTCGTTCCTGACACAAAACTACAACACTTTGAATAAAAAACAAGCTAATGATGCCATAAACAAGTGATTAACTTGCATGCTTGTGTAAGAGTGCTATAACGAGTGTAAAATTTAATAAACATGAGAGAATGTGGGCTGGCACAATGTTCTGTAGCCCTGGAACAAAGTGAAGCCAGGAACAAAGAGGGATGGTGGGAATGTTCAAAACCAAAAATTATAAATCCACAAATGGCGAGTTTCCCCTGTCCAGCAGTAAAGTGATTTTTTGTTACGCATCTTTTTTTAACTCTAGTTTTATAGCTTCAAAATGACCTACTCTTGTTGAAAAGTTCTGTTGTTCAGCTCTGTCTTTGTGTGATAGCAGACATCTACGTTGTTTGTCAATTTTTTTGTATTAACTGAAGTGTGCCACTGTATAGTGACTTTTGCCCTTACCATACAGTCACTGTGTATGGCGTGTTCACAGGAGTATGCCAGAAAGTTGTTTCTGCAGGCAATGTGACAAATGATTTTGCAAATAGGACAACCCCCCCGTGCCACTGCACCACCCAGCATGCACCTCTTTAGGTGTCTGCCTGCTAGAACGCTCACCTGAAACATCAAAATATTCCAGACATTTTGGTTAAGCACAACAGAGATCTAAACTCTCAGCAGCTGCAAATTCGGAGGCTTTTTCTGTTTTTTTTCTAAGGCCGCTTTCGTGACAGAATGTACTGGATTAAGACGGCACGTCCTGCGCGTGCGTGTGTATGCATGCGAGCATTTATGAAAGTACAACTAGTTCTACTTTAAAGAGTGAATCAACCGAGGGGCCCTGGCGAACGCCGCATCAGAGACAGCAGAGACGTGTCCCCGTCAGTGAGCGCTGGCACTGTAAGCCGAATGGGGGAAGTCGATACCCTTTCAATTTTGCAACGCCAGCAGTGTAATATATATTTTGCTAATTGTTCAATGTGAGATGGTGGGGGAGGGGAGGGTCGGTTAGTCTTGTGCTTCATTAAATGCAAAATGCAGATCTGTCCTTCTTTAGCCCCGCTGATCTTCCCGTGCAATGCCCCCACCCCCCCGGGCGGTCAGACGCCGCAAACAGCACAACGCAGCTCCATGTACGCAAGCCTGTCCCACGGGATCTGCAGAATTTACTCTCTGAAAAAATTAAAACCTCCACAGTCAGCTGCAGGAAATGAAATATTCATTGTCAAGAGTGGCACATGGAACAGCGCTGCAGGTTTGTTTGTATGCGTGCACAGATATGAGGGGTAAACAGTCAAAAAAAAAAAAGGACCAGCTGAACGCCCCCTGCTGCAGTCTGCAGAGTCTAAGACATCGTCAGCCCTACAAAACTACTACTTTAACAATATCAAAACCATACAGAGCAGCAGAGCCTTTTACAACTAATTGCATGTTTGTATGTATGTATGTATGTATGTAGGAAAAGTCTTAGCTTTGGTAGTGTAATGAATGAATGAATGAATGAATGAATGAATGCAATGTAATTTAGCATGATTTTCTTAAAATGAACATCTTGTGTTGGCATATGAGACATGACTTATCCATGAAAAGGACTGCTGGCATTTGTAATAATCTCAACACCAACAACTTCATTATTTTTCTGTCTGCAGCTATAGAGGGAAAAACTAATATTTCCCCTTGCAGAGAGCAGCAGTAAGTCACAGCCAGCAAGCTCCATTCTGCAGGGGCTTAGAAAACTTCTTAAAAAAAACAGGGAAAAAGCTGAATCCATTAATGGATTTTATTTTTAAATCAACGGTAACGTATTTTAAAAAAAAACAAACAGCTGACACAAGCACAGCGTTAAGCCTGTGCTGCACGTGTTGAGTGCTTCTTACTTGTTCCCCAAATGCAGAATTAGTCAGGGCTACACTGACCTTCAGTGCTGTAACACACATATGCCATGTGTCCTGTTTTGGAACCCGTTCAGATGGGGGTCTTAATAAAGAAACCAACCTACTCGTATCACAGTGGTAGCAACGAGAAAAGCGAACCTACTGCAGCTAAACCCTCTTATTCCCCGCATGGGTCTGCCGGCTCGTCCCCACCAGTACAGGATTATTCATGAGGAGTGCAACCTTGATGCTGGGGGTTTACCTACTGTTCTAAGCTCAGTCGTGCATGTTAAAAAATCTTGAGAAAAATGACGTCTTAAGGTAAAAATGTTTTTTAAAAAGTCTTTTTTTTGGAAAAAATAATGTTGCATATTGTTTTTCCCAATGTTTTTTTTAATATATTTTCATGAGAATTAAGTAATTAAAATGTTAATAAGAAAACATTTTTCAGATAAAATAGGAGGCCATGTAAAATGTTATTAGTTCCACTTTACATTAAGAGGCCTTTATACCATCGGATTTGTGCTCCACCTACACAGTACCTGCTATGTACATACGTAGTTGTTCCACAAGTGTAATTACACAAGCTGAAAATAGGTTTCACAACTCTGCATACAGACACTTATTCACCATTACCCTGCTGCATAATTATCTGTATATATGAGTAGTCACACTATACCCAAGTAGCTACACTGCAAATATACATGTAAGAGGACATCAATGTAAAGAAGGAACACTTTTTAAATACTATATTGGAAAACAATTCTAAGATAATCTTTTTATGAAACATAATTGTAGCTGCTGATTTTTTTTTTTGTTTTTAGTGTGGGTGCAGGGGTGGGGGAGAGTGCATTTGTTTTGCAGAATTCTGAGTCACAGCCTGTGCTGTCAGCAGACCAGGGTGAGAGTCATAAGGCACCACGCTGTAGAATCAGCTGAGCATCCAGAAGCTGGGGGATATCAAGGGTAATGGTGAGTAAGACACAAGCACAAACAGTGCTGAAAGGGCTCCTCTCCAACGTCTCATAATTTCACACGAGAAATTGTGAATATGCGCGAAACATGCTGCCTTCTGCGTTTAGCTGTGCTAAATTTAAACAAAAGTAGCAGAAAGCATGCTCACTTTAACCACGATGAAGACCATGGGCATTAATATAGAGTTGCCCCCCCTCCCTTTGCAGCTATAACAGTCTCCACTTTCCACAAGATTTTGGAGTGTGTCTGTGGGAATTTGTGCCCATTCAGCCAAAAGAGCATTTGTGAGGTCAGGCACTGATGTTGGACGAGAAGGCCTGGCTCGCAATCGGCATTCTAATTCATCCCAAAGGTGCTCAGTGGGGTTGAGGTCAGGGCTCTGTGCAGGCCACTGGAGTTCCTCCACACCAAACTCCTCAAACCATGTCTTTAAGGACGTTGCTTTGTGCACAGGGGCACAGTCATGCTGGAACAGGAAAGGGCCTTCCCCCAAACTGTTGCCACAAAGTTGGAAGCATACAATTGTATAAAATGTTTTTGTATGCTGTAGCATTAATTTACCATTCACTGGAAATAAGAGGCCTAGCCCAAACCCTGAAAAACAGCCCTAGACCATTATCCCTGCTCCACCAAACTTTAGAGCAGGCACTGTGCATTCCAGTAGGTAGCGCTCTCCTGGCATCTGCAAACCCAGATTTGTCCATCAGACTGCCAGATAGTGAAGTGTGATTCATCACTTCAGAGAACGCGTTTCCACTGCTCCAGAGTCCGGTGGCGGCGTGCTTTGCACCACTCCAGCCATCGCTTGGCATTGCGCATAGTGATGTTGGGCTTGTGTGCAGCTGCTCAGCCATGGAAACCCATTTCATGAAGCTCCTGACGCACAGTTCTTGTGCTGATGTTGCAGCCAGAGACAGTTTGGAGCTCTGGAGTGAGTGATTCAACAGAGGATAGGCGGTTTTTTCGTACTACGCGCTTCAGCACTCAATGGCCCCGCTCTGCAAGTTTGTGTGGTCTACCGCTTCATGGCTGAGCTGTTGTTGGCCCTAGACACTTCCGCTTGACAATAATAGCACTTACAGCTGACCGGGGCAGATCTAGCAGGGCAGAAATTTCATGAACTATGACAGTGCCACGTTTAAAGTCACTGAGCTCTCCAGTACAACCCATTCTACTTCGAAGGTTTGTCTATGGAGATTGCATGGCTATGTGCTTGATTTTATGCACCTGTTAAGTCGGTGTGGCTGAAACACCTGAACTCAAAAATTAGAGGGGTGTCCACATACATTTGGCCATATAGTGTATGTAGGAAGCTTCCTATGAATTTCCAGACAGGGAAATGTTGATTTGAAAGATGAAAAAAATATGATGCTGCTCTTTTCAAAGTCAATAGTGAAAAAATGCCCATTTTAAATTCATCTGAGCAAAAAATATTCTAGTCATTGTTTTTTTCCATGTTCAATCACATTTTTCTGGATTACCCAAATGTAACATGGGTATGAATATTTCAGGAGGGAGCTGAATTTAAAATAACTTTGCACTCAAAATGTCTACTTTGTGGTCATTCACCAGGTTACTGTGAATCTGACCATTAATGCCTCATCCTGGAACCTTCAGTGTGGAATTAACCGTATACCTACAGTTCTGGATTATTATCTATCATTCCTATGGCAATCCTTCACTTTGCATTGTTTTTTATATGCAAATCCAGTACAATTCAACTCCAAATCATTCAAACTGTCCTGTAGCCAATTTTTGCCCCTGTGTTGCTGTCCCCTCCAATTTTCTGCCAATTTTGGGCAATTCAATGTCCCTGTTCAGCCTGTTGGTGGGAATTCACCCAAAAGCTCTTAAAAATCCTAAAAGCACCTGCTGTGATTGACCTCATGTTCACGACACTAAACACACAGCTTTCACCCTCCTTCGGTCACCGATCAAATTCAGACTCAGAAAAAGCACTCGTTCCTACTGCCTCAATGGCTTCCTGCATGCTGCCACTGTTTGGTAATGTCACCCTAATTGCTTTTTCAATCGTTCTGCCGATTTTCCCAGGTCATTCACAGACTAGTCAACAAAAAAAGCAATTTTTTTAAAATGACAATCAATCACGCCCTCTGGCCAGTGTCCTTTTAGAGCCTTTTATAAAGTCTTGAATGATACTGTATGTCTTGACATTAAAAATTATGGCTGACATCTCTGCTAACCTATCAAGGGCCTTTGAACCGATATTGGGCTTACCAAATCATTCATCTCGAAGCCTAAAAATAATGTTGAGGACAGCGCTCAGTATGTCATATCTAAGAAGTGTCTTTTCTGATTATGCTCTCTTAAGCAGAAGCGACTAGACAGGATGCATTTCAGCTGATTATGGCTGGAATAATGAGCTAGCGTCTGCACTACAGCTCTGCCTTCAGATATCACATGCTCTTATCCTTACTGTCAGGACCTGTGTAGCCTGTAAAGTCCTGTACACACACACACACACACACACACACACACACACACACACACACACACACACACACACACACACACACACACACACACACACACACATATATATATATGGACCCCAACGCCTGTCACTCTGAAATATGCAATGGCAGCGAGAATGGTCAATTACTTTCAGTTATGGCAAATCTGTTTTACACAGCAGCTCATACAGGAGTAAACAAAGCACCTCCGTCACCTGCCACAATGGCAATTGAGAAATGCCTTTGCCCTGGAAGCGGTCCAACGGTAACGTGTGTATACTTCCAAACGAGCGTCTCTCAATTGTAGTTAACCGTGATCAGCGGATTACGTAAGAGGATAACATCAGTATTAGTGTTATTCAGAGTAAGAGGTTCAAACTTCTGATGCATTAACGTGGTTTACAAGTGGAAGGACATGATACACTGTGACGCTGGGGCCCATTAAGAGACAGAGGTTGCGGGACGGATTACACTACAATGTGTTCGGGCATTAGAATAATACAACAGGAGCAGCCTGTCACGGTCCCTACGGTTTCCTGCGTGCGGAGAGGTTTCCTCCCCCACACGGTGCTAAAAGCATCTCCCTTCATTAAGATTCATGCCATAAGGAATTCCTCATCCAATGAAAGATGAGAGTGCTGTAATGGAAGCCTCCGATGAATTCCCATGCAAAGGGAACACATTAGCCTACACTCCTGGTGACTGAAGAAATCAGATCTTCAGTTGATCCACTGAGCTCAGATTGCTATATAGAATGACAGTACATTCCACGCAACCCTGAAGATCTTCCTTTCCATGGAGGCTAAGTCTGACTTCTCAGACACTTTTTTCCCCCTCCACCATTTACCAGTGACAAGCCGCTTTTCATCAATATCACAACTGGTCAAGCTGGATACAAGAAAACAACTATAAAAATATTGAACTTGACCTGAAAATCAACTGGTATCCAAAAATGGATCATATTTGTATGACCTTTAACGTTAGAGACTGGAATTCAGAAAAAAGACATTCAGATGGTGTCGTAAGGAAGCCAACCTATCCATATCACAATGTTAGCACAAGCAATGTGAACCTACTGCACCTAAACTCTCAAACTTCCCTGCACGGGTTGACCTGCTCATCCCTACTAGGAAACCACTTTCAGAGAGATGACGCAATGCCACATATCCCCAGCAGGGGGCAGACTGGCAGCCCGCTGGCTGCATCTTGCAGCAGACTCCCAATTGCATTGCCCAGCTTAGCTGCTTGTTACATTAAAATGGTGCTTCTGTGACATCGTCAGCATTATGAAAACTAAGAGGATTAGCTGATGGACATTTCTGGCGTTCTTGGTCAATTATCAAAATGAAAAGCAGCGACTGGGTAGGCTCTGGCACGCTTGGTGCCAGAGACACGACCCTTTCCATTGCTGAAGGGGTTACTGAAGTTCACACAGAAAAATCACTGGGCTATTTCTACAATGTTTTTTTGTGGACTGCATGGATTATGAAAGGGAATTTAAGTAATGTTTTTAAAGTACAAAACAGCATTGTTTTATACGGCAGCATAATCTTCCACGCGTGTACGTGCGTAACTATCATCCATCTGATCGGGCACAACAATTCCGTAAACATTTTTAGTGAAAATAAACGGCATGACTTTCCTCGCACAACACAAAAGGAGATTCAAATCTGATTCTGACCGGCTGGTGTTGGATCCTAGTTCTGGATGCCGACAGGGCTCTGGGCTGTTTTTTTTTTTCTTGCCCCATGAGGGTGGGCGGAGCTACAGAAACCGACTGTGTCACAGCGATGTTCCAATAAAGTATGACTGAACAACTCCACAGCTGTCGGTGGCTGCAGACGCACCCTGGGGATTTGCGTTTAGCTGTAAATGTAATTAGCGGACGCAATGTGCAGCTACCGTGGGGCAGTTCACCTTTCTGTGAGCGTTATCACAAGGAGGAACACAGAACAAGGTCCCTCTCCCTTAAAGGGTTGTCACGACTGCCACATCTCACTTCTGCCTCTCAGTGTTCAACTTGGGCTGTTTTATCTGTGGTTTGTACCCAAAGCCCATCTTCAACAGTGCTTCACTGAGGGTTGCCCGTGGTTAAGGCGAAAGGGGCCAGAACAGCAAACGGATTCAATGGGAAAACCATTTTATACGGGCGTGGCAGAGGATTAGACTGTTAAACAGCTAGCGAAGAGGACAGGGTTGAGACAATGTACCTTCACAGCAAATGAATATGAATATTAAAAGTAAAAACTGAGCCATGAAGAAGGCTAAATGATGCTTAACTTAGAAAATTATGGTAACATCTCACAGTAACTCGTAACAAGACCCCAAAAAGAAGGAGTACTGTGTGTGAGGCTACATGAAAAGTCCGACAAATGTCTCCATCTGGTGTCGGCCACTGTGTTTACCTCCTGAGCATAATCACATTAAAAACAACACACACTTCCACTCTTTCTGATCTGTCGTGCGATGTCCCCGCCCGCTAATTCTAACAAAACCCCTCTTTTAATAATACAGCGCTCACAACAGCACCTTTATTCCAAACGTGTATTTTCTAAGAAACAACAGAACGTTTCAGTCTGGCGTGCAACACCGTCCGCTGCGGGGTTTCTCCAGTTCAGAGTTCAGTTTTTTAAGGGAAAGTCCTGAGGGTCGAAAGTGTGCCCCTCCGGCGGGGAGGGTCAGAGCGGGACACCATCTGCTGCAGCCGGGGACAAACAATACAAATTCAACAAAACACAACAAAAAGACAGGGCTGGAAAGGAGAGCGCCGCGGGCGGCCCCCCTGACAGGAACGGTGGCCAAAGCTCGGCGTCCTGATCCGCCGAGCTGGTTCTCACAGGACAGGGCCCCCGTCCGCCGGCCGAGCCCCTACACCACGGCGTACTGCTGGTAGAGCAGGTCACGGATTTTGTAGTAGTCATCACAGAGACAGCCTTCTAAGCCGATTCGCCCCGCTTCGGTCTGAAAAACAAAGGCAAGAGAACATGGGTCGGGCATTATGACGCCGTTTTTTTCAATTTCTCAATGGATAGCCTCCGGCCACCTCCACGTGTCGAATAAGGACCTTGAATTTTTAAAACCGCTGTGGTCTGAAACCTGGAACCGTTGCGCCTGCGTCCAAACGGGCACATCAACCCAACACGCTTTGTTGTCGCGTGTTTATTTTCAACACCTTAATCCTGTTGTAAAAAATATAAGTAGCTAGCCTGCCAACACAGGGCCCGAGAACCCACATCTTCAGACAGTGCTCAAGGAGCATTAGTCCTATCAGCACATCCTTCTACTCTAGCTCCTTGTATTAAATACCTAACTGCACTTTGTCTAGCTACATTCACCACCTCGAGCTTGGTACTTTAGACTGTGTCTGTTTTGTTGCCTGTGGTTACCCCCCGTTATCTGCACCTGATGCTGCTTCCCATGATGACCTTGCGAGTTACTTTCGATAAAAGCATCTGCTGAATGAAAAAATGTGCTGTAAATGTACTGGTTAACAAAATTACATTCTCAAGTTCCCCTTAAGGGAGAGAGAAATCTGCACCGTAGTAGAGTTTGCTATCTTGCTAACTTCATTTAGATTATCTTGCTGGCCAATAACATCAGCCTTCTCTTTGCCTTACAAAGGCATTTTCACTACTGCGGCAATGGATCTTTAAACATTATTTCTAAAATATTCCGATTATTTACTGTATGGACCTGTCTGAGGTATGAAACTCACCCTGCGAACTGCGACCAGGTTGTTGCAGACCAGCACTCCTCCCACAAACTCTGCCTGTATTCCCTCTCGCAGCAGAACCTGCTTGAAGTCCGAAAGGCGTGGCTCATTGATGAAGACAGATTGATGGCCTGGGATCTGTGGAAAACAGAACCACACCTGGGGTCAGAACTACAGCCACAGCCTTGTTCCTCTCTCCTGCTGATTCAAGCTCTGCTCACCTCCCTACGGCTGATCTAAGCCCTGCTCCTCTCTCCTCTCCTGCTGATCTAAGCTCTGCTCCCCTCTCTCCTGCTGATCTAAGCTCTGCTCCTCTCTCCTCTCCTGCTGATCACATCCTCCCTCGCCTCTCTCCTAATAGGCCTAGCTCCTTTTCGGCCCTGAGCTCAGTTTATTTCAGCGCAGCTTATCGGACTGCAGGTCCCCTCCGGCACCTCGTGTGGCGGCAGTGGCTCCAGGGTGGGAATGACGTCGCTCTCCTCGGACACCTCCTTCTCGTCCTCCCCGAACAGGTTCTTCATGGCCCGCTGCTGCGCCACGGCGCTGTGGTCCGCCGAGAGGTCGGGGGTCACCTCCATGGGCAGCTCGCCCTCCTCGGCCTCCTCCTTCACCTCGCCCTCCTCCACCACCACGCCCGTGTCCACCTTGATGACGCGCATGTCCAGCACGCCGTCGATCCAGGCGAGCTCCGTGTCCTTGGCCTTGCAGAACTGCAGCGAGCTGACCAGCGAGTCCTTCAGCCGCACCTGGAGACCCAGCGCAACAGCAAGCCTTTAGCAACACACACGCATGCAGGTGCGCACGCACGCACACACACACAATCCTGAACAGGCTTCACAGCACAACACTTGCATACGCGCATACAAAACTGTAGCTGTCCACACACACAATGAAAATAAGACTACACAACTAAACATACACACCCATAAACCCGTTTACAGACAAATCTGCACGGCATCGCAGCTGTGTGATCAGCAGATCACCTCTTATCGACATCGGTCAGTATCTTAGGCACAGGTGAGGTTAATGCCTGTGAACGTAAGTGCACCTGGTAGATGTGGGTCTCGCTGGTGGCGTCCACGGTCTCCTGCAGTTTGGGGGTGTACACCTTGATGTCCTTCCCGCTGAAGGCCTTGCAGGACTCGGCCAGGTCCAGGCTGGCCTCGGGGGGGCCGTGCACGATCACCAGCTGCCGCGGCTTCATCTGGTTTATGATCTTTTTGATGGAGTCGCCATCTGACCGGCCCTCGTAATCGATGTAGGTTATTCTGGCTCTGAGAACAGGAGGGCACAAAACATACTTTATCCCTCTCTTGCCTTCATTCCAATTAATATTCTGTAAGGGTCTTTCTACTGCCTTCTAGAATTGCAGATTATGTTAACATAACACAGAAATAAAAGAAAGATAAGTTCAGGTAGATAAAGAAGATAAAGATCAGATAACTGACTGACATATCAGGACATATTCAACAGATACTGAAATAAAAACAGATTCTTTGATCTGTAATTATGAAATGAGCTTTTTCTCCAAATCCTCTCTGTGATCTCCATATCCATGCATGCTGTGGAGGATTTGCACAGCCTTCAACTCTAGACTCCATGGGAAAGATCTATGCTTCCTTACTCTATGGTACAGAGGATCACAAGAGAATCTCTATGGTCCTTTTGAAGGATGCATACTCACTTGATCTCTATGGTCTCTGTGGTGGCTGTACATTTGGTGGGCACATCTGAGAGGTCCTGATCCATAGGCTCGTCCCCGTTTGCCATTCCTGACTCCAGCTTGCTCTTCTCCTCCTCAGTGGCTTGGAGTTCAGGAACCAGGAACTCCTCCGGTCTGTTGACAACCACAGGGAACGACATGAGCAGACATCCTACCACCTCCAATGACAGCAACTCAATGCCGTTACAGACAGGTATAAATTTCGGTTCACTGTGGCGAGGACGTACCGGATGATCTCCCCGTACTCGTCCCACTTGATCCTCTCCTCGTGCGAGGGGAACATGGGGTAGGACTTTTTGGCCTGCTTGAAAAAGCTGCCCTTGCGGCCCTCCCTCCCCCTTCATCATCAGGTCGTGGTGCTTGGTCTTCACCACCGCCGGCTGCTCCAGGTCGTCCTCCAGGTCGCTCTCGTCGCTGGAGTCCACGTCCACCCTGCGGCAGCACAAACACGCATGTCTGAGCACGCCCGTACACCTTACAGCACAGAACATACGCTATGCAGGCACCGCTCATCGACTCACTCCTTCGCCTGTTCCAGCTTTTTGGCAGCCTCTTTTTTCAGCCTTTCTTTCTCAAGGTACTCTTCAAGTTCCCGACCTTCCAGCTTCATCCGTTTTCTAATCTAAATTTGAGAAAGAAGAAAAAACAGAAATAATTCACAGAAGCTGTTTTCCATTTCCTGCTGATCATTTTGATGACACTACAGCCCACTACATGTATTACCTTACCCTTCACATTATATGGCTGCAATGTCTTCATTTCAAAGAACATTCAAACAATACCATAAACAGTTTGGCTGCACAGGAGTTTGCATGCGAGTTTGCATATGTGATGCCATTTTATTACCATTTTTATTTTACTAATAGGTATTATTCATCCCATTTATGAGTACGAAGTAAATCTGTTCATGCTAACTGTCTGGATTACTTCAATTTCATTTCTCAGTGCTGGGTGCTACATCAGAGGAGTATCTCCTGTGCTAAAGCTATCTGAGGAGGCCCTGAAGAAGCAGTGATTTTAAGTTGTGCTACAGCACATTTTCTATCAGCGTTCAGCAATTGTGCTCTGTCACAGGGTTAATCAGACAGAACAGAAACGAACAGAAAGAAACGCTGGGGCACCGAATTATTTCATTCTTCATGCAAAGCCAAGCATTTCACCCAAATACATCTGTAGCCTTTTTTCAGTCATCCTGTTTACAAACAGACATAATACCAATAGTGTAACCTTGCCTCCACCCATCACTGACAAAGGAAACAAATGTAGCATAGCATCTTTGATATGCAGATTCCATTTTCTATTAAAATGCCTGCTGACAAGTCAAATTTGCAGTGACTTTAACTGGAGGAGAGAGAAAAAACTGACACATGGTTTTGTAATGCATTCAAAACTGAGAAAGCAGAGTCAACAATGTCCACTGAAAACGAAAATCTCTCTACAGTGTGGAAATGACTTGTTCCACAATGAAGTCAAGGTTGACCGATGTTACATAAATGTGTCATGTGACTCGCTCTCAAAACCACGCTCCAAGGATTGGAATGTCTCTCGCTTATAAACACACGTCTCAGTGCCGGCCTGCATCAGTTCAGCCCACGCCTTGACCCCACTGGGACTCACCTCCAGGTCCAGAATCCTCTCCCCGGGGTTGTCGATGAGGTATCGTGCCAGGGTTCCGGGCGTGGTCCGGTAGGTCAGGATTACCGAGTTCTTGGGGTCACGGCACCACTGTATGAAGAGCTCCCGGGAGAAGCCGGACTCCAGGTCGGGCTGGCTGCTCAGCACCACCTTCGGGCTGGGCACGCGGGCCAGGTCTGCCAGGCTGTGGCACAGCGACAGGTGGCGGAACTGGAAGGGGTTGTTCCTCTTGTCCTCGAAGCATCTCATCAGCTTGTCGCTCATCCACTCCACCTGCACGGTAAGGTCGGTCATTTCACCAGTTCCAGTGTCTACTGGACTGATTCACCTGGCCTGCGTTAGCTGTCTTCTACACCTGTGTTCTGACCTGTGTTGTGCACACTCACTTTACTTCAATACCTTCTCCATTACGATACTGAACCAGAGTTATGAATGGTCCCAATACTTACCCAAAGACCCAAAGAAATATGAACATTGGTCTGAAGTAAAGAGTGGGGAACAGAGTGTAAAAGGGAGAACCAATCAGTGAGAATCACAGTCAGAAACTGAAGAACAGAGGGAGGAAGGAAGGAGACAGATTTTGTCTTGGTGAAAAAAGGGAAGTAAAAGATGCTGATCTTTATAAAGAATTGCATATCTTTCCAAAATTCGTCCCCCTTCTGAGCATATAAATATTCCATCCTTCTAGCGCGAAAAGGTGTGCATTTCCATCTGCTTAATATATAGCCATCTGCATTCCTGTGAGAGATGGCACCAAACAACAACTGTTCATGTAAACATAAAGGAACAGGAAGTGCTGCTTGTTGACAGCTGGACTTAACTGGAGAGGGAAAGAGAAAAATAGCAAAGAACAGAGGGGGAGGGGGAAGAAGGAAGGTAAACACACAGCACTGACAGAGAGAGAGGAAGAGCGCTGCGACAGACCTGGGACTTGGAGAACTCCACCACGTTGTAGCTGACGTTGTTGAGCAGGGCGAGGGAGTAGACTCCGAGCCCGGCGTCCTTCGTCCTCCAGATCTGGTCCAGCAGCTGCGCCAGCTCCAGCACGCGCCCCGCCGTATCCACGGCGATGAGCACGTTCCCGTCGCCGCGCAGCGTCTCCATCACGTTGGCTGAGGGGGGCAATAGTGTGAGGAGTGTGTCGGACGGCTTCTCTCCACTGTGGGCTGCCACGTTCTCTTACAGCCATTGCCTTATTAATAATCCATTCTGTCAAGCAGCTGAATTCTGAAATTCAGCTTCAGAGCAGAGCTTCAGCTTTAGGCGCTCTAAAGACTTCAGCTTCACACCACAGACTTGCAGTAACTGACGCCGATGAGCACATTTATCGTTTTTAGATTATGAACTATTTAGTTAGCAGACACTGTTATCCGGAGCTCAAATAAATTCAATTTTTATGGCTGGACATTTACCGAAGCAAATCTGGTTTAGTACTGGGCACTGAACCTGCAGCCCTGGGTTTATGAGACCTGTGCCTGATCACTACATTACAATAGTTTATAGACTTTTTGTTTTTTTTTTTCCCCCCACACTGTTACTGTACTGAACTCACTGAGCAGCTGCTCGTCGCGCTGTTTCCGCCGCGGCTGCACGTAGGTGGCGTTGAAGGAGTCCGTGATGAGCAGGGAGGGCCTGTTCACCATCTCCAGCGAGCAGCCGTTCAGGTGTCTGTGCAAGCACACGGAAAGGCGTTTCACTGAAACTGAACGACCGCCTCCCTAAACCGAGAGGAGTCACAGTGCCACCCTCTCACCGTACACTTACATCTCCCTCTTGTGATTGAAGTCCACAGCATACACGATCTCCTCCTCCCCGTCCTTCACTATCTTCCAGATGGTCCCCCCGATCATGTGACCCGCAGGGAGGGGAGTGATGGACAGGCCGTGCCCTTTACCTGTGAATGCAGAAGTCTCATTAACAACTCTGCTACTCACTATCGTTTTGTGATGCTGACGGTATTGAAGCAACAAGCAGCTCACAAGCTGTGTTCTACTCTCTGATGTATGCTTACCTTTCAAGTTAACAATTTGTGAGTACTTTAACTGCTGTATTTTGTCAAAGGCAGAGTCCACATCATCCAGGGTAAACAGGGTGAAGTCCTCAGTATTGTGACGAGACTAACAAAATATGGGGGACACTGGTGAGAAGTATTTTCAAGCAATATCATTCCCATTTTATCCAGCACCAACTTTGTTCACTGACCACAGCTAGAATGTTCTTAATTGGTGGTTTCAATACAGTAACAGCCCTGCCACACAAGCTCTGTGGAACAGATCTTCCTACAACGTCTTTTACAGAGTCTTTTGTTTTAGCCTTTCTTACCTTCCTTGTCAGGCTTGACCACATGTATGGTGACAGCCTTCCTTTAAACTGAGATAATGAATGCAGAAAAACTGACCAATCAAAATCAGCAAGGTTAGGTGTTTGTGAACATGGCTGTAATTGGTCACTTATCATCTTCAGCAGTGATCCTGACAGCTATGTGTGATCAGCAATGTATGCAAGTTGAAAATGAGTCAATCGTGCCTAATATAACGCCCCAATCCAGCCTCCCTGGCACACCGACTTCAGACACCGACACACCCGATCGCCTCACCTGGTACAGGTCGTACATGAACATCTGTCCCATCTTGTACACAGGAATGGTGGCGTAAATGGTGCAGTTGAGGCCCAGCTTCCCCACTGCGTAAGGCAAAGCCCCCAGGTGCAGGGGATCGGGGTGGGAGAGGAGGACTGCATCCACCTGGTGAACGTGCCTGGGGAGACAGAAGCGCATCAGAGCCCAGTCGCATCATACCAGTCCACTAACAGGCCATGTCATCCACTACTGGTAAACCCCGGCAAAGAAAGGGAGCAGGGTGATGCTTTATACGAGGCACCTTTTCATGGCATCGATGATGTCCATGGAGAAGCTCTCATCCCAGCCGCAGTCCAGCAGGAAGCGGAACTCGTCCACCTGCAGCAGGTAGCAGAGCGCAGATTCCTCCTGCACCCCCGACAGGGCAGTCAGCTTGATAATCGACGTCATTCTCCTCAACTACAGCAGGCGGTTCACACTGACAGGATGGAAGGACAAACATTGGTCATATATATATATTTTTATTTCCTTAAATACTGCTATAACTGTTATAATTATTCGCATAGCCATCGGCATTTATCTTCACGCCCACACACACTTGATTTATTTAACTCTTTCATGAACAGCTAGGGAGCACGATACAAACAAGACCCACGAAATCTATCTTCATCACGAAATAACTCCGTACATATATGAACTCAAGTGTTTACTCTTAGCTAGGAAACATCCGATTACTAGCTAAGTGTGTGTTGTCGGTAGTAATCACCAAAGATTTATATGTGAATTGAGTTAGTTAAGTCGTCAACTACCGGCTAGATAACTAAAGAACAGAAGTTAGCTACCTTGCCACTAATATGGGCACAAAGAAAAAGTTAACATTAGTAACTATTCACCTAACTGTAATAAGTTGGACGAAGTAAATCAGGACAAAAAAATCAGAGCCTATCTTCTTAGGCGTGTAGTTTTCGGCACTGTCTAAAATGAATCAAGAACGTTACCTAGCGAAGTTAGCTGCCTACCTTGCAAGTTTAACTATAACTTTTTATAATGGGCTAGCAGCGTTTCCAACCGGCTAAATATACAACCCGAAAGGTTTAGGTAGCTAGATAAACGAATTAATTACTGTTAATGATGACCCTTACGTGCTAGAACATGGTTATTACAACAAGCTAGGTAGCTGCTCAGCTAAACAGCAAAGCATGTTAGCCAAGTCAGTTCAAAATAAACCAGCTGGCTTTTAGTAACTAAACATATAAAGAGTAACGTTATCATACCATGAACTCATGAGGTTAACAGTTGTTTGCTAATTTATAATTACACTACGTTGCAAGCTATTTAGCTATATAACATCTTCGGTAGACAGTAAATTGCATTTTATTTTACATTCATAGACCGCACTTTCTTCCACTATCAGGACGCCATTCTGCCGCCGTAGGGGTAAAAGTTCATTTGGCTGTACCATTCAAATAATTCCGTCATATTCTATTGAAACCGTAATGATACCAATTATAGAAACGCAAGAATAAAAATATAATATTCATATTAAATACATTAAATTATATTTTTGGTATTTCTATCGTAAAAGTATTTCTGTATATTCAATAAGGCACTACTGTCACCATTTTCAATACATCCCTCCGATTTGTTTGAGTTGGTTTGGTCCAATGTCCTACCAGCGAAGTTGAAAGACTGAAACGACCTGGAAGGCCGTGAAAAATCGAGGTATTGAGTTCACTATTTTATCCTGGTAGCAAATATTTTACATGAAACATGCTCGTATTTTATTGTATATATAAAAGTGTGCAGTGTTTTATGTTAATGATATACCGTGAGGTTTTGTTAACGATGGAAACACGCGACTTTACTAGCTAGCTAGCTTGATAGTCTGTCATTTAGACTAATCTTAGCCACTCAGGCTTTAGAGCAAGTTAAATGCCATTATTGCCAGCTAGGTGATTCTTAAATAGCAAACTATTGCGCACCTGCCAGTTCCAATTCAGCAACATTTTCTTTTTCCAAACATATAGCTAGCTAGCAAGTGAGCTATCTTATCTGGGCTGCCATGTATAGGCCACCGCTACAAGTTAGCTAGCTAGATTTAATTGAATTGTGATTAGTTGCCAGCTACTTAGCTGTAACTAATTTCATCTTTCTTTTTTTCTTTACTTAGCATAAGCAGTTAACCAGGTACATAATTTGATAGCGAGATTGGCAGATGAAATAATGAAGCAAACGCAGTGTAGTTAACTGTACATCGTGTAAATATGTAGTCCATGTCATGGGTAAGCCATGGAGCTAAATTAGCTCATATAGCTATTGCATAGCTAACTAGACTAGCTAACGAGGAAAAGTAATGTACCTATGCTAGGGAAGAAAGGGAATGCTTCTATCAATTTGAAAGTGCGGTGGTCAGTAGTTTGCTGGCAAGATAGCGAAGTGTTTCATTCGTTGAAATTAAATTTCTTGCAGGCTGGTGAACTAGCTCCCCTGTAAAGTCTTTCAGGTAAGACGTTAGATAGCTAGACTACCTGTATTGTAGTAAGATGATGATGATGATGATGATGATGGTGATCACTGTGATCACTAGATCACTGTATTAAGTGTCTTAGATGCCGATCTCATTTGTATTTTATTGGTCGTATTTTAGCTCGGAACCATGGTGAACTTTGCAAACATGGTGAGGGAGCACTGGACGAATATTCTCGTACCTCTTGGCTTTGTGATTGGGATCTACTTGGACAGGTGGAACGACCAGAAACTTACAGCTTTCAGGAACAAGAGTGCGCTATACAGCAGGTTCGTTTCCCTTGTCCATTTTTTTGCGAATAACCCAAGTGATTATGATTATTTGGAAATGTAGGCAGTCTACTCACAGATTCAGACGTTTAGATGTTCTCGCAGGACATAAGGTGACAACGGTATTCCTTGTTGTGATTGGTATCTTCTTTTGAATTGCAGGGAGCTGAAGCCAGGCGAAGTCAGCTGGAAGTAACGTTTCCCTACAGAGAAAAATGAATATTTATAAATCTTCCGACCTCTGATTTTCTGTTATACACCATTCTTTGTCAATGTGGTGTGTGTGAACAAATGATGCTGTATCAATCAGTCAAATAAATTTCATGTTTTGATGATTGCGACTCACTGGTTTGGCCTCCTTTCAACCTGATCTTGTATATATTGGCATACCCAAAACACCTGGGACCAATCCTGACCTTGAATTTTTTGGATGTTGGAAAAATTGGCTTATGGACTAATGAATTGATTTCATTAATGAAGTCGCATATTAAGTTGTGAGGAAAGAAATACACATTCTTAAGGTTTTTAAAACATTCCAATATAATGAGGAAATGACTGCTCTTGAGTATCACACCATGGCACCAATGAATTCTTTCAAAAAAATGATTATGGATCTCATATATGTAACAGGCTACCCCTGTCTTAGTGTTGGTTGGTATTCAGCTTTTTATTCCAATTTAAGTATTGCCAAGTGTGGAACTGGTAATGGAACTGAGAAAAATCCCTGAGGGATTAAACAGGATTTTTAAAATTGTTAGTTCATTTATTTCAGACAGCTTGGGGACCTGTATTTGCATCAAAACTAAACATTCCTGTGTTGTTTACATACCTGACTGCCACCACTAGTTTGATTCTATGATTTCTCAAAAGATCTGTAAGAAGGACCTATCTGATCTTAAGGTCCCATACAAGCTCACATCATATGAAAATCATTGATGGTCATAAATAAAACACTGAAGTGAAGTGTTTCTTGATGGCTACAGTTCCAGGTCCTGGTTTCAGGATGGACTTCTGATAGGGTCAAGAGCTCTGCCAAATAACAGGATCCCCACTTTGTAACCTCAAGTTGCCAGGTGGGCTGCATTACACCTAAAAAATAATCACATTGGTCTTTCCTCACATATAACCAGGGATTCCACTAAACTGCAGTGCAGTACAATCGCCACCACAGATGTCTTTTCATGAAATTTCAAAGTACCAAAGCCAACTCCGTCTGCCTCTGGCTCATTGGAGAAGTAAACAGTTGGGGCTTCCCATTATGCTCAATTAGCCTTCAACCATGTTTCCAAACCGCTTTATCTGCACCTGTTCAAACTCTGCCGTGGAAGGCAGTTTTCAGGCCTGAGGCGTGCAAGTGATACAACAAGAGCACTCATGATCATGATCAATTGCAACAGAAATGATCTGTGATATTCAATAGAGGTATATGCAACAAACATTCTCTACATAATGCTTACCAGAGCACATGGTTTTATTTTCCTTTTTCTACGTCATACACATGGATCATTTATTAAAATAAATTTAATATAGGTATGAAAAATGGCAATTATGACAAATTTGAGCAAGTAAATATTTTGTGACAGTCCATTCTCATGCAGAATGCAAAAATTTAATGGATGTAGAATTGTAACTGAAGGGTGAAATATAACGGGATGGAACTGAATAAATTAAATTTAAAGAACTGCAATTGACAAAATTGGCCTTGAAACTGAACCGAAGGAACTGACTGGATGGAAGAAAATAGACTGCATTTATTGGGCGAAGGGAACTGAATTGGAGTTGAATTAGTAAAATGGAACAATCTATTAGAGACAGTGTCTGCTGTGTATACACATTCTCACTTTTTTGTATCTCTCTCGCTCTCTCTCACACACACATTTTTTTCTTTTACTCATTTGTCTGTCCAAAACAAACAGTGACATAACATTGGTGTTTACCACTGGAAGAGGGAAAGATGAAATATGATACTAAACAAAACAATTTTTGTAAAACTGCTTAATTAAAACAGCTGAGTGAAATTTGACAAAGGATTTCAGTAATACTTTGAAATACTTGTGCAGACCAGAACTGCTGAACCCTGCTCATACAGAAACACTCTAGCACTTCACCACTAAATCGACCAAGACATCTTGGCAGCTCGTTTTTTGTAATGAGCATGCTGAAAATCCTAGAACAGTCACGCTCTGTTAGAGCCAATCAAAAATGTTGTACATCTTTGATATCTTCATATGCTCAAATGAGACTGAAAAGTACATGTTTTTTTCCAGGTTACATTTCAGGAATGTACAGTACTATGAGTTAGCTTTCATCTATAGCTTTCTTCTATCAGATATTTCAAGTTTAAAAATACTGTATTCTTAATGTTAAAACTAACCTTGTCTACATCTTAAGAGTGCTGTGAAGTGTGCAAATTTTCAGGGGAAATAAAACACTCCACCAAATGTGCAAACTGTTCGTGTTTTATTTTCTGAAGAGGGAAACAAAACGCGCATATTGTAGTATGAAACAGCCGAGGTGTTCCGCTTTGGAGGGTCACAGAGACTGCAGATATCTGAGATCCAGGGATGTAGGAAGATGCCTCATGAGGGCAGCAGTGGTCCTGAAGTGTGGACCAGACCCCGCTCAAAGAGAATCTCCGCCAAGGACACCTGCAACATGTGAGAACAACATCTGGACTGTGCAGACAATACACGCACTACTCGCAAATACAGGTTTCTGCTAGAAATGCTACAGTATGGTCCACGCGTTCTAACCACGCAAAGAAAAGGGATTAGGTTTGATGAGAGGGTGTTAAGAGATTACATAAGGCAGGATTTCTGGGCTAGGACATAAGCGATGAAGCTTCACAAACAACACCCATGTTGTTTTGCATTAATGCCAGAAGAAACCGTCAGACCATTTGACATTTTTATCGGAGCAACCAACAGGATACCAGACATTCAGTATGAGCAGCGCGTATTTTTCAGGGGCAACAGGCAGGCCTGAATGCTGATATGCAGAAAAATGTTATATTCCAGAGCAATTCCTCACAAAGTTATCACCTCTTGGCTGTCATTTGTCACCTGCATTTATTATTTATTTTCACACGCAGCCTGAAACGCCGTCTTGAGGTGGATTAGGTTCAGTTTCAATCAGAGAGAAAAATGTGACACTGGAAGACACTGCACAAGTGTCTTATTTAGGTCTACACTCTAATTCAGGTCTACAAGAGCTATCAAAGTTGCAGTGATAGCGGGGACAATGTTACAAGTGTTTAAAAGAGGCATGTTATGCTACCATCCTAATCCCCCGTCCCTAGTGATTAGAACTGCTGTCCAACAGAAATAAAGCTCAGATGGTGCTTGAAAAGGTACCTTGTCCTCAAATGTGTCACACGGCAAGCTGCCCACTGACACGAACTTGGGGTAGGAGTGGATCAGGAACTCCACAGCATCTGTGTGCTGCAAGAGCGAACCCAGATCCAAAAGCATGAGTTTGAAGCATCAATTACATACAACTTCAATGCAAAAAACATTTGGTTACTTCTTACCAAAGCATACATCAACATACATACATCAATGAATATGAAGCAATCATGACACAAAGCAATGTAAAAAATGTCATAAATACTGACATGAAGAATAAGATTACATCATCGTGCACTCTCTACACTGATGAGAGTGCTTGATATTCAACCATTTTCTTGCATTCTTGCAAAACAACATCCTACTCATATCTCATAATGATACGACAACTTGTCAGGATGTGCCAGTTTTATTAAAAAAAAAAATAAAAAAAAACAATGAGGAAGGAAAATCAACTGCAGACAGACACAAATAACCAGAACAATTCATGCCTTAAAACAGTTGTTCAAAAAGAGAAATGTTGAAATATTAAATTACAGCATCTCAGATAGAAGAGTAGACATCAGTCAACATGACTCCTTATGGTACTGAGATATTCCACAAAGAGTTACGGCTTACTTCTTCTTTTATTTCAAAGCTCTTGGGCTCCTCCCTGTGGTACACTCTGGAATTGTCTGCGATGTGATAGAGGACCACTGTGTCTCCCTCACTGCATAACCTGTGGGGACATACAGCAAACACACAGCCATAATATTAGCGAGAAGCTGCTTAATGCAACTTTTCTCACCCTCTAGCTGTCATAAATACTTTTGCTTTAATTCAGTGGTTTAAAAAGTAGCAGCCATGAAGAAGAAAAAAAAACATAGCTTCTGTACTTTTTCAAACCTTATCGGGCCAATCCTACAAAATGGTGAGGGACTATCTACATCCCAGCATGGCCCAGTTTTTATCTCACTGTAATGCAGTAACTTTATCTCTGTTTCCTCTGCATTGTAAAAATGTTTCTGTGCAGTACTATGACAAGGATTCTAAACACATACATTTTATGTGATCTGAACATGAGATGAACTCAGGGAACATGTCAAAGGTATGCATATAATTTGAAGCTTCACTGAATAAACCACACATGTGCCTGAGGTGTTCTACTGGGTAGGAGTGCTTTCTCAGATTAAATACCATTCCGGTATTTAATACCATTCCTTTAAAAGTCATCTAAAAAAAACCTCTTGGAAACAGGTGTTCCGCAACCTAAGTTTGAATTTATGCAGCTTTACACTGGTACACTTGTTATATTTGCAGTGTTGACCGGATGAAAAAATGGACATGAAGGTGCCTTGATGCAAATTAGGCTGAAATTGAAATATCTCATTAGCATAAACCAATTTATGGTTCATCAGCATACAGTGGCTTGTAAATGTATTAATACCCTTTAGAAAGTTGCAAAAAGATCACGTAAGAAAAGACTTGGGAGTACACAATCAGTATTAAAACTACACACGCACATCCTTTGTTAAATGATCTACTGGTAATAGTTTATCAAAGGTCTGAAAAAATTGGAGGCTACCATGCAAGGCATGCCAGGTGAAAACAGCATTTTTCTAGATACATTAAAAGGTGGGAGGTTAATGATTTAAAATATTTTCTGAATTTGATCCAGAGGGCAAAAACCATAAGCACCCTTGTAATCACAGAAAAGCATACAATGAATCAGACAAAGAGCTGAGTAGCAGAGTGTACAGTAAAGAATGGGAAACCATGCAGATTGAATGGAGTTTCCCAAGAGTGCACATTCGTGAGGAGGTGGGGACAGAGGAAAGCCCAGAGAATCACAGTGCACTAGCACTCCTTGAGAACATGCCCAAAAAACCAGCAGCACGGTTCTAGAAAAAAAAAAAAGAAAGAAAAAGGATGATGTACTACAGCAAAGAATGAGGGAGTAGGATGAGTGGGGAGAGGCTCTTCTCTAAAACTTGCTTCGTCACTCAAACATGCTGATAAAGGTTTTGAACAGTGCACCCACGCTGCTGACTGCTAAGCAGCAGCCCCCTGGCACCGATGCAACAAAGCTCACATCAGCCGAAGTTCACGCTCATACCAAGGCCACCCGATCCGCCGCAACCTGTGCAGACGCCTTTTGTGCCAGTGTGATAAATGGGCTTTCTCAGCTGCTTTTGCAGTGCCTTTAGTGACTGCCTATTCACTGAAGTTCTTTTACATGCATTGTTATTTTGTCAGCTTAATTCTACCAGCCTCATCTTCACTCATATTTTCAGCGCTTTCCAAAACATTTTTATCACATGGCTTACTTTCTCTTGGAAAGGGGATTTTAGCTGAAGAGTTACTAACATTTGTTGACAATACAAACAGCCACTGATGCACAGCACCAGTAAATTTGTCATGATTTTCAGGAAACACAGCTAAATGATGGGTTTTATTTCATTTGCCAAACACATTTTTTCACCACACATACGGCAAGTGTAAAAGCTAAGATTAACAGACATGAGGTTATGAATGGACATCTTTGAAGAAAGGAAAAAACAGGCATATATTAAAAACACAACAAAACTGTCAATCAATTCTTGCATATGGCCACACTTATTAGAAAGTCACAAATATAATTTGCAGGTGCAGAAAAACAACATGGAACAAGTGAAGTGGGTCAGACCCCCCAACACAATGTAAGAACACCGTGACTCATTCTATCATCTGGACACAAAAGCGTGCAGCGGAGAAGAGTGTGGAGCTGCAGATTGACTGTCACTTAATGATTCACATTAGTGACTCACACACACGTGATGTCTCTTTTCTCACACGTTTCCCAGGGGTCAGGGAATGTCATTTTTCAGGGGTCAGGGAATGTCATTTTTCAGCGGTCATGCAATCATTTGTCAGTTTTTCAAGTTCTCACTTTTTTTTTTAATCCCCTCCGGAAACAGTACATTCTAAATATATCAATGACATTCTAACAGCAAAGCGCACCATATCAAATAAAGTGGAGTTACAAGTTGACTCACTTCTTGAATGACTAACTGATTTATTGATTGGTTGACTGTGTAGTACCTGGCGATTCCGTCCCGGATCAGTCGGATTTTGGTCTGAGCCTTCATGTGGACGGTCACGTCTCGGGCCTCTCCTTCCTCCCACCTGGCCGGGGCTCCCTGCACACTGCTGGCCTTCTCCTCTGAAAGCAGCAGCCCGCAGGCATCACACTTCAGCCGCTAATGGGCTCTCGCACAGCCAGATTTCACACATCTGCCAACAGCGGGCGACCGCCAGAACCCCTGACCCCTTCCAGCAGCGGCAGGAGTCAGCTGCCCCTCGTTCCGCACCCACTGTGTCTGCTTATATCGCACGAGAGCGCGTGCCAAATTGAGCTCTCCTGTGCAAATGCTGTTTGCATTTGTCTGTGCGGAAGCTGGCTTGAAAGCTACCAGAAGATAAAACCGAAAATTGGAAACAATGGCACTACTGCGCCTCTGCATTGTTTTGAGTACACTTCTGAAGTGTGAACAACAAACTGGTTCCTCATTTCAAAAATTCACTCTGCTCAGTACGTTTTGGCCACGCTGAGGGCTGTACTGATAAGTGAGCTGGCACAGACTGGGCTAGGGAATACCTGGACACAATGCAAATGCAATAGCATTTGCTGTCTTTCAACCCCACACTAAGGTGTAGCTGAATCAAAGCTGATGAAAATGCAGGGGACCTAAACCCGTGGATGCTTTCTGAATTCACAATCTATTTTGGCTTAGAAACAAACCATTAAACCTCTTTTCACTTTTTTCAGGTCATGGGAGCATAACAGTACACACAGGGCATGCTGGGTACTTCCTGCTTTTGGATTCTGACTGACTATGTATGTATCTGAAGAGAGCTCTGTTCATTTATTTCAAACCAATGTACTCCCCCTAACTGCCAAGCGGAGGTCACATTGAATATGCAGTTTTGGAGCAGTTTTACGTCAATGCAGCAGTGTACCTGGGGTGAGAACAGGAGGCAGGCAGTCATGCAGGAAGTCCTTGGCTTTCTGGTCTACAGCAGCATCCACTGGAGCAAAGTCCGCCAGCCTCTTCATCAAGCTCAGAGCCTGTGCTGTGAACTGGCTCCTCCGAGGGTCCTCCTGTTACACACACGCACGCACACACGTACACACGTGTATGCACGCACATGCAAAATCCACAGAAACAAATTATTATTCTTTTTTTCCTAGTGTTTTACAGTAACCCAAAATCCTGCTACTGAACGTAGAGATTACAAATCCTGTTTTCTGTGAAAGCCAAAAAATATAATCGGGGGGACAGTGGCTTAATGTCTGTGTAAGTAAGGGAAATGACAGATGTGCTAATGTCATGCGTACCTTGTCAGAGTTCTGAACCCCCATGTAGGTCAGATAATCCAGGGGCAACCCTCGCCTGAACTCCACATCCTCTTCCGTTGCAATCTCCAGGGCTACAGGGACAAGCTGCCATTCACAAAAACATGAGCAGTGGAGTAAACATCATCTATTATGACATCACATTACGCATTATAAGTTTTTTTTTCCCCCCTACTCACACTGCAACAGGAGCCCACTTAAAACCCCAGGCAACTTTTAGCTATATTCAAGGCTGTTCACTGAACTTTTGATCTTCATTTCTTTTTTCTCTTTTGAACAGGTATATAAAAAACAGCTCAAGGGTTTACTGGTATTTCTTGATTAATATTACCAGATGTTGTATTTTTAAAGCAAGCTTTCCAATAATTTGTTAACGATATTCTATTAAACAGAACATAGCAATAATGCATTGTATGGTTTCTCTTCACCTAGAACTGTCTTAGTAGTAGTAAGCTTGCTATTTGATGAAAAAAAAAAGCTATTGTACCACTGTGCCTTGTCTGCTTATCAAGGGAGATACCTTGGCAGAAGTGGAACAAACAGACACAGGATTCAATAACTCCTAATATTTCAAATGCAGTTCAAGATCCTGTTACAAAAACATTAAAGAAATGTTGACACATGAATTGACAATGCCATGCTGGTAACAAAAGGTAACACATGCTCACAAAGATACATGCCTACCCAATCTGACCTTGCATAATCTACAGGCAGAGAGCTGACAATAGCTTGACAATGTAAGTAAACTCAAAATGTTAATAGAAAGCCATTCATGTGCTAACAGAAATACGCGCTTCAGTTTTTTAAGTGTGCCTGAATGGAAAAGTAAAGTAGCCACATACAAAGCAGAAAAGGATTCAGAATGAATCAATTCATTACACGTTATGAAAAGTACAAGCCTTGAGCACTTTGTGTGTTTGAATCAATGCGGACATATTGTACCCGAGGTCCAAAACATTCAAGTTGGCTGGGACTATAAACCAGAACTTTAATTGTAACTAGAAAAGTTGTGATTTATTTACTGAAAAAGAAATAACAGATCTTTGCTCATTTTTGTTTACCTCAGTTAAAATGTTTTTCTAGTGCTGTTTTAAAACATGGTTAATATAGCAATTAACTGCCATTAAATGTTTAATCTAAAGATTATTTACAATCAATATTTAAAGTTTGCCCAAAGTTAAATAATTAATTTCCTTACTATAGACTATGCAACTTACGTATGTGCAATTTTTGTCACATTTTAAAACTGGAATCAAAAGTTAAACATCCCGCTATTATTCACTGCATTTGCAACCCTGTAATGCTTGTTGACCATAACATCAACAATACTTGGGGGTTACAGCAGAAGTGACACTGATGAAGCGTTCTGCTGAAATCTGCTGGTTAGCTTGCAAGCTATTAGCTAATAAATATGCTCAGCTCAAACATTGCTTCAGGTTTTGCTCAGGTTTCTCCGTCCATGTTACTGGGAGTCTATTTTGGTAGTGCAAATATAAATGAATAGACCCAACCAGGACAATGTGAACATGGTGTTTTTGCCAGATTTTGACAGGGCAAAGGCGATTTGCAGGATTAGCATGCCCTTACTGGTGTTCATCAGCTCTAACTATGTTCTAACCTCAAGGAATCCTGCACTCTTATGTGCTGTTCAAAATATTTGAAATGCATTTACATCAGAGCTAAAACACACATAATGGTTGGTTAATGTAAAAAAGAAAGTGTTTTAAAATGTTTACAATGAGTAACGGTACATAATCCTCATGGAGTGCTAATACTGAGGATAACAAATAGCAAGTACCTTCTGTAGCAGGTCTCCCCAGCTGTTCCTCTGGTAGGAGGAGATGGTGATGTGGAGGGAGTGAGCGTCAGGCAGGCAGTTGCCCTGGTGGATGAACCCACGGGGGAAGTAAAGCAGGTCTCCGGCCTCCACAACCACGTCCAGTATTGGCTCCCTGATTTCTGACTGACTGAAGTTTGCTGGAGGGAAAGACACAAGATCCTCACTAGCTAAACCAGCGGTGACCACTTCTAATCCCATATATCCACTGTTTCAGAAATGCCGCTCTGCCGGCAGCTGATTGGTAACAGGACGAGCATGTGATTCAAGTTCCCTTCCAATCACTGCTTGTAAATTCACAGGGCATATGGTCTACAGCCAGGTCCATGAATGATGTGCTTTACCCATAATAAAGACAAAGGGATCTGTCCTGACACAAAATCATCAAATATGCATATAAAAACAAAATGCAAAAATGTAATAATGCAATAAACAAGTGATTAATATGTACATTTCTGTAACAGCACCATAAGCATGTGTAATATGCAAAATAAATGTAAGTGGACATGGGCTGTCAGGGTGGATTTTGGGCTGGGAACAGACTGTGAAGCTGGGTAGACAGAGTACTGCTTGGTGCAAAATATTCCACACTACAATTTGCTAGTCCTGGCATGGCAGGGGTTCTCCTGTGTACAATTAAGACCCGAGTCGGAATGAAGACATGAGACTGAATATCCGGTTCAGACAGCCCTTCTCTGAGTAGCATGCATAAATAGCGAATTCAGATCTCATTTATAAGGTGATTTCAGTACTTTAGCAAGTAAAGGAACCCTCCATTTGTTCAGTCTTTAAAGCAACTGTTTATTAAAGCCGAGACGATGTTTACATTGACCTCTCAGGGACCTCATTCTGATACATTCATTTGTCAACGCGTTTGCCTCCCAGATCTACGCCGGTTCTCATTCAGAGCACTTCATAACGTCTTATTTCAGCGCAGATTCTGATGAAGGGGCCGGCGCTTTCACGCGCGGATGAGAATGCCTGCTTCGCTACACTTGTACTGCACTGAAGTAGGATCATCAGGACGGGTGTAAATTACCATTACGTTCTGGCTTTTATCAGAAGAGTCATCTGCAGCCTAGCAACATGCGCGTCACAACTTGACGAGAGCATCTTTCAGTGTCACAACAAATGCGCGTTTTGCCTCGACGCTTTCCCCATGGGTGTCCGCTACTCATGAGCGATAACGTATATTCAAGGTTGCGCGATACCGCAGCAGGTGGCCGCGCAGCCATTTCGTCCTCGCTTTCCCCCCTTTCAGACCCTCTGAGGCAGCAGGAGAGAACAGCAAACCAGATACGAGATGAAGGGGCGACTTACGGCTGGAGACCAGGGCCAGGATCTCGTCGTTGTTCCTGCAAAACCACAGGAAACATTCAACTCCATTTCCACAGAAGAACTCCTCTGCCTCTTTAGAACAAACTTCCTTCATTCTTTCACTGATTTGTCATTTGCAATTACCCAAATTATGGCCCATCGAGAATCCCGGCTACAGATAACAACAATGGGGACAAGACAGAGAATTTAAAAGTTTACCAGTTAATGTCATTAGCCACTAAATGCTTTCAGTTATGTAACTAATGTGCTAAACTGACCAGGGGTTACACACCCTCCACTGCAAAACTAACCTGAGGTTATACACCCTCCAGTGCTAAACTGACCGGGGATTATACACCCTCCAGTGCTAAACTCACCTGGGGTTATACACCCTCCAGGGCTAAACTCACCTGGGGTTATACACCCTCCAGTGCTAAACTCACCTGGGGTTATACACCCTCCAGGCCTAAACTCACCTGGGGTTATACACCCTCCAGTGCTAAAGTCACCTGGGGTTATACACCCTCCAGCGCTAAACTCACCTGGGGTTATACACCCTCCAGTGCTAAACTCACCTGGGGTTATACACCCTCCAGTGCTTCTTCCCCTCCAGCTGGACCACGAACGCCTCAATGTCATCATAATGAGGAGCAAAGCCTTGTGTTCCAGCGGGTGTCAAATACCTGTGTGCACAGAAAACCTAGGAATGTAGAGGGCAAAAAGAAGACTTTTTTGATGCAGGATTTTCACCATTTCTCCTTTCTCTCCTTACAGATCATTGGAAAGAGCAGCAGCATGAGAAAAATACAGGATAGAGGTCAGGTTGGGACAGGCTGATTGTAGCCTGGATAATTCATCACATGGACTTGACAAAGTTGATAACACTCTTCTCCTCTCCCACCTCCCATTACTTTTCATGAGAGCCGCATCCTTTTGTTTGGGAGAACAGTCAAGTGCTTTCTGTGCGGTTGCCATCAGTTACCCCCCCCCCCTCGGCACGGGAGGAGGCGGTCGTTTCAGGCAGGGCTACTCACACATTGGCCCCGGCCATGCTGTTGAACTGCTCCTGCAGGATAGACAGCACGTTCCAGACGGTGGAGGAGAAGGCCTGGGGGTTGAGCATCCGCAGCGAGCAGCCGCGCTGGAGGGAAGCAGGGACGGAGAGACACCGGGATGAGCATGGACCCCTAGCGTCCCGGAACAGACTACCACCTACACATTTTCCCCAACGCTGTCCCATAAATAATACGTAACTCAAAATTAAACATTTATACTTCTGGCATTTTATATTTAATTTATATTTTTCGGTACACTGATGAAGGAAAGTGTTCCACTTCGCCATTTTATCTGCGACTCTCATGATTTAATAATCTTAGTAATATTTTACACGTCGGGGAGTTGCGGTCCTCAAGTCTTCCTGCTTTATTCTTAATTTAATTCAGTTTATGAATAATACACCGCTGCTGTGACTTAAAATATTTTCATACTTTGTTGATGCAGTGGTGCTAATATTATTGGTATTATTTCATATTAAATAGGACTATCAGATTGTCTTATTTTTTAAAAAACAAATTACAGGATTTTTCTGGATAAGAATGACTTTTTTAAAGTAAACTGACAGAGGGGAGCACACAAAGAGGGATCCACTTCCAAAAACCAGAATGCCAGATGTTAGCAGATCTATGAAACAGCTAGATGTTTAAATGAAGCAGAGAGGCTGGTGACAGGAATTAAAGGCCAAGAGGTGAGAGAATGAGAACAAAGCTAGCCTTTATGCTAGCAAGTACTAATGGACAGCCATCACAGTCATCAAGCAGAACTCTGCTGAGTTTTTTCCTTATTTTTAGCACCTTTTCAATGCCTATTCTACTGTTTTTACAACCAGTAAAACTTCAAGACTGGACTTTCCCCACTTTTGTCTTACATGATCCTGTAATGAAAACCTTAAAGTGACCTGGATATAACAGACCAATCCAATGCTCCAGTGAGTTCACCCCTGTTCAGAAAACAAACCAGCAGACACACAGTTCACATGAAGGTACCTTGTAGAAGTCCCAGACAGTGAAAGGCAGGGCCCGCCCAGAGGGATTGTGGGTCTCTCTCTTGCCCTTAGTGTAACTTGTGACGTCCAGGTTCACTCCAAACTGAACTTCATCCTGAGAGACGGCAGCAGGGAACCCCGCGAAAATAATTCAAAGGGCAGTTTTAGTGCCCCATACATTCTATTATCCTCACATAAGCAACTTACACAACAATATCAAACCTTGATAATTTCATTTGAAAAAAGAACCAAAGGAAAGCAATGTGAAAGTAATCCACTGAAATCAATGACAAATGATGATCACAATGTGTATTTTGCCATTTATGATGAATCAAATAATGAATTATTCATTTTATTTTACTATTTAGCTGTAGTCCTATTCACTCTCTCTCAAAGACAAGAGATGTGTGTAGAGAGAGAGCCGAAATGTAGTGCACAACAAAGACTCGATTCTATGTTAAATGAGAATTTGCATTTGATCTCATTACGACCTTAACAAGAGACATTCATCTATGGTCACATCACAACTTTTATGAGTGTCCTTTTTATCATTTTCTCTTCAGGGGGGTATAATTATTTTATTTCATTGCTTTCAGGCTCCGTCCACGTTAATATCTTGTCTTCATTTTAATCTCACTTTTCTCTCCGTAATTCTCATCATTATTTTAATAAATCTTATGTTGTTTTTTGTGTTGTGAAGTACTTCATGCTGTACTGGTGTACAAATAAAAATATTGATATTACTATTGTTATTACTACTGTTGTTATTATTACCACTTACCTCTCTTAAAATCCTGTCAAACTCTGCTGTAGAAAACAAACCATTGTAATATTCCCGATTCTGACGTCTGATGAAAATCGGCTTCTTCTCCCAAGTATCTCTAAAACCACAGAAGACAACAATGAAAAAGGCCAACAGATGTCATTCTGTAGCTCTTCTATCAGTCATTTTTCTGTTTCTATGCTGTGGCATTAAGATTACTGCAACCACACAGTCAGGACCACTGGAGCATTCCTGGGCTGACCATTACAGCACAGACGTTTCTAGTAATTACAGTGCGGGACTGAAGTGCTACACTTACGTACCACAAACCACTCAGAAAACGGACAGATCTCCCATATCTGTAAGTGCCATAGCATAGGCATTTGTCTTTCAGTCTGGCAGGGTGACATGAATAACTTTCATTTTAAGACAAAGTCTAAGAGCAGGAGCACATTTCAAGATAATGTTAGATATATGAATGATCCAATATATATTAGCATAATCACACACTCTGACTTTTAGGACAAGGGATCTAATTGCTCTGTACAATAAATGTCATTGTCATATTTAAGACAGATTAGGTAGTTATACAGAAGGTTATGTAGTATGTAGTACAGCTGACTAGCAGATGCTCTTATTTTGTATCTGTTATTAATTTATACAGCTGGCAGTTCAGGTTAAGCACTTTGCCCAAGGGTACAACAGAGATTTGCCTTATATTTCTGGTAATATAAGACTATTTCTGCAAATGTAAATTACAGTGACACATGTAACTGAAAAGACAAGTACACAGAAATTAAACTAATATAACAGGTTATTGCCCCTTTCTGATAAGGAGTTATTCTTAATGGCCCTAGGCAACCACCTGTGAGACTCAGCCACGGTGAGGTTGGGTACCTGAAGAAGCTTTTGGCAGGAATGGGGTGAATAAGCCACTCAAAAAGCTTGCTGGCCCTCTCTCTGCTGTTGTTGATCTTAGAAAGGTCAGAAAGCAGAGCTTCCAAGTCTGGCCCCTCGGTCACCTTATCGTCCTTTTCAACGCACTGCGGCTGCAAAAAAAAAAAAAAAAAAGCAAAAACCAGATGCATCACAAAAAGAAGATCACTCGCATGTCCAAAACTTTAGGTTTACAGGTTTACTTAAATGGGTATAGAAATTGGAAAAAAAATATATGAATAAATATATATTTAAAAAATACATGTGCAATGGCAGCGATCAAGAGTGGCCCATACAGGTGAGTCTAACATGAAAAACTGATCTTACCCCAGCTGCTTTCTCCATCTTCATTTCTCTCTGTGTACTTTTGAGAACGTTCCTGCCAGGGTGTTTCCGTTTAGTCTTCTTAATGGGTTTAGGAAGTTGAAGCCCATTTTCTTTCTTCTTCTTTTTTGCAACCACCTGGAAAAAACACACATTCAGACTAACTAAATGTTCTGATTTTATTTAATCTGCAACTCTATCTATTAGGTTTTTTTGGCAGCTCGTGCCATTTTACAATGCGCAAACGTAACACTGCTGCCCGACAAAATCGGACATAGCATGGCCATGCCAACTTCTTAAGTCTATGAAACTTTTAGATAGGTCTTCATCTAGGTAGCTAAACTTTTTTATGGAAGAAGCTCCAGTAAACATGGACAGATAGTTAACGTCAGTGCACGAAGTAGCCTAATACTCGTGTAGCAGAATTACAAAGTAACACAAATGACACGATGTAACATGTCAGATACTTTAGGAAACCAATCTCCAAACTGACTAAGTAAGTGATAAAACAAACGAATGCTATTTTAAATGAGCTCATATGTCTCCCCTGATGGAAAAGCGCTGCATCCACGCTTGTATATCCACATACGAAACTCGTCTGAATCTAAAATTGCGATCTGCTGCTCACACAGGAGATGAAAACCACGCACCTGATCTGAATGAGAAGTGTTTTCTAATACTGCTTTGTATATTTCACGGGCAGACACATGTGTTCTCTCCATGTTGCTGTCTACAGCTCCGCACGTAGTAGTACGTCATCGTATTGAGACCGATTAAGCAGAGGAGTGCTCCGGCGCATAGTTATGACGCAACAAATCCGCTAGACATTTGTGAAAGTTATTTTTCTTTCGACACATATTCCAATAGAATTAAAATGGATAGGTCGGAAATCACAGAGAAAGTAAAGGCGTGATACCAGAGAACCGCACGACAATACTGTCTGTAATAAATCATCTAAAGCTGTCTTAGAAATGCCCTTTTTAAGGCGTAGAGTAGGGTACTTATTTATTTACAATATGAATCAAGGAAAAATTACAGTTGACATTTAAATACACATAAAACGATGTCTCGATTAACTAATAATATCTATAATTCTATTGTTTAAACCTATATGCATCCAAAAACACGAACCACCACGATCCACAAACTCTGCCTGGCTTAAACCAGGGAGCCCCAGAGGTACAGGATTCATGAAAAACACGATGGCGATCCACTTTTGTACCAGAAAAGCAAATATCAGCGCGAACTAAATCAAACATTGTAATGCATCCAATCTGACACTTATAATTGCATACAGATATTGCATTGATTACGCAATACATCAACGACTCCGCATTTTCCAGTTATGATTTGCGTGATTCTCCCTCTGTCTTCCTGTAAAGGTCTACAGTAATAAAAGCCGTGAAAAACCCTATAGACCACTGGTCTGTATTTTAAGTTTGCAGGATGTTATCAGTGGCTGCCTGTTACTAACCACTGAACAAAAGACAAGCTAAGACAGAAATTTTCCTCTTAAAAGAAACCTGTTAGTGCTGTGGTATTAATTTATCCTTTTTTTTTTTTGCTTAAGTGCACTGCACAGAAATAACACTATGTACATACAAAAACAAATACAACAGCTGTACACACATTTAAGCTTGAACAATCGTGTACACAATCGTGTACTCAATCATTCTCTTTTCATTTTGACAAAGATTACAGGTTTTAACAGCTTTTACATTATCATAAAAGCTTCAGTGTAGGAGGAATATTCTTTAAAAAAACCTACTAACCTATCAGAGTGATAACAGTGATAACAGTTTTTAAGTGATAGCTCATCCTGACCGGTAGAAAAAAGTGACATTTTAATGGGAAGTGGTGGAAAAATCTGTATAAACACAAAAATTAAAAACTATTACAAAAATAACTAATGTACCTGAATACTGTCCTGTTCATCCATCGTTATCACATTCGCTCACCTTGGAAAACTGATCAGGTAAAAGTGAACAAACTGAATTGACAGGGACAAAAACATGATGCTTTACATATATCATGCATTACTGTGTATATGTCAATTATATAATGAAAATTATTCATATCTTTGTGAGGAGGTTAATCTTATTTATTTTGTACATTTCTAGGCATTGCTGTAAAAATTCTGTTACTGAGGGGTTTGTGTGTGTGTGTGTGTCTGTCTGTCTGTCTTGAAGCCCCCTCTAGCCATTTTGAAGCTGCAGGAAGTGCTCAAGTGACATCACTGAAAAACATTGTTCCAGTTTTGAATAAGGTAATATGACATCATGGAATGACTGTGTATTCATTAGCAAAATTGCTAGATATAGTTATAGCGTATATCATAATAATTACACTATACCACTATACTCTATAACCTAAGCTTAGTTACTGGCTTCATTAGTAATTATCTTAAAATTGTAGTGGAGACTTGTTTTTAAGTATGCTAAGATTTTTCCCTTGATATGGCGGTTTTATAAGCTATGTATTACATTGCATAGGGTGACAACAGTGACAACACCCTGTGGTCGGAGAGGGAAACACTGAAAGAACTGAACGAGATTCACTGAAAGGTATACTGAAAAACTGAACAAACTGGAAGAATGGAACCAATCAGTAATGACTTAGCAAACTGAAAGAACTGGATGAATGAACAAACTGCAGACACTGAATGAGAATCGGTGTACTGTGTAGTGATTCGTTAAGTGATTGAGGGCGTTCATGTTCAATGACTATATGAGGGAGGGAGCAGTCATCATATTCTTGTGAAGTAAAGTTGAGGTGCCCATGGTGCAAAAAGGTTTGCACTGCATGCTCTCTCAATCTTCAATCTAAGATGTAAACGTGTATCAATCATCCTTCTAAACTAAGCATGCCAAGCCCAGATATTTCAAAATATGTACTAAATTGTTCCTGACAACTTTTAATATTATTCCAAGTGCCTACTGATATATAAATGTGAAATAACAAGTGTAGGGTGACCTTTTAAAAATGTTCAGAGAATACAGAATAAGTCTGACCTTTCCTTTTGTTGTTTCTTTGCAAGATGGTATCTATGTTTTCAACATTCATGTCTAAAACCCTTACAGGAGGGTGAAAAATGGTGAACAGTATATGATATCTTTTATGTGTTAAAAGTTCAAATAATTATTCTTCAAAGGAAGTTTAGCTACTTGTTAATGTGCATAGCGAGCATGTACTTTTCTAAAAGAATGAAAGGGAGAGTTTATGAGCATGGACTGGTGAACAGCAGTAGATAACCATGCAAATTCAATTACTGAAATTTTGGACACACTATATATGATGTGTATTCTAATATGATATGGAATTTTTACATTTGTCTGCTCCCCTGTATGAATTTTATATACAAATATTACTAAAAGGAAATAAGCAGGTGAAATACATGAATTTAGTTTTGAATCTGAATTTAAATTTGACAAATCGAAGACCTGCCAAGTAGACAGCCCTTACAAGGCTTATTAATATATAACTAGTCCATGAAATCAATTTCTCTGCTTTTTCTTTTATTCCACACCTCTAGGTATCATTTAAATCACTTGCTGCTGTTCTGGGTGTTATCACTTATTTCCAATGAGTTGTGAAGCCTCATAAAATACCAAATGCAATCGAGAACCTCTGAATCCAGCCCCTAGGACAAAGGTCGAGAATTCCAAGTCTAAATACAATTCTGTATGGTTTCAAACTTGACCTCTTTTCTGCCATGGATGTAATCCCACATAACCCCACTGGCATGGATGTTAAACATATGAGTTCCCCTGCCTCTCTTAGCCTTCATTCTCTTTGCGACAAATGCTGAGACAATGTGCCAGGGCCGAGTATAACCTGCAGGGTTAATGTTTTATTTTGCCATTTCACACTTGTTTATTGGGAGCACCAGTGTTTACCAGCTGTCCCTATGATATGTAGAGGGTAACACGGCACTGAAAAATGTAACAATACCCAAAGCAAAGCAAATGTGCTTTTACCTTAACAAATTTTGGGGTGTAATTTAATGATATATGACTCAATGGCAAATCATTTGCAATAGGCTTCCCAAGACAATTCAGCCGCCATCAAAATTGACTGCAATTGCAAACAGCATTTCATTGAAAACTGAGAAGATCTTGAGGATAATTGATGCTGTTCGGTGCAATTCTTTCTCCAAGTCATCACTGCCACACTATTGTATAATTTGATATAAGTTCCTAAAATAAGTATTGTTTGTTAAACCTATGCCCATGCTTAACACACCAAGGAGATGATGGGGATCATGGCTTAGGCTTCTGTTGGTCCTCTGAAAAAAACACTTTGTTACAACCATGATGAAGTCTCAGTGGATATTTCATCACAGGATTGCTGATTCTTATGCATCTACTGTGATACTGACACTTTCAGACTGTGTCAACAAGACCTAACAAAGCATGCGTATCACATTAAATGTGTGAGAATTGGCAACCCTCCAAATATCAGTCTGTCTTTTGTTGTTTGGCTTATTCAGTGTAAAAAAGGTGACCTTGACAATATATAATGTGTATAATGAATTTGTATTACACATACTCTGTGATTGTATAAATCATCATATATTTTTTGGAAATTATTTTGATAATAAATCAATTTTCTCTCTACAACAGCAGTGATTAGTAATTGCAGAATAATTTTAATACAATCTGTTTGCAAATTCTGTAAATAGTGGTTAAATAACACTCTGTAGAATGGTGCCCATAGCTGCCAAACATGTTTTTAGTCGTTAAAAAAAAGTCTTGATCAATTAAGTGAATTAAATTCCAACCGAACACCCGCATCTATGCTGTGGATATTGTCTACTCCATCACACCAAGCTTATTTGCGTCTTTCTACAGTGACTGATTCAATTATTTGTTTGAAAATGGCAAATCCATAGTCTAAATACAGATGAGGATACTGTTTTCTGTGTCAAACTCTTCTGCCTTATTACAGTCTGCAGTGCTGGGAATTTGTCCCAATAAAAGGAAAATCATTGCATTCAGACTTTGATTTTATTAAAAAAAGAAAAAAAGCTTTATGCCTGAAGACTGAATATGGGAGGGGTGAAGCTTAACTCGCAGATTGATGAAAGAATCTCCTAAAATAGATACATAACTAGGAGCACAGATCACTTCCATGCATTCATGTATTCAAGCATTACTGCCAATCTCTGAATTAACAACATGGAGCAATTTTAGGCACTAGAGTGACATAATGATTTTAACTTTGATAACTGTACATCAAAAACCTTTTGTGCATGGCTATAGTGATGACATTTTCTTTGAGGAAGCTGAATAACTCAGATCACTATTTTTATTGCAAATGCTAATAGTGAAATGCATAACTTGCAACAAAAGGAAAGCTCAGGAAGGGGTTTATGGTGAATATGTGGTAGTACAAATGCTGAAGCACCCAGCAAAGGAAGTACTCCTTGTGTGTCCCATCATGCCGTTCAAGAGGACAGTAGGAAACAGAAAAGGTGACCTGAAAGCAGTCCTGAAAGAAGCTGACAGAGCCCAGCAAAAGCCATATGCTCATTACTTCCACACATACTCCTGTCTGCTGTCTCCTAATATACTGTACCATGTTAAATCTGCCAGTGTGAAGGGGGTGTTACTATGTCTGGCTAGCTGTGGACAAGGTTAAAAATGCTCATTGCTGAAATAAAGTATAATTAAAGTGTAATTTTAAAAATATATGTGTTCTTTTCTATTGATGCTATTGTTATATATCACTCCTCACCAAAGAGTCATTTTTTATCAGGAAAAATATCAAGCTAATCTGAAAAGTTCTTTTTATAATTCCATCCACAGCAATTGCAGTCTCATACAAACTCTGCAATGCTTTTTGCATTTCAAATGAAAGAAGGGACATGAAAAAGCCTTGCTGTGCATATGCTGGAAACCGGAGAAGCAATGAGACCACCATCTGTTCGAAAAGAAATTTCACAAATATTATCAAATCAAATGGTCTAATTGGTCGAGGATAGCCACCTGAATTTGCCTCACAATGAGATTGTATCATATATCTACCATCTCTAATCTGTTATTTTTAGGGAGAATTTACTGTCAGCAAGAGTTCTGTGAAACTCATTTGGATACCCACTACAATGTAAGGCAGAGAAAAAATGTAAAAATGCACTAGTTTTGTGGTTTGCTGTTGCTTTAAGTGTCATGTCCTGTTTTTATTCTGACCTCCCTAATTCTAAATGTAAAACCAACTGCAAAATAACCTCTTGCGATTGGATTTTTCAAAAATATGTACTACCTTCACATGATCAGAGTAAATAATATTTGACCTCAGGGCATTAGTTAAATTACAGATTAATAACCCTGAGATCTAACTGATGTTTTGAAGCTGAATTTCAAAAAAAACTGAATATGTACACGTCTGCTCAGTTCCATTTTCACACAGGTGAAAAGTGCACTCTATCATGTTCATGAGGGGACAAATATACACAGGATAGCACTGATGAACTGCAGCACCTCAACCTGCAACTCCTCCCTGGTATTGAACACATTTTAGCTGTTTTAAAATGATTTATTGTGCTGCAAAGCAAGACGCTGTGCATCTGGGCTTCCTGAGGCGTCTCCATCGATCCTCCAGAAACCTTTCTGCAGCATCATCACAAAGAGAGTCCAATTAAACATTATCACTTTTCTGTTTGAGTGTACGCAAACATGGAGACCTGTGGTTACAGTGTGTAAAAAAAATCTGTGCTTCTCTGAATAAGAAAGTGCTGACAAAACAGGATGCAAGCTACAATGCATATGGGTTCTATTGAGAAAAATAAAAACTGACATTGCCCTCACTTCAAAAGCACAGATGCATGAGGTGAGTTTTTTTCCTTCTTTTCATATTATAAGAGCTTTCTCTTGGTTGGTTCCCCACAAGCATAAGATTTAGCAGATCAATGGGAGATATAAATTTCAAAAATTAGCTTTCTACTTTGTGCTCCACCAACAACATTCCCAGAATAGTTTTTCCATTGCATCATATACCTTATACCTTAACAATGATTTCTTTGTTTTTAAATTCAACTTTTAAAAAAAATGTTTATTAATAATAGTTTAAAGTGATGAAAGTTTTCTGCTAATGTCTTTACACAGTATACGTTTGTTTTGTCATGTACTTTTGTGAAATATGAAAAAGCAACATTTCAATGATGCACTGACACTAAGTCTGTGAGACCTGCTGCTTTTGTCATGAGTGATTAATATCACTTTGTCAGATTCCTGAGACCCTTCATGGCTAGTTCAGGCTGCCCTTCATTATTCAAGAGTAATTTCTTTTAAATATATGGATTTCTTCTTTCAGTTGAGAGTATGAGGTACCTCACTTTTAGGTAGCTCACGTGATGTTGTTTATTCCTGCATTTTTGCTTTGTAGTCCATGGAAGAATGACAATGACAATATAATTAAGAGTCTAAGATTGTACACCTTCTAAGTTTTATACTCCAGACATCATAATAGTGTGTCTCGCCATTGTGTCTCACATTTTTGGCAGCACCAGGTCTCATGGGACTAAGCTAAGAATTTAACTCATGGCAACAGGTTATTTTATACATAAATGCTAAGATGTATGACTCAAATGGAATTTTTTTATAACACAGAAATATGCAGACTTAGTCAAGACAAATTACCACTAGTCCTTTACCCCACAACCCCATGGGAGTAGCAGATTGAATTCATAAAGGAGGAAAAACAGATGCCATGCTGTTCAGTTGAAACTCTTGTTAATTAATAGCTGGACACAGTTTGTCTCAGACTCTGTTTTGCTTGTGGAGGAGGCCCAGTGTTGCCGAGGGGCATGCTGGTGAGCCAGTCACAGCTAAAACATTAAGTTCCTTTTAATATTCGCTTTTCTGCCTCTAACTCATTTGTGTGTGTGTGTGTGTGTGTGCACGTGGATTGCAACTCATTTGTGTGTGTGTGTTTGTGTGCACGCGCACGCACATGCACATTGCCAGTGTTTGTCAGTTTTAGCAAGAATATTTAGAGATTTCTTTATGCACTAAGCACCACATGATGCCTGACAAACTAGTACTGAGAAAAAAGTCGTGTAGTTTCACATGCAGTATACCAAATTCAACAATATTTCATTATATTTCTGTATCACTCAACAAGATTATAATTGTAAAAGAACACATTGAATTCTGACTCAAAATTTCATTGTAAGTTGCCCCTTGCCACAGTTGAAGCCTAGAGGATCACCATACTGTACAGCAGGAAATTCAGAATGAACAGACCTTGAGTTATTGAATCATATTCAAACCATATCATTACAAAAATCAGACCAACAGCAAGGCCACTTACAGTAAATGGCAATCATAGTGTCACATTGCAAACAATTGCAGCTCTGAATTATCACATACATGTATAGATTTACAAACGAGAAATGACAGGACCTAGTTTTATGTTAACAGTTGTATGTCAAGAGCAAAACTGAGACTCATGCTAATAATCACAATAAAGTAAACAAAAAGGATACCAAACTCTTTGGACATGGAATTAAAATCTTGCATGCAGTAGATGTTGCATGTAATTATATGCATCTTCATGCAGGGGTAAACACATGTAGACGTTAATGTGGGTGCAAGTAAACTCCTCTGCCATAAAAATGGACCACAAATTGAGTGCAGGAAAATGTCTCATAGTGACAGTCATTGTTGACATCCTTTGTCTCTCAGCCAGGTCTTTTTCAAAAAACATATAACTGTAAAGCATGTGGAAATAAATAAATTAAGAAATTGTAATTGATTCTTGAAGGAAAGCGGATCCTGAGGCTCTCATACCTACTGTTTTTAGCCTGCACACGAGAGCACTTTTTATACCATAGTAACATGAACATTACAAGCTGTGTGACACTGGGGAGCTTGACTGGACAAAGTCCACTATGATGAGTCCCCCCAGCATATCCACGGGTATAAATAAGCCTGTCCGCAGCACAATGATGTAGCTCTGTCTCTGTTACATTATATACAACATTCATTTTACTCTGGCATGTGTTCTGTGGGTGTGTGTGGTCATTTCATTAATTAAATGTTCAGGATTAATGCAGATTATAAGAGGTGTTTGTTAGCAGTAATATCTCAATGGGCAATTTTAGCCTTTGTACTCTGTACTACCAAGCTACCTAATGTCAGACTCCCCTGACGGAGGGGAATGCGACAGTTGAGGATGCTAACAATCTGCTGTTGTACATCTGCAGTTGTCATTCACATCTTACTTGTTACCTTGCCGTTTGAGTCTATTGTGGAGAAGTACATGGCACAACAAAAAAATATATTTTGCGGGCTCCCGAGTGGCTCAGTTGGTAAGAGAGCTTGTTTCAAGTGCAGGCTGAGCCCTACAGCCATGTCGTTTGCCAGCAATGACCAAGAGCCCACAGTGGCTGAATAACACATACCACTGGGGATATTGGGGTGGGCAGTTCTGCCAGGGGGTTGTCATTGCTCAACAGCGACCCCAGCTGGTCAATCAGGTGCCTACAGGAAAAATGTGGGGAAAAAGCATTGGGTATTTCAAATAATAATAAAAAAGATTTTGCTGTTGTGTATATGATAAGCCATCACATTGTACAAGTACAGCTGATATGATGGAGAGCAAATCCATGTGGTCACTATTTAATTAGATTTCATTGAAAGAGACATAACTGTTCCAGGACGTGGGGGTAATTTGCAAAATATTAACTAGAAATAAAGTCAAATGTTCCGTGAACATGAAGTGCATATTTATTTAATAAACGTATATTTCACATGCGTTGCCAGAGATTTACTCAGGCTTTCCAGTATAATCACTGCATTAGCTCTGACTGCACGCCGCAACAAGGTTTTCACCTTTTACGCCTGATTTAAAATTCAAATGTAAAATGTCAACTCGGCTGACATGACCGATCGTGCCACTTCACTCTTCATTCTAGGGGATTTAATTTCATATCTTTTTCCTGGGATATCCACTCAGAGCCGGGCTCGATGCCTGTTTGGGTGCCATAGTTACTTAATCACTGCCGTTTCTGAGAAAGGATAAAGGGAGAAGTGAGACAGGGAACCGTTCATTTAGAATGTTTATTTAAAAGGCCTCTGATTCACTGATTGGCTTTTGATAATGTCAATAAACAACATTAATTTACTTTTAAAAAGCAAGTTACTTCCCGTGATTTCTGAAGGGTTTAAAAAATAACACTTTTTGTCATTTAAAAAAGTTATATAGCTTTGATAAAAAGAGCTTCCTTGTCAGAGGCTCCATTATTACCAGTATTGCAGTGCATTATCCACCAATACACTTTTACATACCCCTTTGTAGGATATGACAGCCTAATGCGTACCAATGTAGTTCAACGCTTAGACTAAGCTGCTCTAATGCAGCAGTAAAAGGACAAGAGCTCATTGTAACACAACTCAGTTTGACTGCAAATTCAAAGAAATATTTATTGAGAACAAAACTGGCTGAACAACACAGAGACATTACAGGTCTATGAGGACAATCAATATGAGGTAATAGGCCAATTCCATGTGGAAATACGACAGCTGGATAATGATGAATAACCGGAATCATAACAAATCTCTGAAAAATGATCTATACTTGCTAAAATGCATTAATGTTAAACTGTTGTGTGGGAAACCAAACAAAAAGACAGTATAAAGTCTGATTTCAGTAGTTTTGTCATGTTTCATATGCAAACTAATGACACAGTTCTTCCTAAATATCCCTCAGTGTATCACATTTCATCAAACAGTTTTCAGAGCACAGATGGATGGGGAGATGGAACTGTCCAAATGCAACAGGCAAGGGACAATGAGGTCAACAGTCCAGTTCATACAGGGCAGATACAAGCCTGTCGTACAGTTCTTCTTTTTTTGGTGTTTGTTGTTCAGCAACAACAGACCTCTGGTACTATACTGCCCTGTAGGGAATGCTTCAATTTTTTTTCTTTTCCTTTCGTGGTTTAGACAAGCACAAATGCTATAAAACAGCACTGTTGCAGATGCCAGTTGGTCTTTATTCCAAAGCTTCACATCAAACAAAAAAAAACATTTCAATCCAACCAGGAGGTATCAGTGTATCTTCTGTTTCCTTCTCTCCTTCATATGAATCACATTACTAAGTTCAGTGCTGCTTGCAATATCCCGTTTCGATATGTTTCAGTTTTGTTTCTGCGGTAAGTTCGGAGTTAGTCTGTCGTTTGCAGTGGCAGAGTCCTTAGGGCCGTGTCTGTGGAATGCTCGCTTGGCCACATGCAGACGCACTGTAACATTCACACAGTCTGGTAGAAGCTGTCTGCTTGCAGGCTGTTCTGGTTGTGGGTGTTGCAGTAGCCACTGTATCTGGAGTTTGGCTCTGTGGGACAGAGTATACGCTGTGAGCCATCCAGCTGGGCCTGGCATTTGTGGCAGTCCACACACACACGGCTGTTCAGACAGGTGGGCTGGTAAAAGGCAACAGGAAAGAAGCACAAGTGAGGACAAAATAGATATCTATTTATATAACTATTATATATACTACATTATATTCTCAAATACTACCTTCCTCTTTTGCTCCTAAATACATTTAGTGAGAGTAAGTTATCTTTTGATGGCTGCCCTGCTCTGTGGTACAGGGCTAGACTAGGAAAATACAAAGGCAAAGACAGCAGTGTGGATTAGTGGTAAGCAGCAGGGATTGTGACCCAAAAGCTCACTGGTTCAGTAACCAGGTGGGCCACTGCAGCTGTACTCTTGGGCAAGGTGCTTAACCTGAATTGCCTCACTAAATATCCAAATCCAGCAAAAACAAATAGAGTAAGGCTGTATACTTAACAGGATAATAACTGTGATGTGAAAAATTACCATTGTCCATTATTTTTACTATTATTATCGTCAAAACGTGGCTATGGTTGTGGGAGAATGCACCAAGGACGGTCAAGTTCCAGCCCCTTATTAAGCGCATTAATTTGGAGTGAATTAGCATGCCTCAATCTGATACCCACACGGTCCCTCTAGGCAAAACTACTTTCCCATACAGCTGAGCGCAGGGCTTTCACCTGAGAGGTAGGGTCGCAGGGCGAGGGGATCCACTTCTTCTTAAAGTTAATGAGAAGCAGAGCGGCCGTCAATATCAGCACCGCCAGGGCTGACAGCGCGACCCAGGGCGCCACGTGGAAGGGACTGTTCTCGCCAGACGCCGGGATCACGCCCCTGATGTACTGAAAGCTTCCCGGTTTCCCTGCAATACGATAACCCAAATGCCTCAACAGCAACTTTCACACATACACATATATACACGCACAGGAGACTTTAGTTTTGAAATTATTTGTACCGTAACTCAGCAAACAGCCACCTTATTTCTTAAGAAACAAACACACCTGGAACTGAGCTAGAGACAAACAAACAGTGCATTTAAATGCTAAGAAAGGGCCGTATTCTTTTACAGGGTCAGGCAAACCTCGTTCCTTTAGGTATCGATGTAGCTAATTACCTTAGATGAAACCCCTCATTTCCTGAAACAAGCAGATTTAAACACATTTTAAATTAACTTCTTGGTGTTGCATTACACACTGAATGCTAATTACATGAACAGAAGTAACTCAATTTCAACTGCGGCTGCAGAAATCGATTAAGTCCAAACACTGATAGGAATTGTAGAAGAACAATAGTACAAACACATCACCTCCTTCAGTTTCCATAGATTTTAATCTAGCTGCCTCGTGGACAACTGCACATAGCATACAAGGAAAATAAAATAAAAAACACTTCTCTAAAAGCTTGTACGTAGAAGTGGAGTAACTGGCAGTTTACCTCCGACCTTGCAGGAATAGATTCAAGGGCATATACGTGGAAATTCAACTAAAACGCACCAGACACCTTGAAGGGCTTCTTGAGGTCTTTCAAACCACTGTGAAAATATCCCTCTTGTAATCATCATCTTCCTTCCAGTTTGGAAAGGAGAGAATGAAAGAACCCAAAGGAGGTGTCACTAACCACTGAGCTGAGGTGTAAAGCCCTTCTCATTCCCCACCAACCAGGCAGGCTGGTGTATCTGACTGTCTCGATGGTCTGTCTTCTCCATGGGTACGTTCAGGGGCACAGATACCTCTGAAAGAGGACACACACATGCACGCACACACACACACGTTACATGCACATTCACCAAAATTACATTTACCATTACAATACAAGCTAACAAGGTATTGATAGGATGATATAGGTTCATTACAATACAATTATTCAGGTTTTGATTGCAGATACACTCCCACAGTGCTGTACATTAAATGCAAAGTCAATACCACGAACCAATTGGCAGGTTAAAAGAGATCAAGGTGGCTGTGATCAATTATAGAAGAGTTATTTAATAATGCATACTTACGCATACTACTAACGATTAGGCTCAAACGGTGTTTGCTAACAAGCCTTCGACTTATTTCCACACTGCCTGGCAGCAGTTAGATACAATAAATACAAAGAACTTTATGAAGAAACGTGGTTAATGAATTCAGCATTTTGGAAAGTCTTAGAGAAAAATCATTAGCGTCGTTCCTTGTATGCAGAGTTCCAATTGAAAACTATGCAAGCGTGCAGCGCATGCTAAGTTTCTCTGCCCGGTAAAATCCTCGGTATGATCAGGCAATTTTCGAGTTGAGCGATTTTGAAACATTTCCCCATTCAGAGTCATAATACTGTTGCCCAGAATCAGTTGAGTCACCCCCTCCCACGCACAACTAATTACATTAGCATATATTAGCAGCTAATTATCATAACAGCGGCTAATTATCATAGCAGCGGCTAATTATCGATCTATAAATTGTGTATGAGCGCCTGATAATATTGAGGGAAGTTAGCAATTTGACTCCTTGTACATTTGCCGCTATCTATTCACTAACTACTGATAGTACTCCCTTGAAAACCAGTGTTTATTCAGAATAAGAATCAGAATCAGAATTTATCTGCAAGGCATGCTTCTGCACATACAAGGAATTTGATGCCGGTTCCAGTGTCTCGCAGTACAGTGCCAGGCAACAGCAGTCACACAACAAACAACAACAGTGGTGCAGGACACATACATGGGATGAGCGTGGAGTGAGAGTAAGTACGGTGTGAGTATGAGGTTATTTTCTTATTTCACCTGAGCACGCGGGGCAGCAGCTCCCCGCCACGCTGACGGGGTCGCTGCAGGGCGGGGTGCGGCAGCTCACGGTGGAGCACAGGGTCTGGCCCTGCAGGCAGTAGCAGTGGGTGCAGCTGTCCAGGTCCCAGCGTTCCTCATCTGCATACCGCTTCCCATCGAAGAGGCACTCTGCCCTTGGCACTGCGTCCTCTTAGAAGCGACAGTCAATAAGGAGGGGAAGAACGAGAGAGAGAGAGAGAGAGAGAGAAAAAGACGGGTAGACGCAGAAGGAGAGAGAGAAAGAGAGAGACGGCACAGAGCAAGAGAGAGAGAGAGAGAGAGAGAGAGAGAGAGAGACAGAGAGAGTTGCACTCAAAAGGTTCTGGAACAGCCTTGGGAAAAAATGATTCAGTGAGGTTAGTGGCTTTGTCGGTACTTATTCACAGAGCAGGGTTAGTCTAATTTAAAGGACAAGTCGGCTTGATGGATGCCCTTATTGTTTGCTTTGGAGGCAACATACAATCCACATACTTAGATCATGTAAAGGGAATTTTTGCGGGGGTGTTGACATGTCTGATCTATGATCGCAGCTATGTGACTGTTCTCTCCTCTGTGGTCAATAAGGGCAGCGGCGTGTTAGTCCAAAGTTGGCGGGGCTGACCGAATTTGCGCTCTGTGTGTGACTTTCCCTAGATCTGTGGTCCTAAGCAGGTCCTCGGCAGTCAGATCTGCGCAGCTCACCTGCGCAGGACGGGCAGCACTGTCCCTTGCGCAGCACGGGCCGGGCGCAGCCGACCGCGGGGCACAGCTCGGAGTAGCACGCCACCGCGCCATCCGAGCAGACACAGCTGGAGCAGGCATCCGGCCTCCAGGACTCGCCGGAGAGGAAGACGGCCCCCTCCTCGCCCTCGCAGTAGCTCGGAGCGCTGCCCGTGTTGCCAGGAGACAGAGGCGTGAGGGGCTCACCTGGAGGACACACAGTGAAGTGCAATTCCACGCAAGGCCGAGTTAGAGATGCTACAATAGGCTGAGAAGCAGAGACATTGAACGCAACGCCCTGCGGTGATGAACAGGCAGGACATTAAATACACTGGGACACATTTAAATGGGACAAATGGTTGTGTCTGCAATTCATTTCAAACAGGAACAACATATGAAGTGTTATATTTCTTCTGCAGAAAAAAATGACTCTGCACCAAGAGTGCGCAAGGGATGAACACATGCACCCCCTCATCAAATCCAAAGGGGTGAAACACCGAGAGGGTGAATTTTTCCAGTGAGTTTGAAGTCCTGAGTGTCTTCTGTGGGCCACGAGTGATGCCTGCACATGACATGGCATCAGCATTACAAAAGCGCTTATTCCTCCCTGGGAAATCATGTTCCACTCGGCACGGACAGCGCTGTACGCAGGTTCTCTACGGCACGCACGCTGATCCAGTCAATCCCGGTCATATTGTTCTGGGTTCATGCAGGGTGCATATGATCACCAGTCGTTTCAGGCACGTTGCAGGGTGTGCCCAAGTATGAGAAACGCATGTAGCGTGCAGCCGTGTACTGTCACACGTTAATGCCTGAGAACAGGACAGCGGTGGACCAGCTGGGGCAGCAGTGGGGCGCAGTGCATGCAAGGAACGGGGCTCGTAACCCAAAGAGGTTGCCAGTTTGACTCTCCGGTGGGCCACACTTACATAAGCTGCTCTGGATGAGAGTGTCTGGTAAACAAAAGTGACGTGATGCAAAGTAAATGTGAGGGCCTTGTTTTTTCCTCACAGTGATGCAGTACAAACACCATTGTGTCTCTGGCTTTGCGCAGACAAGGAGCCATCAATGCACTCTGCAGTCTGCGTCCATACTCTATGGCAACCCACTCCATCACGTCTTCACCTCCAAAGCACTCCACTTGCACAATGCGGCGGTGATGGCAGCTCTCTCCGCATCTGGAGTGCACTCTCTGCCTGCTGCTGTAGTGGGGAAGACTGATTCCAGCCCACCATAACGCTAGCACCAATTTATGATTGGCCTCTTTGTGTTGGAAGGTCTGCGGGAATGACGAATTGCCCAGCGGTGGTTATCCAGCACTAAGCCCGAATGGATGGCAGGCTCTGATGGCTCTGTGCTGGAGCCGTCCTGCATTCCTGTGCTGCAACTGATCTGAGAACAGCGGCATCCAAGCGTCTCTGCAGCCCTTTTGGGTGCAGAATGATGTCAATACTGCAGATCGCTCGATCAGTATGCCCGCCGTGTCGTGTGGCGATGCCTGGATGCCCGCCTCGGCGGGGAACCGGACCTGTGTGACCGCATCACGACCGCGGATGTCACTTCGTTGACCGCCCGCGGGCCGAAGTGACCGGTGACCCTGGGCGATGACGCGTTCGTTTGCAGCACCCTGAACAGCCACCTCTCCTCCACCACTCCCGAATGTTTTCCTTCCATTTTTGAACCCTCGGTCACGGGTACAGAGAGGTGAAAATTCTCACGATCACATCCACATTAGCACGTCTGCGAGTCATCCAACCACTACGGTGTGCTACAAACATGTCAATTACTGAGATGAGTTTCTCAAAGTTTGTTTCGTTTACTGTTAGGTTGGGTTTTTTTTTTTAAAAAAAAAAAATCCTTGCTGGAAGCCTATCGGCTGTATAAAATTTCAAACGCTCTTTATGAGCTTAAAGAGATTTCGGAGAGAGAGGTGCTAATCCCCAATGAAGATGACGAAATCAGTTCATCACAGACGGACACACTCTGTATTCTGTGTGCCCCTGTGACTCACGGTCCAAATCTGCACACTCAGTTTGAGCGCAGTGATTAGGGACACACTGTATTAGGACACCCTCAGTCTAGATACCCTGACTCAGACTTTTAAGTCTTCCTCTGCTCCCTCCGGGTTGGATTACCTTACAATGGCCACAGAGACTGGTTGGGTTCCCAAAGGAATCAAAGGAGACTTCTTGCTACCTGCCATTGTTGCTTCCATTCCACTTTGCCTTGTATCTAGTGTCTATGGTGTGTTTGAGAGCTGCTGCATTCACCTGTCACTAGGCCCTCTGCAAGTGGTACATACTGACCACCCAGCCTCAGCCCTGGCTCCCAGTGCTCTAAGACCTATGGTCTAGTCAAGTGTGGACAGGGTAAGGCATTACATACGCAATACACACGACACTTCATGCATTAAGGAACTTGTATCACATGGTATCCCCAATGTAACTTGCAAGTCACTTTCCTCAGCTCTCTGTTTGTGGTGTTGGCTCACCACCACAGCCTGTGTTAAACAGAAGTCTCACTGTCCATGTGCACATTGCTTCTTTCTATGGCTGCCCTCTTAATCCGGCCCCAAAGTAGGAGGCTGCACGTTTGACCGCTGTGCACCAATCCCACCTCTCCTGGGCACGCACGCCCATCGGTCTCACCTGGGCACCGCGGGCAGCAGGAGTCCGGGGTTCTGACGGGGTCCTGGCAGGGCGCAGGCGGGCACAGCTCCGTCTCGCACGTCGTCTGCCCGCTGCTGCAGGTGCACTGAGCGCAGGAGTCCAGACGCCACACCTCGCCCTCAGCGACCCGCCGGCCGCCAGAGTCGGGGCACGCCAGCGACTCGCTCGGCTCGGGCTTGCGGGAGATGACCTCATCTAAGGGGAACGAGGACACGCAGTGGCCCCCAGATGGAAAACTTGTTAACCTGCTTCTCAGACAAGTATTTCCAATTTAACAGAGATTCATAGGACTTAGAGAGGAGCGTCCACAGCCATTCAAATCATACATGGCAGCTGACTGAATTTGCCAGACAAAATTGCAGCAGATGTCACTGAATATTGACAGAATCAACCTTAACATGCAGTCATATTGAGAAGCACACGTTCACTTAGATAACATTTTCAATCTGTTATTCTGATTATTATACAAATCTGTTATTCATTCATAATTATTTGGATATGCGTTTGAATATGAGACCCTTGTTGTGAAAGTAGTTTTCATAAAGAGTTCCCTACCAGCACAGGAGGGGCAGCATTGGCCCCGTGGGATGCTGGGATTGGCACAGGCTGGCACACGGCAGAAGATCACGGCGCACATCTCCCGGCCGTTGTGGCAGTAGCAGTCCCTGCAGCCGTCGTGCCAGCTCTCTCCGTCGTCGTGCCGACGCCCATCCACAGACAGGCAAGGCTCGGACCGGGCCGCCGAGGGCGTGATTGACAGGGCAGGCGGGTCTGGGGAGAGGCCGAGGGTGAGAGGGAGGCGGGGAAGGGTGGACGAGGGAGAGAGAGAGGAGAGGGAGAGGGTAGCGTAGACACATGGTCGTCGCATGACTGACAGAGCTGTCCGTTATCTATCAGAACGCACGCAATTCCATCCCTGCAGCCACTCTCCTCTTTAATTAAATGCGGTCTGGACACTTCCTGTCCTTGGGTCTGACGTACTGCAAATTAGCGAGCGCGGCAAGCATCGGTCGAATCAATACCTCCTCACAAAAAAGAGGAAAGAGAGGAAAATCACCTTGATTAAATCCTGCCTAACGTGAGACTGAAAGACCTCTGTGTCCAGCTGATGGGCAAACCCCCGAGAGCCAAAGAGAACTCCTTGATCAGTGGCATCTCTGATTGTAGTGAATAAAAACTCCAAATGAGACCACGATCATCAGAGCTACAGCTACTCCCACTTCTCACCATCTTCAAAATCTGCAGAAATCAGGGATTATTATGCATGAATCGACATGAAACAAGAAGCAATGGGTTACCCATTTCATGTGCTGTGTCTTTTAAACCATAAGTCAAAGTAACGGTATTGGCTCTTCAATTTTGAAATGTGAGATTACATTCAGGGCTTGTGAAGCCGACCTCAAGCCAAGCGCACATATACGGATGACAGTCCCTGTAATAGCTAATTTCAGAAAGCACTTCACTCACCATATTACAGTAAAATTTGAAGCATGCTGACACAAGTTCAAAAGTTTTCCATTGTATGAACCGTTCTTCCTGTGACTTTTAGATGCACTTTTGTCCTCCTACTTTGTAAGTGACTCTGAGTAAGAGCACCCACTGAGAGAATAAATGTAAACGTATGACTCCTTAAATATTTGCCATACCAAACACAACAAACTAAAACGACTTCAAAATGTATATACTTACAGCCTACCAGTTCATCTCAACATTGTTCACTCCTTGAAGTAAACTCTATTGTCAGAGAAGGTTACTCTTCCAATTTTCATGATATATTGCCAAAGACAGTAAAGAAAACTTGACTCAGTCTGTTTTCTGGCATAGAAAAATTGACACGTACCTCCAGATCGACTTTCTCTAGTTAACAGTGAGGATAGATATAAAGATATATGCATGTCAACTCCACTTAAGAAAGTGTCAGTGATAGAGGGAGTCTAAAACTTATATACTTATGGGCAAAAAATAGAGTCAACAGGAAAAGCCAAAACAGGGAGAACACAAACCAAGGACCCACTTGAACCATCAGAAAATGAAAATGGGTTAGGAATGAACAAAAGTGGTGCAATGGCCAATCAAACATAACTGGTGAGACCACAGAATGGATATCACAGTCCAGCTAGCAATGACTTGAAAAAGTGAGCTGTAAACTGGACTGAAGGATGCGAAGAGAAACACCAACCAGACTGAGGTAGGGGAATGTGGAGGGTCCCTCCAGACAGGCCCACGAGGAGCAAAGCGCAATACCCACCTTTGCAGTGACAGATGACACAGCCCGAATCATCTTGTGCTAAACCAGCTGGACAGGCCAGGTCACATGAAAGCTCTGGACACTTCTTACAACTGCAGAGATCACAGCCGTGTTTGTTCTTTCTGCTTGGGGACAGTTTGACAGGATGGGGGGGTAGTGTAACACAGATAACAAAGAACTCATGACATTCATTCATCAGCAGTCCACCATAGCAAAAGCTTTAAAAAAAAAAGATCAGACCAGATTGATCACATTTTCACCAACATCTTCCCAGTGTCCTTGCTGTGTGTGCTTCATTCACTGCGATCATGACGGGCATTCTCCTATTTAAATAAAGCGTCGAAAACCCTAAGAAGTGAAAGTCTTAACATCTGACTAGCTCTGGATCATTAAGTGACAGCAAAGAAAGACACAGACACCCTGAGACAGGGCTGAGTTCAGGGGAAGCAAGCACCTCCTCACCTGGGCAGCCCTCCACACGGTGGCAGAGCAGGGTCAGCTCTGATCTCCCACAAAAAAAAAAACATTCAAAGAGGATTACCTACGAACTGATGGCCAACGGCGGGCGTGAACATCAAGATCAAGGGTGACCAGTGATTTCCAACCCCTGGATCAAAGCCCAGATCCATCCCCAAAGGCCGACCATGAAAGAACGCAAGACCCACCGGTCTCTGGAGCTGAGGTCTGACGCTGTGACCGGACTCTGAACGCTTAATCACCTCTGACAACCAGAGCGGCTCATCAGGACGAATTATGCGGCGGTTGAGAAACGGCTTAGAAAATATTTAGCTTTGGAGACAAATTGTTTAAAGATGCTTAGACTGTCGGGCATGAAATAAACATCTTGAAAAACGCAGCGGTTGTCTAAAATAAGCATGGACCCTGAGCACGAGGTTGTCCAGGCACCTTATTTGTCAACCTCAAAATCCCCCAACAACTTCCCTTCGAGCTCCGCTCCTCTCCCCGTCTCTTATCTCTTGAATAATGGGACTGAAAAGCAACCGTGTGCAATTTGCTTTTCCTGGTGTGATAAGGAGCTATCAGGAGGGAATTTAGTTGTGCGGAATATCAATAGAGTTGGTACAGAGGAAGAAAGGGTGTCAGGTCAATGAATTATTCAGCTGAATACTTTGCAGCTGAACCCAAGCTATAACTTGAGAACTTGGAGAGAATAAATGGAATATCAAATAAAACACAGTCTCGTCTGCAAGCGTTTAAGTTAAGGAGAGGAAAAAAACTGGAATGAAGGTAAAGGACTAACACAGGCTTTTTACCTGTGGAACAATCAAAGTGAGTGCATTTTAACATGCAAACAATGACTGGCCAATACCCTATGAAGAATTTGCCTGAAACAGTAGCTAGGTCAAGTCAAGTCAAGCATAATATATCACCTGTTTTTCACATTATGTCTTCTAAGCCAAATGACAGAGCAACAGCAGTACCACTTCAGCTTTGAAACTTATATCATCAAGGGCTTGGGATGTTGACCTCAAGATGAACAGAAAGTAACTGGTTGAAAAACACCTCACATGCTATCTCACAGTAAGACACACATTCAGATGTGGTCTGTTGTTCCTGTGACTTTTTTGGATGCACTTTTGTTCTCTTGCTTTGTAAGTGAGTCTGGATAAGAATGTCTGCTAAGTGACGGTGTTGAGTTTATTCTTTGAGAACCACAGTTGTTTAAACAGTGCTATTACACCTGCATATTGTGATATTAAATCAACATTAAATCATCAGTAGACAAACACCTTCTTCTGTCTCAAATCCTTTAAAGACAATGCAGAGCTTCCCAAACACCATCCAATAATGATTTTTCAAGTTACAGTAGATTTAGCATAAAAAGCACACATTTTATAGAGAAGGGAAGGCAATGGACGCCAAGCAGGATGTAAAATCCGCTTAAGAAATGCACACACACATACACACACTCATGCATACACACACACACAGGCACACACACACACACACACACACACACACACACACACACACACACACACACACACACACACACACACACACACACACGCCTACCCAGTCACCCACCCACACTCATACACACACACATGCACGCACACACACACACACACACACACACACACACATACACACACACACACACGCCTACCCAGTCACCCACCCACACTCATACACACACACATGCACGCGCACACACACACACACACACACACACACACACACACACACACACGCCTACCCAGTCACCCACCCACACTCATACACACACACACACATGCACGCACACACACACACACACACACACACACACACACACGCACACACACACACACACACACACAAACACACGTCTGATGCATGATAGGTTGAGGTAGAGAAAGCTTTGCACCTAAAGCCGTGGGGACACTGCTTCCCGCAGGCCTCAGACTTGCACTCCTTGGGCTGGGTCCTGCACAGACACATTCTACAGCCCTGCTCATCCATCTGGTACCCGAGAGGGCAGCTCAGGTCACAGTCTGCCAACTGACCCCCGCGCTCCTCCTCTCCTGAACACGGACACACACAACAACACAGGCAAGACAGGCTGGAAAAGGCTGGAAACACTTTACTGACCCCAAAAAAACAAACAAAAAAAGTCAAGCCTACACCATACAAGATGCACTGTAATGCGTTCAGAGAAGTGAGATGTTATTGAAGGGAATTACAAAATATACCAGACACCTCAGCTGTCAGATGTTTGTGTTTAGCGTTCCTGTCAATGTGCTTGCATTTATAATGCGAGCGTTTAATTACCAATGTTTTGAAATACCGTCTCTAATTGCATTTGGCAGTTAAAGCAGTGACCTTTCAGAGCAGTAACCTTTATTAGCCTCTCAGCTTCCTGACGGTCCCAGAGCTCCACGCGGGAGCAGTGTTTGGCATGACAACACTCACAAAAAACCTAAACTTAATTTGAGCAGTCGTTGCTAGGGCTCTGCAAAATTTCCTCGGGGAAATTTGACTTCTCATCAAATTCTGATATGTTTTTAAAAATGTAGGAGAGCCTAGATATCAAATTTAACATTAAATAATGGCTTCTTTCTCTCACTCTCTCTCTCTCTCTCTCTAGTTTCTCTGGAACATTGAACTAATGACAAGTGCACTGTGCCATTCAAAACAAACTGTAGCTTTTTGAAGAAAGAGACAATAAAAACCATGCCCACACTTCCATCTTACAGTTCTTACTTAAGCATTTATCTTCTGAATGTGTGGAAAGCATGACTACTGAAAAAACTCAGACTCACGTGTCTTGCATCTGCAGGTGTTACAGCCATTCTGGTCTTTCTCAAACCCAATGCTGCAGTCCTCTGCTGTCAGGGTGCAGTTGTTCATAGCACCACAGGCAGGGGGCGCCATAGTAGTGTATGTGGGCTCTAGGAAAAAAGACAAAATACAGGGAACTGATGACAACTGATGAGAATTGATATATTAACTGATGATCACTTACATGCAATTACTATGGGTGTCCTCAACCTTGGCTAAATGTACCCCTCTCCCATGTACTGTTATAAGCATAACTTCATGTGACTTGAACAACATTCAAAATACATCTTGTTTGAACTGAACATTGTCCATCAAAAGATCAACGTGTACACTATTGTACACACCACTACTATTGTTGATCCTTTAAAACCTTTAAAATGGTGTTTGAATACATTCTGAAAACATGCAAGTCTTTCTTTCCTGCAAGTCATCTCTTTATGAAGGAAGACTACTCAAAAGAGGGCCATTCAAGATAGCTACAGAGGGAGCACATAACTATCAGGACAACATGAATACCTATATAAAAATATGCCTGCTTTACCTTAAGTAATGCACTCTATAAAATATTGCACTCTAAATATATTTTCACGACCTCTGAGAACAGTGTCTGCTTTGTGCATGTTTTAGTGTAAGGATTCACCAGCAGCAATAGTGAACCAGGCGCAGTTATCTTCCGCACACATCTGGCAAGAAGGGGAAACAGAAGGCTGTCGAAGGTCCAGCGGTCAAATTGTGTCACAGCGAATCAAGCTGAATTTCCACAGAACCAAACCAAAATCAAAAGGAAAATGTATGAAATAAAGATGAAAAGGGGACAGCCATTATATACCAGCCTGTTTTTCTGTGCTCCCAATGTCACATCAGTCAAGACTCTCCTCTCCTGGGCAACAAAGGCAAGTGTGAGGGTCTCCTGCAAAACGCTGGCACACCTTGACACCTTAAACATCGTGCGGAGAGGCGTTGCATGGCTGTTTATCTCTTACTGTAACAGTGTGCAGATTACCGCAGTGCATTTTTGCCTCATGATGAAACACAATTACAGAGAATTGGCCAGTATAAACATATCAAGGGTTCACAGACAAATACTCTCACACACACACACACACACAGCACAGATTCAGGCAGGTGAGGCAGTCGGCTCATCGGAGAGTGTGTCCCTCGTGTCTGTGAGGCAAAGGTGTAATAGCCGTAACTGGCCTCCGAGGGCTTCATCCCAAGCCTGGCAGCTTTCATTTGCTTAATTACAGAACACACATCGCGTCCCGTACAATAACTGGCCAGGTGAGACGGGGTGTCACCTTGGGAAAATGAGGCCTCGTAAGAAATAGTAATTAGGAAATAAATATGCATTGTGCCAAGGGAAGCCGACGCAGCAGCAGAGAGGAGAGAGGCCCGCATGCCGATGCAACACGGGGGGGCAAGGGTCGCCTCGTGGCTGAGGTTTGTTTAAAGCCACGACCCGAGTGTTGCCGAGAGGCAGAATCCATGTGTTTTCCTGCGTACGCTTCCGGGTCAGCGCAGGGTCACTCCCGAGAAGATCGAGCCACTGACAACGGAGGACACAGAAGTCACAGGCACCTACTGTATTGCTTCTCATTTCCCCACACACACTGACATGGAGCGCTGTATCGATGTCAAAAAGAACTCCTTTCAAAGTGGCAGGAGCCGCTATGACAGTCCAACACACCCCCGCGCAAACGGGGTGCAATTGCTCTTCTCTACACTGACACCACCGTGCACGTTTCAACTGTCCAAACAGGGAATTGAATCATGTCAAACACAGCAGGGAAAAATAATGTGAATGGGATTCTCTGTTTCAGAAAAGCACCGTGGGTAATAAAAAGTAGGCAAAGAACAAAATCCGTTGAGGGAAGGAAACAAAGTTTTGGACAACTGTGTCCGCCTTGGCTCTCATGACATCGGAACTTTGGCAATAAGGAGGCACTTTAATTTATTGATTAAAAAGAAAATTAAATTTCTTATCGGGTAGAAGATTGGCAATAAGCACACTTCAAGGTAACAAGACATAAAACCATTCACAAAATAATGATTGTAAAACTACTCAAATACTTTCTTTTCCTCATTTCTCATTTCTACCCATTGAGCGTGGTTCATAACAATAATTGTAAAAAGAATCACTGTGGTAAAGGTTTTTCAATTTGCAGAATAATCAGACACCTTAGCCCCAATAAGACTCTGCAACTTTCACCATGTTTTGTGTGCACATGTTTTCAATATACTAATACACTGCCACCCCTTAAAAAATGGGATGGCAGTGTAGCATAGTGGTAAGGAGCAGGACTCGCAACCAAAAGGTTGCTGGGTTGATTCCCTGCTGAAGCACTGCTGTAGTACCCTTGGGCAAGGTACTTAACCCAGAATTGCCTCAGTAAATATACAGCTGTATAAAGGGGGAACATGAAAAAAAATTGTAATCTATATAAGTCATTCTGGATAAGCGTGTCTGATAAATGCCAATAATGTATAATGTAATGTGAAAATTGAGCTCTGTGGGGATCGTGCTGTGACGTATTCTGCCTACATCCTACCTGCCTTCCCACCCCTCTCCTGTCCTCAGTCAGTAAACACAACATAATTGCTTCTCTTACAGGCAGGGCTGGAGAAGCTTAGCAGGGAGGGGGGGAACTCGCAATAAAGCCCTTGTTCATATTAGAATACAGCCTACAGGCACGGCAAGCTTGTCCAACTCCATTTGAAAGGCTCCGCTACCTTTGGGTGTTATTAAAGCGGTCTGGCTAACTCGCCCCTGAGCCATTTGCCTTTTTTGATATGATTCCTTGCATTCAGATCAAATTAACACAAACCCAACCCAGGGATACCTGGTATCTTCCTCCTAATCTGATATTTGCTGATATAATACAAGACTTTATCACCGGACATCATCTACATATGACTGTAGTGGAATGCCAGTACACATATTTAAATAACTGTACACTATTACAGTTACTCAGTTTAGTTGCATTCCTCATGTCTTTGATGAACGCTATTGAAACGGATGGCTTGCTGTATTTCACAATCTTCTGTGACGGCCGTTCCTTTTCCTTGTCAGCAACATTTCTTTCTTCGTTACTCATCGCTGGCATTTCAGAACAATCTACCGTCGCCGGCAAATAAAGAGGACTGAGAAGTCAGCCATTATTCCAAGTTTCTAATAAATGTGATTATTCTACCTGGAACACGACTTCAGTGCAAGGTGACCTTTGAATTCCTCATAATAGCGTGAGAAAAAGATTCACATCCGCCAATCACAGTCTTGTGGCAAACTCGTCCTTTGTAGGATTACATTGCTGCAAAGTGTGGTTATTGAAAAGGGACCTGACTCTCGAGTGCACCCACTTTCATAGATGTATCTTAAAAAGTGCTCTGTGTTGTCATTTTCTATGAATCCTCATGAGACAAAAGTGTTCATAGATTACAGCTGATATTACAAGCTGCCCCTATTGACATTACTCTTCTTTTGCACGTGTCCCTTACTCTCCTACCTTGCTACCTTGCAAGCACACCTGTGGAGATTTCACTGTAATGCTCTGCTCAATACTGCAAAAAGAAGCATGTAGCAAGGTCATAAGTGACGTCATTAAACCATTCGTCAAACTGTCAGGTATGAGTAGCTATTTGTGCTGCTTATTGCCAGTGCTAACAACCACCCTTACAACAAGTCACCCGGCATAAATACATGAATTTATTGTGAGACAATGGCAGAGACAGTGTCTGCATTCTGCTTTAATCAGCTCCTCATAAACTATTCATCGTAGCTCATGATTATATTAATACAGTGAGGAACGACAAGTAGGTGAAATGAGTAAGCATTAGGACGAAGGATTGTGAACGGAATGGAATTTTAATTTTTGTAACTTTTAATCTTTAACAATACCAGAAGCAATAAGAGTAAAAGAATGAGAAGAGCATGAGAATGCAAGTAACTAGGGAAAGGTGAGAGCCCAATGCTAAAATACTGCTAATCAGCTGATACAGCTGATTGAGCGTGATGCAGTCTGTGACGGAGTGCCGTCACTATGGTTGAGTATATGCTCTGACTGCCATACCAACAAGCCTGGCTCTTTGGTGTTGCGACCAAAGCTGCAGCTTGGTACCCTGTAGACCCGGGTTCGAGGCTGGGTGGGGTGACTGCTCTCTCCCTTCGCTACACTGTCGATTTCAGGTATGGTGCTATGTCATGGCCATCGGCTAGGGTAAACTCAACTGAACTGTGATTGAGTAATAAAGATCTTTAATTGAGCACAGCTCTATTAAGCAAATTTTCCTCCCCACAACAAACATCCCCCCCTTTCAGACTGTATTTTTTCTAATAGTTTTGGGAGCTGAAATTCAATGAGACAGAAATAAGAGCAAACCGGGAAGGCAGAAAACATGTCCAGGAGCCATTCATAGTAATTGTACTGCAATAACACCCTCGCTTAATCAGGCTTCACTTAAATGAGCAGTTTCTGCTCTGTTGTCCGCAGCAAGTTTAATGTGAAACACAATGCAGCATAATCTGTTTATTGCTCATAATCGGCTTAGCGTCTCTTATTTGCATACTGTATTGAACCACAGATTCTGAGTGAGGGCACAGATAATTTAGAATTATCTCTCATCACCAACTACACTGTGGTGACATGGGTTTTCCTCCAGCAATCTCAATCCCTTACTGCATCAATGACAAGGGAGCAGCTAGACGTCTTCTGCACATTGTAATGTTTTTATTCCCTCTTCAGCATTGAAACCTCTGGTTTCCAGAGCAACCCTGTGCTGGAACCTCAAATGTGGCACATCACCCGGCATGCTGGGCGAAGATGACATCTCACTTCAAATGAGATGAGGGGAAGCGAGGAGGGTACATCTTGATTTGTTACATGATCTTTCCAGGAAATACTTTCAGGAACAATTCCGGGTTCTGGATTTCCAGGTAAGGAGCTATTGAGGCTGCATTTCTGATTGGCTGGCTTGTTATAAACATTCCCAAAGGAGTGTAGTCTAAAGCAGGACAACCACAGCTGGAACAGCAACCGCAGACAGCATCAGAGCCTCCTGTTGCCAACCAGAACATCCCAGACAAGGAAGTAAGGAGGATGGAAGGAATGCGAGGGCTGAATATCTGGTCATGATTTAGTAGCTGAATTCTCCTCAGGTGGATGGAGGGTAAGGGGATAGATTAACATGTGTGACCTTTCCCTGGACTGGGGTAGAGTTCAAAACTGAGGCAATTTCAATCCTGCGAGGTAAAGCTACTGCCTAAACATGAGTGCCCAAGGGACCTGCTGTGATCACAAAATCTTCACTTCAGATACGGCAAGTTGCATGTCTGCTGCTTCGATGTCTAAACCATCAACTTCACCAATTGCAGGTCTGCTTTTGGGCCTATCTGAAATCTCAACTGTGAGGTTTGAGAAAATACAAAGGCTTTTAAAGACAAAGATGTGCCCCCTGAAATGTGTTACACAGCTGGTTGTGGTGAAGGCACCATGTTTTCTTTGCAAAAACTGAAATGAACTCATTATAGTCTGTGCCTCTCCTAGCCAGTCGCAATGATGTATGCTTGTAATTGCCTGGATTATTTAAATCAACAGCATTAAATCAACAGCAAAACTTTCCAGGATTCCACTTTTTCCTGTGGTTTCTAGTTTATCCCTCCTGTGTTTTTCAGTGTAAACATTTTAATTCATTGATGTCCCTCGGGTTCATATCAAGGAAGACTAAAAAGTTGGTGCAGGTATCATTTCAGCAGGAGCGAAGGCAACACTGTTCTAACAAAACACGAAAGATGATACATCAGATTATGCTACGCATAAACATAGCAAAAGAGTGAAAACTTCTACATATAGTCATTTTATAATGATGTTATTACCCATGAATTATGTGGCTGTGTCATATACATCTGTCTCATAAACAGCTGTTTTCATATTTACAGTTCCATTAATGCACCACGATTTACCTTACCAAATCTTGCATTTATATTCTGTTGCATTATGAAAGCATGCATAACCTTCAACATTCCAGCAGACAGAAAAGTATTTATTTTTTTCTGAATTGCCACAGGCGGTCAAAAAAATTGAGGCAGGAATGCATAGTTTAGCAACAGCAAAATGAACAAACTCCTGATGAATCCGTCAGTGGGAAGCGTGAGGCCCATCCTTAGAGTGCTGCTGTCTGCTGACACTGGTCTGTCATGGAGTCGATGGACAGATGCTAGCAGGCACGTCCTGCAGGTGGGAGTCTCTGCCGCCTCCATGCGCAGATGGAGAAGGAGCGCAGCTCATCACTGGCACACATCGAACGGGAAACCACAAGTCAAATTGTGCGGATGTTCACTGCGAACGGCACACTTACGTTTCAGACATTCTCGTCTTTGTCTTTGAGGCTTCCCTCACGGCCCTGTTTCTGTTAAAGCTCATGGTGCTGAGATTGCGTTCTCAGAGCGAGGTGCTTCAGAAGAGGCACAGCATCTCCTCTGGGCGTGTTACTTGCTCCCAGAATACTTTTCACCGCTCTGACAAACTTGCACCTCTCATACAGGAAAACAGCACCGTGCTGCGCTTTTAACACCTTGCTTAGAAATGCATCTGCAACTCCACCATGTCCGCAGCAAAAGAAACCACGCGCGAGCGGACAAGGTGGGGTCGCTTCCCGCTTTCGAAAAAGTCTCCCGAACGCGAGCCAAGGGCCCGCGTCAGATCCGAGACGGGTTTGACATATACGGCCGCTTTCCCAGTGGCAGTGCTTTGCGCACGAGTCGCTACTTCGGGGAAGTGCACAAGGTTACCAGCTGTCATGGGGAGTTTTAGAGGCTGCGCTGAAATGCCCTGATGCTGTCAACCAGCTGGTTGATGGGCTCCTCTTTTCCCTTGCAGTTGAAAATTCCGATTTTTGCGCCAACTGGTAATGTCCACAGTAAAAGCAAGGTCAGAGAGACATTTCTTATTTCAAAACTGTTTCCTGCTGTCCCTTTTTTTATGCTCGTAAATGAATCACCTAATCACCTGAAGTGAATTTAAAAGAATCTGAGTACTTATAGTTCTAGTCAACAAGCTTCCAGACGGTACGTTCTCCTGTATTCTGCAACCTGTTCTTTCAAACGGGACTGATGTGTCAATGATTCAGCACTTCTGTTCACATCGAGTTTGCCACTGAATCACACTCTGCATCACCTCCATGAAACCGACAGGTTCTGCACGCGAGTAACCCTCACAAAACACGGGGTCATCTCGCAACCTGCTCGGCGCTTTCTTCCACTAATGGGTTAAGTATCGCCACACGCCGGTTCCTAAATCACTGTCATCGGCCCCACCATTATTAATTCCCGCCACATTCTCCCAAGGCCGCGTCAGCACTGATTTAAAGCTTTCGAACAAGCCGGCCCCCACTCGCGTCTGCTTTTAGTGGTGGCTTCTTCCCAGCGATCGTTTCCAGGCAAAGAGCGCATCTGAGCTCCTGGGCTTTGTGAGTGCACGACCTGCGTGTGAGCACACCGCGGTTTGCACGCCTCCCGCCATAAACACGCCCGCTATTTCGCTTATGGCTCATCCTTCACATTGCACTTGTGTATTGCGCTTCGTGACGGCAAGAGACTCCTGGTGGACGAGATATACTGCCTGCCTTCCCTTTCACGTCGGTGAAAAAAGCACCGCTCGCCCCACTTATCTCGAAATTGATGTTTTTCTGCTCTCTCTCTCTCTCTCTCTCTCTCTCCTGACTCCCCGCTACATTTTAAAGATTGCAGCTGCATCAGCAATCATGTGGCAATCACATGCTTGGGGATCCTTAATAATGTTTCTCCATGGCTTACAGCAGAGTATGAAATCAATTTGGTATTTGGATTTGTTCAGAGCTCACGAAAACCAGTGTCTGAATTCTGCTTTCTTCTTTTGTTAACTTGGACTATATGCATTACGGTTTATAATGACCCTAAACCTGATGGAAACACAGACACAGCTGTTAAAGGATGGAAGAGTATATCAGGTGGCTTTCCTACCACTTTTGCATATACCATCACAAAGAGTAACATTGATCAACGCCTAAAATTCTTTACATACTTGTCAATAAAATGATCCATAAAAGGACCTAGCACTGCTTTAGTATTGCCATAAAAATATAAAACCTCACCAAGTCTGGAAAAGGTGATCATAGATAGACTACAGATTTAAAGATTATGGAGCTACATATTGTAGATTTTTACGATGATAGAAGATAATTGTCCTTTTGAGATAACGCTCAATGGAAATGGTCACAAACTAAATTAAAAAAATACTGTGCATTCTGGAGTTAATGGTTAGCATGGAGAAGCGCTTTTTCAAGGATCTGCCAAGTCTCTTCAAATGAGTATCTGAACTCCCCCGCTCTCCTCCTTTGTTAGCTGTGCTTTTTTTCCCCCTCTGTAACATCATTTATTGTTGACCGTGCTATTCCCGTTTCACTGGATGGATTACCCAGGTCACTGTTGTTCTGTTATGTTGGTCTCCCTTAAGTCTGTGGTTAAATCCATCACACAATTTTCAAAAATGCTCACTGATATTGTGACAGCAAATGATGATCTATCAGACTACACACCAGGCAATTTTGGCTGATACTCTAATGTGATAATGTTATCCTGACTATTGACAGCTACTACAGACCTCTGTTACAAGAATGAGTGTTTGATAAGAGCAAAAGGTAGATATACACGATCAACTGACATGAAATGGCTAGATAAACTTGGCCTTATATTGATTAAGTGCTGTAGCATTTCTTTTCACCCAATAGCATGGAGGAGACATCGCCAACAAGGAGCGCAAGGGACAGAAGTTGAAATCTTCAACCACATTTGTGTCAGATCTGCTCATTAAGGGTAGACATGACGTTACATAAGCTTCAGGATTCAGGATTTCCATTAAGAACGGCTAGCACAATGAACTGTAACCACCCGTATATTGATCCGTGCTTTTGAATTAACAGGGATTTCATTATCACCCCTGTCTCTGCTTTGATTGTGTGCTGCGAAGGAAGTGAAGAGGCTATGTTTCACGATTCTTGGCTGATTGCATGTCTGGATCTCCAGGTTGATTGACCCATCTGTGGCAGAGTCTTTTGGTTCGTTTCACATCAGAGATGCAGCTCCTAGACTCTATTATCAGAGAGGTTAATGGACTTTCGAGAAGGACAAGTGTCAGCGTCCTGTTATGTGGACTCGCCATGTTATCTACCATGTACCACGGTACTGCAGGTGCTTTGCTGCTTTTCCTCAGTTAGCAGGAGGTCGTTTATTTCTGACGCAAAGTCCTAAAAGAGTAGGGTAGATTTATTTCTAAAAATACAGACCCTGAGTCAGCAAAGTACTTTTGGCCAACATTTTAAGGGTGGACAAACTTGTGAACAGGCCAGGCCACTTTACCTCAAAGTGAAGAGCAGTACAATACATTCCCTTTGGCAAGCACTGGCAAGCACTCGTACATTCTTGAATTCACTTGGGCAGAGCAGCTTGGTTACACGGATGAATGGGATGGGTGTACAAATGGATGGATAAATGAATTCATGATTGCATGGATAACAGAACACATGAATGATGGATAAGAGAAAACATGAATGATGCAAAAATGAATTCATGAATGGATGGATGAGTGATCATGTGAATAGATGGATAAGTGAACATATGGATGGATGAATAAGTGAGGATATGAATGATGGATAGGTAAACACATGAATGGGTGGCAGTGCAGCATAGTGGTTAAGGAACAGGACTTGTAACCGAAATGTTGCCGATTCAGTTCCCCATGGGGGCACTGCTGCTGTACTCTTGGGCAATGTACCCACAAACCCACAATTGCCTCAATAAATATCCAGCTGTATAAATGGATAAAACTGTAAAAAACTGTAACCAATGTAAGTCACCCTGGATAAGAGCATCTGCTAAATGCCAAAAATGTAATGTAATAATGGATGGATAAGTAAACGCATGACTGGATGCATGCGTGAACAGGCAGATCGCAGGGCAGATGGAGCACCTGTCCCGTTACCTTTGCACACGGGGCAGCACTTGCCTGGCAGTGCCACCGTGTTGGTTCAGCCGCGCCCGGGTGCTATGCAACACAATTCTCCACCCACACACTGGCAAAAGGAGGAGTTACCCTCACGACAGCGGTCCCCATGTACCAGCAGCTGACCCTTCACATGGCAGTGTGCCAGCTGCACTGCTCAATGGATGGGGTCTGCATGGAAGCAGAGTCAAAGGGGACTCAGGAAAATGCATGCAAGCCGCATCAAAACCAACATCAATGGTGAACTCATTCACTCAATGATCAAAAGCCCCAGCCACCGCAGTTATTTCAAATAAGTGAGGACAAATGCCATTTTAATTCTGCTGTTTCAATAAATGTGAATTGAAATGTCAACTCGCAAAACAGGCAGCCTTTTGGACGACACTAATGTTTCCTTTTCAAACAAGAGCGGCTAGCGCCAGCGAGAGACGACACCGTGCCAAGGTCATGAAACAAATCACACCAGGATCTGCGCACGCAGTAATTCGGATCACACAGTAATAAAAAAGCCGCACATCTGCTTGGCAGGCCTGAAAATTACAGGAAAAAATAATTCCATCGACAGAAATTAAACCAAAATGAAATTGACCTGAAGTGGAACTGACAAATTTTCCAGCGAATTAGAGGGAAGGCTATAGCCGTGGCATGTATTACTTACAAGATAATTTCATTTTCAGATCAATGTGCGATGCGGCTTTCCGCCACAATTTGAAACATATACATATAAATCGAACACGTGCGAGATCTGTCTTACTGTAAAGCTGAGAAAAATTAATATCACATTGTGTCATATTCAGCTCAACCAGGTGCGGCATTTTCACATTTAGAAAACCCAGGACTTGCTAGTTTCCCAGCCTGAAAAGGTTTGACAGCCTGCTTCAGAAAATGTGCAGAAATTAACCTTCTGGTATTTAGAAATGGATTTTGACACATAACTTTCCCAACAGCTGATGAATAATTCCACCCGAGAGTCAACATCCAGGGTAAAACATATACTGGGGGAGCATGCATGTGCTCACCGTGTACCAATGAATAACAGAGTAATACCCCAATCGCATAGTGACGAAACAATCGAAATGACCATGCCTGCGCAAACAGGCAGGCAACATGATCCGACAGAAACCTTTGTGGAACTCGACAGTATTGCACTGTTGCAATAGCCACTTGCTATCATGTAGATGTAATTCACAGCTGCTCTCCTCTGTGGGGCAGAGAATATATATGTGGGACAGATTCAACAGGTGTGGAGGAGAATACTTTTTTCCCTCATTTAGATGGCGCTGTAGTTAGTTTTATGATGTCGTCAGCCTGCATTTTGATGTGGACCTAGAAAGCGGGCTGTCCAATGCTAACATCAGTCATTTTTCATTTTCTTACCATCGTTCCACATTTATCAGCACTGAGCTGAGTGAAAATGAGCTCAGAAAAAAATAGCTGAATGCTTGAATTATGACACACTGTTGAGGAGTCTAGCAAAGCATGTTTGGTTTAAAAGTAGATAAATCAAACCAATAAAGTATCAGCAAAAATGTCACAGTCATCGTGTCTGATCTTTTCTGATACATGACTTATACGGTTTGACATCTGTATATTTTTAATGACGTGAAATATCTATTCTGATATAATCGGTTAGACATTGATTATTTTTCTGACATGTGAAATACCCATTGTCATACATGACATATTCAGTTTGACATTTATATATCTGTTCTGATATAAGATATATCCAATTTAACATTGACATATTTCTCTGGCATGTAAAATATCTATTCAGATATATGATGTACTCAGTTTGGCAGTGACACTTGTTATGGTATGCGGAATGCCTTTTTTAATACATGACATTCAGCTGGATATCAATAAGTATCTATTTGGATGTATAATATAGCCATGGTGACAGTTTTTTCAGCGATGTTTTTTCCCAGTATGTGAAATGCCTGGTCCATGCCATTTGTGCAGACCAATTTTGACCTGAATGGTCTTTTGCATGCATCATGCAGGTTCCTTTCTACACCGTGATGAAGCAGAGTCCAGTAGTCAGTCTCACCCTGTTCCCTGTGCCACACCCTTTACATTGTATTACATTTAGCAGCCGTTCTTATCCAGAGTGACTTCCAGCACAATAGAACAGAAGTGTATCCATTCGAGTTAAATGAGCAACAGTGTCAGACCAGGCTAATAACACTCCCAGACTCCAGACTCCCAGAGAGTGTGAGCATAACACCATTCAAGCCCTACCACAAGTTAGCTTGTGCAATCTGACTAGGCAGTGCAAGCCAAGTACACTACCATACATCTCCTCAGTGCCACAGGCCTGAGTGAAACACTGAATGAAATGCAGACAAATTTCTATTCAGCAACACTGCTTGCCCACCAAGCATCTAAATAATTGATGTGAGACTGAGCCTCCTTCACCTGCGCAGAAGGGGCAGCACTCTCCCTTGGGGGCGAAGTAGTCCTTGCGCGCCGCACCACACCCAAAAACAGACAGCTGTACCGCCCCGACAGCAGCAGAAACAGCAGGGGTCTGCGAGGAACACGTCCGCTGTGCCCCGCAACGCCCAAGGCGCAGGCTGGCTTGGTCCCTGGTGCATACACATACACACACACAAACACAAAAAGACACCTCATCTCCCGCTACAAGAAATGACTAGTCAGTGACGTCATCCGCCCTTAAACTCATCAATGAGTCATCAGCCAAAATGAGGCGCAGGGGGATAGCACCTGTCGGCCAACAGCTAATGGAACATGGGTATTCACATTCGACTGTAGCGCAGGAATCTCTCCAAAGGCACTTAGCTTACATCCAGGCTCACTTAAAATGGCAGCCCTCCTCCTGACTCCTCGGCTCCTCGAGCACTACACCCTCTCTTTCCTCTAAGTTTCCTTTGAAGTTTCCAGCAGAAACTACAGGGTTTAGGGAATTGCCCAGCCAGATTTCATGTTGGAGTTATCAAACAAAACATAAATAGTTGAGGGGGGAAAGCAGCTTGAAAATGTCACAGGGTTTTCAAAAAAGTACAAAAGAGCAACCTTAGACTGCAAAGTGAAAAGATTTATTAGGCTTTTTCATTGTGCGGAGTTTAACTCCAAAGCACTCAAAAAGCAAGCAGTGGAACAAATGAAAAAAAGGCCATAACTGTCACTTACTTTTTGAGTGGAATTATATAAACTTGGCACTGCAAAGGAGCTTACTAAACTTTTTCATTTCTTAAATCTAAGCTTCCTCTTTAGCCCTTTTTCTTTTTTGATTTGCAGACCGTGTTGACACCTACATGTGCAATTTGCATGTGCGGCTGACAGAACTGCTACAGTTACTAAGGTCATATTTCTCTGTTCATTTAAACATGGAGACGTTTCATTTGTGCATAGTTTGCACACACAACTGCCAGACCTGCTGTAGTTACTATAGTTACTGCTACAGGCCATAGGTCTCCGTTAATTCAGACATGTTCGTCATCATACATTGCTCCAATGCGTTTCGGTTGCCTCATTCTCCTAATCAAACTCAGAGAGACTGTTTGGACTGTTTCCATTAACCTTCATGGCAAGACTGAGACTCTGATTCAGTTAATCCACTCTGCGATCGCAAATCAATGGCATCAACCTTGTGATGAGGTCCGCAGAAACCGGTTCACAGGCGTAAGTCACACGATGTAAGGGAGCTGGGGACATTCTGCACTGAGGTGCGGCAGACAATTATGTCCTTACCAAGAATAGCTCGAGCCTAATATTTTCCTTGGTAACAATGCCCAGGGAGTGTCAATAATAAACTGACTGTAAGGCCGTGACTGAATGTGAGAGTGAGACACGCAGAAAAATGCGCAATCACTTCCCACAGATTCAGTTAACAACAAAATGAAAGCTCTTTCAACTGTCCAGATTTCTATAGCTTCCCTTATGTTTTTCAGAAAACGTCTTTGGCCTACAAAAACACATAGGGCTGTACTTGTTTTTCCAACATGGTGGAAAGAGAACGGTGTTCAGAAAACAAGCTGGACCGACCACTGACACGCTGAAAAACACCGCAGCACCTCCCTGGAGTGCCGAGGCTGGGGGAAATGACATGAGGGGAACCTCCCGTGGGGCACTGAGGGGGGTGACACGGTCCGGGTAAACACCAGCATCTGGAGACAGCAAAGTGGGCACAAAAGAAAAAACCTTCAGCTAATCGCAGTTGTTGTCCGAGAGCCAAAAAAAGAGTCTCTTTTCTGCTGACTGAGAAGTCTGCTGTGCGCCAGGTGTTTCCACACTTCTGCAGTTTTATTGGGTCCTGTTCTCAGACTTCCCACTGCGGGTCGGTGTTCTGACCATCCTGCATATGTGCATTTTAAATGTCTTTTTTAACTTCCTTTACCCACGGTTGGTCCTCAATATTCTGTCAAGCTACTTCCTCCACCTCTCTGTGACTTGCTCACAGAAGAGACAGTGCTCTGATCTGCATTTCCACAAACACCCAAGTACTCACAGGGCAAGACTCTGACTCTAAAACTCAAAATTTTTCATTCCTTATTTTGATGCCAGTGTTCACTGATTTGTGCCTCTGTACTGGCTTAATTGCATGTAATTTACTCAAAGGAGCATTTCTGGTACCATATCATGTCTATTAACTCCAGTAAAATTTTCTGCCCGAACATATTTAAGACACACAATAATACTACAGTTTCAAGAATCACACGTGAAACAAATATGTGATGCCATGACCTATACATTAACAACAGAAATAAGAGGTCTGTAGACTTATTGATTTCAGAGTATCTGACCTTATTGTCAAAGGGCAGCATTCATCAGCAATTAGGCACACCTGTGTTTCATAACTCTCAGAGGGGCATAGTGCCTGCTGAAAAGGTGAACACTCTACTGTACTATGGTTCACACTGAAAACTAAAAAGAAAGTGAGAAGGATAGAATTATTAGCAACAGAGAAAAAAACTTATTGTGTGATGACAGAAACTAATAATTAATCCCATTTTATCACCTTTCATCATAAAAGAGTGAATCTATCACTGTGTCAGAGGATTCCACAGATCCCAGTAATTAATTAATTCTATATGAAACAATACTCTCTGGTGTCAGTTTGAAATCTCCCTTGCACCTGATCTTTTCGCAAAATTTATGACATCATATGCCAGCTACAGTTTAAAAACCTGAATACATCAGTAAATCAGTACCTTTTTTACTGTGGTTAAAAAAATATTAAGCCTTTGAGTTTCTGTTTATAAACTGTATGTCAAAGGCCTGGGTTTATTCTTGTTGCCCCTCTCTGTACTTTTTTCAATGAGCTTTTTATGTTTTTTGTAATGTGCCTACCACAACCAAACATCATATCCTAAACACAGTCAAAGACGTACATTGTTTTGTAATTTCATTGCTTTATTAAATGTGTCCTTTTTTGCAATATACCTGTTTGCCTTCTTAATACACTTTTTTTACTAATATAATATCTTCTTCCTGACAGCTGAATGTTGACAATTCTTTGAGAAGATTAAAAAATATGTTCCCTAAAGTATGTTCTCTGACTTTGCATCAACATAAAATACTTTTATCTCCAATTTTCATTTGCAATATGCAGAGGTTTATATAATTGTTTAATTTCATTTTACAACTGTGTGCCCATTTCCTGTTCAGATATTATTTTAGCAAGTTTCAAACTGTTTTAAACTTTAAAATGGGTAATTACTTTGCTATTAACGTCCTTATGAAGGTCACTTTAAATACATATAAAATGATAATAAAATTGATACAGATAATAACAGTACCAATTGTTCCTTTAATCACAACTGTTCTTCAGAAGCTAAAAATTTTTATTACATTTTTATGAGACTCATGAATGGTTATTCTGAACCTGACAGTCCATTTTGGCTGATTCCTTCTGTGCTGTTGTCTCTTGTTGCTACCAGTAGAACCCCCAAAGACATACCAATAATATAGTTCATAATTATGGACCCTTTTTGTCATGCTGCACATAGTGACAGAAGTACCCAGAGTAGGTTTTGTATGTTTTAATTAGGCAATCTTCTCCATTTCATATCTGTTTTCAGTGTAGCGAATACCCATGAAAACCAAGGTTAAACAAACCTTAGCACATGAGTCCAGGCATATGAGTGTTAAACTGTTAATTTGTTTCTGCTCTTTATCAATCATATTGATCGCATACCATCTCCTCTGCTGTTTCCATCTGCTGTAGGTTTTTCTACATAAAAATTCCAGCAAATTATGTTCCATTCATCCACCCCTGCACATTGATCTCAATGAATTATTGATCCACTGTGAGCTTCAGCTCTCTTCATGCAGAAAATTATTTTCATAGACTCAATATGTTCATACAGATACAGGCATACATATGAATATTAACTATCATAAAATAATGAAAACAATCCTATATTGCAAATTCATTATTATTATTATTATTATTATTATTATTATTACACATAAATTAGTACATATACAGAAACACAGAGTTAACTTTACTACAGGAGAAGGTACAACACAAAAAGACAAGATTTATTGTGTCCGTGCAAAGTTAATGGCCAATTTCCTAGGACTCTTTATGCAAGGCACATAAATCCACTGCAAATCGAAAGACACACCCTGCTGAGCTAAATGTCAGGTAGACCAACATATCATCACTACCAAACTGAAATTAAAGAGGATTGTGCAGTAGGTGGTTTACCGGGCATAGGAAAAATGCACCAACTCATCTATGCATTTTAAAAAAGCACTGGACATCAATTTTTGTTTAATGGACCCTGAATTTCCATGCAGCAAGACAGATGGCCTCACATTACAAAAGTTACACAACTTATGATGGGCTAAGGTTTTAATTCTGGATGCAGTTTTCTGTTGTATCATTTGAAATTATCAATTAATTACTGCTAGAAATAGGCTCTACAACACTGTAATGCAATGGCCTATTTACTGGACCTTAATTATGAAATGACTTCTCAGTTTTAGCACATTCCTCCATGCAATAACTATTTTTTAATTATATACATACAGAACAGAAACAAAGGCACATGATCATTTCATCCTTCAGAAAAGTTCTTAACTATAAGTTTAATCCACTGCAATATGCAAATAAATGCTATCTAATCATTTTGAGCCTTCAGTACTCTTTTTATATATCATCTTGCAAGCAGCTTTTTTAGTAATTATGGTCCTCAGTACCAAAAGCTGTGCTGTTATTTCACAGTATAATAAAAAATAGGTGGGTCATTTAATACCAGTTCTAAAGTATACAGGCCCGTTCATTCCTCTCCACAACAGATTAGTACACATTTTTAGTCTTTCTGTCTGGGGGGTCTTTGTGACGCTTGGGAGGGCAGCCTGATTAATACTAAAAGCTGAACACAACCCAGTTGCAGTTGTTTCTGCTTCATAACCTAGGTGGCTGGACTGTGGAGCTGTCCTGGTAAATGTATGCTTTTGGCTATGAGCATATTCCACATAATTTCCAGGAACAGACAAAAACCTGCACAGCAGGCATCTCAACCCATGGATTTGTATGGTACCGTAGGTCAGCTACAGAGATTTTATTTTCTATTTGGCAAAAATGGTCTTAAATCAGCCCTTCCTGAAACAGAAAAGACTGAGAGAAAATGTTCAACACATTATCAGCAAGGCTGATTTGTTACAGAAGTGACACATCATCCTAAATTTAGTGGACGTTTCTGATGTGTCAGAAACTCCAGATTCGAACGTCAGCTTGCACAAATATAGTTGGACAAGGAGGCAAAAACAAGCTTGTTTCTGTCTGTGAGACGGGTATTGTAGAGGACTCATGAACCACTGAAATTGCAGGGTAATTGTTGGAGTATTCCATGAACAGTATATATTGGATTTCAGGAGTTTAAAAAATACCGCCACCAAGTAGCAGAAAAGTGGCCACAACTACCGTGAGAAGAGTCCTTGCTAAACTCATATCCTGAGTGCAGCGAATTGATGTTTTGTACAGCACATAATGTCACTATAAATTGTGAGTGAAGACAAAGTTGCAGCAAACATCTTGAATGTGCTTCCTATAATCAAGCTTGCCTATTGGCCAGAATAAAGGCTGGCGTGACTGCAAAGAAAGAAAGTCCTTCATGAGAATAACAATAAAATCAAACTATTTTATGTCCAGCTTTGGTGTTATCAATCTGTTGTGTCGATAAGATGTTATTATCATGAAGGTACCTTTACAGCAGATGACAGGCTAGCATTCAAAAAAATACAGGAATACCGCCTTTTCACATCCACATAATCAGCAGTGAAGTATGTCCAGTCTGAGACAGAAGGTATGTAGGTGTGACAGCTAAAGCTTCCAGCGTATGGCCTGTCTCTAACAAATCCTTTTCAGGAGGGCTAGGAAAGGTTGCATCTAGCAGCCCACATTGCCTTCTTCATCGGACACATAAGCATCTATTTTCTTTCTTATCACAGAGCAACATTACATAAATGTACAAACAATTACCTGGTCTGGTCCAGAAATGCCTTCAACTAGAGTGGACATCCATGCTTTTTCTAACCACAATGCAAAATCTGTATCTTCTTTTTTTTCATATCTTTGTAGTGTTACTTTCCAGGTCACTGGACTTCTACACACACACATATTTTCCTCAAGAGCAAAACACATGAAACACAAGATGCCAGCAGCCTCCAATATGGATTCAAGTGTACTCCTCATAGCAATCTCAATCTGGGATGAATGAGAATGCAGATACAGTACAGAATATGAGATAATAAATTAATATTGCTCCCGGAAAATAAAAAAGACAAACCTTAAGTGTATTACATACATGACATAAAACAACCAAAATTCAAGACTCTCATCTTTTTAAGGCAGAGTTGCAAAGAAGAGGCCACATCAGACACCAGAAAAAAGGTCCCACATTTTAATGCATAATTACAGTTTGTAAGATTTCTCACTTAAATATTCACAAAAGATCAATAAAAATAAATTAACTTAATAAAATCTCATCTCTGTCATTTGCACATTTATTAAACACTGCATATTTTATAATGATCTGCACACATGCACACGTCAAAGCAATCGAAGCAATTTTCACATTTTCCTACACGTGTGACTGTGGATGGTGAAAAATTTGAGAAGAAACAGCCCTAATTATGATACATGCAAAAAAAAAAAAAAATGTCATTGTCATACCGAGGGCAGGACAGTCAATATTGAGACTCACCATACACTTCAGTGCGCATCTGCCAATAATATCACATCTGCATTTGTTCAGACTGGTTAAACTCCTAACAGGCCAAGACAACCTCGCTTCACCACCCCTGAGAAAGCCTGATATGTCACAATGAGGTGTCTTCAAGATCCACATACGTCCACATGCATCCCATACTGCTGCAGTGACACCCAAACATCGCTGTTGCCAGATCGGCTTCTCCAATGTCCGTTGGCTTTGTGATGAAACATGGCGTGGGGGAAGCATGCCTTGTTAGGACAACACTGATGATCTAAGGTGAACTGGTGCCAACTGGTGGAATGCTGCAGTCAGTGAAGAGTCATGGTTCAGTCTTTTGTGATGTGACACACGGTGGGGTGGCAGTGTAGCATAGTGGTTAAGGAGCAGGACTTGCAACTGAAAGGTTGCTGGTTCAATTCCCTGCTGGGGCACTGCTACTTAACCCATATCCAGCTGTATAAATGGATAACAATGTAAAATAAATAAACTGTAACTGACGTAAGCTGCTCTGGATAAGAGCATCTGCTAAATGCCAATAATGTGATGTAATTACAGTGGGTGGGGAGTGTAAGACGTGTGCAGGAAGTGGGACCATGCACTTTATGTCAGGCACAAGCGAACCGGTTGCAGATGTGATGGCATGTGTTACAATACAATATGGCTGCAGGTCATAGTGTTTATTAATGAGTTCTTCATCACACAATGCCACAGGCATATTCTTACCACCCCCATTGCACCTTAAGATATGCATTTTAAATAGACATGAAAGGTGCTGTTATTTCAGCCTATTAAAACGAGACGTACATTCATAAATGCTAAGTAATCAAGGGTTTTTGAAAAACATGATATTTCTGCATGCAGCTTTAATAGTGAAATGGCATTGTTCTGATGGTAACCTTTATATGCTTAACTTATCACCAAACACTTCGCCAAACGTGTAAAAGTTCATTCATTAGTGCCACGTCACGTGCAAACTTTTCTAGCAGTAAATGGACACGTTATGTACTGAACTTGTTCATTGAAAAGAAAATGGAGCCTCTTGGTATTTCAACTGATTTGATTTGATAATGGGTTTGAGCACTGAACAATGTGTCTTAGAAGGCCTTGCATTATATACGCTCCAGTTTGTCAGGGTAAGAAATAAAACCTTTTTCTTTTTAGGTAAAAATTGGAGCCATAACGTTGGGTACTTAATTCCTCTTGGTGTCCAGCGTGTGTGTGTGTGCGTGCGTGTGTGTGTGTGTGTGTGTGTGTGTATAATATGTGTGTGCGTGTGTGTGTGTGTATTTCTGTATGGGTGGGTGTATATGGGTATTTGGATTTTGGATGTATGTGTGTATGTGGGTCAGGTAGGCAGTTTGGTGGGTAGGTAGATAGATCTTTAACCTTCCCACTTCAATATGTATTTAAATGTACTGACTCAGTGTCTGGTCATTTATTGCTTTCCTCCTCACAGCTGCACAGCCTTTTTTTTTTTTTTTTTTTTTTTTTGGCCGTGATGGAAGCCGAGTTCCTGCCTGTTCGACGTGGCAGAGAGACGAAAAATGCCTCCACAGCCCTGGATCCCTGCCAGCTGGAGAGGAGGATCAATCTGTCTTGGTCTGCCATGCGGAGGTGTTGAAGTCACAAGATTAATGTGGTTTTCGTTTCTGTTTACACTCCATGCGAGGAGCACGGTGCGAACGTGACAACAAGTACAATTCCCGCCGTGATTAACAGGGGGCCTCTCGTTGTTACAGCTAAACTTTGTTTAATTACTTTGACAAACCGAAAGAAATTCTGCAATCAGGTAAGGAACGACCTATGATGACTACCCAGATCTGGGGCAGGTGCCTGGCGTGGTGATTAAGTAACTGAGCCTGTAATCGCAAGGCAGCAGACAGGAATCAATCCTAGATTGAGCTTTGTCGTTGTGGGAGGGTGCTTAACCCGAGGTGCTTCAGTAAATACCCATGTAAAAATGTCAGCTATGTTTGTCAGCCTTGATAAGGGTATCCACTCAACATATATAGCATCCCACCCAGGGACTGGCTAAGCTGACCTATGAAGAGAAGAGGAATTTCAGCAGTGAGACCCGAACTCGTTCGTCCTCTGTGTCCTTCCTTTAGATGGGGAATAGACCAGTTCCATGAGGTAGATAAACCCAGCAACCCGGTCCTCAGATCATTAGAGAGATTAGAATCAGTGTAATCAAAGAAGAGGAGAGTATCAGAGGAGAGGCGCGGTAAATGGGCTCATTTGGAGGCCGGCCGAGTGCCAAGGCAATCCGAAATCCTGCCCCCTGCACCTCTTTCACTCGGACGTGTTGAAACAGGTGAGGTGAGCTGGAGGAGAGGCCGTGTGATATTCTTCCTGAGGCCTGCCCTGACCTCAAGTCTGACGGTGTGCTGAGCATCACAAAATGGCAATAACCCAGCAGCTTCTTCCAAAAATCAGAGAAAACATGTCCCTTGGAGCATTGCTCTCCCAGGCTACCACCCTAGTGTCTGCCTTATCTGAGACTCTTTCATGGCCATGCAGCTGTGAGTTTGAAATGAGCAGGCGAATTTTGTGAAAAGTCATGCCATTACTAACTTCAGCAGTGCCGCATAATGGTTTGTATAGAAACAGAAAGCCTCCGTGGTGCAAGTTCAATCCCACTCACTTCAGTTCCATAATCACCATCTTATTCACAGCTATCACGCAATGTCACAGGCACATTAAATTGCTGTCACGCAACATCCCAGACACATTCATACACATCCAACCTTCTCTTGCACTTGTCCTCTTGCTCTTTCACGTGTCCTTGCCTCTGTTCCCTGTCACGGAGCCACCTCATCATGAATGACAAGTCACACAGTGAGCACCACTCGTGGTTTCTCTATATGTGTCTCAGGACCCGTTAGTACACTTCCAGGCCAGGCTGGGCGATCTACTCTGGGGAGGGTGGACATTTTCCACAGACCATATGTCCACAGACACATGGATGGCATCTTAAATCCACCTTAAATCCTGCATTGCATCTGTCACATAGGCCATTAAAAACTGGATAAAGTATATTATAAGTGACTATGAAAGTTCCAGCTGTTCTCAAAATGGTAGTGTTCACATCTGACTTCAATTCAGATACAATGTGCTGCTGACTAAGAAAAATTCATGCAGTAGGTTGCTGAGGAAAAAAAAAATCTCAAACAGCCTAAAAGATCGACTTGGAGGATCTGCATCACACACACACAATGGAGTAGTTCTAAAACAGTAGTTCTAAAAATTCTTGAATAGTCATAGCTACAGCAATTGCTATAATTAGCTATCAGCTTTATTTCCATCTCAAGATGCCAGTTTGTGAGCTAGGCAGGCAATTTGAACGATGTATTAATGTTTCTATACAATGGATAGCTAGCTAATTCACAAACAATAAGTGACTTGCCCAGGTTTATCTAATGAAAATCTGGCAATCCTAGTAAGCTAACATAATTTAGTAGATAGAGTCTCAAGTCTCAAAAATACATGACATCAAGAATACATCACATCTTAAAAATGGTTACCAAATGAAGTACAGGCTTGTTCAGTTGTAGGTCAGCCGTTACTAACAGCAGATGTAGCTAGATAGCTTTTGAAAAGGTAGACTGATCCTTTTCTGTAATGCTGAATTTGTTACTATTATCCAAAATAGTACCAAGAAATGGTAAGGGTATAAAAAATAAAATAAAATCCACATATCCATATCTGCAGCTGGGGCTCAACAAAAAGCAAGTGGTCCATACAACAGACTATAAAGTTTCAATGATAACTTTGAAGTTGGATTTCAGTCAGACGTATGCAAAAAAAAAAAAGTCTGAATTTTTTAAGCCTCTTTTTTATCTAACTGGAACTTATAAACTAGGACATGAATTTTAATCACACTGGAGGAAAAGAAAGTCAAAAGATAATGATAACCCTGAAAACTATACTTAATACAGAGCCCATCTGCAACTCCTGGCACTGTGGTAATACGATAGCCTTCATGAGTGTTTTTCATAGTCAAAGTAATTCTATGTTACATAAACATTACATACATACATTAGAATGCATCATTTAAATGAATTGATAGATGATGACATAATCACATAAACATGTGTGTAAACTGTCTGAAAACAAGTATTAGAAATGTGACCAACTCGCATGCTCCTGTAGTCTTCTGCAGTCCTGACAACTAGGAGCAAAAACATCAAGCTGAGTTTCAACCTCAACTTTCTTTAAGCTGAGATGTAACAAGCGTACCCCCACCCATAGAGTTGCCCAACATGGTTAGTCCAGCTGTTCCCTTGGAGAGCTTATGAATGTCCTGTGCTTGTAGTATCATCAGAATTGGTGATTCCGTGTACAGCTCTGTATCCACTTATAAAACAATGCTGTGGTAACTTCACTTCAGTCTAGTTATCATGACAGTAAGTACTTCATTTACTCCAGTAGCTCTTTTTCAATGCTACATCTCTACTGGCCTGCCACTATAAACTAAGCATGAGGCTAGCTAAACTAGCTAACCAAGATGTGCCAGTAGAACCCACCATTGCTGTCCTAAGGACTCCCCTGGACAGCCAAGTTTGCCTGATCAGAGAATGCAATCGAACAGAAGAGTGCTCATATAGTCTTGTTTGCCATATTGTTGGTATACACACACATGTGAAAAATAAGTCATCAGCCTGCTAAAGATGAACTGGCTGAGTGTTGATAATCTTCTCCTGAGCTGCTTTACTATTACCAATTTACTGAGCAGACAAGTAGACCCCTGTACATTTTACACCTTATTTCACCAGTGCAGTTCGGGTTAAGCGACTTAAGCTGAACCTGTAACCTGCTGGGTTCTTTCAAAACCACTAAGCTACAGTGCAGTCCCGCTGTTTTTATAGCTGCCTCTACACTTAAAAGTGGAGTGGAGTCTCTGAAATGACTGACATATCAGGGAATTGACGGTGAAGTAGGTCCACATACACAGAAAAGAGGCATTTAGATTTCCAAGTGTATGCTTGTGAAATCACAGCCCGAGGACCAATTGTATTCCTTCTGCTGTGCATCTTATGTTCAGGATACCCCAGGCCAGGCTCAGTGCCCAGAGAAAGTACAGAGGGGTGCACTTGCAATCCATGTTGTATCTTTAAAAAACGTAATAAATGTAGACATTGGGATATAAGGAGACAATGGGGGGTGCACTGAGGTCCTTTTGGGGGGGTGCAATGCACCCCTAAGCACCCCCATAGTGCCGGCCCTGCCCCAGGCTAAGACTAAAGTAATTTCCTGTTTCTAACAGTGACAACACCTGTGATTGCTATTGAGGACGCCCAGGTCAAACTTCTGACTTCTGTAGTGGAATACTGGCTATAGAATGGCCACTGGGTCACAGCAGCCTGAGCTGTTTGTGGGGCCCACCTCACATGTTTTGGCACCTATGCAGGCAATTCAATCACCAACCAAATTACACCTGCTTCATTTGTGGAAAGAACATTTTGTGCTGAGCAGAAATGCACTAAAATCCATCACATACAAGGCTGGAGAAACTGGAGGCAGAAATGCCCTTGACTCAAACATCAATAAGTAAAGCTGCATTGTGTGGTGTGCTCGTTCATACAAAACACACTTTTAGTGATATTCAGAGGCGTATATTAATTCACACTACATAAAAAGAGGTAATCCTGTTCGCCTTTCACATTCCTGTCCTGTAATGGGCTGTGGTAAAGGATTCAAAACTGCTGCAATTTACAAAAAAAACACAATTGTCACAATACAATCGGGAGCGCCTGTCAGTTTTTTTTTTTCGGTGGGAAACTGACATGTGTTTGCACCCACATTTTCACCCACGGAGGTACGCTTTTTTTATTATTATTTTTTTGTAGCAATTTGCTCAAGTCATTCATTGGAACGGTACAACCATTTTTAAGGTCACCTAAAATAAGCAATGTTTCAGAAGCTCACTGAAGGTGGAACGGCAAGTCGTGCGGACCAGTCTGCCACCTGTGAAGCGACTGCATTACTCAGGTTTTCAAATTAAAATTCTTAACCTTAAAAATCTGCAGGATATGTCAAGATAGAAGTTTCTTGTTCCAAGTGTCTGTCTGGCTGGTCTAGCTCTGATATCAATATTCGCACTGAGGGTGTAAATGTTTTTTAGTGCCTCCATTTTCCTATCTGTCCTACGTAATGTCATGTTACATAGAGAAATAGCACGAATGAAACTACTTTCTTCCAATGACAATGATAGTTATTTCATGGCTATAAGGAGTATGTAATAGTGTACTCTCCCACTTGAGGAGACCATAAGCCACGAACAGCCCTTGGTAAAAGCTGGACACATCCCCCCACTCCTGTGCAAGTGGTAAATGCTCTCTGACATCTGGCAGCTGGCACCTGTCCGCTGCAATAACGGTGTTCACCGTGTGCATCATTAAGAGCTGCTCAGCTGCTGCATCGCATACCACAAAGTCTTCCGCAAGAAGGGAGGTGGTGACAAAAAAATAACAGAGCATTGCATCATGGGATGCTTGGTGCATCACAGGCTAAGGGCAAAATGGTCTTAAACGCCCTGAATTGGTTGAATGCTTTCAGTGGCTACAACACCATAGCCATCGGGATGAGGGAAAGGAAGAAGGACAGAAAAAGAGAAAGAAGGAAATTTAAAATGAACCCCCATCCATGTGTCTTAAAATAGATGTTTATCAAAGATGAGGACATTACAGTGAATCTAAATAAAGAAAAAAAAGATGACTGAGCAAGTGTGCTGTAGGCATTATAACTGCCTATTTATGTTTCCAAAAAAGTTGTTTATGTGTTTATTATGCCAAACATATCTCAGTTGGTCACAATGCATTTGTGGGTTTTTTTTGCCGTAAAGTGAACTTTCACGGTACTGTGGTCATTGTAATGGTTGGAGTCTGTTATGAAGTGGCCGAATGTCACCCAGCACCCCCAGGACATCCTAATCGGGAGTCTGGTTCGTGCTTGAGCTGGTTCGCTCCACGAACCCATCACTCAACACCCCCACCATGTCAGAGTCACTCCAAACATGTCTCCTCTGTTTCTGCTGCCTGTGAGTGAAGGAGTGTGTCTTCTGCTCCTGTTTATTTGCACTGTGTGCTTTAGCATAAAAAATTATTAACTATATCATTTTCAGATTATCATTATAATTATTACTTCATCATCATATTTTTTATGTTTATCATTGTCATTATTTTAGACCAGCAATATTATCATTTTCATCTGTAGAATGTCTGTGGAATGATGTGCATGTCAATAGGTAACATGTTGCATACGTTAATAATGGTTGTCTATGTGTATGGATTGTGGAATTTATTCATGTGTTCAAACTTTGGCCTGAATTCAGTCATCATTCATCCTAAACTTTGACTCACAAATGAGTGCAAGCATTACTTTCACTCTTCACCACTCCATATGCTCAGTGATCACTGTATCACACTGTCATTTGCTTGTCAAAGTTCAAGATTGAATCCAGGCCCTTTATTTGGATATATGTAACAAAAAAAAAATCTGCTTTGGGATTTCCTTTGATCCAGAAAGAGGCAAAGTGTCTGACCCAGCCCACCTCCTTAACCAAGCACTTTGTTTAACCTCCAAAACGGAGGAGGTTACACAAAGGCTGAACTGTGGGGGATGCGGGGTGCTCGATACGAGGCGAGGGGAGAGGAAGAAAGAAGCGAAAGGGGGCCCACCTTCGCCCCGCGAAACTGTTTAGGCAGCGATAGATTTATTGGCGTGCGTCTGTGGTGCCAGGGCTCCTTCCCTCTGACCTACAGTGCTTAAACACACCACGCCGAGCCCAAGAACTATTCCATCTACCTGCGTGTTGGGTACACACTGTGCATTGCCATGTTAACAGGTTGTTTCCTGTGGCATTCGACCAATGGGCTGAAGGCACTGCACGGAATGAGGCTTTGATTCGCAGAAGAATGTGAGAGCATTTACAGACATGCATTGTCCTAGGACCAAGGTTACTTCCCCAGTGAAACAAAATGTGTTCTATCAAATGGACAGTTCCAGTCCTCCTCTCCTGCTGGTCAATTTATTGTTCCACCCATGTGTAAAATCACCATTGTCCCCACCAGTCCCTATACAGATCTGTCTAAGACTTCACAAGTATCCACGGGATGCATAAAAATTCAGCTTCAGTATGGCCCGAAGATAAACAGTTACTGTTACTGTGGTCATTCCGCTTCCCCGATACATCAGAAACAGCAAACACCTTCCTCTGTCAGCGGCTCCTGAAAAGGTGACATGCTGACAAGCTGAAACCACTGTGAGTTTGCTTTGCATGTGGTAGTATGATCACCAGTTTATGTACGGGTTTAGTAACTCTACTAAAGAACTATCTTTGGGCGAAAGCAGGAAATATATCATTTTACATATAAATCTGTTGGGAGATTGCATAATCATGGTATACTGTGCTGTCCGGCAACTCGCCAAAGAATGTTGGTTACACCAAAGAGCCAATGGGGATAAACTTCCTCACACCTGTGTTACCATGGATATGCAGAGCAGCAGACACCACTACATATACCTATGACTTCCTCTGCAGCACCCTGGTTTAGTGGCAAGGGGAATTATGTCTGTGGGTGGGCATAAATTGGGGAGCTCACTACAGAGCTACTGGGGGCCAAATAGGGAGGAGAGAAAACAATGGAGTGATATTCTCACTGACACCACCAATGCTCCACCAGGTAACATTAAAGGAAGAGCAGCATCCAGTATCACCGAGTAAAATGGGACGGTTCTTTAATTCTTGCACATTCATGTTAATGTCCAAATAAATATAAATAACTATATAGCTATAAGCTAATTAGCATTACAGTGTTGCAGTAAAGTTGCTTTAGATCATCCTGGCCATGACCTACATTCATTATAGCTAGCTAGCTCCTTTTTTCACTTGTTCACTTGCTTTTTCACTTATATGTAATACATTTGCTTTATCTTACCCCAGTGCTCAGAAAAATAAATAATGTTGGTTAAAGCTGGATAAAGCTGGTCAAAGCTGGTCAAAGGTGAGGCAGTTGGACTTGGAACACCCCCTTCACCAGAGCTTTGTTTTAATCCTTGTTTTACTCCTGATTGACAAAGACAACCGAGCCACCAGCCACCAGAGAGAGCACCCGGTATCATTCTCCTACACAGCAACACGTTCTTCCACGCGGCTCATCAAGATCAAACTCAGCACAAAAACCCCAGCAGACAGCACCTGTCCTGTTTTATCTGCGCGTCGGCAGTCTCCCGTTGCCGTATTTATGTGCAGCCTTCATCTTTGATGCCGGCGTCGTCTTGCGCCCGGTGCGGCGGTGTGCAAATGAGCGGGGCCTTCGCTGCGAAGGGGGGGGAACGGTGGGAGAGGGGCTGATCACAGGACCGTGTGAAGGGGAGCCCCGCAGACAGCCGCCGAGATGAGAGAGGGCGCAAAAGGAGGGGAGGGGAGAGGGATGGGAGAGATCCGCTCAGAGGGGACCTGACAGCTGCAGGGGATATCATGCCAGGTGAACCCCACCGGAGAGAGACCGCCGAGGGAAGCTTTCAGCATTCACATTTTAAAGAAGACCCCATCCCACTCAGTAGCGCGTTGATTAAAAACATCAAATCATTACCTGTATAGAAATTGATAAGTAAATGGATGTTTGGATAAGTAAATGGATCACAGACTACCTTTTCTTTTTTACCTTTCTGATCTGGCTTTGTAGCATCTCATTGCTCACACATTAAGGAAAAGTGCAGATTTCCATGCAGCCTTGAGAAATGGTTCTGTCTGTGTCGGTCAGTCTGTTTCTTTCAGCCACGACAAGCTATATTTTCACTATAGTGCTTGGTATGTGTGGGCATACCACTGAATTTCCCTAGACTGCTCTAACAGGACTCAGTGGCTGAACTGAAAAAAAAAAAAATAGTTACTGTATTTCTTACATAAAGCATTTTGTGCAACGGGGATGACATCACATTCTTCACATCAAAAATGTCACTGCAGTTTTGCTACCATGACACCAGGGACAACGTTGCAGTTTTTGTCCTGATCGCTCTAGAAATCTGATATTGAAATGTTCCATATTGTTTCCTCACTGCTGACAGGGTAGTTCCACATTCCACAGTTAAACAAGCACATCTGGTAAGCAATGCCTCTAACCAGCTGATGCCTCTGTCTAGCTTTATATTCTTTGTTTCATTTTCAGCTACGGAATGAAGCTAATAAGCGATAATAACTCTTTTTTCATGGTGTAATGGGGTGGGCTCTTCTGCTATTCATTTCATTATTTTAAATTTAATTGGTTATTTTTCATTGTTTTCACATATATGCTCTCTGTTCAGGGCTCTGAAGTTACATTTTGTGCAAGAACATAACTCTCCGGAGTGCACCTCCTTCTTGGGCTGTGCTGGCAGTTGCGAACGCTTGCAAAGTCATTTACTCGTGACGGTTATGGTGTGTTTCACCGCAATCAGTCTGAATCTGTTTGAAGCAGCTATAGTGTAGGAGATGCTCTTAAAGGCACTGTGGAGCCTGATTACCCAGTCGAGAATCGCACTTTCTGAACACATCATTCTTGTGACTCCCAACCTCGTCCTCAAGAGGAATTTCCAAGCCTTCTGGGGATTTTTTTTTTTGACATGATGGCCACGGAAGTGTTTATGCATAATTCATTTTTCGTATTTTAATGTCACACGTCCATCACTAAACAATGGTCCCTCAGTCCTCAGCACATTCAGCTCAGTCGGAGCAACAGACTCATACAGTCAGAGATGCCATTGTCATGGTGTGATTTTTTTTTTACTGCAAGGAGGTGCAGCCAAGAGAGGCTACCAGACAGGATGCACAAAAGGCCGGGACACAGGCAGTGAATTAAACGTCATCTTCTGAGCGCCAATGACAGGAAAATCTTCTTCACATTGTCAACGTTCGGCAAAAATATACACGAGGTGGAGAGAAGAGTAAGACATGACATCAAAGGTTTTATCGTGGTTCGTCGGAAGCTGAAATGTTTGGTTTCTTCTAACATCCCACTTTTTGATTAAATGTAGTTCTATTCCACTGCTCGGACATGTCCGTTTTACTCAGCCTCTGTGTCTCAATCAATTATTTGTGGGTAGTATGACAAAAACTAAGCATTATGCTGTAGACTCCTGAGTTTGTGTCAGGACCATTCAGCAGTAATATATTTTCTTTCCAGTGCTTAGCTGGTGCATAATTTATGATTCTTGCATAGCCATCCAAAAGAAAACAATACTTGCTGACTTGCAGAGCTATTTGGCACTTCCATTTCCATTCTGAAAATCATGTTTTTTGCAAGATTTCCACCCACGTGTTAGTGTCTAGCAACTGAGCATTGTATGTGCTCGCTGCATGACTAGGTCATGATTGCTGGGGCCAGTGTGTATGTATATTTTTTGCAGTAACAGCAAGGAGTAGTCAAGGCTTTCCCTTAATCCTAAACAGTCCCAAACTCAGCTGGGTGAATAGCTTTATATTGTACATGGACATGAGCCTTCATTACTCAGTCATTTACTCCCCTCCCACTGCAGGCGTGAGCACATAAACAGCAAACACACAAACACACACACGCACACACACACACACACACACACATACACACACGTACACGTACAGACACACCGACAGACAGACAGACAGACACGCACACACGTACACACACACACACACACACACACACACACACACACACACACACACACACTCACACCTCTACCTTCAGCTCTGTCCAAAGCAGTGAGTCTTGGCACCTGGCAGCGCAGATCTCACACAGGTGCATAAAGGCAGGGTCTGCAAATCAAGGCCACCAGAGCAGGAGCGCAGAGGAAGCGCTTTATTTTTTTTTTTTTCTGCAGAATACAGGAGCCCTGACGGACACACGCTCCGAGGCTGGAGGGAGCGACTCTGCAGGCCAGACCGGCACGACCCATCAGACTGAGGCTTTTTCCACACATAGATCAATGAGAGCTGACAAGGCAGAGAGAGCACTGACGGACGGATAAGCAGAGAGAGACAGGTTTATCTATCACATACCTATATCCCTGACGTCAATACAGGGCTTTTTTTTCCTTTTTTTGGGGGTGGGGGTCTCAAATACCCATCTCGCATGAATGACGGCATGCTGTTTCCTACCGAGCTCATCTAAATCATGGGTGCGTGATGTGCATGGCAATGAAATGCACGCAAATAGTCATACCTAGAAAAAACAGGGAATATGTGCAAATGCCCGATTCTACTCCCTGATAAATTTGTGCGCCAGTATATGGCATACAAGTGATGGAGTATACAAAAATTTACGTTTGCATTCAGTAAATATACTATACAAGAATGCATACATAAAGAAATCAATCCATTGTGTTACAAATACCAGATCGAGGCCAAGTGATAGAAGCTGAGCGATACTACAGAAATAAAAGTAAAAGGCAAAGAAAGAAATTGTGTAAAAATATTTTAAGCAGCACAGAACTGACCCTTTCCAATTTTATGCGAATTCAGTTGCTGTTCATATGCCATGAATGGACTGTCATGAATCAGGGACCATAGCTATTTGCTTGTTCTTAGGTATGTGTGTGTATATAGCAGTGTGTGGTATCAGGCTTTAGACTGCATGCACACCCAGAGTACTCTACAGTACTCTTGTAAGAGATTTCCTCTCACTCATAAAAATGTAAAAATCTGAGAATAAAAAGGACATTTAAAAATGCATATTGCAATTGATTAAATAATTTAGACTCTTTTGATGTATTTTGGACATGATTTTTGGACCATGGTTTTCTACCTCTGAGGTTGTATTACATCATAAGTGATTTTAATATTATCAATAATGCCATTATAACCACCGTAATAATAATTATAAAAACTATTATCATAATCATAAATCTAATTGTGAAAATTGCCTTCATCATCTTAGTAGTTCAATATTTTTTCTTGAGTAAAGCCTGGTAATGAAAGTAGAAGCTGTTCCTTTTTGTTGGCATCAATCTTGGTCCACTGATGGCTGCATCAACCTTGAAAAATCACTTTTTTTTCCCAACCTCGGCTTTAGATATTGAGTGCCCTGAAAACTGACATTGAAATGTTGAAAGAGACATAGCAGGGAGCAGACAGATCCACTCACTGTCCCCCAGGACATAGGCCTTCCTGAATCTTGGCACAGCCAAGCATGACAAGAAAATCTGGATTGCATTTGCAATGGTAATGATTGCTTTTTCCAAGGGGACCGCGCAAAATACGTAACACCAATTAAAGAAGTCTGGGCACACATGTGGCGTGGAACATGAGGAAATTAATTAAGGGTGCAGGCCTACAGCCTGGTGTGATGGCAAAACTCTATATTCACTTCTGCACAGCGTGCACCACACAACCTCTGTCAGAACATCTCTATTTCACTCCTCTACACAGAAATCATCTGTTTCTTGGGAACTGATGGTATAAGGGTCAAGAGTACATTGCGTCCATTACAGTACAGCAAACTGTAGTGTAGTGTTATATCTGCATAGCAGATGCTATTATCCAGACCAACTTACAAAGCTCGGAATTTTTAAATCACATCCACTTCTACGGTTTACGGAGGCAATCTGAGTTCAGTACTTTACCCAGGGGTACACAACAGTGACTTAACCAAAATCCTTTGCATTATGAGCCTTGCACTTGACCACTACGCTACACTGATTTGAAGCACATATCAAACTGTCCCCATTTCATGACTGTTTTAATATTAATTCTAAGAACAAGCAATTGTTTTCAACAGTGTGCTTAAGGAGTAGCTCTGTAAAGAGTTGTATAGAGTTGGATATTTTCTGAAACTCTGTTGTAGGCAGCATTCCCCCACCAGCTGTCTGGCTGCCTACTCTTATTTTATATACTTTTATACTCTTGTTTTAAACACAATGATAGTTGCCGGGAGGACATACTACAGTAACACTGAACAAAACACAACCGCTGACCAGAAACTGCCTTTTTCCATTCGGTGAAGTAGCTTCCAAACACCTAATAAATGACTAACAGATAAATAAATATAAAACTGGCAGGATATACTATCTGGATAACAAGCAATAGGTGTGACTGAGATGAAAGAGTCAGTGTGTCATTAGATTTTTGAAGTGGTCGTGACTCAGTTAGCGGCTTTGACCATTAAATCAGCGATTTGTCAGCCAGCCCAGTTCAGTTCAGAACAAAGAATTCGGAAAGACAGGAACATATGTGCTTCACCTTCATATACATATATATAGAAATGACAACCATCATCTGCCACCCTCTCCAGTTCCATAGTCTGAGGCAGCAGCGGCTGAACTGCAGGCTAATAAAAAAGCTTATCACAAAATGCCAGCATGTTGCCCTTAGTGTACTGTACAACTTCAGAACAGAGAGATACAGCTGTGTCTACGAGGGCAAATTTTGTTGTAAATGTCAACCATTTGAAAAAAAAAAAATCACTTAAAAAATGGGGAAAAGCATACCATCTGTTTTTTTCTTTTGTGCCAAAGAGCATTTTAACCAGATTATTTTATTTAATGTGTTGCCCCATTTTCAAGTTAGCATTTCCTGCAGGTGCACGCTTATGTTAATGTATAAGAGTTTTTCACAGATTTTTTTTTACTGGAATGGGGGGCATTTCAACTATGAAAGCAAGCATTTAATGTGAACAGCAAATTCATTCACTGTGTATGGTGAACAGGCTTCACTATTTTCTGCTCCTGCTGACCTCTCTTTCAAGGCCTCAAGACTAACTTACTCTGCAAAAGACCAATGACTATGTCTGAGATCTGAAGTATGCATTTTGTTGCAGCTGCTCCTGGTGCTGCCTAGCTTAGCAGATCTATTTAGACCTAAGGTTCTGGTCGGTATAATTTAGCACTGTAGCTACCTGCTGACCACTCACCTGTAAACACCTTGTTCACACATTAAAAGAGGCATAACACTTTTTCAGTTTGCTAGCTCTGGGTTTTTTTATTGGTTACTGTCACTCTAATGTATCTTACATTGAATCCTACACTGAATATGCTGTGTGATTGCTTACCAAATTGCTTTAGAAAGTACTGAACCAACCTCCTGCTTCCATTCTCTCTTTCCAATCCTGCAAAGGAAAGAGCAGGACTGTAGTTCAAAGGGAGAGAATTATATGCAGAGAATTTGTAGTTCCTGCCTGGAGTTATTCCAGGAAATGTCTCATGAGGTCCTGTATGTAATGTAATACTGTGCAGTAAGTTTATATGGGATCCCAGTCATAGCCCCAGTTGCCTGTGTGTGTGTGTGTGTGTGTGTGTGTGTGTGTGTGTGTGTGTGTGTGTGTGTGTGTGTGTGTACATGGGGCTGGGCTGCCCTTTGCCTTCAGAACAGCTTCAATTCTGCTTAGAATGCTGTTATACAAGTTTCGAACTGTTCCCTGTGGGTTATTGGACCATTGTGTTCTTTCAAAGATATAGAAAGTTGAAATCTAAATCACACTCTATGTTTCATAACGTCACAAAGAGGTTCAATGATGTTTTGATCTGGTGATCGGGAAGTGTTTGACATCATCCTGGTGCTCATGAAACCATTCTTCAGTCCATGGGGAAGCGTGCAAGGGGGAATTTTCCTAATGTCATATGCGAACACCTTGAAGAAACAATATTGGCACCACAGGGTGCACCTGGTGTGAAAATGATGCATTTTGATTCATATTCCTTGGCTGTTATTGTACCATGCAGAGTAATAATCAGACACAATGACTCCTATGAAATGACTGACCAATCCACCACCATGTTTTACAGAAATCCTGTGGATTTCTCCTTACATAAACCCATCCAGATGTAGGGAAAAAGACTAGTCATCAGACCATATTACTTTCCTCCACTGCTCAGAGGTCCAGGTTTTGTGCTCAGTGCCCCAGGTTATACATTGTTACACATTGGCCTTGGTTACTAGTGGTTCCGAATGGCAACCCTACCATAAATATCAGCTTTGACAACTGATTATATTGGACATCTCCAACCATTGCTTTTAGATTTATGGTTGCCTCCCAAACCACCTGTCTATTCAAATGTACACACAGTCACAGATTTCTTCAGGGCAGGAATTACAGTGGAAACTAGCAGATTTGGGTTTTTGTGATGTGTTATTTTGCTATATTCCAAAATTACAGATGTCAATGACCATTTTCAGCAGAGCTTCTGATTTTAACCATGATGATGGTGATTCTACCAATTAATGCATTCCCTCTGTGCCCTCCTTTTATACTCAAGTGAAAGAGAACACCTACATTTATATTTCCAGAAGAACTTCCATTGAACTTCCCAAAGGAGAATGTGGGTGTAGATTTGTTTTTTTCTGGATTTTATTTAAAAGAACACTTACAGATGTGACCCTAGGATACAATTATCTGAACAGCATAACTGTAGTTAGTGCAGTGTAATTAAGTTAAAGTATAACATAAAAAGTGTAAATTGCAATTTTAAAAGCTGAAAAAATGATCTGATATGTACTTTTTCTGCTACATTATGTTATTTGTTCCCATTTAATCCAGGGTATGAATAGGCATAGAGAGCACTGTACATAAAACTGAATCATTGTCAACATCCATTGAAGAATCTGATTCTGTTTTCTTCGGAGTGTTCTCTGTGTCCCTGTGTATTATAATTGAGCACAGGCGCAGAATCTTGATAAGAGCTTCATGACCTGAGGGTACAAATGGATTCACGCCTGATTGTGCTTGGAACCTGATATTGAACTTTTCTGATTACCATGAAGCACTCTGTGTTTTAAAGGGTGCAGAACAAAAAAAAAAAGAAAAAAATTTGATAAAGTAAATTGAAACCTGATTCTAATTGTAAGCACATCACTGTACCAATCAGTCTGCTTAATGCAGGCTTAATGGGCTCATTTTGCCTGTGGAGTATTCACTCTGAAAGGACGGGCCTTTCTTTGTCTGTGTTCAAATAGCCATTGATTTAAAGGGCAGACAACAATTCACTGCTCCAGTGTCTTTCCCCCTCCTTCACTCTCATATCCAGCCATGTATCCAGTGACCACGCAGTGGTGACTCTTTTCATCTGGAAAAGGTTAAAGAAAATGGTAACCATGAAAGAGTGTTATGCCTGAAAATGGATTAACTCGCAGGCAGAGGCTCAGTATCAGGGATTATATGCTTTCAACAGCAAAAATCACAAGTGTTTAGGAGAATAATGTTGCAGATATTCTATATCATGACCAGATACTCGACTCCCACCTTCTCTCTGTCTTCCTTCCTCATCCTGGATGTTCTGGGTCAGTGACAGGAGGTTCTGGTACTGCCCAAGTTGTTATGCTAGCTATGGATGGTCCATGATAGACCAAACTCAAACCAGCCAGCAAATCAAAAGACTTATATATTAAGTGATGGCAGAAATGGAACATTCAGTTTGGATCACATGGAGATACATATCTGCTCCATATAAAGAACATCTGTGACAATCGTCTTTAAGTGGGTCAATCTGAAATGTCATGAGCAGGGCTAGAACCTGTCTGACCTAGTAGTGGACCTTTGCTCGGTCACGGATATACGAGTATGAACGGACAAACTGTCGTGCTACAGGGTTAGAGTTAAACACCTACCAATTGCCCCTCAGCGCCTGTTAAAAATTAAAATAACTCTGTAATTACTAGATATCAGGCAGAAAAGAAACCAATTCGTTCCCCTAGCATTTTCCTCGAGCTTAACAAAGTCGATCTCCCTGCAATTAGCGTGACAAATTTTTCACTACAGGAACCCACACTAGCGCAGAGACAGAGCTCCTAAGCCCTCTGAGCTTGTCCTTCACCGGCCGAGACGGGTCAGAAAACAGGGAAGAGGGGCGGGGAACACGGAGGAGTAATTTAAGGCCCCCGTAAACAGAACAAAGAGTGCGATCGGAGCCGGAGGATGGCTGTGTCCCGCTGGCTCCATTTTGTCCCTCCTCGGTGGGGGGGAGACGCGGCCCCCGCAGCCGCGGAATTAAAGCCACCGCTGCGCACGGCTCTGATTGCGCCGGCTGCCACACCGCGGGCCACTTGCGCTACTTCACACCGACCGCCGTAAACACAACACCCCCGCGTGCGGAGTCCGGGAGAGAAAAGAAAATGGGGCAACTCTGTTGATAAGACACAGGGCCCTTTTAATACAGTTAAGCAACAAGCTGTCAGGCGGGGGTGCACCTCAGGCAGTCAAACAAGACCAGTTAAGCCCTGAGACGGCGAATGTTTCAGCGGAGGCTCACCCTGAGAGATGGGGATTGTCATTTGGTCCCTGGTGAGATGGATCCTCGCAGCTCTAAAAGTTCTTCCCTGAGATTTAATCCCTCAGGAGAAGATTTGTGCGCTCGCAAGGAGAGTTAGGCAGTCTCCGTGGAAGACTTCTCCGTTCTTCTGTGCTATTTGGGTCGGTGCAGATTTCTGAGGGAAAATCGTGGAGGTGGCACCCGGCAAACAGGTTTTTTCCATGGATGATGTCAATTTGAACAAAGCTCAGTGCGTTGACAGGCATGGTCCAAGAGATTCCATGGACGGATTCATCAGCATGCTTGTTACATTATTTATCAGTTTAGCAGACCCCTTAATCCAGAAAGATTGACCCAGCAGGCATTTTATGTCTCATATCCCATTTACACAGCTGGACATTTACTGAAGCAATACAGGCTACAGTAAGTATCTTAGAATAAAAAAAAAATTTAAAAACAGCAACACCTTGGATTAAGACCAGCAAGCCTTATCATTATAAGTCCTGTTCTTCCGGAACTACAGGACACAGCAATTTTCATATGGAGTTACAGGAGACGGTAATAGAGAGATAGGTTCATAAGGTCCCTGTCAATGTGAAGTCAGCAATTGCTGCACCGTACCAACAATACGTATTGAGGTGTATTTGCTCCCAATACAAAAAGCACGTTATATTATGTAATAATTCAATAAACAACAGATTAATATGTATGTTGATGTAATAATGCAAAACACGTTTTTTTTTTTTATTTCATGAAAGAGTGTAGGTGTTGGTTTGGCACACTGTGGACCAAGAGTAGAAAGTGATGCTGGGAACAGCAAGTGCTGCCTGGCATGAATATCTGAAACCACAAAGGGAAAATCCATAAATTAAAAGGGTTTTCTGTGCTGTGGGGGGGGTCAGGCTGTCATGGCTTAGGGATGCCAGGATAGCAACCAGTTAGAAAGGTAAAGCTCTTTGGCCAATGAAATTTTAAGTCACTACTGTATTGCACACAAACACAAAACCAGCAGCCTCACACTCCAGATCCTTACACAGTGCAATTAGGTTACCCAATACAGTACAGGTCTTGTGCTGTAGCATCTGGCCTCAGTATTGTATTGCCAATGGCTAAATCCATGTGCTGTCCTTTTGTTCACTGCCTATGTCTTCTTTCCATGATCTTAAATCAGATGCCTTTCACTCGCACAAATCCAAATAACATTCTCTCTTGTCTCAGCTGACAAATAACAAATGAGATGTTAACAGAGCAAGTAAATGACAAACAATTAAAAAAATGGCTCGTGTCTTTCTTTCTCCCAAAAAAAAACAAACTTCAAACTATCTTTCCCCCTGTAATGCAGCTGGGCCTATTACTTTGCTAAATGAATGCAGGTGACAAAATCCCTGCGGTGCTCAGCGTTTCACCAATCACAGCCTGCCAACCCCTGGCTTAGCCTGACAGGACCACCACCTGCCTCGCAAAGTGGCAAATTGCATTTTTCCAACATTTATTACGTCGAAGGAATTCGGTTGAATGCCGACGTGAAGTCAGCACAAACTCAGAGACCCGTTACGCATGAGCGGGGCGCTGGGGCGCAAAGTGAGGCAAAGCGAGGCTTGACATACTGTAAAGTATCAAAGGCAGCCATTATGGAATCTACTTCATGTGTTTTCTTTCATCAACATAGGTCAAAGTAGAAGCAAATATGCTAAGTCATGCAGATAATGAATAATGTGACTTTGTATACAGGTAACTATATGTATAGTATAGTATATGTGTTTATTGAAGGTTTGTGTTTGTATCTGCTCCATTGCTTTCATGGGCTTGCCTTTGCGCTGGCCACTTTCCAACAATCCCAGGGGAAACACTGGCCTCCCTTTGTTTTACTACCAGCGGATGAATCACGCTTTGAAAAGTTTTTAAACATGATTTTCACGAACTGCACCTTTATCTTGGCAGTCATCTCTAGTGCATTTGCAGGAGAGTTTGCTTCCACCTTGGAGAGCTTTTAGTAATGCCACCAGAAGGTCACCTTTTTTATAACGAAAAAGAAATCTCCCAGCGCCATTATTTAAATATGGCCCCGGCTGTGAGTGTGGTTGATCTTTGTATATGCAGGACACAGCACTGCTTCTGAGGGAAGTAGACTGAAACGCATGACATGGAGTCTCTCTCAAACATGGCAACCCCTGGCTGGAGCCTATTAAAAACAGACAGTGACCCAAAAATGACAGCAAAGGCAGAACCCAACAAAGGGACAGCCACAGCCACAGCAGAAAGGACACCTGCCGCTGCAAAACGCGAGAGGGTCACCCCGTGGACTCGTGGCTGCAGGTGTTGTCATTCTTTGATTGCATGTCTGCTGCAGGCGGTGCCTTGTCTGGCAGATCTGTACACATGAGCGTGCAGGATGAATACGGGAGAAGCAAATCCATCAGGGAGAGCTCTCCTGACAGTTACATTTGCATTCCGACGGTCCATTTCAACATCTGAGCGATTAGCAGCTTCGCGCAAAACATGGCATGTTAGTCTGTTCAGTTTCACACTTGCGAGTCCCGGCCCGCTGCAATCACCAAAGGGAATCGGAAACGTGAGCCTAATGTATGAATACAACCTCAGCAAAACGACGCGACAGTCCTCACCGCTGCCCGATAAAACAAACGATTTTGATGTCAAGCAACCCGCTCTGATGATACAATCGAGCTTCGGAGATCACCTTTCATACAGTGAAAATTAACATTAGCGCTGCATCAATTCACGCTCCACCAAAACTGCCCTCAGCCTGATATTTTCACCGACTGGAATATTTGAAGCGTAAATTAAAAGACTGTCAGATTTCCTCAGGGGTGAAGGCAATGAAATGTCAGTTAAAAAAGAAAATTCAAAGCGAGTTTTTGCTGAGACGTCTGCAGTTACTGGAAACCATAATGATGTTAAAAAGCTAGACAACTACATAATGTACTGCAATGTAAAAAGAGAAGTACTTATTAGTCTCAAAATTACAACAATCAGCAACAAATATGTGTTTATGCTAGCCAGACCAAAAACTTAAGAGAAAAAGAAGAAAAAAGTGACTTGCAATTCTAGTGGCGAACTTACAAATGCAAAAAGGAGTGGGACACATTTTGGAGTTTTTATCTAAGGAAAATATCAATATATAACATATGTATTTCCATTAAATTAAACATTATGGTATTCAAAGCTAAACTAATGCATATTGTGTAGCCTACAGAAGCCGGTTGCAGCCCTGTAATGAATTTGTCTTCTGATAAACAGAGCACGTGAGTGGCCACAATGCAACAGTGCCAGCACACTAAGCCATCCATTTAGCCCTCTACTCTTACTGGGCAGTGCAGAACAAGACACAAGAATAAAACAGAACAAATACAAGAATTGTAACAGAATATAACAGAACAGGACAGTGAAACAGTGAACATAACAGAACAGAGAAAGTAGCCAAGCTGTTTGGTATAGGGCACTGCCCATTTTCTCAAGATACAGAGAAGCCACAGTAAGAGGAAAGGAACCTGGAACAGAAGCAGGAGTTAGAGAAGGAGCAGCAGTGAGTGAGAGAGCTGCCGGGCCTTACCTCTGAGTCTCCGTAGCGCGGATTGGCAGGCCCTCCGGCTGGGGAATCGGAAGGGATTGCCACAGGTCCACCGGCGGTCACATTCACACCCCCCGTTGACAATGTTGCAGCCGGCAACCAGGTTCTCATCACACGGTCCAAAGCCCAAGGGCCGGCCGCCGTCCCAGTTTTCATCTGGATCGGACGGAGGCAGAAACTCGATCTCAGCGTACGGCACACACAAACAGCCGTGGCACGTTTCAGGTTCCTCTTTGTCTTATGAAAAGCATTCTGCTTCCAGTAGTGCCTCTACCATGTTTCACCACAGTTCATCCTTTAACAAGAACAGGGGCAGAGGATCCTCTACCCCTCCCAGCCAGCAAAGGAACAAAAAGCAGCTGGAGGGAGGGTATAAGGGGGCAAAGGAAAACAACCCTCAGAGCACAAGGGACACTTTACACTACTTTGATCATTGCACATAACTCAAATTACCCTCTGCCTGCACAAGACACAGGGGCTGTCCTGGACATAACAGTCTTGGAACTTGATAAACAGAGTGTAAACCATTAGCCCACCTTTCCTCTGAATGTACATTTAATCATTTGGCATGTGATCTGATCCATAGCGACTTGCAAAGCAAAGGCACATAAGTGCACATAATGAGGCCATGTTGACATCAGATAACACATATAGGAAATGACAGACCACATCCCAGCAAGCGTAAGTACATCCCATAATGGTAGAATAACCAGTGACATACCCAGAGTACAGGCTAAGTGCTGCAGAAATCAATTGGTGTCAATGCATAAATCAGTGAAATAGTAACCGCCCTTGTATGTGCTATATGAAAATGTGAAACTTAAGTGCTACACTTGGAGGGGTTGATTATTTTTAGCATTATCAATTCTGACTATTTCAGATCACATTTTTGGATCAGGGGCATTTGTGCATCCTTTCCAAAGTTTCATTTTTCTTGTGAATGATACCAGCAATTTGTAGGAGACAGAACAGTATTGCTGCACCCATTAACACAGCAATTATATTATATCCAGCGTTATATCCATGGTTATTTCAAACTGCCAGTCAGTGGTACTAAATTGTGAAGAGCTGTTCAAAGAATAATTATGATTTATGAAGTCATAATTATGAGCAAATATTTCATAATTACAACACAGATGATTCTATTTTGCTTTCTTTCATGGTGCTTCTAGACTGTAGCAAATTCCCTTGGTATCTAGCTGTCAAGAGAGTAATTAGCATGTTAAAACACTTGAAAACCTCAACCTGAGAAAAGAAATGCAGGAAGTATGAATGTCAACCAAGGAAAAGGAATGCCAAACTAGAGAAAAATCTATAAAGAAATAAATGTTAGCAGACAATCATTTCTTGACATTTTTTTTTCCTTTTCTCATCCCGGTTTGAATTTACTTTTTGCAATTTCACACTCCCCTTTTCCACTTTAGCATTTCTTTTACTTGTCTTACATTCCACTTTTTTATTTAACATTCTTTTTCAATTCTGATGTAAACGTAGCATCCGTCAATAGGAAAAACACACCACGCTCACCCGCTTCTCTGAAGTTTCACTTCAGCAGTAGGCCTACACTGAAGTATGACACTGGATGCACTATTGATAGATGGCATTTTTTATTGCCAATATTTTAGACCAACGGTCTGGTGTATGACACCCAACACAAGCGCACATGAATGAACAGCAGTTGTGGAAACCAAGAAACTGATAATTCAAGCAGCTGTGCTGGTCTTTAGATCAATCTACCTATCCAACATAAGCATTTCAGCCCAGCCATGTGTAATTTTTGTGTCGTGTGGGAAGTAGGAAATTGAATCCAACGAATCTCATTAACCATCTGCAGGTATGTCACGCCACTGAAAATCTTGTAAAAATGACAGAAAATAAAAAGCTGAATTAATGGTACGCAGGGAAAAATTAATTAATTAAAATTATTTATTAACTAATAACTATACCGCAGATTAATTATCAAAGGTACCACATCTATCTGTGCTGCAATCATTGCAGCCTTCAGTTAGGTCATAGCAATCTGAAGGCAATAGATATAATGCCGGAAAAAAGTGAAATCACTGTATTGTATGATAAGCCCTTTTCTGTTGTAGATGCTCTGGGTTTCCGCCACCTTAACAAACACACTGAACTGCGCTGAACGCTAAGGCATGTGGTTTGAGCTTGCTTTCTTACAGTCCATGGTCCTGGAATGAGCTGCAGGCCAGGCTCAAACCAGAGTTCCTCATCTCATTGGCTGATTCTGAACAGAAGTTAATTGACATTCTCTTTGCAAGCTGCTTTTGCTTCAGGCACTAATTCTGTCATTCTGTCCATTCCATGTTTGTTTTCTGTTTGAGTGTTATAATACCCATGTTTTATGCTTGCTTATGGTATTTTTTGTGTGTTGTACATGCTTTGAATTGTGCTTGTCAGGTCTCCCTTGTAAAATAGATTATTTATCTTAGTGCAACCCCCTTGGTAAAATAAAGGTCATATCAAAAAAGAAATGTTTTCTCTAGCAAGGTGCATTCTGCACAGTACAGTACCAGCTCCATGCTCATCAGTGCACATATAGGCAGTTAAGTAAGTATCACTGATGGTTCTCCAGGCGGCATGGTTGCCCGTAACACTTTGAATCTCCTTGATGTTGTCAAGCCCTGTGTCCTGCTTTAGTTGCTTAATGTAGTTGTATGCTGGTCTCCCTTGTCCTCTGCTTCCATGGGTAGGGATCCAGAACAAAAGGTCGCTCGCTACTTTGTCTTGCTGCAAAAGCAGTGTCCTGCGAACCTCATCCTTCTCCATCTGATCATGTCAATGAGACGTCGTAGCTCACCATAGAGGTCTTCATTTGAGATGTGATGCATAGCATCAACTGTAATGTTGAGCGCTGTTCTTAGCAGCCTGGTATAGCAGCCATCTAGTCTGTTGGCTGCAGCAGCCGTAACAGTACCCAGGGCTTCTGACTCAGCAAGTGCCACTCACATCCTTCCTCGTGACATGACTTGGATGGTGAGGACTGTGCTTCAAAACATGACACAGTCTGACTTTCTACATTGGTCCCATGACCCAAACACCACAGACCGATCCTTGTAAAAAGGACCCATCTCTTCAGCCTGCACATTGGCTACCCAGCCCACACAGACTTCACTTGCCATTACTTGTGTATTTATTCTGAAAGGCAGGTTATAATGTTGCTGTAGGGTATGTTGTTCTCTCCCTGTAGGGTATGCTAGTCTGCATGCTGTGCTGCATTGGTGCAATTCTTGTGACTTCATGAGATGCATTTTTATACCCTTGCTTTGTTATATCACTGTGTGTCAGAGCAACTGGCCAGTGGCAAAATGTAATCGTCACAAAACTAATAACGGGGTCCTATGACATGCACCATTTAAGAACAATGCATTTGCTAAGTTGTTCATTTTTTATGTTAAATTCCAATAATTTTGCATGTATTTAAGATCTGCGTTTTCATACCCCACCAGTTGATCCATTTTAATAAACTGGTTATGAGATGACTACCTAACTGAAAGTTAAGATTTTATGCAGCATAACACAGCTCTTGATTCAGTTTACTACCCCAAGTATACTGTATGAGTTGCTTGGAAGAATGTGAGGCACAGCTATCACAAAAGTAAACATTCCCAATGCTTGCATGAGAATCAAACGTAAATATTTGTACTTACATTAGAATTGGCAGAAATGATTGGGAAAACATTGGATTCATACACTCCTTATTACAAGATATGTTCTACATTTTATCTTAATATAATTGGAGATTTTGAGTTACTAGATACCTCACCTCCACCACACAGATTAAAAATTTGACAAATTTAATAGAAATTCCCAAAGAGGACAATATATGGGTTCTGTCTCACAGGGGTTTGTTCAACAGATTAGCCTGTTGAGCAGAGGAAATTGCTTTCATAAGAGGCTGACAGCAAGCAAAAAGGGACTGAAATGGTAAGTCTGTGTGTGTCTGTGTATGTGTATGTCTGTGTGTGTGTGTGTGTGTGTGTGTGTGTGTGTGTGTGTGTGTGTGTGTGTGTGTGTGTGTGTGTGTGTGTGTGTGCCGGGGGTGGGGGTGGGGGTGGAGGGGCTTGCTTAAGTTTAAGCATTATGCTAAAAGAAAATATAAAAAGTCAGACTTCAATAAAGTCAGCCCAGTGTGTTTTCCTTTATAGGTCACAGCCTTTAGAACAGGAGAAGTGTATCCGTTTGCTTGGGATTTAGCTGGATGCACTAGCACTCCCTGCTACGCTGAAAACTTGCTCTAAGACTTTGATGAGGCCAGGTGAACAGACACGTACAAGAACTGGCAGGTTTCGCCACCACAGAAGAAGATTCTTTCGCCTTGTCAGTCACCTGATTCTGAACTGAGAGTCCCACTGCAAGATGCAGGTGATATCCCGCAACAGCAGCGTGTGTTGCATGCAAAAGCGCAATGACATTGCTATCTCGCGCGTGCACCTCCGTTCTGCAAGCATCACAGAAATTAAAAGCTGGTTCACTGTTTATTTAATAGGGGTCAGAGATATTTGGAAATGCACAGCAAATTAATAATGGGCATTTTGAGAATCTGTTGCGCCTGAGCACTCTAACATAGATAGTCTTTTAGTCATTGCTGAAAAGAGAAGGATTACTCTTCAAATATGCTGTAATTTTTTACATAAACTATTGTACATCACTTTGCTGGCTTTGGTGAGTTTATTTGGAAATAAGAAATCCACTAGATGTGTTGCCAATAAACGTCACAATTTTCACCAACAAGCCCATCTTTCATGCACAAAAAGTCTGTTAATTCATCAAAAGTGTGGCTTTATGTAACAGGTCAAGGAAACCTCAGTCTGAAGAACTACATAAATTCTCTATATGAAAGTAGCATAATTAAAAAATTATCACGGCTGCTTATACAACAACAGTTTGTTACAGCCTAATACAGTAAATGTTAGCTAGACCTATTGCCAGAAAATTATCCAACCATAGAACCAGGGCCAGCTCATCAAATTATAACTTTGTGATGCTGGAAGATGTGAGGTAGGGGTGAAGAAGACTACTCCCAGAATTTTTTTGACTGCTGCTGGTCCTCCCACAACCTGGGAGGCTTTAGGATCTGGGACAGTGGCGGCCTCCCAGATAGGCACCTGTGCAGTTGAGGTGTGGTGTTGCTGCCCCTTTTATAGGCCTGTTATAAAGGTACAGCCAGCGGGGCCTCTGCAAGAGAAAAGCCCTGGATGATGGTGGCGTGTATTGTAGGGTTTTTTTTGCTTTGCCTGTATCTTTGCCTGTTAGCTTGTTAAGATAAATGGCTGCTGGCCAAATACACCCTCAGGAAAATAACGGTTCACATAATCACCCCCCTTCTAGCCATGTAGTACAGTGTCTGTTATGGTCTCATTATAACTCCAGATTTCTGTCTTAATACATTCTTTGGAGAGAAACTTGAGTCTGAATGCTGCAAGGATCAATTGTTTCTTTCCACAATTAAATGGTAGGTTCTGATTTAGATAAGTAGACATTTGAGGAACATGACAATGCTGTTGTGTACATATAAGCTAGGTTGCTGTCGTATATATGAGTGGTATTTTTTTTTCTTTTAAGCTGCCCTGCTGTATTGTCTTGGTTAGGTAACCTGTCATTTGTCATCTTTATGTCTTGTCTACCTATGCTGTCCTTGACTTTGTCATGTTGAAAATGGCAACAAGCTAACTAATAAACCAGCTTTAGAGTACTTGGGGTCCTATGGAGTGGTCAGCCTGCTGTCTTTTGGCCATGTGCATAATTAATTAATGTAATACCTGACAATATATTAACTTCACCAATAGTGGAACAGAGGTTATGTGACTGCCCCTGTGTGTTTTTTCTGACTGAAAAGGATCACTGAAAAAGTCCTGAACAGATCTGCTTAACACTTGGTGAAAATACTTTGGCGACAAAGGAAGAAATATTTCGAATCTAGAGTGGTTATGCATTCTAGCACTGCTCTAGTTTGCAAATGGATCACAGCAGTGGTTCACTCAATTGTAGTAGCTATTTGTTTTGTACCTGGGTCGTGCATTGTTTTGAAAGAACATTGTACTTCAGCATCAAATCATTTTTGGGATCAGTTTTATGATTACCACATATAAAAGTCATTCGCATTTTGGCTTGCATTCTTTGTGTTGCATCATGTTGTATAGCAAGGAATATCGAAAGTAAGTCATTATGGAAGCTGATTATTGGAAGATCACACATTTTGCAAGGCCTGAGTTACTAAGAAGGACAGTGGTCAAGCTAGCTAATTAGCTAATAATAACTAAGCGAGCTATTAGCTAGCTAAGTAAGTTTAACAACCATGCAGATATGTGTTGAGGCTTATTTCTACCCCTAAACATGATATAAATGGGTGAGAGAGGTTACTGAAAACAGAAAGCCCAAAACTGTATAGTTCTTGCAAAGCATAATGTGTCTTTTAAAAGAAACTGAAAACCTAATGCCCTATATCTGCAACAAATTCTATAAAGTAACAGGTGCATTCTACAAGGACCTTTAGAGTCTTCACATGAAGGTTTGGCTGACGTGCCCTACTTGCCAATCGCCAAAGTAAAGTAAAGCAAAGTAAATAGCGACAAAGAGCTGATATAATGTTTCAATCTATAAATGTGTGTAATTGAAAGTAAATTTGCGAAAATCGCTAGCACAGGTTTATAAAATGGACTAATAATAAAACTTGCTCACAGTGACATTGACGTCTCGTTTAAGACGATAGGAAGCATTAGTGTTTTGAGTTACAAAGCCCATTAAAGTATTAAAGTAACAACCCAGGTCTGGCAACCTATTCCATCCTCTGAAACAATCTGCCTCTGCCTCAATCTGACTCACTTATCTCTACCAGCCCTTTTCTTTTCTCCCTCTTCTTGTGCTCTGATACATATGATTTTATATTATTTAGCATGCGTTGTTTCTTTTCGTGAAAACTGAATACAAAATCGCCGTATTGCAAAATATCCAATCTTCAGACATTACAATTTTTTTCCCTCTAGAGCCTGTGATAATACTATCACTGAAATAATTGGATGAAGCATAAGCACTGCTTCAGATGCAGCCGAATTGGAATAGCGAGCGTGTCTGCGGTTGAACAGTCTGATCTATAGCTGAAAGTAATGCAGCGTACCTCTGGCATGACAACAATATTTTCTGCTTCACCGATTTCATTTGCTATTCCCAAACATTTGAGAATTAGCCTCCCGCAGCCATCATCTCGGTGTCTTTTCAAGTGTGGCTGAAATGCAATCCTCTTCCCTGCCTAATTTAATACTTTCTACAGACGGGAGTGCATGTGCTAATTTTCTGTTACACATTTTCAGTCTCGGGCGTTCATTGTGCATGGTGATTGTAGCTGGACACATATTTAACATATTTTAACGGTTAACTCCGCGTTTTATTTTCAATTAATTGGTTAAGAATGGTTGGCACACATGCTATGTACATAACCTCTGGGGCGCAAACGTATGTCTCCAGGTGAGCATTGTCACATGAGCGATTCACTGACAGCTTTAACAACGACATTCTTTCAAGCAACACTGTTACACCTGAACTCTTTGAACCAATCGGTCGAATCATCGTCCGTAGCAGCCTACAGATAATAATGATAACTGTCACAGAGCGCTTCTCAAAGCGCATCGGGAGATGTAAACCCAGCAAATGCACAAGAGCGACAGGGATTCCAACCGGAGCATCGATCCGTTAGCAACAACGAAACAAAAGCAAAACAAGCAGGCTGCCTCAATGCCGCCTTATCCGTCTCTCTATCTTCCACGCGTCATGTTTTGCTGGTAAAAAGAAGTCTGTTAATACAGTTGGCTTAATGCCAGCAGCGGGTTACACAGCCACTGCGCGCAACTAATTGTATCTCTTCAATTAACGTATCAGTTAACAAATGCATGTGAACGGGGAGGATGTGTCAGGATTTCCTTTTGAGCATTTACAATTTTTAAACTGCTTCTAGGAACATCTAATCAAATCTAAAGGTAATCTCTTAGCAGTCAACAAGACAAATGGTTGCACTCAACTTTTTTTTCAAAACGTCGCATTTTTATTTGTTTGAAAAAATATATATGAATCCACATACATACCTTCACAAACCCCGACCTCATACGAAGCGATGGAGCCGTCTTTTAGGGATGGCCTGATAACGCAATGAAGTCCCCAGTCGCAAGTTCCCTGCTGACCACCGCAGCTCTCGTGCCTCTGCTTTGCGCACACCGAACAGCAGCCACAGATATCCGGCACCAAGGTGCCCGGACAACCTTCTGGCTCCTCGCATTTTGACTTGTCGCACGGCAAACACAGCAGCGCTCGGCTGCTCTTCCCTGTTACCATCAGAAGTTGCGAGAGCAGCACGCATTTGACAAGCGAGCTCATCCTTGAAGCGCGTTTTCCTCTATACAGCTGTTATAATAAAAAGACAACGATGCAACGATCCGGTGATAAAAAGTGTACCATTCCCGTATGTTGCCTATGTTGCGCGTGGCTGTTCCCCTTCACCAAAAGTTTAGCTGTTGGAACCAGAAAAAGGAAGAGTCACAGGCAGAAAGGGAGCAACATAAAACCAGAAACCACGCTCCACAGAAAGTGCAAGGCTCGCGCTGCATTTGATCAACTTTGTGACCGACTCTGTCCACAAAGTAAACTTTCCTCTTTACAGTCATACGCCTCGCAGGTTCCCTTTCTGTCAGCCGGGTGGGATTTCCTTCAGTGCGTCCACTCTCTTGCTCCTTCACTGCAAGACCGCAGCTATAGGTTAATTAAGCTAACCTGTCTAAATAAAGCGCTGCCTCTGATCGCGCGTATCCTGTGTCTTGCACTCCCAGCCGACTGCCGCTGAGACGCTCTTCAGTTAACCCATCCTCGGTTTAATCCCCCGTCGTGACCTCATAACGGAACCACTCCCATTGTGCATTACCTTACTCTGTTGTGTACTCCCCCCATCCGTAAATGCAGCAAACCCTCACACCAAACGCATGCAAATCAGAGCGCACCGGCTCGTAATGTAGTTGCGATATAGCAGAGGAATGTTGGACTAACACGTGTCGCACTGTATCAGTCCTATTTCGATTCTGGGAGACCAAAAGAACAACTAGCTCGCTACAGCCTTTACATGGCTATACATATTTTAATCCGTTTCTGGATATGTTATGAACACGGTACAAACTCGCAACGCCCTTAATGAGTGCCATACATAGATGAAATGCGTTCCTGTTCTTCTGTCTTTGGCTGAAGTACACATCCGCTACAGTCGCAATAACGATGCGTCCGATAGCATGGAGATTAACGGCCAAGTTGATATTCTGGTTATTTTACGCATTCAGTGTGTCCGTCGGAATGCGTTGGCACGGCTCGGCAATGTTCAATGTACAAAATGTAACCTATTTCATTAACGGTGAGGAGCACATAAAGCAATGAGGGTTCCCTACAACTTAAACTGGAAGTCTGCCCGAGCGGGTGGAGCGGAGTCGACTCTCTTATCTTCGCGAACAGCCAGGTTAAGAAAATAGACGAAAAGTACTAATTCAGCTAATCAGACAGATTTATTTCCAATAAATGTATAATGATTTCAAAAAGAAACATACCTGCACTAGCAAAGCAAATTGCAGCACGTGCTTATGGGCTAAATATAAATTGAGCTTGTATGATAACTGAATCAAATCCAAGACATTTTGAGCATTAAATCGGTAAAATTAGTGCTTCCATAACTTGAAAATACATCCGAACAGCTCCTCAGTGCGAACAGTCAAAAGATAGATTTTCACAATATTCTTTATATAAACGGACGATTTTTAGGCTAATATAATCATTTTATGAGATGTAGATCGTCAAAGCCATTATCATTTTCACCACTACTCTAGTGTGAAATAAGAACTGTAGGCTATTTTGCCTGAGTTAACCATGAGAACACCCTTCACAGGCACGCTTGAATGCTTTCTGCTGATCTCTGAGGCACAGGTACTGGAGGGACGTAATACACACGAATACTAATGCTTCTTCGGCACTTTTATGAAATATTTGGTTTATTTTCAGATTTTCCTGTTTCATTTCTATTATTTTCTCATTTTCTGGCGATGATCTATTTTCATACAGCTAGCATGGTCTTTCATCTGGACCCAGAAAGCAGTACCCACTACTGGAAACTCCAATGGGAATGAGAGGTTTTTGCCCAATTAAAATGAGATTCATCGCTGTCCATTAATAACAAATGAGCTCGGCTACATTAGGAAAGATTTTCATAGGTGAACACAAGGGATATTTTCCAACCGCCATTTGAATTCTGCGTCAGTTCAGCATTGGAGATTTAGACAGCATCAGGTAGACATATTTATATAGTTTGTAGCCAGTCTTAAACGATAACCGAGATTCTTTCCATTTTATCAGAAATTGCGCTTTTTTACCAGGCCTCCGGTTCAGCGAAGTGGAAAGTAACAGATGCAAGAAGAGAATGCGTGAGCGCGAATTGATTTTTTTTTCTTTTCTGAAAACAAATTACTTCTGCATTCCTTATAAACGCTGAGGCTCGTTATAATTGCCGGTTGCTCACGTCATCCAAAAATGCAACTTGGTATCACCACAGCGCGCACAAAGCACGGCTGATGTATTCAAGTCATATCTGAGAAGAAAAAAGGATCTGAGAGAATAAGTGATGCGCGGCATGAGACGAAAGACCGAATATGTACTGATTATATTTCTGTGGCTGGACAATTTGCTTTCTGCCGTCGTCCGCGAATTCCGTCAAGACCGCTGCAGCGCGTGAGGAACCGTGGGAGGCATCAACCACTGCTTCTCTTAGATCAATCACAATACTGGGGTCCCCTTGGGGTGATCATGAGCACTCTGACGTAACCTTGACCCCTCATTCCCCTTAGGGGGATTGGAGTTTATGGTGTTGCTTCCATTAAAGCGAATAACACTGGTGAACTATGAAGCCTACAGTATAGCCAGATCAAGAGCTGCAAACAGATAATGCAAAAAGCAAATGCAAAATACTGCATTTGGATTCCCGGCGGCGTGCGGGCTGTCATTGGAACGGACAGTAAAATAAGCCCGGCGCTTAAGTACAGTGTCATTGATGCTCTGAGAAAAGTGCACTTTCTGGTTGAGCAGTCAGGACGTTTTTTTTCCCCCATCACTCGTCTTTCCTGGAATGGACGTCAGGGTTTCCCCAAGAGTATTGCAAATTAAGCCCCCGGCATGAGATCCAATTTATTCAAAATTGTTTGGGCTGTTGCATTTCCAGTTGTTCTCGCATCATTTACCAGCTTCTACTTTTGAAACTGTCTTTGATTATTATTTTTCCCCCGAATTGTCCTGGAATGGTGCTATGGCGACGCTATACTGGCTAGATTTTGATTTGAGAAATTGAAGTCCATGTTACCCGCGGGCAGTCACATTCATTCCTCGTGATTTTCATTCAGTCTGAAGTGAATTCAAACACAAATTCTAGTAACAACATCAGCAGTCGCACTAACCTGAGATGAAAACATAGGAAAACTCACAACCCAGGCTCAACGGACGCACGTGATGGCGCGCACTATCAGTTTAAAGAGAAGAATAGATCCGAATGTCAACAATGGGGCTACGTAGCTAAACCCATATGGCGTGTGTCATTTGGGTATACACTTTAACCTGATTTGGCTAGCAAATATCTTTTGTTCGCTTTCCAAAAAGTCGCTAGAGGATACTGTCATGGGAAGGCATTCTTTTTTGTGTAAAGAGATGAAGTGCATCTTAATTTGAAGACTCAGATTCATCTAGTCTGATATTATACTTACACTGCATTAAAATATGACTTCATGCACTGCATAAAAGGAATTCCTCCCTGCTGTCTACAACCTATGGAAACAAAAACGCATTTCAAAGGGTTTGCTCTTACATAATCTCCATACACTGTACTGTTACGTGCAAAAATTCATCTGAACCTCTTGATAATGAGCCAACCTGACTATGTTGCAATTAAGACAGGATTGGCGGATTGCCGCTTTAAAAATGATACTGGTCTGAATAGTCCATTGAAATGCAGTTGAAACCGTGGACAGATATGTAAGGCTGGTGCTAATCAAAGCGGGCAAATGGGCCGTCAAGCCTAATAAGCGATGCTCTTCCTCACCGCATGACAAGACCCTAATGATAACTGCTTCAATCAAGAGAGAGAGAACCGGTCAAACAGGCCTGTGAGAACTGTTCATCTGATCTCATTTAGAGCAGGCCCGCCGATGAATTCCAGTAAATGAAATCTCATCAAAATCATCAAGGCTTTTTATCTCGCTAATGCCAAGGGACTTGAGTGCACATGTACGGTGAGATGCATTTCTTTGCTAAAGTGTCGGCGCTTGACAGGGAGGGAAAACACAATGCAGAACATTGTCATTATCACAGTTTTTTTATTATTTTGTTTTGTTCAGTTTTGGTTTTTACAGAGTATGACTCAGTTCTTTGGGACTGGACTGAATAAATAACAGCGTTCCTCTTAAATCCGTGGAAATGCAGGAAGCTCATAAACTCTGAGATTTATGTAATCGTATAACTTACTCTCTAGTGGCACCAGTGGGATTTTCACCTATTGATTTCAGGTTAACACATTGCCTTCCCTCTGGAGGCAGGGTCCTGCCTTGTAAAACATGCGTCTGAATGACCTTAATGTAAAAGAATGAGGCATTCAGGGAAGTTGAAAGTAATCTGAAAGTCAAAAGGGGGCCACAGCGTTGCCTGGGAGGCCAGTGGTCACCATGCACCATACACCCAGACACAGTGCAAAAGCATTGACACAAGCCATTCAATTGATCAATGAATTGGCAGTCTGCAAGTTGAATTACGCTCTATTGCCAGCCTTAAACACAAGGACAGTCCTTTTGCAAGTACACAGAACAATCAGCTCTGATTATCAAGCATGCATACGTTGCACGCCTGACAACTTCCGCTCTCTCACATGTGCAATATAACTCACCTGGCGTACTGTGTTTTATTGCAAGGAATGGAAAAACACCCGCTTGCCCGTTAAATGCCATCCCCGCTGTGTTCCGTAGTCAAATAAATCAGTTTGTCCCTTTTTCCAGTTCATCCACAGCCACGGGAGCTGGAAGGAAGCACTCGCGGTGAGCGATTACTTATGGAATCGACAGCGTGAAGAAGATTTGGCACGGTCGGGGGGCGCGGCCAAATGGAGGCACCTCAGCAGTTACTCTAATCTTTCACTTGAAATGTGGCTCTTTTCTTCCTTGCGGAAAAAAATGGGGTTACCCATATCTATGAAGTGTCTGTACCCAAACATTCGCAGGGCATTGAACTCTCATATTTCGGGAAAGGTGTTCTTTAGGTTCAGTCCTTCTTTAGATGAGTAGATTGGTAAGTTTTTAGTCTTATTAATATAATTGTGGTTGAATAATAAAGTATTCCAGAACTCTATTTGTTTATTTATTTATTTCGGGGGAGTGGGTAGACTGCACCTATGTTTGTAGAATAAGAATTTGATCATCCCATAATCTTTGTGTTGAATTTTGGGGATGTACTGTTCCTGAAGGTGAAGCTCTGGGTGCATTGATCCCAGGTAGATAGACTGAGAAAAGGTGGAAAAGCAGCTGGTAAGTAAATACATTGTGTTACCACAGCAGCAAGGCAGGAGGGGGCGAGGGGGGTGGGCGAGCCATTGCAGAAATCCAAGGAGAGGGGGGGTCACCTTCAGGGCAGCACTTGAACTACTGTCCTAAACAGTCTAATTTATCTCCACCCAGACCTGAAATGCCACCCTGACACACTGCAGCAGAATGAGAAAATAATAAATGGCTTTTTCACCTCGACTACACACTGTGAAAAAGATCGCCACACATACAATTTTCACAAGAGGAAATGAACAGCGGGAACAGTTTTGCTAAATTACAACTGAATAATGATCTCCACTGATTTATGTACCGTTATTATTTTCAATGCAACACATTCCTCATGTATATATAATTGCACAGAATCTGATGTGAAAGCCTGGCATTGAAAATATATAAGAAAAAGAAAGTGCATGTCTTTAACATGTCACATATTACTCATATTGAGCATTGGTTCTACAGTATGAATATACAGTTACATAGAGGAAAGATACATAGATAGACAGATAGGTAGATAGATAGACAGACAGACAGACAGATAGATAGATTTTTCATTCATGATTTTATAGCAGACTGTTACATATAATACCAAGGGGGTGGGCAAATACCATTTTGAAATGAATACATTTTTCAGCAGTTGTTCATTTATCTATATGTTCACCCAAAAGTGAAGTGGACAATATAGTCGCAATATTGCAATGCAGTATATAATCATGGCTGTAACAGAATAATTATAGAGTAATTATAATTGTGTACTGGCCTGTCCTTGACCTGATTTTATGGCAATTTTATGTCAGTGTTATGCTTTTAAGTTTTTAATGAGCAAATTTTAGCATGAAATGAAATCAGTCCTTCATTTCTTTCAATGCAGATAAAAGCTTTTGCTGACTGATAACCCAGAACATCCCATTGATCACTGTAACGCCAATATCACCATAAATTCTATTTTCATTTTCATTTTAAAGGTTTAAACAAATAACCGCCCCCAGGGCAGTTGAAAAAGTCACTATTCAGGATTTTACTCTTCCCAGGATGGGGTGTAAATCATGATAAATGTTTATAAAAATAGAAGTGGCTGCAGCTCTTAGAGAAGCAGAAAAAGCTGACAAAGCATTTTAGCATTACTAACATGCGTCAGAACGGCAGTCGCCGCTCTGCAAATTACAGCTGAGATCTGTGGACCATGGCATAAATGAGAGGGAAAGGGTTTTCTCTTCTTTTGCTGCAATACATGTAGGATAACTCAGTCATGAGAGCACAGTGCACAAAGGAGGTTACGCTGTGGCTCTAGCCAAAGACCAGTCCAGGGCAGTTTCTCTTGAGGTTCCTTAGCCTTGTGAATGAATGAATGAATGAATGAATGAATGAATGAATGAATGAATGAATGCTTAGATGGATGCAGGGGCGATTCTAGGATCAGACCTTTAGGGGGGCTCAGCCCCTAATGAGAATGTGACATGCATACAGTGCCTTGCAAAAGTGTTCAACCCCCCTGCTAAATCACTCATTTCATTGGATAACAATTAATACATTAATATTTTTCTATATATGATATTTTAATTTACAACAATAATACTTTTAATGAATTACTTGTAAGTAACATGAGTTTTACACCACAAAATTTAGGGGTGCTGAGATGAAATTTAGGTGTGCTTGAGCACCCCTAAAAAGAGTCTAAAATCGCCGATGGATGGATGGGTGCATGGATGGATGAATTCCTCTTCCACACAAATTGACCACTGTTTGTGATTCCACATCAGTTACAACATTTATGTTGTTTTGTTTATTATGTGTTTTTGACAAAGTCTGAGTTACAATGCAGAGTTTTTAGCACGTAAAAATTAAAAGGGTGGTTTAATACTGTAAGTATAAAGAATATACAGAGTATTAATGATTGAATGAACTATTTTCTCTTTGCCAATTAGCAGAAGTTAAAGCGCGCCACAGCTTTCAAACCAACGTTCGCCCGTAACCGCGACTTTACAATAACCCTGACTTTCGCATCGCGTGTCCGTGACAACACAAGCAGTTCTGGGGGCGTGTCACGAGAGCCGATCAATTTCCGCCACAGTAGAGAAGTAGAAATCACGAAGCCGTGCACCAGAAATCGAACAACGCGGGGCGACTCTGCCGCAGGGTGAGAAAGTGACGAGGTGAGGATTTTTGAGACAGTGTGAAAAAACATGTCTGGTTTTTTTGTTTTTTTTTTTTTTTAAAGCCCAGTGGGGGGAAAAAGGCCCTTTGGCAGGGGCGTCCTGAGACACTGACGGAGAAACACGGCTCATCAGCCTCATCTCCTCCGACTCAGCCCGCCGTCACCTTTCACACCAAGCAACACCTCGGCGCCAGGGCCCGGCCCTCGAAAACACTCGCGCTGTTCCAATTACGATGTGTGCGGACCGCAAGCCGCTCCGCTCCGTGCCCCGCAGAGGAAGCGCGCGTGCGGGAGGCTATCTCGGAAACCCACTCCTCCTCCGCACTCTGCTCCCACTCAATTAAATCGGTTCTGCCTGGCTGCTCTGCCCTGACGAAAAGCATCAGCTTGATTACCAGTAAAGTCCACATGTATTGATTGCTCCGTATTGAGATGGTAGGTAAATTCCACTCGCCATGTTAGCACAGAAAAGAAAGATATTTACTGGACATGTATTGGATCTGCTTTAGAAAAATGGCTTTTATATTGCGGGTTTTGATTCATTAAAGTACTTCTAATAAAATTTTCCCATGTAAACTCTCTTGACGTGGTTTATGTTCACCTTTTGAGTCCAAAGTACTGCTCCAGCATTTGATGAGTCCTGGACATGGAATAATATATTGTGTCAAGACATGGAAACATTGAATTCTGCTGTGTAAATGCATATAAAAGGTGGATATCAGTACTGTCATCCTTTATGCAGTAATGTGTCAGCAAACCACTTGCTATAAGCAATCTTCCATTTCAAATCTATGAACCTGATTGATTTCAAAAGTAGAATGCTTCCAAAAACAAATGTGCTTGCCCTTGACAAGTGGCAAACCCACATGAACCAATCTTCCCCAAAAGGGACATTGGAAAATACGCCATCTAATTAGGTACAACTCAGTGATACATTGTGTTCCTGACAAGAAATACAGTACAGTTCTGTTTGCAATTTCAGTAAAAACAGACAGGCTCATGCAAACACACACACATATATACTCACACATGCACACACACCCACACACACACACACACACACACACACACACACACACACACACACACACACACACACACACACACGCACACACAAATGTAAATTTCAGTGAAAACAGATACAAACGCACGTACGTGAGGGTGGGGGTGATTTTAGGGGCTTATGGGTATTTTTTTCCTCCGCTATTTTTAATAATAACAGCACAATCTGCCAAGCCAAACTAACGGCACAAGAGACTGGCATTTGAGCTCCAAGGCCAGTGTACCCGAGGGCATTATTTAAGCACTTAGCTGGATCCCATATTTCATTTTCCACAGCAAAAACTCATGAGCCTGGTGCTGCGAGATATGATTGCAGCCGAATTATCACACCTTCAGTAGTGTTATTTGTTCAAAAGGGGATATATCTAATTCGACACATGTGGGAAAAAAATTCTGATTGACATTCATAAATATCGTGAGCCAAAAGTAGCTCTATTAGGGAACGCTTTGACCGTGGGCCACATTAAGACATCAGTGAAAGGAACATCCACTCTATTAAATGTAAATCTTTGGAAACAAAAAGGAATATGCCTTTAGGAATACGCCTGTTTGAAGATGTTGGTAAATTGGGTCCTCTGTAAAGTTTCATCCTGCCTTTAATGGTAGGAGACAGACCTCTCATATTCTGGAGGTACTAATTCAGGCTGCGCACTTTATTGCTTTTCTCTTTTCTTTATCTAATTGCGCTTTGTTGCTTTTTACTCTGATAACAACCATTTTCACAGAGAAAATGACAAGTTTCAGACAATAACAATTTACATGAATTAACTGTGAGGAGAAAAATGGAAGGCAGTAGCTTGACTATGGAAGTTTACAACATAGCATTTTCAAGTGTCATTTCCGTGAGGAGCATTTTAGCTTCGGCAATTTGTGAAAGAGAATGTAGTCTTGAGCTACACACTGAGCAGAAAAGTGCCAAAACACAAAATATTAATGTATGCAGTAGACAGCACACATATGGATAAGCAAACAAAAAAAATCAACAAATGTCACATACTGGCAATTTCATCAGCTAAATGCCATGTGTTCTGCTTTTCTGGTTACTGTCTGAGTGCAAAGGTAAACAGGATTCATATGCAAATTCATTCGTAATCAGTTGCTGTCAGTGGAAAAGATATGCTCCCTACATGCTGTAAGTGGATTCTAGAAGGTTTCTTATTATAATTTTATTGCCTCTAAATAAAAAACAAACACATTTTGGAGCCCGAGAGGTCTTTGTCAGGTGAACAGTTGCTCCAAAGCAGACAAAGTGTGACAAAGGGTGACCTCATCACTCAGGTGTGTATCTCACACAAAGGTTAAGAGGATAGTCACTGGGGTTACAGTCAATCAGGTACAATAAACCTATTTACACAGTCATCATTGTGACAAAATAATAGGTTTAAAATAACACAACAAGTGCATGTTATTAAAAAACAATCTCTGAAATATAACGCAAGGAGATGTCTACATGTCTTCGTCAATAGATCACATATATATTGACATTTCAAATGACAGATAATTAGTGTTGACAGTAATAAAAACTGAACACAATAAAAACTAGAAACAGACAGAAAGAACATAGGGGGTGGTCATGAAGGGCTGCAGTAGGCTTAAAGGGGTTTCCCCAGGCTAATCATAAATAGCAAACTGTATTCTCAGAAAATGTAGCAAGAAGATAGTTCACCCTATTGCCTGATACCCACCGCTTGGCCAAGAGCTCAGAAAACATTATCCATGAGCAATGGTATATTATCGGTTCTGACCTCAGGCTGTGAAGCACTTTTGCATTGCTTCCTCGTTTAGTTTTTCGAAAAGGCTCCAACTATAAACTACCCCCATCTGGCCGAAAAAAAACATTTCTAGATGAAGTGCCAGATGGTAAGAATAAATGTGGCCATTGCACGCAATGTAGCTTTACCTTCAAAAGTAAATATTTTAATCTTCCTGTAACCGGCGAGAAAATTCCCATCAGGGGGATCGTTTCATGCCCGACTGAAAATATCATTTACATGATTAAATATGCGTGTGGCCTCGTCTGCACTGGCAAAACAGCAGAAGTCTTCATATCAGAATCAGAAAGCTCAGGAGCGGGAATCGAGCAAGAGATGTAACAAATCCTGATGCGCTCCACTTTTGGATGCTCCGAGCACTTTGTGTTCTGTGTATTGCAAAGGAGAAGAGGAAATCATGAGGTGGTATATTTCACTGTGTTTTCACATATTATAGTGAATAAATGCACAGACCTCACTGAAGCCTGAAACAGGCTACAATTAGCCCATGGTCCACATGTTACATTACACTATTGGCATTTAGCAGACACTCTTACATAGGTCACAATTTTTACACATTATTCATTTATACAGCTGAGTATTTATTCAGGCAATTCTCGGTTAAGTACCTTGCCCAAGGGTACAGCAGCAGTGTCCCAGTGGGGAATCAAACCAGCAACCTTTCAGTTACAAGCCCTGCTCCTTACCGCTACGCTACACTGCTGCCCCCTGTTACCTGTCCTTGGCCTATACAACTTGGAACCCTGAATGGGCACTGTTGAGAGGCTGTGAATTTTCTCCATGTATTGTTAGTCCAACGGTACTGCTATCACATCTGGGGGAGCTGCTTATTCAGTTAGCCCTTAAGTGGGTGGGTGAATGAGGGATACTATTGTTTCGAACAATGCGTAATTACGGGCAAAACCTTTTTTGGGTTTTTCCGCAACTTTCACCCACGTACATTTGCTTCAGATTTGTCTGTGTTATGTAAACCCTGCTGCAAGATCAGTGCAGTAAGCTTCTAGGCAACAACTTCAAGTGGAGACGCACGGAGATTGAGAACTGGACATGTTTTGATATGCGCCGAGAAACAGGTGGGACACCTCTGCGTACTGTCCGAGAATGCAGGCGCGGGGGGGGGCGGGGACAGGCCGCAGTGCCCAGCTGAGGACTGCTCTCCGGTTCGGACCGGCCTGAAGGGCGGCAAAGGCGGCTGATTGTTCTGCATGTTAACAGCCTCCAAACCCCCAGAGCTGACATCTAGACACTCCAGCACTTCATCATTATGGAAATTTATACTGCTGAGATGGCTGGAGCTGCCGCTGAAGGAGAGTCGTGATGCTATGGGAGACATTTGCAAGTGTGTTCTCCGGCCCCAGCTTTGATGCTAATGGAAACCTCTTTGATGTTATACACTATTCCACTAAAACCCCTCTCGGCTCCAGGATCCCCCAAAAGCTTCAGATGCTACGCAACACATACTTAAAGGAAGGAAAGAAAGTAAATCGATACAATTCGTTTCAAATGTCACCTTGGTGATGGATACTATATTTTAAAGTGCCTTAATCCCTCAGACATCTGACCTTTACATATTCAGCACAACTGTTTTTAGGAAGATTTTGTCATTGTGGTATTGTGGTATCTTCTAAACACCTTAAATTATTCTTTAAGACAATGAACAGGCACATGTCTTCTGGATTTCTGATCCAGACCCTTAAGAATGCCAACACTGTCAAAACTGCTTCTTTTAGACCACAGTCACAGTTTGATTTTTACCAGATAGCTCATGGATTAAAATTCCCCTTAGCTCCTTTATACAGCCCTGTGCACACTTATTACAGTATTGAATGTGAATCTGAGCCGGATTAAATTGTATCTGCTTAGAGCATTCACTGAATACACCTGTTAATGTGGCTCAGTTTTTGTAACCTGGCTAAACTGCAAGTGCATTTACTGGTAGAACTGGTACTGCTAAGACAATAATTTATTTTTCAGTGCAGGTGGTATTTTGACATCATTATTATATGAAATATACAATATTAATAATAAATTTGTATAGAGGCACTCTTATATTTCTTACTGTACAAATCATTTGTTAAAAGCTTTTCGTCAGTAGGAGACAGTGAGATAACAGTTCAAATATCCATCTCCCTCACAAACAAACCTTGCATACAAATTTTTTTGTAGAATTGCCCTTAGCCTTTCAGATTTGATCAAAAAAGAAAATACTATACAGTGTCATCCCTATTCACTAAGATGTGCATTTTTTCCTGAAAAAAATAAATACAAAAAGCTGCATACAACACATCATTTTCCAAATTATGATTCCGTAGAGATCTTAGTATTATAGCTATTCTCTGCTCCTTTGCAAATGAAAACATTGCAAAGAGTAATTACTTGCAGAAGGGAGCACACAGAATAAGTTTGTCTGAGGGGTTTAATCACTTAATTAAGTATTCAAGATGAAATAGCATTTTTTGAGAGGTTTTAGCCCTGCTAAACCTATGCTTTGTTCGATTGTCTGACATTTTGTTGTTTCCCGCTATCTTTGGTCCCGAGGTGAGGGGATATTTGAGGGATTACTGCAATTAGTTTATCAGCAGATGTCAGTATAGCTCAAATATCCCCTTTCCCTGGGAGTAAATGAAAATCTATTGAAAAGCAAAAGCAAAACATTGTTCTACTGTGCACACAGTAAGCACGTCTTGATTCAAGCAAAAGTGATTGAATTGGCTTTGGACAGCCCTTTGAAGCAAAGGTTGCCATGAAAATATTTTCATGTTATAAATGTGTTAATTTAAACTAAATGTTTTTATCCTCAAATTAATAACACAATGAGAGAATCCCTGTGGCATTGTATTAATTACATCTAGAACAAATTAAGATTGAGCCAGAGGAATGTTAACTTTTCCTCATCTCAATTTATCACATTAGTAGGTTTAATGATGTAGCCCTGACTGAGTGAATGAATGAGTCATTTATCCTTTAATATGCTCACACATATAGGTGTAATGATGGACAGAATCGTGACTTAGCCATAATGTGATGTGTATATATAGATGTTTTTCATTTGCATTTTTAATGCTTTTCAACACTTATTATAACCCACTCTCATATTTGCCCTGTTTCTTAATGTCCCTGTTGATACATTAGACAGGTCGTATTTATACAATAAGCAGGTGTGTAATTCAAAGGAGAAGACATTGGTAAATAAAACAACAATAAAACAATATTTCATGCCTCTGTAAGGTTCTAAGAATGTTTGGTGTTTTTTTGGGCGCGTAACATCCTTTCCGTGGCCAGGTTTTTTCAGTTAAACTAGCTTTTGTGTAATCCATGTATTTGACCTGGATGTTATTTTTAAAGAACCTTCCATGAGAGGAAGTGTCGGCCAACTGTCTCACAGCAGGCGAACTGACAGGAGATTCTGATGTCAGGCCAGGGTCAATGCAATTCCAGAGTGGCACATGGTGAAAATAACTTGGTTCTTGATGTGCTGACATGAAATCATTTTTTTTACCCTTATCCCCCGAGGAAGAGAGTAACTCCGGTGGGATCATAAATGGCACCCAGATATGATCTGTATATTTTTAAGCAAAAAAAGAGGAAGATTAGAATGGTAAACCCAAAAATTACTGCTCACTGTAATGCCACAAAGGGCACTCGAGTACCATATGTTATGATAATGATTTAATAAACATGTCCTCCAGCTCCTCCCATTTTTGTATTTTTGGGAAGATAAGGAAGGTCTAGGATGTGGGCTACAGGAGGTACATAGCTGAACAAAAATATGTGTAAATATGTGTAAATCAGAGAAATAAATACATGTTTTATAAACTGCAACAAAGCGCAGTGCAAGAGTTGTTAAAGAGTTGAATCTGGAACCCCAGGACTGCAGTTCAAATTCCCTTGTGGACTGAGCAAAGTACTTAACCCAAATTGCTTCAGTAAGTATCCTGTATCCAGCTGCGCAAATGGCCAATATGTAGGGAAAGTGAATTAAGCTGTGCAAGTTGCCTTGGACAAGAGCATCTGTTAAGCAAATAAGTAGTATGTCTTTGCTACTATAAAGATAAGTCCTGTCTCCTTGAACTCCGGCTTAATGATATCTGTAGACTGGATTCGCATGCTGCTGTTGCATTACAAAGTCCTGCAGCGTTCATTATTTCAACAGGCGTGGAAATATTTAAACAGAGCAGGCAGCGGCCAGACTGTCTGAGGCATTAACTGGATTTCGATCTGAGGATTGCACTGCACACCCAAATAGACCCAAAGAACAATTCTCCTTGAGGATCAGCTTTTTCTCTCCTCTTACTCCGTGGGATATGGATTTAGATATACAGTGGGTCAAGCATTCAAGTGCACCTTGTGTGGCATATATCACAATATGTGGAGACTTATGACTGTTTGGAACACTTGGAGTACATTGAAACTGGATTCCAGTCAGTTGCTAAATGTTGCATTTTTTTGCAAGGTTCTACGTGATGTTAAAGACCATGACTTTAACAGATAAATTTTAGTTCAGCATGCTGCAGTGAATATTCTGCAACACAATTAACACTCTAATCCAGAAGAATACTGTAAGGACAAAACAAAGGATTTTTTTCCGATCTTCGTGGAAAAGACTTCTTTATTTACAGGAAGGACAATTGTCAGAATTTTTTAAATATATTTAGTTTTATTGAATAAAAGCAAAATATAAAAAATAACACAATCAACCATCATCATGTACAGTCATCACAAAAGAATCCCCCCATACAGAGAAGGTTCCCCTTGCATGCATTATAATACACAGCATACAGAAGAGCTATGGAGCAGGGCATAAATATTTACAATATTTACAAGCCTTGATGCCAGGCGGGATAACATGTTCACAGAACATAATAAGTGCACCTGTTCCGGCAGTCCTTGTATCTACAAATAGCGTGTTTATTATTTACAGGAAGGACAGAAAAATAGAAATACGTCCAATGCACTCTTGGTTCATTGGTGTCAAAATGAACCAAGAGTTGTTGATTAAGACTCATTTTATACAGTACTGTTGTTGGATTGTTGGATTGGTCGCCACTCTGAGTTACTTACCGTCTCCCAGCCACTTTACCATTTCAAAAGGAGAATGGCTGGAAGGCCCCCAGACTGTGATCAGATCTCAATAATTTAGTGTTTCCTTGATTAGGTGTTAAACAAATGGTTGAACAGGTGGTTGAGACAGAGGGTGGATTTACAGACAGTTATCTCGGTTGCTTCACAACCTTACAATACATACGCTTAATTCATTTAGTGTGACATCAATACAAAAGATTTTAAATTGCCTATGTTTTAAAGGATCACTGCAAGAGACCTGGTGCAACAGAAATGATATTCAGACAGGGGTTTGTGCTCTAGGCTTTGCATGTGCAACTTTTTGTTTAGAGTGGTTGAGTCTTGCATCTTAGATAACTCGCACATCTTTTTTCAGAAGATGAATGCTCAATGCAGCTCTCCTGTTGTGAGGCCCTTTGTTATACAGAATGTCGGTATCTTCTGTGCGCCATCATACATATTCTGTGACTATCATATTCACGGAGTTAGAAGTGGAAAGAAATCATGGTCATGGTCAAAATCTACAGTTGGCTACTGCCTTCATAAGCAGCTTGCCAGCTACAGAGTTCTTAATTAGATTTTAGCCATGAAGGCGCCGCATTTGCAATAAGCATCAGGCATTTGAAGCGAAACAAGCAATCCTCGTTTGGTTTCTCCGCCCGTGCACGTTACGCTCCTATTTTAAATGCGCGAGATTTCACGGGAGGTTTTTTTCCTCGCAAGATCCACGAACACTGTGACAAAATTCGCATCTGCAAAGCTTCCGTACTCACTGATGTCACATTTAACGAAACGCCCCGGCGACGCATTTTGTTCTGTTTCCGTTTTCACTCAGCCGAAGCGATCCTTTGGGCGTATCGACAGCCCCTGGGCCGAGCGCAAAGCGCTGTTTAAGCTCCGTTTAAACGCCTCACTCCGAGCCCACACGGCGTGCGCGCCTTGAAAAATGTAAGAGGGAGCCCCATCTTTTATAACCTCCGTAACCCGCGCAACGTTGCCGGGAATGAAACATGAGTGTGGCCCTCGAGTATCTGTTGAAGTAGTACACAGGGCCAAGATTAATGGGCTCTATATTGCTGGTGATTCAGAGCATTAATAGCAGTCAAGGATACATGGGTGAAGTATTGCTGTAAGCAATTGTAAGGACAATTTTAGGATCAATTGTCAGGGGCGGCCTGTCTTTCGTCTTGAGGCCCGTGCGGAGGGGTGGGTACATACTGTAATTTTCCTCTCTTTCTGGGGTGAGGTAATTACTCCTAGAACGAATGCCTTTGAAGAGGCTCTTGACAATCAGCTCTGGGAGGCAGGAGATTGAGAACCTGCAATACATATGTACAAAGGCCATTGTGAAAACCGACCCACTCGCATTTTCCGTACAAAAGGCAGACAGAGTAAAATATTGTAATCAACATTATACACAAATGGATGGAAGGCACAAATTAAAAGCCGTACCCTTGGAAAATGGCTAATGGCTTTGGAATCACAATTACTCGATAAGTGCTTGATTGACAGCAGGGCCATGTAGAAGATCAGGGAAAATGATATATTTGGGGCTCTCAGTCATTATTCTTGATGTACACAGGATGCGGTCTGACTTGTGGCCAACAAAGACTGCTGTCAACTACTAGCCTTGCACAAACCATTTCAGCAGTCGTCTTGCTGTTCTGTAGGCTAGCAGAAATATGCAGTATGCACTCTCATTGTAAGTAGATTATTGTTTTTGATCAGCAAGGTGAATGCAGCAACCCACCCTGATGCATCTGTATATATACATATATAGCATATATGCTCTTAGTATCATAATTAGTACATAATTGTTATTTATTTGAAATTGTGCATACAGACACACATGAACACATAAACCTCAGGATCTTCCAAGGGATAAGCCTTGTAGTTGACATTATTGGCTGCTATGTGATGTTCAGACAGACTCAGACAGTATCATATTTGAACATGGAGTACATGAAAATCATTTGCAATGTAGCTGTACATGATTTTTCCCTGTCTCTGTGTAGAACCATACGTATACCTACAGCTGTACAGATACAATTACAATACAGCAACATCAGACACAATAACATCAGAATGACTTGGAACTGCCATCAGTTTCAGTACTCCGGCCCCCTAGCTGTTGTGTTGTTGTTCTCCCCTTCGGTCATTGTGTCCATGTGCTTTTGTTTTTCCTTGTGTTCCAGCCCTGCCCCGCTCTCCGCCCTGTCTCCGCCCACCTGATCATCTCCACCTGCCTGCCTGCACACCTGCTTCCCATCACCTCATCAGCCCAACCCTATATTTACCCTGCTTGTCTCTGTCCTGTTTGCCAGTTCGTCTCAGTGTTTCAGTCTGTTTCGTTCCCGCCTGTTTGTTTTTTGCTGGCTCTGGTTTTTGACTTTCTGCCTGTTTCTTTGGATTTTGAACTTGCCTTGTGTTTTTTGGATTTTTTGCCTGTGGAATTTCCGGTTTCGACTTGAATTGTTTTTTACTACGATTTTGGATATCCCTCATTAAACGCCTGGTTTGTCATCCCGGTCTGCGCCTGGGTCCTTCTACCTGAAAGCCTGACAATCAGCGCCTGACACGCATGTAGTAGCTCATCATAGTGAGGTATGTCTGCTCTACATTTAACCAGCACGAGGCAAGCATGCCAGAGACATTCTTCTTTTGACGTGTGCCAATGTCAGCTGAGAAGATGGGCATTGTCATTTGCGTTAACAAATTGCCCCGCGGCGAAAAGTGTCCATGTTTGCTTTCCTTCACGCCGCGCGGATAAATTAAGCATCCGGGGCCGTAATAAATGCGCGACTGCACATCAGATCTGCCCATATATTTATGGACAACAAACGACAGGAGAGGAAGAAACAGGCCGCGGATGATTTAAATGGGAAGGCGCCTCCTGCGAGTGCGCCCGAAGTCTGCGGAGCACGAGCACTTTTCCGCTTCTCGGCGTCATTTAATTAACCTCATCTCCGCCGACGCGTGTCTCCGTTTCCCTTCAGTCAGCAAACCTGGGGAAGAGGGGAGGAACAGTCCTGCTGATGCATCTGAACAGCCCAGATCAAATGTGCATGCGACCGTGATCAGGAACAAAAATGGACATGGTGGATCAGTAGTGTTCAGCATCATTGCCGATGGTAAGGTGTTGTATGGTATGGCATGTTATGTTACGGTATGTTATTGTATGGTATGATATGATATGGTATGGCAGGGTATGGTGTGGTGCGGTATGGAGGAATGGTAACCCTACGATACCCACAACGCCCTTGGCACAACAGATGGTGGCATGAATGATTAACTTGTGGTGTTTCCAATGTCTTACATCCTTCATGGAAAAACCTCTCTGCCTTTGAATGGTAAAACTTGTATGTTAAAACTGCGCTGGGTCTGCCATTAATTAGTGATGGGGAATGGCTGTGTGAATGCCACTTCACTGTGATTCTTGAGCCGCTATTGACATCAATTTTGCTGATTTCCACTGAACTTCTCAACTTAAGGTGAAGTGTGTCAGTCACCTTCTGGCCAAGGTCTTCCACCCCATCGTCCAGAACGCTTCTAAAGTCAACACTCCAGAGGTGGCTCTGATACTGTCAATGCATGTGGTCAACAAGATTCCAGGAATTTTCAATTCAAAAAACAATGGCTGAAGAATGAACCCCAAAAAAAGAAAAAATATATACAAAAGATATAAGATACAATATGATACACAAAGAATGGGAAACAACCTTGACTTAAACAATGTGTTAGGGATTGTGAAATAGATTTCCTCTGGTTTTCTTTGAGAGTATGAATGCCTTGGACTGCTTTTCTTATCTTCCATCACACAATCATAATACCCATATTTTTCTCATTTTTATCACTGGTATTGCACTATTTAGCAGAGCTACTCAGTGGTACTGGCAGACTGTGCTTTATGGAGTGACAAATTAAGCAGGGAGAGCTGCAGCAGATACTTAAATGTCTGGGTGACTGTATCATTAGCTGGAAATGTTGAGTGTGTAATTAATCTTTCATCAGACCGCTAATAGAGGAGCCATATTTAGAAGCGTGTACAATACGGCCTGCTGATAGTCACACTGTGTGAGGGGGTGACATACGGCAGCGGTGGCCATCCAGCAGCCCCTCATGAACTCACGTGTGGCCCCTCCTGAAGGCCATGTCAGGAAAAAATAAACAGCCATTACAAGGTGGATGAACACAATTGTTAAAAATTGCATTGCCGGGGTCCTTCAAAACCCTTGAAATTCTCTGACAGTGTAGACAGGCACGAGGGCACCCTTGAGCGAGGGGCGTTCATCTCACCAAATGCATAAATCCAGCAGAAATGTAATGTATGTTTGGCAAAAAACAGCTATTCCGTCACTTCCCCCACGCCACCCCCATGTCAAGTGTAAAATGAAAGAGATTCCACATACACATTAAAGTTTGGGTGGATAAAAATGTATTTAAAAATGAGTCAGGTGTTGAAATTCTTAAACACGTTTATTGCAGCCCTTTGACAATGCCACGGGAAATTCTGAAATAAAAGGAATGAATCTAATAAAAATTATATACCTGGGCAGAGCACAGAGCTCAACAGTGAGGGCGTGGAGCATACTGACTGAGCAGCCCTTTGTTAGGAACTCTTCGTTGATGTGACCAAACATCAAAAGGTCTACCCATCTAACATGGACCGTTAAAGAGGGCTCTCTTAATTGAGAAGAGACATGTCATCATCGACACATTTATTAGCTTACATTTTCACATGGTAAGTGTAAGAGAGAGGTGGATGCATAGCATTTTGAATCTAAAAGGTGAAAATTGCATTTTGCTGTAGGTAATATTAAACTTTGAATGTCTGATGTATGAGTGATGAATGGAATTTTACAGAGACATCCATTACATCTTCATAAGCACACAACAGGACTATACTGTGGGAAGGGCTCAGTAAGACTATTGTGTAATACAACATTCATAACCATGTATAAAAAAGTAATAGCCTGTTAATACATCTGATGTAAGATGTTGTATTACATGGCATATTGTTCTGGGTTATTGCACGCTCTTTGGCATTTGATGTCAATGGTAATAAATGACTATAAATGCTCAGTGGTAAAAATGATTATGAATGCAGTCTTAGTAGAGGCAGCACGCACCCAAGCACATCATTCAGTGAGTGGAAAACAAAACAACATTTATAATATTTTCATTGTCATATTTTCCTTCTACATTTATGGATCTGCATATCAATATCAACACCAAAATCCAAGGGGGGCGTCACTCAAGAGCCATTCAGGCACTTGCGTGACGAACATGCCGGTCGAAACCCGTCTTGTTGGTAATTTAGTTCAATATCAGATGCTTGAAAATGTAAATATGAAAAAATGTTTATTCCCTCGAGGCTCAATAAAGGGCTATTTTGAAATAACCTCCTTAATTATTCTGACACACAGAGCCTCTAGAACTGAGATAGTCCACAGAGGAGAAAAAGTTGGCATCACAGGCGCAATTAGGCAGGAAGTGAAACTTTTTTCAGCCTTAGTCTCTCTTCCAACATAAAAGCGTATATCTCAATGAATGCATCTTATTAAAATGTAAAAGTCATTAAGAAACTTAAAAGTCTACTGAGGGAAAAGAAGAGAAGCAAAGAAAGTGAGCGAGAGAGAGTCTTTAATGATTTTTTTTTTTTTTTAGGATTTTGTTTTTATTGACCCAACAGAATATAAAGGTGCCACCTTTTTCTGGGACTCATTTTTCATGATAAAGGCCTCTGACAGCTAACTTTCCCTTATTCAGTAAATCACTGTAGTATGTACAGGTAGTGAAGCTATCTCTTGAATGAGGATGGCTGTACATAATTGTTGTTCAAAGGAGAGCGCTTAGCGTGTGCTTAATTAGCAGAGATGCGCTCCCATATCACTTCGACAAACAGGCTCTTGTAGTCCTGGAACAAAGAGACACTTGGTAGTTCTTAAGATTCCCCTGACAACAACTGAGAAAAAATCTTGATGGCTGAACATCACAGTACCAATTTATTTTTTCATATTTAAATGAAATGTAGATTATATCTACATCCGTAGCTCAGAGTTGACGTTTCATGTTCAGTGTCAGTTTCGATTTGCAAGCAGTCCATTACTAGACTGAAAAGTTGTGCGTCATTGATATAGGACTGCCCTAACATTGAGGCTGGGCGCTGAAATGGGTAAGAGGCAGAAATTTGGGCTGGGTCACTGCTGGGACCGGGGGTGCCCTTGGTGCCTGGGTTTGGGTGGGGGTAGGGAGGTAGGGGGGGTGGGTGCTTTAAGAGAAAGCTGGGGGGAAGTAGCCCTCGACGCTAACCTTTAAAATGGTGACTTTGAAAGATATGAACCACCGCATGTGATAATAAGTCTTTGAAACACAGAAGTCCTCCAAAGACTGGGGGGCGGCGGTGGGTTAATACAAGGAGGCAAAAATAGGACCCACCGGCTTTGCGCTTGAGCATTGGGAGTACAAAATGATGATGGACTGAGTCGCGGGCTGAGAAACAGGCAGACGAACAAAGAACTCTGACACAGCGAGGGCTCAGTGAGGCATCAGCCAACCACCGCTGATTTAAATAGCCTTTGTAACCTGACCTGCTAATTGTTATACATGCCCCGACTCCGCCTCACAATAAACAGGCATAATTCAGGTGTCTCTGTGCAGAATCGTCTGTTCCACTCTCCTGCGTCTGTGCGACTCCGGAGAAACTGGCATGGTTACTCACGGGGTGGGGTTTCCAGAAATGCCCCCAATTGCAAAAGTCATTACACTGAGCAAAACTGTTGTTTCCAGAGGGACTGACATTGATAAATTTATTAATTAGCTCAGTAATTTCAAGGTGCTCTTATGTTAATTGGCCTTAGTAAAGCTCAATGCTACCGAAAAGTAGGTCAGTTTATTTATAAAACAAGTTTTGGGCCGCGGGTTATTTTGCATTGACCTCCACTATGTGCATAGACAACATGGCTTGTAATGTGGCTCCTGTTTTTTTTCCAAACTAAAGAAATTGCTCTCTTGCAAGGTACCAGGGTTCAGCTTTAGAGATGCAAAATAACAGGACTAATAAAAAAGACACTTACAACAAACGAAAGTAGCTCCTGGCTACCTCTTTGTTACATCTTTCTCAATAACCGAACCTTGGAATACATTTATACTAATACAAAATGCTTCACTCATAATTGAACAATACGCCATATGAAATGATTACTGTCAGATTGAACATTCTTCATAAACAATTCACATTGTGTTTTCACTGCTATACTGAACATTATTATCACTACAGTCCCACAAAAGGCAGAGGGTTACACTGCAAATGCTAAATCAATTTAGTATTTCAGCATTATTCAAAGCTGTCATTTTATGGGAATGACTCATTTAGCTGAGTGTTACTGATGTGAGTCTTTGCAAGACATGTTATATCCCTGGCATGCTCTGCCAACACCATGTTCAGCAGCAGATTCAACTGCTTAAAGGAGTCCGTTACTGCCCTGCCCTGAGCACAGGAAACAGATTACTGTGTCATTGATAATTAGTCACACCTCTTACTCAGTAGGAACAAAGAAACATCATGTGACAAAAAATGTTCTGGAATAAAATGTTTTGAGCGTGAACAATATGACTTGCTCCATACAGTATAATTGAGATTAAAGCATGATGTTTTTAAACATTTTTAACCAGAAGAAATGATCCAACATGCACAGTTTCTTCCTGTTATATAATGTCATCTCCCTAATTAAATCAGGGGTATGAATAAATATGCAGGGCAATGGTAGGGCAGTAGGGTTTTGACCTTGTGACCTCAGGGGATTCATGGCTGGCAGTCGAAGCCCTAGGTGGGACATGGCAAAGGTTATTTTTGGATTTTCCTGCATTGCCATCGTAAAGACCAAGCTATGCAAATAGCTTCTTTAATTTATGTGTAATGTCAGCAGCATGGTGTCCTGGAAAGACCGTCTGCCAGCAGATAAATAATAATAACGATGGAAGCGATGGCTCTGACAAGCATGTTGCAGTGCGGACCGTAAAGATTAATCATCGTAAATTCACGGTTTGGTTACCATTATTTTCAGTTCATTATCAGGGTTTATGTTGGCCCGACTGATACCGGGATGATGCGCACAGGGATCACTCCCAGTAAACACAGCATTTTGTGCCTCAAACGATTCTGCTAAACAGTTGTTACGCCTTGAGTGCGAGTATTAGCATCCTCTATTGCAAACCCCCTAATCCCACTGGTAATTTAAGTCCTTGTGATCTCGGAATGTGGTGTGTATGAATGATAAAATCATGGTGAGGTGTAAATAGGCATCCGCACGCGCTTGCAAGTTTGGCGTATTGATATCGGTTGCGAAGGGCGACCATTGTTTTTAATCTTAACATCTAATTGTTTTACATTGGATCATGGTAATTGCCAGTTTCCACGGGCAGACACATTACATGCCATTTCCCATTGTCCTTGGAGGCTGGGAGGGATACTGGCAGGAATTTTAATATGGCTACTCTAGGCATACTGTATGGCATACAGGTGTCACATTACCGCATGATATCATAATCTAACATATCTGTCTGATGTGGTATCTTAGCAACATGTCCACTCTCCACCCAGCTCCATTCTTTACACTGCATTCATTACTTGCCTAGCAGACACCTTCATTCAGACTCACAGTGCTTACATATTGTTCATTTATAGACCGGGGTATTTACTGAAGCACTGCAGCATAACTACCTTGCTCAAGGGTACAACAGCAGCAACCCTCCTGAGAACTGAACCGATAACCTTAGTGTTATGTAACAGTGTCCCTATCGCCTGTCCCAAATCCCAAATCCCCATTCCTATCCCCAAACAGCGCTGGAGGGTGACTTCCCCCTGCTTAAACAGGTTCCCCAGTGCTGCGATGACAATAGACGCTGAAGGAGAAATATGCAGAAAGCTGAAGAGCGGTCAGGCATGTAATGCACCACTTAATGAATTGTAATGGAAATAGTCTGTAATTATATCAATAATTGCCTGTTCGCTGGCGCCCACGTACTGTTAGATGCATGGCTGTTTTTATGGGTGAGACCAGGACTCTGGTATTGAAAAGATATGAAGACCAGCCATAGTCAAATAACAACACGTTAACACATTTTGTAGATTTAAGGTTACTTTGCTTTATTATTTTTTTTTAACTCTTTCAGCTTAGTTCAACATAAATCTCAGTTTACACTAACTGACTCATGCACAAGTCCAATTATTCAACATATAAACTGTGTTTTGTTGTTGTGGTTGTTGTTTTTGAAAAAAAAAAAAAAAAAACACTAACTCTGGCGGCATTCATTATGGAGTCTGCAGACACTAATACAACACTTTCACACCAGGTTCACATGCAAATGGTTCACATCCAAAATAACTTTTTATTCAGTTTAGGTTTGCTTCATTTCACACCATGGAAATTCAATCAAACCTCAATTCATTGAACTGCAAATGAATTTGTGTTCGTTTGCTTAGCCCATTCTTACAGGCAGACCAGAATCCCACCAGTTTCACACTGTGGCTTTTATAAAGTACTCTCTGCTTTCTTGCCATTTACCTCCTGTGGAAGATCTATGTGCTGAGCTCTTGCTTTTTGTGTTCAGTAGTTTCACCAATTAGCTGCAGTAGACACAGAAGAGAAAAGAGTGTTGCATCTACCTGCACAAGACACTGTCTTTTTTTTTAAGGATCTACAAGGAACATCAGGAAATATGAGGGAGGTGCCTGAAGTCTATAGTTGCCCTCTCTGTGCAAATGATTTCCACCGAAACCAGAACATGGTTGCTTTTCAGTTGCGCAAATGTATGGCACATCTACTTCAGCCCCAAAAGTTCAGATTGATTGTTTTGACACCATGATGCCAGGAACCAGGAGGCTACATGTAGAGCAATTTTATATCAATGTTGTCCTTCAAAACCAGTTTGCTGAGCCACCTATAAGTAAAAAATAATGAAGTTATTAATATAATTGACAAACGATGTGTGATTTAATTATTTATTATTCAATAACTTAAATAACAGTGATAGTTATTAAATTAGTGCTATTATTAAATAAGAATTGCTTGGATAATCTCTGTGCTCTGATTGAATAAACTTTAACTTGGATCATGCTCTACATTTCTACACAAGCAGAGTGTGAACTGACAAACTGCATCCATGCATAATAGTATGGGCGGTAGACAATGTACAGTACTAACACTGATTACATCCTGGTTTGATTACATCACTCTCTGAGGTTTCACATATAGTTCCAAACAAACTGAATAGCACATCTATTCAAATTAAAAAGTCAAACTATGTGCGGCAGTGCCCTCAGAGTGGCATTTAAAAGTGATTTCTCCTCACAAGAACACAGAAGCTGGTAACTCCAGCACGGGGAGTGACATGACAGCATTTGTGTTTTTGGTATTCATTTGAGGAATATTAACAAGAGTATTCGTAAGGCGATGGTATTGCCTACAATCACATTAGCATTTTCTATAAAAGAAATTCTTGTCACTAGAAAACGAGTGCCCTTTCACTTCTGACGGAAAATATTTTTATCCCTCTGTCAGCTCACTAAGAAGAAACAGTCAGAATTAAAATGTTAATTATTTATACATGAACTTCCCTTCTTTTTTAAAAAAAAATTCATTACCATTAGAGGCGGTTGAGCCTTTTTGTGTTACCCTGTAAGGGGCGGGCACACTTCCACAGAGGGTGCCTCAGAACATGATAGGATTAAGTGGGAGCCGAGGGAACCGGGCGGATCGCGGGGGTTCGGGGAACGCGGAAACAGCGACTCCAGACGCTCCAGTGGTGCTGCTGGAGGAAGGGGGTGGGGGGGTGGGGGGGTGGGTTGGGTACCGCGGCTCTGAGTTAACTCCGCGCCTTTGATGAGCCCGGCTCTCTGCGCCCTGCCAGCTGGTCTCCCCGCGCAGACGAGCTGATAGCGACGCGGGTTCATTTCTACAGGCGGCCTCAGCCGGTAATGAGCTCATTAAAATAATCAAATCTGGCGATGAGGTATGACCAAAATGTGAACTGCAGGGAACCTCTGAATCCCCCTGCCTCCAATTTATGACAAATTGTAAAAAGAACATCATGTACTTCAGTGTGGCGCAGCGGTTACAGGTCTGGGCTTGTAACCAGAAAGCTAAAGGCTTGAGTCCTGGGGGGGCCTTCCTGTTTGACCTTTTGAGCATGGTTTCTCTCCAGTAAGTATCCAGGTGTGTAAATGCATAAAGTACAAAATGCAAGCTATGGAAGAATCCCTGGGTAAGAGCATCTGGTAGGCCAGTGTTTCCAGCTTCTGGTCCTCTGGGCACACTGAGGTATGATTTTAGGTCCAAGTTCTGTGTAATTAATTAGATATGATAGTGCTGTTGATTGAATACCAATCTGGATTAGACATCACTTGACTTTTATCAGCTTTAAGTCCTTGGAGAGACAAATGTGCTGTCAAAGGTATTTGTGCTGACAGAAAGATACAATTAAAGGTGTTTATTCTACATATTTTTGTTGATTATTCGGCCCTTAAGGTCGGGGCAGCTGTCAGAGTTAGGATTAATTTGGCTTTCAATTAATTGCCCCAGACAGTTAATTAAAGAAATAGCTAGTTAATCATAATTACGTTGAACACTTATCAGCATTACTAATTCGTTCAATGTTGACAAACGCAGCAATCACACAACACACTTCATTGATGTCAAGTGTCAAGTAATTTCAAAACAAGATTCAATTAACAACTCAATCAAACCTAACTATTTAAGAGCTCATTTAAAACAAAATAAATAAGTATTTCAAAACGTGCCCCCAGGACCAGAGCTGCGAATAACCATCCAAACAAACAGTTTAGCTGAATCAATTTGGTGTAGACGTTTGTGAGGAGTAGAGCTGACCAAGATTCTGGCTTCATTTCACTGCTGTAGACAAAAAAGTCAGTCTGATGGGCCTAAAAACTCTGCCAAGGTTTTTGGAGGGAAATCAACACCCCCCATCTGCGTTATTACAAATCAAGACCTTAATGCAGGCATACATCACCGGGGGGACAGAGAGGGCAAAGCATTCACTTCACAATTACTTCAAGGTGATGCGGAGCATGCCAGATGAAGGTGTCCTCTGATAGACATTTCATTTGTTCTGACTGAATACAAAAGGAAGGGGGCTGGAATCTTTCAGCCTTCATGCAAGAGGAGTCAGAATGATTGACGTCTCCACCACATGAGCCTGAGGACGTCAAAGGCCCTGATGACAAGGCCACCTTTCCACCCATTTCTCCTCGTGTGATTGATGCCAACGCTTGTCCACGGTGACGGGAAAAAGTTTCATTTTGCCGCGCTCTCAGGCCTGGCGCCGAAGATGGCAGAGGTAATGTCGGCTGCTGCAGTCCGAGCTTCAAGATTCTCCAAGGAAGCAACGGCAAACCGTTTTCAAAGAGCACTATGGCTAGCTGTGTTTTGCCCTTTTCAGCCTTCTCCGTCACCACCATACTGTTACAATAACCATAAGTCTCAAGCATATGCGTATGCACGCTAAGCATTTGTGAACGTGTCATGTGCTAGTGATGTCAGAAAAGCTTAGGCACTTGAGAGACTCTATTTTATAAACTGAAGACTATCATACGAAACTCTATTCTGTGTGCGCATGAGAGGTTTTACAAAAACACCGCACTGACTTTGAGCAGCCCCTGACGCTCGGACGGCACAGGGATGCGGTCCTCTTGACAAGCAGGGCGTGTTGCTTCCCTCCTCTGTTTTTTCCCCTGCCTGACTCAAAGCAGGCTGGACGCAGAGCGAGCGGAATCACCCCGTCACCTGTGCGATGCTACCCCTGCCTAATGAGGCAATGCGGCACCTCTGCATCAGTCATTTGAGGATATCACGGCCATGTCGCAGAGGTGTCATGCCATCTCAAGTGTGAATGAAATATGAAAAACCCTGTTCAGCTTTGTAGAAAGCACCATCTCGGATTCACAGTGAAGATGCAGAGGCTCGGTAGGCTGTAAATAATTTAGTGGGGCACAGTATGGAATGTTACTAACAACAAGTACCTATGGCCCAGTAACCCTCGTCTCTTGACCCACCCATGAAAATGGAAAGGAAAACACAGACATATTGGAAAAAATAAAATTTGATATTCAAACCAGCATTTTGTTCTGTCAAACTTTGATTGTAAAGAGGGTTTGCCATGTTTTTGATCAAGTATATGGAGCTCAAAGGTATAACAATTGCCCTTACAATAGAGATCAAAATGGCACACAGTGAAATTGAAATAATATTTATTACTGATGCCAATATAAAGCAACCCAGCCTTGCACACCATTGGCTAGCCTGCCAGCCAAGCATTTTAACATTTATTTGGCCATTTAGTTAGCTATGCAAGCTTATTTTCTGAATGCATGAGCAGCTGTCCACTCTGGATGTCAGGACTGCAATGTCTGTGCAGTTCTGTATGGGAAAGTATTGGTTCACCATACTGTTTCTTCCTGTTGGCATTTGCCTATCATCAGCAGCTAAACATTTCTTGAGAACGCTGTAGATAAAGGGATACATTAAGACATGGCTCTCAATAAACTGTTTTAATATTTATTTTTTTATATTGGTATATTGGTATCCCTCTTATTGTTGATGAATTAATCGCAGCACAAATAAAGAAATGTCTTATTTGAGTTATGCGGGAGAACCTCACTTAAGTGAATCTGTAAAGAACAGATTTGGTGCCACCATGGTACAGGAGTTCATCTGTGAGCTAATGATTATAACAGGGGGCCAGTAATTTGATCTGGAGCATGCTAGGGATGCCTTCTTGAATCTATGTGAACACCAACTGATATTACTGTAAGAGTGTAAACATATGTAAATTAATATGCATATGCTGTAACAGAAGTCATTTCTTTTCCAGAAGCTACAGCTCAGTTGAGCTGTTGTAATTAGACAGTTATGTGGGCTGCTGTTAGTGACATTATGTCAGTAATGTCAGTCCTGCAATGCAATTCTTAAATTCAAACAAAGATTACAACTCACTCACTCACATTTCATAACACACACTAACAGTTTTATATTAAAAAAGGATTTTAAATAACTCTCACTATCCTATATGTAGCTGTTGTGAATTTATAGCACGACACTGAGAATACCCCCATCCTTCCCAAAAAAGAAACAAAAAACAAATCAGTCATTAATTATCAATTAATCAAACTGATGCCAAAATAGTTTCTTCACTATCCAAAATCCATGTACCTGATGTTTTGAAAACCGTATGTACAATGGAAACAGTTGATTTTGAAGGTTGGTATTTTATAATGACCTATTACCAATAGTCATTAGACAAGTTCTGGCCATAGCTAGCAGGCTTGTGCCATTGGTACAGATGGATCATGCCAGCAGGATGGGGCAGGCCCTGAATGGCTTTATGACTTAAGAGAAAAAAAATTCACAAATGATTTGAAAGTGAGCTGGGAGCCAGCACAGCTGGTATAAAATGGGTGAGATACGATCATTAAACCTGACCTTAGAAAACCTTAAACCACAGAGAGGACTCAAGCGGCCAAGTTTCGAAAGATTCGGATACCTAGGGGTTTTTTAACAAAGACTCGGAGCGAAGACCCAGAAGGATCATGGACGTCATACATGGAGGTTATAATGAGTGGCGGATGCACCAATAAATCTGGCAAAAATCGAGCTTTGATTCAAAACAAACAGGGAACTGACGCATTTTATGGTGAAAAGAAGGCATTAACCGGATGTGCGACGACAGATGGGTGTTCATTACGAAGCCGGGAAAAAAAAACGCCAATTAAGCAACATTTGTTTCAGTATAAGTAACAGAAATCTGAGCCTGATTGGTGTGTTTCTGTAGAACTGGTCATCTGGTATTGAATAAACTGTATAAGTAAAGGGGTTTAATCTTCCACTGCCTTAGAATATGAGGTTTGAGAATTTTGTATATCTTTTGCATTAAACTGCTGCTATGTTTCATGTGTTAAGTTGTGCGCTAAACATGAAAACAAAGAATGCCCACTTAAAACATAAGTGTATAAAGGTCGCATCTGTATAAAGTGGTGGACTGAAGATAGAGGGCTGCTCCAATTTGTCTTTCTTCTTTTTTTAAGGGTGAATGGTTTTGATATGAAGAAGTTTGGAGATTTTTTTTGTCCTTCCTTGAGGTGTGAGGGCTCAGCAGCCCAAGGGTAACTTGGTGTATTCATTATACAAGTGTTTCTAACTCCCCGCCAGGGGAGACTTCAACTGTTCCGCCCGTCTGAAACAGAAGAATCCGAAAAGAAGAGTATTCTCACTCTGCTTCCAGCATTGGCCTACTCAGAGTACAATGTCATATCAACCATGATAAGACTGGCAGTTTTCTTAACTATGACAGCAACACATCAGGAGGGGAGAACATGAAAATGCAAGATAAGCTAGTAAATATTTTAGGCTCCCAATGGCTAACAACATAGTACAACAACAGAGGTAAGTTGAATCCAAATGTATTCAGGCTTCTTCATGAAGGAGCTGGAGGCAATTAAGGCAGTGTTTCTCAATCCTACTCCTGGAGGCCCACTGTCGTGCATATCTTCCATCTATCCTTGCTCCAAGCACACCTGATTAGTATGATTAACATGCTCTTGATTAAATCAGGTGTGCTCAGCTAATCAAAAGTGCCAGTGATGAGTTCAGTCAGGTAGGTAGAGCAGGGAAAGATGGAAAACGTGCAGAGCAGGGGGCCCCCAGGAGCAGGACTGAGAATCAGTGAATTAAGCCTTTGAGGAGGTGGTGACGCACTGGACACAGAGGCAGAATGCACAAGGAGGCCTTCACAGGGTCATGGCTGCCTCTGAGTATCGTCTAGCTGTGTCTGATCCCCACAGGAATTCTGGGAAGGGGAGAAGGCCAGGTGACGCCTGGGGCATAGGGGGTGGAGGGGGTGGGAGACCAGTGGAGAATAAATGAAGGACCCGCAGAGTGTGAGCAGTAAGGGGTCAGAGGGTCCCCGGCGTCAGGCCGCCCCACCTGCGCCGGCTGACACATGACAGCGAGTCACCTCCCGCCCCCGCGGGCGCGTCGCCCCCCTCTGTCTGTCCGCTCCCTGTCGCTCCGCTGCTCCTCGCTCTCCCCCGGGGCGCGCTGACAGACTGCTGCTCCAGGCAGGGTTCACTGCACCCATCTGACGGCTCTGTCTTTCTGTCCTGCAGGAAAACAGCCGGGGCTCCCCTGGGTCTGAGACACACACACACACACACACACACACACACTCACTCACTCACTCACTCACTCACTCACACACACACACTCACTCACACACACACACACACACACACACACACACACTCACATACACACACATACACACTCACACACTCACTCACACACACGCACTCAAACACACATACATACACACACACGCGCGCACCTCTCCACTCACACGTCTTCAGCTCCTCAGCAGAGCACGGGGGGCGGAGACACGCTCGGCGGGCTTGAGCCCTGGTGTCGGGAGAGGGGATGGAGGAGGGCGAGAGCGAGAGCGCTCACCCTCCACGTCCTCGACATCGGCCCCAGTGCTTACACCGCGCCGCCCGGGGGCCCCGCCTGTCGGGGCACCTGTCCATCGCCCGCCCCCCGCGCCCGTGCAGCGGTTGAACTTTAAATTGAACTTCAAAGCAGGAGCCAGATTGAGTGCTGTGTGAAGCGAGCTCCCAGGAGGAATCAGAGCTCAGTGGAGAGAAAGCAAAAGAGGGAGGAAGAGAGGGGGGTGAGAGAGAAAGAAAGAGAGAGAAAGAATGAAAGAGCATGATAAAGACAAGCAGAGAGAAGGAGATAAGAGGAGAGGAACAAAGAGTGCAATGGACGCATGTCCCAGATTCACCTGTTTCACACTGCCAGAGCTCCCTGCTGATAACAACAAAGAAGCCTTAGTTTTCCACTACCAAGGAGCACCATGTTCATGACCCATGCACATTTGCACGTAATTAATGCTGGAAGAGTCCGTGATTGGTTGGGTGCCTATTTAAAGTCACCTAGAGTTCTCCTGTGAGAAACTAAAACCCGGGGAAAGGATTTGGTTGGACGTGCCAAGCATTTATAAACACAGGAGCACATCTAAAAGGAGCTTTTAATCAATTTAAGCACTTTTGAACTTATAAATCATTTTTCAGAATCACAGTCAGAGCTCACTTTTATAATCAGCTAACTATTATAACAGATAATCAATGTAGAACCAATATATACAGCTCATAAATTAATCAATTTGATTTAAAGTGGGGTAAAATGAATATTTTATCAAATTTATAATGTACAATATTGTACATTTAAAGCTGCAAATGTATGTGGATGAGTTCTGAGCAGACAGAAAACACAATGAACGTCTCCCCTTATACTATGCAGTCAAAGTGGGCCATCATGGCAAAAGCATTGACATCTTTAGCTGCAGAGTTTGTCTGACTTTGGGTTTGTGGACTTTAGAATCAACCCTTGAAACCATGGGGCCCACTGAAGGAAACCAGCTGTGACCAAATATCTGTCATAGCTCCCAATCCCTGTCACAATGGAAAGTAATCACAAGAGTGCCATTTCTGTATGCTTGTTTGAGGAGGAGATATGGCAGGGAAATGAGAGCATGTCTTCCGGGACCACATGAATCAGCAACTTGCATATTGAGAGAGGAAGGTCACTGCTAAATTTTCTACAGTAAGGGTATGTGGGCAGATTGTCTTAACAGCCATACGTCAGCTAGTTATTAGATGCTTATGTAGCTAGAGCCTCAAGACAGCACACATCTACTGCTGACCCAAGAGGGCATCTATTAACATGTCTTGACAGGGGCTACAGTTTTTCGCCGGTAGCCGGGTCTGCCTTACACAGATTATACATTCAGAGTCCAGTCACTGGGTCCTGCTTAAAGCACACCTTAGGGATCCGGTCACTGGGCCCACCACATACAAATTGCACACTCAGGCTCCTCTCACTGGGTCTGCAGTAGTAGGCTGCTTTATGGTGTTGTTGGACAAGTCACAAGATCCTAAAGCAAAGAATGTCCTCTCGCCCTTCTACATATTGCAAGGTTGCAATATTACAGCGTTATGGTTTCTTGTAAGGCCAAAAGACACTTTTGCTGACAACAGCAAGAAATGGCACCCGGGACATGAATTGTATATCCTGCTTGTAAAGTTATTCTGCTAGTTTCCCAAAGAGTCTCTGACTGAGACTCGCCAGTTACCGCTCTAAGTAACTTCACAAGCAATCTACCAGAATAACTGAATATTCATTGAGCTTCAACCATTTATTGTCCAAACAGCAAGCATTAACACCTGTGCTGGTCATAACATTTCTACATAAATATGGGGTGGATGTTGATGGCTTTGGTAAATGTGTATGAATACGCAATGGACATAATGGACTCGGTGCACAGTCCTGTCCCTCATTTAGCTTGCATGTCCCAGTTACACAGATAAGTATGAAGAATTGCATATGTATTGAGGACAGAGGCGCACAATCATCCTATCCCAGATGTAGTTCTTAAATATGAATTTCACCCATTACAACTGGTTGGCAGATCCCACACAAGTATTTGTGGGCCTTTATCTGAACGAAACGCTCACACAAACCATCAGTAATTCCACCCCCAAAGTCTTCTTTCATAACCTGATGAAACGCCAGTGCGCTGCCATCCTTGAATATTTATCAGGATATTTTATCAACAAAAGCCACAGATTTGCTTCACAGGGCAAAACATGCCCTCGTTAGCAAGCAACAAGAGCTACTGAAATCGTGATGTCAAGGTGAAGGAAACCTGGCGCAGACCCAGGCACATGGAAATTCTAGTGGCCCGCGTACAGCAGTTATTACTGTAGCTTGCTGCAGGTGGGCTGACATTGGCCGGTGCATGATGTGACTGGGCTCCTCCACAGCAGCCACTACAATAGAATATGGACTAAAACTGAACTAGATGCAAAGCTGGCCTGTTGTGATGTGACCTACCTTCAATGCCAAATAAGCATGTCGGGGGAAACTGAAGAGAATGTACTAGTCAAAATACCAAATCGGTGCAGGGAAATGGCAAGAGTAAGCAAAAGCATGAGCGTCAGATACGCTTCTCTCTCACTTGGGCCCCTGACAGATACTGTGAGGCAGACATCGGATATGTATTTGCCATTGAATATTTAACTTGGTCAAGACGTTTAATAGTTGATCACAATCTTTTCCTTGGGCAATTTTAAGGGAAAAAATGTATTCATCCAGAAATCAACAAGAATCCATTAAGAATATATTCTAAGGGCATCTTCATTTTATCATAAACTGCTAAAGTGTTTCACTATTTAATAGTGAAGTGTTTTTACAGATATACAGATGACATTTTTTTCTGTTGGGGTTTGATAAAATCTGTTGTGAAGGGGTATGTAAAATGTAATATACATATAGTACAAATGTAAACTTTATGAACAAAATCTACATCCAACTATTATTTCCCAGTCTGAGTCTCTGCTATGACATAATATTCATTTATTGACACTCTAAATTTCTATATTATTATAATAAGCATGTGTCAACACGTGTCAACATAGTTTTAGAGATGTGGTTTTAGAGGTGTTGAAGGAATCCCTTTGGACGACACATGCGCCGCAAAATAGCAGCACAGACCTAACCCTAATCCCTAATCCATTTTCGGGTATTTGCCTCAAGAATAACAAAAGTCAATATTTCACTGTAATGCAAAATCCTCACCCTCAGCCATTTTTTTCCACTTCCCACACCATGCTGCTTGTGAATTGGCTAATTTGATTGCAGAGGGTCTGTCATTGTTCCTCTCCCAGATGCACATCCTTATCTGCGCCTTCCCTGTCTAATGCGGAATTATCAAGTACGGTGTGTTCCATTTTGCCCCTGCTCGTGTGTTTCGGGCGATAGACTGCTGTTAATGTGCAGTGTCACAGTTAATTAATCCTCAAATCCCTGTCCATATGAATAATTATGAAAAGGAAAAAAAATGGATAATTAAAATTGTTGGCTCAGTTTGTAATAAAACTGTTTCTAATATGAAAAGGCTGTGAATGTAGTAATGCACTTAGTAACCTCAATTTCATAAAGTTGATTGGTGTGCTGAATAGTTTCAATATTATTACAGTGCTTGTTGTTGTTATAACTAACTGCTCTGTAACACTTGAGGTATGACAATATTCACAGTATTAACCAAATATTTCAGCTGAAGGCCAAGAGAATGGCAATTAACACGGATTAAAAATATTGCCGGTTTGAAACAGGAAACCACACTGTTAGGGATAAAACTTGGTTTTCCAGGGAAAAATGAGACATGGAAGTTATTGTAAATATCAAATAAATATCAAGAGTATTACTTAATACATGACCAACAAGAAAAGAACACTGAGGGCAGTTAAAATGTGCTGTTCAGACTGTTACGTTTTTGGAGAAGGTAAAAGATTATGAGGTTGCACAGCCCTAATGCAGATGAGCAGGCAGTGCCACCGCTGACAAAGGAGTGAAGACAAAGATCAAAGATGTGAGCGAAGAGGATGAGGAAGAATGAACACTCAGAGACAGCCTGCTAGCGTATGACCTCAGCAGATGAGAGCGTGCATAAGACAATATGACAGAATGAAGACAAAGAGGAAAAGTGTATGTATTTCGGTGTCTGATTGTGATTCTTATATAGCCTGTTATTTTTATTCAACAAAACAGCTACCTTATTTTTTATGAGTACAGCCTTTGGCTATTTTTGGGTGAATTAAGATAAAACTTCAACCGGTTCCAACCAGCTAGGCCTTCATTTTGACAGAACTCTTGTCATACTGAGTTTTATTTCAGTATCAGTATCAGCAGGAGTCAAGCACAGATGTTGATCAATAGAATTGTTGAGTTTTGTTTTTTTGTTTGTTTTTTGGTTGTGTTTTTTTTTTCATTTTTTCTGTGACAAACAGAAAAACACATTTGGAACACATTGGAACACATTTAAATGTGCCTTTTTTTAAAAAGCTCATAAGATAGCCACTTTAAAAGGTGATTATTTTATTTCGCATTTAAATGTGAACAAACTTCACAAACTGTTCTGGAAGTTTTGCAGATGACAAGAAAATGCTTTCGTTTTACTCTTTTTGGCAGAGAAACGTACCGTTCAGCAAATGTGTTTTTTTTACGTGATCAAGAAAGACTGAAACCGACAATGTAAAATTCATGAAACATTTACGACAGATAATGCCGTTTTAATGACCTGCACATCTGTGGACTTCTGTCATCCCTCCAACCCAAAGTCTAAACCAAAAGATAAGACTTGGCTGTGGCCCTCAAGCAGTTGGTCATCGTGTCCCGTGAGGAGGCTTCTCTGCTCTGGACGAGAATGGCCACACTCCAGCAGGCTTCCCAGCCCTCTTACCCCATAACACTGCCAGAGCCGGGGAGAGAAGCTAAATTGGTTTAAAGACTTCAAGACATTAGTCACCGGAATCCAGTGGCTGTGAGCCTGGATAGGAGGAAGGCATTCAGTTTGACCTCAAAGACCTTGACTGATTAATCCCGTACCATGATATGACAACAAAATGGCTACTTTTAATTTTAAGGGAACCTGGAGGGCAACGATTCATCTGAAGTAATAGCACAACGATACAGCAGACATTGTTACTGGTATGTATGATGTGTTTTGAGGGATTTTCTTCAAACACAGGAAGGAGCCGTGCTGGTGTTTTTGAGGTTTTTTTTTTTTTCTTTTTGGTTTCTGTTATCAACATGTCTGCCAAACCATGCTACCAATCCTTTTACCTCCGCACAGTGTTGTGAAAGTCTAAATGTTTCATGCAAATTGTTGCTAGACTGTTAATGCCACCCATATATTTCTTTTCTTTCATTTATTTGACAGGGACAATTTTCAGCATGAAAGAACATGCCTTCTGTGTGTTGTACCGCAGCTGGCTACACAGCGAATTTTCATCTGTGGTCCCTCGGCAGGTTAAGGATAAAGTGCAAAACAAAACATTTAGACAGAATCGTTTTGCATATGGGAAAGTGAGTGCATAAAGTAGTTTCAGGATTAGAGCTTACTTGTAAAAGCAAATACAAGAAATTCTGGTTATTTATCTTAACAGACAAGGCAGTCCAGAGGTTTGTGGCTCTTTCTGAAAAAGCCGTCTGGCTTGAGTTAGACTATCTATCACACACTACAGTCACCTCCTCTAATAGTCCCTGTGGCTGAAGCATTCCTTTAATTTCCGATGCTGAATTTTAAAAATGCAGCAGTTCTTAAACCTATCATTATTATAACAGCACCAGTAATGATTATTTGCTTTTCTGTCCAATGTGTTCAATGTTTGTTTGTTTATTTTTTTAACGAGTATGGATAGGCCTTAAATGTGTTATATTCCTGTGGATTAAGATAATTAAAACAAGGTAATTGAAGGCATGAGCTTGGCTGAATCATGACTTTTAATAAATCTAAAATTTATCACATTCAACTTTTTAGGGTTTCTCTGGAGATTGTAATCCAGAATTATGTAATATTATATAGATATTTAAAATGTTTCATAATCTTGATTTTATGCATTTCAAGTGGGTGAACTTCAGTTTGCTTCAATTTAGATGGAAATAAGAATCGTTCAGTCATCTTCATGCATCCATAGCTACGGTTAGTTCTGATACACCGTGTTGTTGGCTTTTAGCATGCAAGTTGGCAAGTCTGCGATCTGCATACATTTGCAGCATATTTACATATCCATTTACATAGCCCATAACTAAACCGGAGTTAGCGGGAATGTAAGTGATCTCTACCAGGGTGTTTCCTGCCTATTTCCATTCCCGACAGCCCATCTAGGAGTTTTGTCTTACCGCCTGCTGGGAAAATCACAGAAAGTGCTGCCAAGAGCCCATAATTCAGTCATTTTTTAAATTTTATGATCATTACAATACAAACTTTTCGGTTCAGTATCTGTGTCTTTCCAGAGGAAAGGGGTGGGGGAGCCTGACCATATGCTGGAAAGATGATAAAAGTAGAGGTGACCCTGGAGTGACAGGAGGTTCCCATTTTTCAAAACCAGGCCTCCCTGTTTTGCATGTCAGTCACAGGAGTGAGACAGGAATGTGCATGCTGTGAGCTGTACAGCATGGCAATTGCAGCAAAGATATCACAGCTAGTTTACACAACCCTTGTGTGTACAATGGTCAAAGTGCACTCCCACCCTCCGGGACTGGTAGTGTGGAAAAAAAGCAGAGAAGGAAAGGGGGCACGTGGCTCCTCTCTCCTCTCTCCTCTACAGTATGTACCCTGAATAGGGAAGGAAGCATCAAAGCCGATCTCTTACCTCATCCAGAGTTCAATGTGTCCAAAGAAATGATTGATGTCCATTTAGCGAGGCACGCGTGCAGAGATTCAATTTAAACAGCAAACTGGTAACTTTGAGAGCTCACAGCACATGTAGCTAAAAATAGTTGTTTATTTGATGTGCTAAGTCATCGAATCTTTCCTCCAATAATGCTTTGCAGGCAACATTAGAGTCCCAAAGTAAAATTTATTTGTATCAAGGGACAAAAATATTTCCGTATTTAATGTCATACACTACCCACAAAGGTATGCTCGCTCTGTCTTTTAGATTCAGACTGCGTAGACTGTGGAATGGCCAATTTCTCAGCTGCATCTCTTTGGTTGGATTTAAGATGACTGTGGTAAGACTCAAGAGGGTAGTGTCTAGTATTGGCAGATAGTGTTTCTTTATTTGCCATGTTGACTTAGCATACCTGAAGAACTTGTTTAAACTTGCTTTTACATGTTACATGCTACAGTGATCACTGCAAGATTCAGTGTATTCAAATTAATTTTTTTTTTCAATAATTATATGCCATGTGTTATATTTGATTGAGTCCTTTTACAAAAAGCTTATAATAAGCAGATTTGTGTCTTACAATCCCACTATTTAAACAGCATTAATGTAGGAATGATTCTGTCCAAGTGTTTTTACTCCCTATATGCAGGTGATTCTTTTGTCAGTATCTCTGATAAATGGAGTGCACTGTATTTTTGGCCTGGCATTGTGTTCTGTATTGCACTCAAAAACTCAGCCTGAGAAACCTAGTTTAAACAGAGCACAAAGGCTTGTGCCATTAATTCCACAAAACTGAAGAGGGAACATTTATTTTTAAACTGAGAAACCTAGTGTTCTCCAGATTTCTCAGAATAACTATGAAACCCTGAAAAATAAGCAAACAAGGCGAAGCTTAGGCTCTGAAATACGAAATGTGAATGAGCTGCACTGCATTTAAAAGACATTGGCACCTTGTTATATTTAATCTTACAAGACTGTTGCCTTCCTTTATTTAGATTATCTGCATATGTCCACATTTAATCTGCCATCTATCGATGTCATTCAGTGACTTAAAACTGTACTTCCATTACTTTTCTCCAGACTGCAATATTGAAAAGTAACATTTGTAAATGGAAAAAACTTACCCTGAACCAGAATACTTCTGAGTGGGTCTAATCCCCATTAAGCATGCAGGAGCACTCCATGTAAAAACTAACTTTTTAATCTGCAAGCATTTATCCCAGGCACAACCTTTTAGTAGCAGAGACTGTGGGAAAAGAGGTTTTGAAGTCAGAGCATCGGTTAAAATCCTGTCATCTACATGCTTGTATTGGTAGGCTATTCTCATAATGAAAAAGAGCTACTTCTCATTAAATGATTCTGAAAAGCAAGATGCAAAGTATCACATTTATGCAGCTTTCTACAGTGTTTTTTTTTTTATGTGATAGCCTGTCGTAGAGTGCAGGCCGTTGCACAGACTATGAGGCATCGTCCCACGATTTCCCTTTGTAACAAATATCCCCTGTTGAATGGTCAGGGCAGTTTTGAGCTCAGGAGTGGACAATATTTCTCCCGCCGTATTCTGTGGCAAAAACACATAATGCTTCAGGTCCAAGATACTATAACAGTGTCTTGTGCTTTCACAACCATGCCTTTAAATTTTAAAACATCTCCTCCTCTGGGCAAAGTTCTAGGTTTATCAGCATAAAATAGGCAGCTCTGTGATGTATTTTATCTCTGTTCATGGTGGCAAATACTGCTGCGATGCCAGTTACACCACGTTATTGGCAATCAAAATCAGGCCCTTTGCTTGTTCGTGGGCATTGGTTTGGAGAAGACACTGCTAAGACCCACGAATGTTCACAGGATACATCATTATAATCGACAGTGTCAGCTCTCAGCCATTCAGACAATATGAAGATCGGTGGATGTGTGCCATGCCTTCAGTGAATTGATTTCCTTGCCTGGAAAATTTTGTTGCATTATTCGAAAGAAAACATACAAGCCTGTGGGAAGAACAGAAACAAGCTCATCTTTTTAGTGTCTCCCTGAAATTACCCAGGGGTCCATGTCCCCGCCATCACAGCACCCGCAAGCTGTGTGTGTAAGGATATAAGAAGCAAAGAATGCCATGGAGGGGGGTGAGGGGATGTGAGTTCACCTAAGATAGCTGATGTAGTCTGATGTGGTTCCCTGTAACAAGGGGGGTGACCGTTGCTCCACGTTTTGCTTGTGTTATTAACCACTGGCAAAGATATCTCAAAATGTAATAAGCAATTTAGGAGACAGAGCTTGGAATGGTACATTTTTTATTGAAATGCAGGCTAGTGCCTTCCTTCAGTGGAACAAACTGAAACAAATGCCGAAAGATCTCGGTTTTGGTGTCACAGTCACAAGCTGGAAGATAAATAAAACAGACTCGCAGAGGAATGGAAAGCACAGTTTCAGGTGAACCCTAATTTGTGACTATGATTTTAGTGGCAGACATTCATCATTTCCACTTCCACTGTGTATATTCACTGCAGGTAAGTACCACTACTAAGTCTTCAGTTAAATGACATTGACCACATTAAAAATGCGCTTACAATTGTACAAATACATTTTAACATAGTCTTTTTCATACATATAGAGAAAATACACACTAAAACTAGATTTTTGCAATGACGTCTTGAAAATCATTCTTGCAGTGATTCCAGTGTATGTAAATAAAGTGTAAAACTATAGTTTTAATGCGTGCTCATAATGACAAACATAACTTTTTGACTTTCCAAAAGGCCCGTATCTTTGATTGTGTGGTCAGGATCGTTGTCGTTTTCATATATATTCTATGAGACAGGCCTCTATACACAGGAACATGGGAAAATTTGACCTAACTCTAGTGTTTATGTCTCCAGGTACTAAATGTATCCATTAAATGAATCAGATTCTGAGACCTGTTCTGTCATGAGTTTATTGTGAGCAGCAACTTTTTATGATTTATTAGCAACAGTATCAGTTTACCTCAATAAGGAGATATAGGTACGGGGTAGACACTCTGTCTCTTCTGTGGTTAGCTTTAAAAAAAAAAGCCTTTGAATACGTCAGTGGGTGCCACTCAGCAGGTGGTTGTGTCAGCTGGAAGCTGATGGTAGATTGAGGCTTTGCACAATTGCCTGCTGCCAGGACACCTCTCCAGCTGCAGGAGAGAAATAGCTGGCAAATGTCTCGCTCACAGCAAGCTCCAGCCCCCCCGTCTTTAATGAGTGGTTACTGGCTACACGGGGGGGATGTTGTTCTGGTGTGCAGGTGGAGAGAGCTGAGGGTTCCTCCAGCAAGGGGAATGCAGGTGGCCTTCACGACCATCTCCACAGAAGGGCCAATCACCCGCCTATAAACCCGCCAGTGGGATGCAGAATCGTTCTCTGCCAGGTTCCAGGCATGGGGAGGGGATGGGATTTAAATGCTCCCCTTGCTCTGGTGATGAGGTCTTGCATTCCTGCACTGGGTCAAGGCCTCTTCACCCACAGTGACATGGGACATTGGTCCCAGACAGTTGGCACCAGGGAAGTAGGGGGGTCTGCAGGGATGTTTGGTCTTCCCTTCCTGACAGCCTCTCAAAGGCCCTGATGCTGCCATCAGTCATCCTCCCATAGGCCCTGCTATCAACTAGTTGAAAATGACATTTGGCTTCAACCACTGCGAGGAGGACAATGGAGAGAAGGACCCCTTTCAGTTAGAGGGGGCTGGAACGCATAGCGTGATGCATTTCCCCCGTTGGGGTTCCCTAGCTGACAAAAATCTTCTACCACTTTCCCCCCGTCAACATCTGGCACTGGCATGTACAGATACTCCTCCCCCAGGCAATCCAACCTGATCTTGTGAAGAACTAATCGCATCCTGACTGCATTGTTGTGATCATACCAACATGGTAGCATACAGCCATCATCCAGAAGTCCCTAGAGCCCCCCCCCCCAGAGCCCCAGAGCCCAAAATAAACAACACAAATGATAAGTTAGATTAATGTCAGATTAGATTAATAGATTTGTATTACTGCAGTTCCGTGCACAGATGTGAAGATGTGTTTCTACAAGATGTGTTTCTACAATCCCAACAGAATCAACAAACTGGTCCCACTCACTAAAAATTATGTAAATAATATAAAAAATTAGCTGGGGGAGTCTACAACCTTGGCCCATGGCCAGGTGCAATCCCTTAATGAGATTCCAATACAAAGATCAGTGCCCCTATTCTCTCATCAGAAGTAACCCTCACACTTTTGTTGTATGGAAATGTATATCTACTAAATTATTATCAGTCTGGTAAGTAAAAGGATTCTTAGAACATTTACAGCTTTAATTTAAAGTCGGCTGTGAATTCCTACACAAAAAATGTTTAATTTAAAAGGTCAACATCTGAACCTGTTTTCAGCAAAGTGAACCACCTATCATAAGTAAATGCCAGGGACGATTTTAGCTGGGGGATTAGTTGAGAAGTGAAACACACCACACTGTATGATCTCACTCACAGGAAGCAAAGTAGATGCTGCTGTTATGTGACAGGGGTTTTTTTACCTTTTTGATTTTGATTACCATTTTGATTGAAGTTAAACATGACAGCAAACCCAGTCTCCATCTGGAGACAGGCACACTGTTAAATACCACCTTGTTTTTCAGGTATGCGGCCCTCTTCCCATTTGCACAGACCATTGGAAAGTCCAATGCAGATGTACTATAGGGCAGAAAATGGACATGGCCAAGCATTACGACCTTGACTGTCTTTTGTGATCTAAAGACAACATGAGGTTTGTAGAACCTTACTAGCTAACCTTGGAATTTACTGACAAATGTTTATTTGCACTAAAACGCTATTGCTTCTGAAGCATTCCTGAGGAACCCATGTGCACTATAGCATCACATAGAGAAAAAAAGACTGTGCCCCATGAATCATTATTGACTTACAATCTGTACATTTTCCACTTTGCAGGATAAGAGGCACTGAGGTAAATGGGGAAATGTGTTCTTTCATGAATCAACATTGTGGAACAGTGGGTGAAGCTGATATATATATATTTTTAGCTGTAATTATCACAGTCTGAGGCAAATGACAAATAACAACAAAGTGTCAATACTTCAAGCTTTGCAAGCAATGGATTCAATGATGAAAGTAAGGAAGGCACAGCAGTGCAAGATGTGTATTTGAATTTCGGTTTAATAGAAGTCCCTGCTATTAAACTACTGGCAGTGTAACATAGCGGTAAGGAGCATGGCTTATAACTGAAAGGTTACTGGTTCAGTTCTCTGCTGGGGCACTACTGCTGTACCCTTCGCCAAAAAAAATTCACCCAAAAATTGCCTCAGAAAATGTCTAGCTGTATAAATGGATAATATGTAAAAACTGTAATCTATGTAAGTTGCTCTGGAGAAGAGTGGCTGCTAAATGGCAATAAGGTAATGTCTATATTTGAGCGTGCGAGTATAGCCTCTTTGAATTCACGGCTGCTGTTGATAACTGCACTCAATCCCTTCTTTGTTTTCATATATTTGAGCGCACTTATGCTGTGAGACTGCTGCTGCTTCGGGGGCTAAGCCAGAGAAAGCTCTATTACTGAAACACGGAAAATATGGGTATGGGCAAAGTATATGAGGCAGAACCGACTGTGCCGGAAAAGCGTTGTGAGTAGGATGCAGGGTTATCAGAGGCCCTGAGAATTTTAAATGGATTGATTCCCCTCCAAGAGAGGGCAAAATCTCCATTCAGCGCTGCCGTGAGCCGGAGGGGGAGCGTCTCGAGCGACGCCCGCGGACCAAACGATGCGCCTCAGCCCCGGACGAAAGGGTTGCATTTGCCACACGACAGCAATCACGCCAACTGTTCTCCATCAAGGTTTATGTTTTCATCAATTCCGTTTGATTTACAAACGCGTCACCGTAACAGCTTTTCGCTTATTAAAGACTCCGACGCGACGAATCGTTCCAGGGGGTTTGATCCGGAACTTTTCTCACTACCTGCAAGTTGAGGCGAAACTTCAGTTCGAGTGAAAGATTAACTGGTGACAAAGGAGAAAGAAATAACCACTCCAGTGAAGTTTTTGTTTACTGTAAGCTCAGCTTTAGATAATGGGTTACATTACTGAAATGTCAGGTAAAATTTGAAAAACAGAGCTTTTCGTTGCTTATCCAGGGAGTCTGCCGCACCGCCATGTGGCTCTCTCGAAACCCTTGGGTGCCTGTCTGAGAGAGTGCTGTTGTGACAGCAGCTGTCACAGTTGATTTTGCAGGACAGCAGGCTGTTAATTGTGTCTTTTCCCCAAGTATACCCTGAAGTCTGTGTCATTTTCTTTTCTTTTTTTTTTCTTCATTCTCCACACTGAAAATGCTCTCTCGCTGCTGGCACTGGAGTGTGAAATGACCAACAGAACCTTCAAAAGTTTGCAGGGAGCAGAAACCTACATAAAGCCCCAATTTTCATGTCTGCTTCTCTGGCCCAGCGCACATGCGGCGTGTCTGTTGGGAGTGTCTGCGTCTGTGAGCCAATACTGTTCTCTTCTCCCTTCAGGCTGTCCAGATCTCTTTTTCCGCGACCTGAGGAACCTGCCCGGCCACAGTCATCAGTGAGGGGATTTCAACTATAAATGTCATCTGAATGATATTCATATTTAAAAATATAAAGGAGAATTTCCACTTAATGTAACATATATTCATTTATTAATGAAATATAAATAATCCCTCTTTGGCCTGAAAATAAATCAGCCCTGACAGTCCCCTCCTTTTCAAGAACATTCCATACTCCAAGAAAAAAACATTTTTCATCATGACAAATATTAACTTTATCAAAACAAAACAAAAAAAAAAAAAAATTAACCAGAAAGGACAATTAAGAACTCTTTGAGAGTGACAACCTGGGAAAACAAGGTGAGTGGTGAGGTTATTTCAGCTTGACTCCACACTGCACACTAAAAAACAACTTTTCCTCTGAAGGAAACTTTTCCATTTCTAGCATCAGGCGAACCTCCTGTCTGACGTTGTGCTCCGAGGCAAGCAGCTCGGATGGATACGGTTCTCTTCTGTCAAAAGACTGACAGAAACGGAGAGGATAAAACTGCAGATCGGATCGCCCATCACTTCGCTGTGCAACTCAGCAGGCCGGACATCATCTTATAGGACATGTTAAGGTATAACTGAGATCACTTTACATATAGTATTACATAATAAATTGCTTGCACTTATCACACTAGAATATAACAGCATATCCAGCACATGCCCCATCAGTTATGAGGTATACTTAAGGCTTTGCAGTATGCTATTAAAGAATGCCAGAGGTCCCTGAATAAAGGCTAGACATTTGAAGTGTGGTCACATTTACGGATCAGAGAGCAGCTCAACTATCCTTTGCAGTCTTTTCCATATTCTCACAGTCTTCAGGAGTGCTGGAATAAGCCTGAGGAGAGGACAGTTGTTTAAGTGAGCAACCCAGAAGTGACAGCCATCTAGTGGAGCAACACTTCAGAATCTTCAAAGGGTTGGCCTGGCAAATTCTTTGTGGTCATTATGGTGTTGGCCCTTTATAAAGATCATGTAAAGCATACAATGGCTTTGGTAGAAGTGAAAACAAGTTTCCCCACAACAAACCCTCCAAAGGAAAGGGTCCATGTTTTTACCAAGATGACAATGCATCCCAAGTCCATCCTATGGGCTGCTTATCATGTGAAAAGAGAGAAGTCCCATTACATTAGGTTAGCAGACACCAATATGCAAAGCAACATACAACATTGCTTACTGTTTTTGTATAACCATTCTGTATGGCCCATCCTGGAATTGAACTGACACATTCTTAATTATAAGACCTGCCCCTTACTAATACATCACACGGTTTAATTTATCAATATTCCTTTATTGCTGTGCCTTGATGTAGCTCCATAATCTTTTTTCCAAATATACAGTACTGAGATGCACAGCTTGATACTTCGAGATACTATCAAGTATTACTGACTTTGGTACCTCATCCAGTGCATGGATTTTTAACTTTCTTGATCATTCGACTCATCATACATCAAGCCAAAATGCCTTGCTTGGCATCACGGTGCGGCAAGGCTATTTAAGCTTGGCATAAAATCACTTCAATAAACTTAAGAGCTAGCTGCAGTAAAACTATATTCCCAAACCACATAAACTGGATGCACATGGTTAACACACTTAACAATATTGAGGGTAACATATGCCCATCTATCGACCTATTGATCTAATTCGATATCTATCTGTGTTGTAAAAGCAAAATAATGGTTTTATCTTGGCAACCATACAATGATATAATGAGCAGGGTACACAGCATTTCTTGTATCCAGCTAGTCATTTCTGAGGTAATAATGCATTAAATTTATTACCAGTATTATAGTAATAAATTATTTTCTTATTTGCAACCTCTCCTGTTATGTGATTAAAAAGATGCTTATGTTCCTGTCCATGCTTCATCTTAGTGAGTCACCAAATTCTATCACCCTGTCTCCTTGATGCAAAGCTGAAATGTGATAGGCAGCCCGGCGCAGCCCTTATCACATGGACCATGCTCAAACGCGCTCATTGAGAATTCAGCGCGAGGAGATCGGGAGACTTGATGGCCGTGCCTCTTCCACAGCACACAAACTCTCAGGCGCAGGTACGCGAGAAACGATGAAATGACTTATAATACCGCTTTCCTGCCCAGCTGCACCTGAGCGGCCCCCACTTATCCATCTCTGCCAGGTGAAGTCCTTACTTCCAGACCTAAGCTCAAGGATAGCCGCGGAAGAGAAGGCAGGCACCACGCCCGATCCTTCGGTTTTCAGGGGAAAGTTCATCACTTCAGAATATACCTTAGCAGCTCCGTGGCTACCGTTTTCACTGCTCGCTTTCATCAGTTTATCAAGATGCCGAAAACGCATGAAATAAAGCGCAAAGCAGGGAACGTTAATGCACCTGGAGCGAGAGCACGTTTTACACTTCAGCCCTGTCAGAGAGTGGATGGCATCAATCGATCATGTGCAACCTACAATTCATAAATCAGGTTCTCAGTTTTCTTCCCCAGTGGTTTGTCAGTGGAAGCTTCACATGCAGAGGGTTTACAGGAACAAGACAGTATGTTTTAAGAGCCTTTTTTAACATAGCTTACACATCTAAATATTTTATTCAGCCTTTCTCCTGAAGCAATGATGCAAATACATGACCAGTGTATGAATTCATAAATTGGAATGAGGTTGTTCCATGTAAACTTGCCTATGCTGGAATCTCAAGAGTTTCTTTCTTCATATCATGTATAGGATTATTAATGATACTGTAGCATATTCCACAATTATAAAGGATTAAAGCAGCATGCGATTTGCTGTTATGAGTATTTACCCTTGACAGTTTCTGTACATTGCTCACAAATAAGCTACTGACTGATGTTAGAATTTGAGTAATCAGATGTTGACATACATAGAAGCTAGTAAAATAGCAAGCTAATATGTTATTGCCAGTAAAACCAAAGCATACACCAGCACAGGTCAGCACACATGTTGAATAGATTCACATCTGAGCCAAAAAAAAAGGTCTGGGTGTCTATTTTGTATTGGTGGTTGCAGGTGGGTGCCAAACACTGGTCAATGAGATGAGATGTGTTCCAGCATATATAACACAGCTTTAACCATGGCTATTTGAGGAGTGCAGCCAACATGCAGAGCAAAAGGGTTTGTGAAGACCCCTCTTGCATGTTGCTAGGCGATGTGACATCACTCTTTAGCAGCGTAGCTACTCCCCGCCACACAACCACTCAATTCAGGCAGCCCCCCATGTACTTCTGGTTCCCTCCATTAAGGCATGCATTCTGGACTACTGAGGAATTCACAGAGTGATGAGTGATATACCTCGCTCACACCCTGTGTGCCTCTCACTGAGCATGCATGGACCTGCACCCTCCAGACCTTTCTAGACGGTTTTTTGGTGAGTTCAAGGAACACACACATTCCTTGAACTCACCATTTCCCCATGTGCATAGGAAAGGTGTTAGACACAGGGTTGCTGTGCGTCATTCAGTCAGACAGTCAGACAGCAACAATCACACGCAGTCTGAATATGGAATCCCCATTTTCAATCACCGACAAGAAAATTAATTTACAGAAGGGCAGATGACATTTATTATGGTGTGTTTTTCAATGCATTGTTACACAATTGCCCATTCAGCTCCAGAGGGCCAAGTTTTTTTATAGTCCAAGATGTGTTCCTTGAAAAGGGAATAGCTAATGAAAAGGTCACATATTGGAAAAAGTATTGCAACTAAAGAAAAAAAAAATCTGGCAGTTTAATTTCACCCCTAATTCCCCCTTTATAGCCAACATTTCCCAAAACTTTAAACGTGGCATGACTTGCACAATTGAGAACAGCAAAGCATCCATGAAAAATGGGCCAAGAAAGACTTCATACTCCACCCAGCTGACCTTTCCAACAGAAATGGAGCCAAAGGAGACCTTTTTTCTCCTCAAGTCTAAGAGACCTGTGGCTTAACCATATTTCCATATTACTATGCACAAGCTTCAGTTGTGACCTCTGCCTCTTCTAGGACCAAGCATTCAAAAGTCAATTCACCCAACTTGATCCTTGACTACATTAAGGGAGGACCTGGCCACCTGCACGCTACAAATCTAGAAGAGCACCCCAACCCAACACAGCATTGTAGTTAGGATGCAAATGGGAAAAATGCAACTCTTCAACCATTTGCTGGAGGTCAGGGACAAAACTCCTGGCCGACTCTGAAAATGCAGCACCTATAAAAGCCAATCCTGCATCGAGAGCCGGAGCACATTGAATTATTGGGATTGTCAGTTGCTGTTGGTCTTGCATTCATTCCGTGGCAAAGATTTTTTTTTTTTTTTTTAGTCTCGATTGCCTTTTCGACCTGCGGAGAGAAGGTTGGAATATTGAGCAGGATCACATAGTTGAGAACACAGTACTTCTCACTGGGGACGCAGCTGCTGTGGACAAACTCACCTTGTTCAGGGCTGCTGACGACGCTTCCAGCATGAGCAAGTCCGTACTGGATGGGGACAAATTTAACTGCACCAGGAGCAGCTTCATCCCGGGTGTATGCTTTGCGGCCGTTGGGCCATCGGTTTCCACTGGGAGCAGAACCACTATGGAAAGGCCTGGAGGAGCCCCAGGTCTGGACAGGAGTAGGATTAGTCACACCAGGTGCGTAGCCTACTACACCACTCCTGAATGGGCCATAATGGACAGAGGGGTAGCCAGTGAAGGGTACAGATTTGCTAGGCTTATAGCTTCGGGGAATGCCCATACCCTCACCAATGCCAAAGGCATGGTCGCTGTAATGAACAGACTGCTCAGGCTCATGGCTTCTGGAGACACCTCTTCTCTGGCTATAGCTAAAGGCAGGGTAGCTGTGAGGGATGAATTTTGTAGGCTTGTAGCTTCTGGGATTAACCACACTCTGTGCAGGGACAAAATCTGTCTGCACTCCAGAGTGGTAACTTCGCAAAAAGGGTACTTGAAATCTGCTGCCTAAAAAGAGATTAGGTTGTGAGGCACTCGCCACAACATTTTTTTTCCATTTTTTCCTCATTAGTTTTGATAAGCCACATCCGAGCCAGGTGTGGAACTAGCTTTTAAATGGTACAAATTAAAGTACAAATGATTAAAGAACAATTCCTTAAATTGCTTACCACTCTTAGAAGCACAAGATGCACCACCACAATGTATACCTATGAAAGATATTGAAAGCAGCAAAGAAACTCTGAAGGGTAAAAACATATGTTAGAGCACTTTAGCCAGTGGAATGTCATACTTGCAATTTCTAACCATCTACCTCTAGCCAGGAAACCTTTAATAATGGAAGGAAGATATAAATGCAAATTACTCCAACACCTACTTTAAATAGGTTCCAAGAGCCTCAGCCATCATTTAGTTGAAGCACCCACTAACTAGAAGGCTACAAAGTGGTATATATGAAGCACTTTCTTTGTGACCTCTCCGCCTTTACCGATTACAAGACCTCTGGTTGCTTTTGATGTTGGCACTTGAGTCTTTGATTCACCCCACCCCTATTAACAAATTAGGAACAGCTGGTAGTCATGGAAACCCATGATTGGAAATTCCTAACAGTTCTACATTTAGCCACAGAATGGCCTTTCTGGCTTCTCTGCCAAGCCCCTTCATTGTAAGACTGTGGATTTTTCTATAAACATACAAGTGTGATTTAGAGTCCAATTTACAGAGACTCATTTCTGTAGCATGATAAATGGAAGAACACTGGCCAAGTAATTAACTTCCATTTATTCTGATGCAAATATATCTGAAGTTAAAATTAAAGTGATACTGAGGATATTCTGAAATGTCATCAGATATTAATCCAACCTAACAATTGAAATGAAGTATGTTTGCACAGTACAAAAATGTTTTCGACCATATAATGACAGCAAACATATTAGTAGTATTAGATGAGGTATCGACAGACAGACACACACACACACACACAAACACCGTAATAACTACACAGCACCTATCATTTGAAATATAAACGAAATAGTTGGACACTAATAACTTAGAATAGTTATTCACATTTGTTTCTGCCCACAGTAGTCTGTGTATATCACTTATTATTGGACAATGCAGAGAAAAAATCATCTCGATTACAGAAAACAGATCTTCCTGGGAAACCATTATTCAGAGCAGTCAATGGCTTACAGTTCGTAACCCCAGCTCATGCAATGCAAGGTTCACCATACTAACCACAAATTGTTTCTGATGGGACGATCCCACTGACACATGCTCTTAATGTAATAGCGATGGCAGAGATGACTGCCCCCACCCCCCCGGTTGAGCAAATCCATTACACAAAAAGTGGGTGACATCCTGGACCTCAGCATCCCTCTTGCTGCCATTCTCTGGATAATTGGGGGATCTCTGTCCTAGGCACACCAACTAAGCACTCTAAAGCTATCCTGCTAGCACTGACAATGGCACAAAGAGATTACTCTCCTCATCTGGGAAGACAGGAGAAACTTACAGACCTAGCCACTCAGGTGATAAAATCCAATTTTGTTTCATTGGCTACGAAAGTAACTGTTACAAAAAGGCAGAAATGGCCCTTTGTAGAAGATTTGCACAGACCACAGTGAGAGAGGAGGGGGGTGGGGGATACGCAGAGAACAGGATATGAGGAATGACAGAGATGAACAATGTGTGCATCCAGCCAAACAACGATTGAGCAATTAAAATTCTCCTTACAACATGTATAATGGCCTGAACACATCTCCCTTCCCCAGTAAAGGTTACTTCAGGGCAGTAGCGTTCCCGGGAGGTGAATATGACCCACCTACACTTTCCGCAGCAACCTTTGACGTTCTCCCTCCACACACAAAGGAGATACATAATGTTCGTCCTCTGCAGAGATGGTGCGGGTGGTATATTGAGTATATCACTAATACCACCCTTTCCCCCCGGCCCCCACAAGGCAAACCTGTAGCACTAAACGTGATAGCTGATAAATAAATGGTGAGGTCAAATGACCCTAGGCCCACTGGTTCTCACAACTGTCTCAGCCCCGCCCCCATTAGATGAACCACAATTTCTCCACCCAGGAAGCTCAGTCACCAGTATGTTTATGTTGATTCATTTTTCACATCACCACAAGACTCATCTCTGCTGTTCAACAGAGCCACAGAGAGCTATTTTGAAGGAAGAGGGGAGACATCCTCTACACAGGAAACTCTACACAGGAAACCACAGGCAGTTATATACTGTTACCATTGACAATGTAAACAGCCTTTGTTTGTGAGAAAAGGGTTATGATTTCCCTTCCACATGGACAGCTCGTACCTACGCCTCACACGGCAACTGATTTGTCCTCACCTGGCTAGCCAACCCCATGCCCCGGTTCCTAAAATGTTCTGCCCTCTGCCTGGCACCTCCACTGCCACAACGGGACACCACCTGCTTCACTGCAACTCATTCTCCTGACAGGCCTATTGGCGGGACAAAGTGGGTCACTCCTCTGCTTGCTCTCTGTTGTCTGGGGGCTTCAGGACAGCAGCCAGCCAATGGCTGAGGAGGACAGAGATCGCACGCTCCCGCAGGACGACTGAGAGAACCCAGATGGTCCCGCTTTGCTAAATTGCTAATCTCCTGCTCCGCATGACCCGCTGCTGTAGCTGTTCCACCCCCCTGTCAGAAGCATGGGACATGACAACACTGCCCTCAGAGTCAATGCCAAACCCACCCAAGAGAGAGTGAAGTACAGGTGACTGCCAGTTCCTGCCATGCATGACAAATGCAGCACTCTTTTCAGCCTGAAACCATTGCATTATGCCTATGGTGTGAGGAGACCACTCACCACTTGACCTCCTGCCTGGAGGAAAAGGTAAATAATTTAATGTAATGTATGGAATAACCAGCCACATTCTGGCACAGACCGGAAATCTGTGACTTCATTTTTTCCCTGAATACAGACTTTAATCTTGCCTTGCACTACCATCATTAATGCCACTGCACATGCCAAACTGAAGGAAGCTGGATGACAAGGCACTACAGCCACCGTGGGTGGGACCTTGGGGGAGGGGTATGAGGGGGCATTCGCTGCCTCACATTTTCTACACTTTAAGATTCACAGTGAGAAATTTATGGGATTTAGAGCTGACTTTCTCTCAAATGGCTTGCACCCACCAATGTCTGCTCACCTGTACCTTGGACAGCAAATATTTACATTTACCAATAGGGGGAAACCTGTATTACTAATTTAGCCATGTAAACTGCGTAGCTAACTAGTGGTTTATGATGAGATATAACTAAGTTACTTGTTTTAATTGTCTGTAACAGATGACCCCATTCCTCCATGTGATTAAGGTTGGTATGGAAAACCAACTGGGTGCTAGATCTCCAGAAGCAGGGTTGGCCACCCCTGGCCTAGTTTAAAAAAGCAAAGCATGGCAAAACTCATTAGTACATGGTATGCATATGCTAACAATGGAATTATACCTTATGAGGAAGTATCAGTTGCGCCCAGTACTAAAGAAAACAAAATATCTGCTTACGCACTGCGGGAGCCTTGAGCTGGGCCTAACATTACAGAACCAGACTTCCTATCAACACCGGCACAGCCCTGACCACCCGCAGAGTAGGACCCAGTTTGGGGCGTAGGACGCAGTTTGAGATTTGTCGGAAAGCCTATCAAGCAATTACTTCATTTCCAGTGACGGCGGGGAGGAAGTTCAGAGGAAGAGTGGCGCAGGATCCATCCCTCTCTTGAGAGCAGCCCTGCAGCTGATAAAGCATTCTGTTTTATATGCTGTGCATTTGTAGTGTAGAGATGAGCAGAGGTTACTCTGAATTTGAACGGAGTGAAATGGAACCTCGGCACGGTTGCTGGAACACAGAATTCTGAATTTGTGAATATTTATGTGAATTTTTGTGCGTGTGTCTGTTTATAAGAGTTGACAGAACCCCACAGTATTTGGAGGCTTCTCAAAACCCAGCTCGACGATCAGATAGTCTAGTCAGTTCACTCTGCAAGCCAGCCAACCAGCCAGCCAGCCCCCCTCAAACTCGACAGAAATCGAAATCCAAAAAAGCTGGACAACTGTAGTGAAACGAGAACAAACCCAGGAATGACGTTCACGAATCGTCTCAATGAAGGATGACTCAGTGAAAGAGGACGCCTTGCTTTTCGCCCTGATTTGACCCCTCAGTGGTGACATCATCGGTCGCCTCCCTGCGTTAAAGTGGTCAGAGAGCTCACCGCAGAAAAAGCATCTTTTTTCTGCAGGATTTTTGCATTTGTCCGGTCACTCTAATCAAATGCTGTGGCTTATAATATGGCTACACATGGATGCATAATTAAAAATAATTATGTTTTATCAACAACTCAATTTACCAGATTTCTCCAGGTAGTTAACTGTAGATGGCGTGGCCCTGTCACAAAGCGGCTACGTAATTAAATAAATGAAAGTTAGCCGTTTGTTTTGTGAGTGAAAATACATTTTTATGCCATGAAAAGAATGCCAGCCGTTTAGTTAATATGCCTTTGCTTTCAATTGTGTCGCTTAGTCAAAAATAACTTCCAAGCCTTCCAAGCATGTGGGACTTTGTCTGTGGTTTTACTGAATGCATTACTATAATAACCTTTAAAATGTTTGATTAAGTGATTAAAAATCAGCCTGTTGACCACATTGCATAAAGCGCTGTGGCTCTGAAGCTTGTTCAAAGCATCTCACTATGTCTAATATTTCAATACTACCCCCCCACCACCACCCCCAGGGATGGGCACACAGAAACAACCTTTCCAGCACCTGTTTTTTTAAATTATGGAAAGGGATCAGGTAGAAAAATCATGATCAGCAAAAATGGAATGCATACATTTATATAATCACCCATATGAAAATAAAATATGTTGTAATATATTGACAAATATGTTGTTCAACCCAAGATTATATTGCAAATGCATTTAAAAGATATTCATGCAAAGCAGAATATATTTCACTGTACCAAAATTATTTACAATAATTTACATATTTTCAAACATATTCTCCCTTTCTCTCGCTTCATATATATGAAGCTTTCTGTTTCCAAGGATGCTCAACAGACTGTCAGTAAAAGTGACCAACAATGTGCCTCAATAAGGAAAACACAGAATGGCAAACGTGAAAAAAATCACAGATACTATTGCAGAACAACCTGCAGAAATGCTATTTTTGGTGTTTGTGCTGATATTGTACGGTGTGGACATGACACAACAGCAGGGTCCTCTAATAAAGGGAATTTTTTAACGCCGGAAAAAGGCTTTCAGTTTGGCACTGAGCAGACATCAATATGTACTTATCTCGGTAACTCAGGCAGGCCAGGCCAAAGGAGAAACTATACCGCCCGTGCAGGATACTGCCAATATTACAGATTAAACCCAACAAGCTGGAGGACGTGGACCAGTTGCAGTTGTGCTTAGATAATTCGACAATGAATTTGCAACGCAGGGCTCGTGTTGGTTTCGACTGGACATCAAAAACAGATGGTGAAACGTTGGCTTTGCTGAAAAAGTGCGCCGGGCAGCCTTGATCTTGTTAAAGGGAAACATGGAGCTTCCTGTTGTGACACCACGGTTAATATGAGAGAAAGTTTAGAGCCGTCCCGCGATGTGCGCACGCAGTCATGCCCTCATTCTCAGTCTCTGTGCCGTGGATGTGCATCGCAGTGTTTCAGCAATTTGATACATGATACATACAAATTTGTCCTCGCTGCAGAAGTGTTTTGAACGCTCAGCTAAAAACACATGCTGTTCTCCCCATGCAGAAGGGGAGAATTTTTCCGGGCATGCTGCAACTTTGATATCTCTTGGTGATAGGAGCTGGACCTGTCCTGGTTAAGTAGGCCTATTAAGTAAGGGGCAGCCCAGATCATTTCCGGGGGGGGTTGATTTGGTGGCTGAAATCGCAGAGGAAGATGCCCTTTTGAGTGGTCCCACAGATTGCCTGATGACATCAATCACCGGCTTTAGTTTTGTTGTTGCCGTGCCTTGCCACAGCAAGTCCTGTCACGGTGTAACATTCTCCTAGAAGCCTTGCAGTTATCCAACCTCGACCACGGGCGCTGTGAAGAGAATGGCACCCGTTACAATGGAAACGACAGCGCCCATGAAAACGGCCGACTGCTTTTTGCGCTTGTGGAGCCGTGTTAGCGACCTGTGTAGGCAGAACAACCACTGAGGCCCGTAGCCAAGGCCAGGAATAGCCCACGCAAAGTCAAACGCTGCAGGGGAAAGCTGACGTTGTCCAGTTTCACAGAGGAATTCAGTATGCAATACTGGATTGAACGTGAATTCAAAGAGAGGTTTCGGGAAAATGACATGGAAACTTTCAGCACCTCGGAATGCTCTCCTTGAAACACCTGCAGAATACATCAAGGATGATAGGTCAAAGATTTGATTTGCAAAAGCTCTTACATTTCTTTGGGGGTGCTGGCAGCAGAGCTAACAGTGTTCATTGCAATTGTTGAAAAGGAGAGCACAATGGGAAATTTTGATCAACTATTGATGGGACCAAAAACCTTGGGCGCCACTTACGTAATACAGGGTAGCTCCTCTGCCATTTCCTTGAATGAGTCTACAAACATTGCATTGTATGAGAGGAACTTTGCCCTCTGTCAGCTCCAAACTTCTAGGCAGGAAACAAAGGGGCAGGGAGTAAAGTTAAGTGGGGTGTTTCTCTCGATTTAGATCAGGTGATCAGAAGCTTTAATCCAAAGACCAGTTCAAACTGGTGCCATTCTTGACTTCATTAGGTTAAAAGGGTATGGGTAGGAGAGATAGCTGATGTGTTATCACAGCGGGAATACACTTTGGTTTAATGACTGCCACCATTGAGCTTCGTCAAACTGTATTTCCTGAACATGTTAGGGAGGGATTTAAAATGTTCTTTGTTGTTACCCAGTCATTAAAAATCAAATGATTGTTGTTGGTCATGTTACCTAAAATAAGATACTAAAGTAACTGCACCATATTTGTAACATCACTTTTACTTTACTGGCTTTAACAGACACTCTTATCCAGAGCAACTCATATAGGTTACAATTTTTATATGTTATCCATTTATACAGCTGGACATCTATTGAGGCAGTTCCGGGTTAAGTACCGTGTCCAAGGGTACAGCAGCAGTGTCCCAGCAGGGATTGTTCACTTGTCATCTCAGCTGACCTTGCCTGTACACATCACAGAGATGCTGACTGGGAAGAGCCCATGATTAGTCAGTTCATATCCTTCCTCATGAGGAGAGTGTATGGTGTGTTTATTCATTCTTCTGCAGCATTTTATGGAGGTGTGCAGATTGGCGCATGCCTCATTCACACCAGTATCTTGGAGATGTGATGTACAATTGGCTTGAGTTTATTCCTGGAACAGGTCTGAATGGAGACTCCTAAACTGAGAGCAGTAATGTCAAACGGTTCTACTGTACTTCCTCCGCAGACCCTTTGCTGAGGTCTCAGAAACTGTAACTGCAACTGTACCTTCACCAAATAGTCATTGAGCTCAGATATAAAACAAAACCTCTGCCAAATATTAAAACTTGATGAAGTGTGTGTGTGTATGTGTGCGTGCGCGTGTGTGTGTGTGTGTGTGTGTGTGTGTGATTGGTTCCTACAGTTTGGAGTAGGGTTAAGGCTCCCTACACTTGCTTGCGGATGGAGTGCCATAGACTGCTATGGAACTGACTGTTCTTTGTTCTGGGAAGGCATTCATAGGAGGATTCCATCCGAAGCGTCTCTGAAATGAAGGAAAGGCCAGGCTTTTCAGTGAGACACAGTAACCATGTTATACAGTTACACACCTCCATCTACTGGAGGGATTCAGTGTGCCTCCAACAACGTTCGAGGCTTTTCAAACATGGTATTCTTAACATGTAATTAAAGTGACACTGAGAAATATAATTGCCTGGGTTTCCCACGTTCTACCTAATTACATGGTAATGAAAGAGAAATTCAGGCAGCAGTGCAGTGTGGTGGTAAGGGGCAGAACATGTGACCCAAGGGTTGCCAGTTCAATTCCCAGGAGGGTTAGTGCTGTAGTTAACCTGAACAGCCTCGGTAACTATCCAGCTGTATAAGTGGGTGAACTGTAAAAACTACGCAAATCACACAGAATAAGAGCATCTGCTCATGAGGTAATGTAATAGAGAGGGCACTACAAGGAATGTGAATTCCTGTGAAAAATCCTTAGAGACAGATACTACATGTGATACCCTCAAGACACATCACAACGTGTAATGCAGGCACAAAGATGTAATTCAAACAGTTCTGAAGTGACAATGTTCATGGTCCCAGAAAAAAAGGAACCTGCCTTCCTTTTGTCCATTTTCCTCGGGAGATGAGTGCAGTATGATTCGTTCATCAGATGCACAGGCATTTACATGCAGAGGAGATCAAATACTCCAGGGTCCCCTCAAGACATTCAAGGGCACATTGCATCGCTCCTTCCCTTCATGCAATATTCAAATGGATATTGGCTGTTCTCCAAGCAACTTTGGAAATTCACTAATATCAATTTAAAACTCCTGATATTATAGACGATAATACTAAGGTCAAATTTTGATAAGTTTGCAACCTCAGGTGCTTTGACGTGGAATAATAATGTAGTATTAAAAGGGCAACATTGACATTCATTGCTTTCAGTTGTAAGATGGGCTAGTTAACTCCATGGTCTGTAAATGTTTGAGGCCTAATGGGTACAGACAATCATCAAAGCAGACTGAGGAAGAAAAAATAAGATTTACTTTTCAAAACCAAACATGACAAAACCTCTGGTTTTGTGCAAGATGGAACTCAGCTCCTAACTCTTGTCTCTTCCCAGACAAACAATAAGCAAACAAATCCAACAAAACCTTTGAGCATCAGAGAGAGAAGAAAAACAACAAATTCCAGACACATCCTTCTCATTGCGGTGGTTCACTAGAGCCCTGTTTTCATTGTTTGCAGCAGACAAGGAGGAACTCTGAGTCATACTACATCCCAATCTATCATTTGTTTCCTTTGTTTACTTCCCTGGTTTTAGGAGCAAGCAGTAAAATGTTTGTGCCCTTTGAGGGCCATCCTGATCCACACGTGGGAGAGTCAAGGAAGCTTCACCCTCCCAGGAGTTCTAAATGCTCCTCCCTGAGGCTTGAGGCTGCGATCCCCACATAAACATACATCACTGGACACCTCACCAGCAGTGGACTGTCTCTGGCGTAGAAGACTGTCTTCATCATTTGTATCATCACTAAACATTTTGAATCACTGGAAAGGTGCTTTAGCATCTCTTCTCACAGGATAGGATAGCGTAGCAAAGTAGCAATGGGATGTTGAAAGAGTAATTTTCAGTCCAAAAAACGCAAAATGGAGGAATGTGAAATCAGCTGGGGTTAGACAGAACATTACCTCATGTAATTCTGAGATGAAATACTCTGTGCTGGAGACACCATCTGCAGAATTCCCCGTAGCGTGAGTGGGTTTAACACGAAACCACTAATTAGTACTCAGTGTTATTCAGCTATGTATATACAATAATCTCCAATTAAATACACTAAAGATACAGCACAGCAGGGGTGACACTTCAAGTAGTTAGGTGGGATGGGCACTGAGAGCGGGAGGATGGGGTAGCTGGAATATGTATATATATGGCATATACATCAAATAATTGATTAAATCTGTCTGGCAAACCATAAAACACAAATGCCTGTAGCTGACGAGATGTAGAGCACCAGAGTTTATGTAATATACATATAACTGTCTGCTGCCTAAATTCTCTCAGAATAGAATCAGTCATAACCTTGGAATTATCATCCGCTCACAAAGAGCCAAGTGGGATCTGCCTAGCTCATACCCAACAAATAGATTGCTATCTCTGATGAAATGATAGATGCAAGCTAGAGGTTTTTTTTTCTTTTATAAATTGCAGCATACAGCGATACATGCAGTTTCTATGCACTGCAGATACAGAGTGCCTAACATGCAAGCCCCTGACACAGCAATCTCCGTGGTTTGTATAAACATCTCCGCTAATGACACTCACTGATGATGAATATTCAAGGACAGATGCTGCCAGGCTTGTCCCAAACTGAACTCTTTTTGCTCCAACCCCCTTTTTGCCGCCTCCCCAAGTCCGGTAAGGACTCGGTGATTTCAGTAAAATGTCACACTGATTACATGCTGGAAATAGAGGTAATGACGGTGCAATTTATTGCAGATTGGCACAGATCCAAACAGTGTCATTCCTTCATTTACATTGTCACAGAGCCAATCTGCATTCTGTTGATCAGGTGACCAGCATCCAGCAACCCCGCCCACAGCTGGGTTCTCAATATAACCTGGAGAGAGATGCCATTTTATGCCCCTTCCCCCTGTGATGCCACACAGTTTAGCCAAATCTATGCAATCAATCTCATGCTATGAATTTCTCAGGCAATAGACTGACCTTTATTCCCATTTGCAGGATGCAAAAATTATAGTGAGGGGAAAAATACCTTTCCATTTATGTTTGCAGAAATACAAATCACATTTTGTATATGGAGAGTCAAGGAAACCTGTATTTTATATATGCATAACTGTAATATCAGTTATAGACTTACATGTGCTGTTGAGTTGTGTGTATCAACATTGTCTCCGTAAGGAGGTGTACGTGATAATACGACAGGTGTAAGTACTACTGCAATCAGGCACTTCTCAAACATTGGAAAGAGGTGACGACAGCATGCAACCAATAGAAAAATGAGAAGTTGATATGTTGGGAACAGGAATAATAGGCAGTGTCTTTGGTGCAGTGTTTGACACAGGTCTGAACATTTGGTGATGGGAGCATGACTCACCATACATGTCCATCAGATGAATGAGTTTAGTTTGATATGCCCTACTCTTACTCTCTAGTGTCATTTCAGAGCAAGCTTGCTCAATTATCTGTCTCTGTTCTGTGGTGGGGGAGATTAATTCAGTACTTAGTTTTGAAGGAGCCCCGTAAGGCTCTAGAACACCAGAGGCCTTCAGTCTACAGGGTAGCTATAGTGGCTGACAGAGTACTTACTGTTCAGAACCTATCCTAAGGCTCTGTTCCTTTTTTCTTGATACAGATGGGAACAAGCACCAGCAATGCCAACAATAAAAACCACCAGCCCAGAGCAGGAAGGGAGAGATAAGAAATGGCCAGGCAGAGTGTGGCTAGCTGAAATTCACCTGAGCTTCCCAAGTTCAAAAAACACCATTATTTCTTCTACCCGCTGTAAGTGGTGGGAATGGACCACATGAATGGAGTTCTACATGAATACATGAAAAGAATGAAAACGGGCAAGAACGTCAACGTTAGAGCATCGTGTTAGTGTATTTCTCAATGCAGCATCCTGTCTGAGGTGCCACTAAAAGTGGTAGTGATGGTTTGGCATACTGCTGCTTGGCAGACATAGCTGAGGGTTTGTGCTGGTTGAGCCTTTGGTTTCAGCCACAATCACTGGAGCACGGGTGAAATGTATCACGAAAAATGTTGCACACCAAGAGTCCTACTGGTCACTAATCCAACAACATTAATCATTTGAAAACAGCCATTCTGCACTCATTTATCTTTCCCTGCCAGCTGCATGCTTGAGATTGGGGTTGGGATTGACATTTTTCTTTCGTCTGTTTCTTTTTTATTCAGAGGAGCATTGGCTGACTGAGGAATGACTCACTGCGCATACCCCAGTACCTGCCTCTTGCTCTAGTTCAACTACACAGACATCATCATAAAAACTTTAGCTAAACATGGAGTGTAAGTGTTCATTTATCATGTATAATGCTGCTGTGATGTTGGCGATTGTACTCTACTACAACATGAACTTACTTTTAAACATACAAGCTTTGATCTGTGAGAGTAATACCATGGTGTGTCTGTTATGCAATTTTCCCTTTCCTCCTCTGAATTTCTTATATGTCTTATTATATTCTTGGAAATATGTGTGAGGGTTATGCATGAGGAATCTCTTGTCTCTTGTAATTTGAAAGAAACATTATCTCTGGTGCAGAAAGGTTGAGAAAGGTTGGACTTTCAGTTCCCTCATTAAGAAGGTGTGGGTGAAAGCATGCGTTGTTGATTCAGTAAGGGAACTCCTTTATTTAAAACTTCATTGGTCTTCATGAATCATGACCCATGGGGGATTTCCCTGCTGCAAGGCAAACAGTGTGTCTTCCAACTGTTCATTAAGGCCAGACTGCTTGCTGTGCTGTCAGAAAGGCTGAGGAACACAGAGGAGAGTGGAAAATGAGAGTAAAACTGAGATGTCAAAGAATTTTGCACAGAATTCACCGATTGAGTAACAAAATCACAAGTGCAGCCGCTGAAAAGCATCTAATCCCACAAGGAGCAAAGCAGTTTGGGTATACATGCTTCCTGTTCCAGGTGTATGACTAGCTCAATGCAGTGAGTGTGCTTGCCTGAGAAAGTGGAAGCACCAGTGCCATAGGTGAGTTTCAGATATTTTTTTAATCAGATGGTGATTATGCTGGATTGGGAAGGGAAACAATTTTGAATACAATAACGCATTGTTCATTGGTTCATGGTGCATGATTCTTGTGCCATTTGGCCTGCTTGGTGAAATTTTTAGAACTGATGTATTGTGCGATGCAGAACTGCCTAATACACACACACTACATTGCAGTTTCGTTGCTGAACACTAGATGAGGCCATCTTCTCAAAGTTCAGCGTGTCGGCCGCAAAACTACCAAAGGTACCCAGAATGCACCGGTAGCAATGTTTGCCCGAACAGCCTTTCTCCAACAATGCAGCCTTCACTGTGTGTACACGGCATGTAGCAAGCGTTATCTTCAGACCCCAGCAAAGGAATGGAGCAATATGTGAAAAGAAGAGATAAGCGATTATCATACAGATTTTGTCTCTCCAAGAAGATCTGCTGAAGTCCGTCTTTGCACTCCAATTGTAAGGAACATTTTGGATTTTTTGCAAAGCAACACCGGGTAAGTAGCTAGCTAGCCGAACGAGCGTTTTGTGACTGGCTAGCTGAATAGCTAGCTAGGTAGGTAGCGGCTAATTGGCCAGATGAGACATGTCGCCCTTTCCTTTCCCCCCTCAACCTCCCTCTCCTTAGCCATTTGCCTTCTCTGGAAAAAAAGATGGCAGTGGCTATTGTAACGTCAGGGTCGCACGCTGGCGTGTTTGGTCGCCACTCGCCAGTGCACTTGTAACGGTGTTTAGCTAGAAATGCAGCTACAAGCAATCCACTGTGATTTCTGTTCAGAGGTTATAGACCAGCTTGCTAGAATCGCTCGCTAGCTAGCCACTACAAGCCACAGTTCGTAAAGCAGTGAGCTAATAAGACAGCTAGCGGGATCTCGCAATGCAGTTTTGCCGTCGTATTTTGTAGCTACCTGGCCACTGGATCAGGCTAACGTCATCGTGCTAGTGAGGCAGACTACAGCGGTTAGCTGTCTATCTGTTCAGCTTCAAATAGCGCTAATAGCTATGTTGTTCATTTTGTACAGAGTTTATAGTTTACTGGCTAGCGAGCAAGTAGCTAACATTACGCTGTTCCATGCAGCGCTAACGTTACTTGACAATTTTTTAGCGTTTTGTTGCTAAGATTGTTAGCTTGCAAGAAAGGCAAGCTGGTATTACTCGTGCTGTCGATGAGGCCAAGTGTTGGTTAGCTTTCTATGTGAGAGAAATCACATTATCTGACTGTCTATGGTTAGGAAGCAGGCTAATTCTGCTAGCATAGCTGCCTGGCCACCAGATAGAATTTGTTGTGGGGGATTTGGTATTGGAGGCTAAACTGACCACTGGCTACTTAGTTTGATAGCTAGACAAGGCTCTGGGTCTAGTTAAATAATTCATTAAGTTGAAGATTCATGTCGTTTTCTAACGTTGGGTAGGCAACTACACTACTTTGTAGTGGTTTCTAGGTAGCTATTATCTCTTGAATAGCTGAGAACCTTGGTCGGTGGACGTATAGCTAGGTAGGAGAGCTAGTCTAACATTACCATGCAAACCTACCCACTGCTGGTGAGGTAGATCACTTAGTTAATTAGTTAAGTATGATCATTGCTGAATGTGCGTAGTCGTGAATTAGGTAGGTAGCGACCTGGTACAGATTAAGTTTTGTAAAGACGAAAAATGTAATTAGCTAGCTAGGCTAGCCAACTGACTAATTGAAATCACTGCAGCCTGAGTCGACATCCATACAAGCTAGTTAGCGTTAGCTAGTTTAGAGCTTGGCACCGCTGGTGTAACCATCAGCCGCTACTCAGCTACAAGCTGTACGCACAAATAGTTTTTCTTTCTTGACACTAAGATTACATTAAGGAGGTCTTTTAAAGAACAGCCCCAAAAACACAGTAGTGGAAGTTGTACATCAAGCGTTTTTGGAGTAGATTGTTGCTTAATTTCTACATGTAAGATCAGTAATGTTCGCAAAAAAGGGAGAAATTTAAAGGCTAGTGTTTGCCATGTCTGTGTGCGTTTCATAACAAACAAGAATTTTGATACCTTTCAAGTGTGGCACAGAAAATACATATGTACTTGAATACCGTCCCAACGATTCCAATTTTTCAGTTTGCATATCATGCATTAGTTGCTAAAATGATTGTCGTGTTGTGGCTATTGTGCTGGACTCAGGAACAAAATCTAATTTTTAAAGAGGAGCGCCCAAAGAGCACAATTTAGTGAAAGTCCCATCTATGTCAGTACTTAATACGTTCTAGGAGGACTTTTTTTTTTTTGTTTTTGTCAAGACCAATATGGCGAACATAATGGTTCCCTGAGGCGGAATTGTTCTTCATGAGAAGCACCTGTGCAATATGTTAGAGGTTTTGTGATCAAATGGTTTTTTAATTTTTTTTTAAAATTTAATTGGAAATTTAGTCGACTGTTACAGCATTAAGTCGAGTTGCGGTAATGGGGTTCTGCCAAATTTCTAATTTTGTGAGTTTTTGAAACCATGTGGGATTTATAGAAAAGGTGCCAAGAACAAATAAACACACAAGAAAGAGAATTTTGTATCGTGCGCTACACAGACATGTGCACAAATGTCTTTCTCATTTCAGTGTATTACTTTCAGAACATGACCTTGTGTGCATATTTGGGCACCTCTGAAGATAGTTTTACCTAATGAGGGGTGATGGTGGGGGGTATTATAAAACCAAACATAAAAGTTAATGAAACAAGCTGATTGAAACGAGTGAAACAGGAGAGCATAGGTTAGTGACGTGGGTCAGGAAAGGGATGAGGAAGAGGCAAATGATTTCTTCTGTTCTGTAGTTCTATATTTTTAGTGAAGTCATCCAATGCTGCCAGACTCACACATACAGCAAATGGCACAGGTTTTTCAAATGAGTTTGTTTGACAGTTTGGGGTATTTGCCTCATAATTAGATCCAGAGCTCAGCAAGAGGCTGTCCATGAATCCTCAGCCTCAATGTTCAAGATGTTGTTCAGGGTTTCTCCTACTTCTGGAGGCGCACCTCTGTGCATGGCTGCCTCTGCCGCAAATGGATTTCGTATCCGCAGGCCATGGCAGTGAGCTTTTTGAAGTACTTGTCGTTCGTACCAGCAAAAATCATCTTTCACTTACCGGGGGAAAGACTAGTGTAACATCTCCCTCTCCAACTTTGCAGCTGCAGTGGAGGATCAGTGTAACAGAAAGCCATACGTCTGATTCCTGGGCAGACCCATATTCCTTAGGTTATAAGATTTAGCAGTTTTGGAAAATCAAGAATTTGTGAAAGGCTGTGTTAAGAAGTATGTTTCACAGCAGTCTTTGGGAGAGGCTTGCTGCACGGGTTCAGTATGAAGTCCCTGGTGTTCAGCCTGTCCTCAAGCTCGGTGTCTCTGTTCTAGCGTGGAAATTATCACATTTGGAAATAACTGCCGACAAAAATGAACGTGTGGAAAATCTTTTAACAAGAATATCTAAAATAGCTTACTTAGGGCTGAACATGCACAAATATAAAAATAACTCCAAAAAAGGAGGTTGCGTGTGAGAATTACACAATTAATTCTGACACATATTTCATATACTTTAGTTACAAACAGATTTTAATGGAGCCTCCATCATTAAACCCAGTGCCTGTGTGACACTGTACTGTCTAAGTGTGACTGTGGGAGCAGGACATACCAGGTTCATCTTCATGGTCTGGTTGAGCTGCAGTGCAGGGACATAGTTGGCCTGCTGGAGGTAGTGGACCATGAGCAGCTCTCTGTTCTGGAGGCCCCCTGCCCTGCAAGGACTTCAGGAAAGCGAGACAATATGCTGCCACAGAAGTGAAGACTGTAACACAGGAGACAGCACAATGCCTTCATCACTTGCCATCTAATGAAGGCTACTGGGACAGCCAAATTTAAAAGTTTCTCTGAGACTACTTCCTGATTACCCTCTGCATATTCTCTTAATTCTGTGATTTGCTGAAAACTCAGGTCTTGTACATATGTAGTTGTATATGTCTCCCTTCCACTCCATGTTCGTTCATTCATTCCTTCATTCTAACTCTTAAGAAACAGAAAGAAACAGATGTAACAAGGTTGTTGTTTCACACCTTTGGGTGTGGCTTAATTCTCAAAATGCTTAAAGTTCAAAACGGTTAGATGTCTTTCTGTTGCAGCAGTTAGCCAGGAAATGCTTGATGCAGAGCGGTTTGGCATGTTGTGCAGGGTCCCTTCGTTCCTTCTCGCTCCCTCTAACGCCTTGGCGGGTCCGTGCGAGCTGGTGAGGCAAAATCCGTGAGATGCCCCTCTACTGCAGTTAGCAGCAGCCGCTGTGGGTCTAGTTCCAACGTGCCTGAGGGAGTCGCCACGGAAGCAGTGTCTCTGATGTTGCCTCAGTACAGCTAAACATAGCTACTTTGCAGCTCTACTTTTAATATGCCACTTTATTTGGCTGGGTGGGTGGGAACGAGTGACAAGGGGGAAAATGAAAAGTGAAAATGAAAAGTAAATTCCTGTGATGGCTGGATTAATTATTCCGGTGTGCTTCCAACCAGTTGTGCAAACTCCTGTAATGTATATAATTGCATTTCATGTTTGCTTCAAGTTCAAACACTAGTCAAGGATAAATAATTTAGCACTTATACATAATGTAACATCACGGACCGCTGTGTAGCCGTACTTCCAGCTAGAGCCCTCTGCTGGTTAACGATTGTTTTCTCTCGCTCACTAGCACTTCAAAGGTTTCGGCTTATGACGCGTTGGTTTGATTTGGCACGACTCCTTGCGGTACGTTATCTTAATTGCCTCTTTACATGGTATCCCATTAACCGGCCGGGCGGATTTCCTAAACGAGCGGTCCCTTTTCCCCCAAACGGAGTCCGGCCGTTAGCTCCTCGAGACGAGGGCGGGACGTCGGGGACCGCATCAGGCGGCGGGACCGGCCGCTTATTCTGATTCGCCGGGAATAGTACCGCAAGCTCAAAGCAACGCGTAATCAGCGATGCACCATCTGTTCCCGCAGGCCCGCTGAGCCGATCTGAGTCCATTTCAGCCGACATTAAAAGACGAGCCCCTGCGCGGGGGTTTCCCGATAAGGAGCGTCACATGACGCTCTCCTAAAGCAGCGCCAGGGCAGAAAAGCCCTCCGCAGTTTAATGAAAGCAGATTGGGGGTCGGACTCGCCTTGGACGTGGACTTAACTGCAAGAGGAACACGCCGCAATAAACCCCAAACACACTTTATACACACTTAGCAGAGTCACTGGGAGTGACTGCGTATGAAAACAACTGCTCTAGACCGTGACGGAACCTGGCATCCCCTGCAATGTTACAGCTCTGCTGTGTGCAAAGACAGCTGGGGATCATACTCACTTTCTAATTTTACAAAGCTCCCTGTATGTACAGTACTATGTCTTTAAGATGGTATTAATAGCTGTAACAAGTTTATTCAGAATTTTTTCTATTTGTGTAACTGTCCATTGTTATGGCGGTCGAACTGGCATACTGTCACATGGAAAAATTGCTCTATAGGAGCAATTTAGGTAAACCATTTTTTCTCATCTAGTTCGTTTTAGCACAACTTCAGTGTGTCTGTTGTCTGGCTAAATGTAAGTAATTACGTCGAGGTGGGGAGAGAAACTCCTGCAGCATCTTTTGAAAGGGTCACATGCTGTGACGGACAAGAGACTTCAGATTTCCCAGCATCTGCGTTGCTGTGTTGTGGATGCTAAAATGTTTTGATCATGGGAAGCTTTGAGTTAAATACACAGCTTGGTTTTTCTGCAAGTGAAGGCTCCTGTTAATTAGTGGCTTTCTCAAGTAATGGGCCCACATTTCATAAGACCTTTAAAAATGCCAAACCAATCATAAGATATTTTTTCTCTCTTTTTAAATTGCTTTCCTTCTGTTGCCCACAGCTATGTCATTCTGCTTAACTCCGATAGTCCCTGGTCTATGGTGGGATTAAGCTTCAGGACTGAGCAAGCAAAGTGAAAGAAAACAAAAGGAAATGTTAGGTTTCTTATACTGAGGAGCACGCTCAGTGCTCTCTCCAAATGAATGAGCTGCCGGGGATCCTAGCTCTAATGGGCTAATTCATCTGTGAGCGATGATGTCGATAGGCTAACAAACAGCCACAAAGCCTGATAATGACAGTAAAAAATGTATCCCATGCGGTTTGGTTGCGTTAAAGATACTACATGACAAACCCACATGACTGCACAATTAAGGCTACAATTTCATCATGATTTTGGCTTGAAATGTAGGTATGCCTGAAACCTTGAAAATCATAATACAAGCGCAGAATCTGACCAGCAAATAAAAAGTAGACATTCCTTGTTTGATTCAAAATGGTCACTGAAAAAAGCAGAAAAGAGGCTTGCTTGCTATTGGCTAACACAGTCACATGAGAAGAGGCAGTCTAAACCCCCTCCACCTGGAAGTACAGGAATTCGAATGAAATGGGTGATGTGTTTCTGAAATGTCCTTCAAAATCCAAATCTGCCACAGGCAGGGCCAAGTTTAAAATCTGTCCAGTACTCTAAGCCCAGTTGATCATGAATAGTCTTAAATGCAGTCTGTACTCATATCCCTGACTCTGTTTCATATGATTTGGGAATGAAAGACTGCTGAGAACAGGTTTGGGGTTTTTTGCTTTTGGCAAAAAAAATAGTGATCAAGTGAAGCATCCATAAGCAATGCATTGCTTTGCTGAATTGGAAAATTAATTCTCTCACATTCAGTTTTCAGATTAGTTATCTCTTATTTGGATTTCAAATTCAGGGTAAATCCTATGTTACCGTGACTCTGCATTTGGGATCTTTTCTTCCCCGTAATTTCATCATTGACGTCACGGACAGTTACAGTACTACACAAGGAACACAGTGCAGTCAGACTGGTTATCATGAGGGAAATATCCTTGGCCATTTTCACAAATAAGGCAAAATGCGAATAAAACACAGTAAGGAACTTAAAATGCATATCCTCTAAAACATGCTTTTTTAATCTTTCTAGCTTCTTATTGTGCACTAATGGTTGCTGCCATGAAGGATCCACGTTCCTTTTATCCTTCACTGAAACAAGCAACCAGTTTGACATTTCCCAAGGCAATTTACAGAGGCAGAATAGTGATCTTCTGGAAGTATTGATTTAATATTATTCCATATCAATAATTGATATAAGCGGATGGCTGCCTCCAGGTAATTGCCAATGATCTCGCTTGCCTGTTTGACTATTCTCCTCAGTGTGAGGTGGTGTTGGCGTCTGAAAACGGATTAGACTTAATACAAGAACACTTACTGTTAATGAGTAGCAGTACTGTAACATTTGAACTGGGATAGTCGCAATAAGTAGCATTAATACTTTACAGTCTGTGTACAGTTTGCTCTCCTAAAATGTTGGGTTTGGGATGTGTGCAGCTCTTATAAGGTAGTCCTTGAACCAATATTTAATGTAATATTAATTTGAATGTCAATCCAATAAGTACAGCCTTTTACTGTTGTTTTGGTGAGCAATTTCAGTATTGTCATGTGTCTTATGGTCTAACATTATAACTGTTAGCAGGTCTTTTTTGTAGTGAAACTTTTAGATGTTTTTCCTTGTGGTTTTTAGTCATTTTGTGATTAGATGTGGTGTTTGTGTGTTTCGATGGTGTGAATGCGATAGATGTACTTGCAGATATCTGTTACAGGCCAAGTGCAGGGCAAGTTTACTCGAACGCATGTCAAGTTGAAAGTTCCATCTCTTTTTATGCAAGAGTAGATGTATCTGGAGAGAAGGGTAAATATTTGCTGTGGCGCAGACCTTTATGAGAGGGGTCAGCCTGCCACTCAGTGTGACTGGATGTGGATCGTGGCCTCTGTAAGTGTGGTCAACTGCGCCAATTCCCCCTGGGAGCCACCAACAAATCACGCTGGCTCCTCTCCCACAATGCACTGCAGCCTAGCAGGGCACACACTGGGATGAACAGGCCAGCCTGACAGCCGGGAAATAATGCTTAACCATGGGCCAGCCTATAACACCATCGGTGCCAGTAGATTCTGAAAAGGAGTAATTAGATTTTTAATGCGAGGATATGATTTTGGCATATATTTTGTATAGGGTACATTAACCTTTTTAAAAAATGGCAAATAGTGTTTTTCAATCCCAGATTTTTACTAGATGCTAGGGGGATATTTACTGTTTTTTTTTTTTTTTTTTTTTGGTCCTTGTTTGTTGGGGGAGGGGGTTGTTTTGGGGTTTTTTTGGCCAGTTGTCCTTGTCCTACCTACTCTACAATACAGTTTATTAAATAAGGGCAAAAGTGTTCAAGACTTTGACTGGGACACACTTTCAATAATAAACGCAAAATTAAACAAGCCACTTAATTACAGTGAAATGGTCATTAGCTGTTTATAATTACAATGTTTGCGTTGGGAATTCGCAGTCCTCTGGGCCCTCTTCTGGGTGCAGGCTGTCTCATTTCTCATGACTGGCCTGCTTCTTCTCGCTGTGGCCAAGTTGTCAGCCATACAGTGTTTCTCACTGTAGTGAGAAATCCTGGTGCCGTTATGTGTGTGTGTGTTAGTGAAATGATTAGGTCAGTGCTGAAGAAGTCGTGCACCAAGACCTCCACAGCCCTTGTGAGTTCAGTACATGGCTGTGCGTTGCACACCCCCGTCTTATTAGTGAACGTGATTGAACAGTGCTCCCAATTTAACTCATTTCATGCTAGTTGCTATGCAGTGAATTATGTGGCCATGGAAACTGTATGATTCCATTTTGAGATTCCCAATTCTGTCTGAAAATGGAAATTGTGTTTACAGAGGTTAATTTCATGGAAATGCAGGGGTCCTATTTTTAGTATACCTTACAGACGGTGTGATGAAACAAGTGGTGTTTCACAAAAATATGCATACATGATGTAAATTTTCTGGCACCTGTGAGGAATTTTTTAAATTGCTTGCGGTCCATAACTTTTTTTTCCTAACACAGACCCGCTTTTTGGTGTCAGGCTGTCTGTAGCTTTTCTCAGTTCTGAAATGGCACTTTACAGTGTCACCAGGTGTTTGGATACAACTGTCTCATAAATGTCTGTCAAATAAGATCCCCAGCATTCCACAAGCTCACCAGCACCAATAAACATTTTGGAGGTAGCACTGACAGTTTTTAAGCAGTACAAAAATTCCACAAAGTCATGTTTAATTTCAGCCACAGCTGTCGTAACTACAAATTGTTGCTCTTCCTAGCCCATCCCATGTAAGGATGCATTAACATCAAACTGAGGTATTATTGAAGTTTTCTTGGCTCACTCAGTCAATGGGCAGTCAGTTTTATCACTGAAAAGTCTTGCTCGCTTGGCAAGATTATTAATTCAGTGCTGTTTGTTACAGTTTGCTTTTTGCTTGTAATTTTCAAGGACATTACCTGCTGTACACGGTGCTGCTGTTTACTACTTGAACAAAATGTTCAGTTTGTTTATCATGGAGTCACTTTGCTCATATGAAGCAGTGGTGGCCACTTACTGCAGCTTGGAAGCAGAATTTTTTTTCCCCCTCAGTACTTGTGTGTTTAACCTATGGCAGGAAAGAAAACCTGGCAGTCACGTGTGAACGAGGAGGCCTCCTGCAACATGAAACAAGTGTTATGTTACATTTTTGTGTCGTCATTTTGTACTTGAAGCTGTTCAAGTACAGCTTCATAGTGTCGTAGACTTCACAGTCCATGCCTAAATAATAGCCTTGCACCATGGCTTTCTTCTCAGACCCGTCCGTCTCGACTTCAAAGCGATGGCCGAATGTTCTCTGCCCGCATTCAGATGAGTTCAGGGATGGGCTGTTTTCCACCTGCTGAGGAAGACGGCTGCTCCTCTCCCGGTTATCTCAGACCATTACTCTCCTCCCGCGGAGGAGATGGGCTTCACTGAGCAAGGCCCCACTGGGACCAATCTAAGCACAGACCAATCAAATGAGATGCAGCTCTGTGGTTTACTTCAGTGTCTTATTACAGATGCTGTTGCGATGATCATTTGGAGCGGCACACACAGAAGATTATACCGCAGTGATGGGAAGTGAGAGATTGTTTGCACAATTTGTTTTGAAGGGTACGTTCTGTCACCGAAAATCATTTCGATGTAATTTATCACAGTATAAATCACTGTCATCCCTGTGATTCTCTTGGTCTGTCAGCAGCTTTTTAATAATGAATTAATAAAAACGAATCCCTTTTATAGCCCTATGTTGAACTATTACAGCAATGTAGTCAAAACACGTTTCTGAAATGTAGTTTTTCAATTATGGTAGTATTTGGTATATTGTAATGTGTTGTGATGTAAGGTGTAGGGCATTTTGGTTGCAGGTGAGCTGTACAAGATGTTGGAAATGTTAATGTAGCATCTAGCAAATTGGCAGTGTCTCATGCCTGGAGCAATGCCTTGATCACATCTATTTTACAGCTGAGATATCAGTACACTTATTATCTTCCAGATATTGATTGGTGTTATGTTTTACATGGGCTGGAACCTTGCCAAATTGGGAAACCACTGACCATGTAAAAGTCTTTTTAATGATCTATTAATGCACCATTTTTTTTATTGCACAGTAACCATCAATAAAAATGTGTACATGGCTTGTTTGTATGAGAGATATTTTGGCCAGTTATAACCCTGGAACATTACCTTGCATCACGGTTCCACCGCCTTGAATGGTTAACAGTGTTTGTGCAGTGAACTGCGGTATAATTGGTTCAATCAAGTAATGTAAAACTACATCTAAAGGGCACAAAACTGTAATTGGATGGGAAGGTGACAGTAAATGGGTTTTCCCTGTCAGTGAGGTGTATGAGGTACTACACGCATGACTGCAGAGTTAGCATTTAGCCAGGGGTGATTTTTCCAAACATGGTCTGTATGGTTTTTTTTTTTTTTTTTTTGATAGTTGAATTTAAAGTAAGTAAATATAATTTAATGAAGTTGACATGTTCAAAAAAACTAAACAGGTGAATTTTTTTTGAAACTGTAAGGCTACCAGTCTCTCACACTTGGCGTGAAATGACCCGTTACTGAGAAGGTAATGGTGTAAGCACCATGTCTTAGCAGGACTGTGGCCTGATACAGCAGAACCACATGGGGGTTTAATCTCTACAGTATTACCTGTCTGCACACCCATGTCCACTGTGACCTTGGCAAATTCACGCATTCCCTAAGCCAGTCAATTCTCAATCCTACTCCTGGAGGCCCACTGTCCTTGCTCCAAAAACACCTGATTCGTGTGATTAACATGCTCTTGATTAAATCAGGTGTGCTCAGCTAATCAAAAGTGCCACTGATGAGTTCGGTCAGGTAGGTAGAGCAGGGACAGATAGAAGATATGCGGGACAGTGGGCCCCCAGGAGCAGGATTGAGAATCAGTGCCCTAAGCTATGGGCCGAAGTCGCCCTGGACCCAAAGGGCAGAGTATTACTCTTGTTTCTGTCTCAGGTGTCCGCACGTGTGCTGGCTCAGCGTTTTCACGCCGCTGCGGCCACCCGCTCAGGGCCCGTGCCTCGGGGTTAGACCAGCCTGCATCGTTTCGTTCGCTGCAGCCTCATGGAGCCAGTAACGGCCATCGCGGTGCTGTGCGCACCGGTCTGTGCGACGCCTCAGACAATATGGGCTTCAAGGGATTTACAGCTGCAGGCCTCTGCTGCGGGACAGACCTCCCCTGGAATGCAACGCTAAACGGCGAGACAGGTTAGCGTTTCCAGGACTTGCGGGCTGTTTCAGGCCTAGCTGTGAGGGACACGGTCTGTAAAGGGATGCCCAGGCATTTTGTCAGCCACGCCTTTGAAACACGAGGTGTTTCCAGAACAGCTGTAATTTACTGTAAGAGCCTGAGGCGCGAGACGTTTAAATAGAGGCTTTCACCCTTTTTTTGTGGTTCTCAACATTGTCGGGGAAGTCGGCAGGAACTATATGATTGCCACATTGTGGCTGCACCCCCCTGTGACAGCGGGTCAATCACGTTTCTTCGAACAGCTGCGCAGAATGGTCAGTGGACATTTGTGTCGTTTGCTCATTTTTCCCGCCCTTTTTTTTCCTCCCTCCCTCCCCCTTCATTCTTCTCTGCCTCCCCCCTCCCCTTCTCTGGCTCATCCTGGACTGGCCCTCCTCCTTCCTGAGATAAATCAGGAGCTCGCCGAACGCGTTTTTTTTTTTTCTTTCTTTTTTTATTGCAGCAGGTGATTAATTGCAGACTCTGTTTTAGTTCCCTGGCTACAGAAACGCCAGGCTTCTGTCCCGCAGCACGTCTGGCAGGGTCCAAAGCGGCACTCCGCTGTCAAGTTCGGCGAGAGAATGGTGCTCGAATTCATCGCGAGAATGGCGGGTACTCCCTCTCACTGTATCCCGTTCAAATATCTGGAACCTGTTGGGGAAATACTGCACCCCTGTAGTGTTTGCTAACAAATATGTCATCGCTGGCATGTTTGCGCGGTCGACTTCTGCATCGAGCAGAGTCGATATGACCTTGAGTAAATTAGACCCTGTTTTCAGTGGAAAGACAGTGTGACCCAGACAGCTACGGTTTGTGGAAAAAGGACAGCAGGAGCTGTGCTGTTACTGCTGTGATTTAGTGCACTGCGTCCAAGCCCAAAGGGTAGCACCTGCCATGTAGCGTGTCTGTCGGTAGCTGACGTTAGACTGGCTGGCTAACAACGCGTTGAGGCCGCACATTGCTTTTGGGCATGTCGCGTTAGCTTGCAAACATCAAGCCAGGCAGCTAAATGGCTGCCAGATCTCGCTGCCTGAAATGAGCATGTGCATTTGTGCATTTGGCTGGTCTGTCTGAACTTCTGAACAGTCTAACAGAATGAGCCCATAATTGTTTATACAGAGAGCAACTGTAGGATTAAGTCAATTTTTTGGGAATTTTTTCCACTTCTGTTATTTTGGGGAGGAGACATTTATCCCACTGATTTTCACCTTCATTTGAAAACATACATATAAATAAAATTTAAAAAAAAATATATATGTGTGTGTGTGTGTGTGTGTGTGTGTGTGTGTGTGTGTGTGTGTGTGTGTGTGTGTTTTGTCCTGATACTTCTCCAGAGTGCTGGTTTACTCTCATCCTTCTACATGGTAATTCAGTGCCATCACTTCATCACATGACTCTGCCATAGCGCTGTTCATTAGGTCTTTATTAGCTTTAATTTGGCCGATTTGGCCATTACCTCAAAGTATTGGACTCGAGTTCTTCCCCGGCATTCCTTGCTAAATCTCAGTATGCTTTCATCAGTAGCCCCTGTGTGTATCCGTGCACTTTAAGGGACAACCAGCCCAAAGCTGAAAGCAGCAATTAAGCTTTACTGACGTCCCCTGCTCAGCTGCAGGTTTTAGTGTCACTGACCAAGAGCGCAATCAGTAGACAAGACACAGAGTCCCATTTGTCATTGTGTCCACAAATATTAAGTAAGAAGAAACCCATTATAAGCAACACTAATTACTCTGCCGCAGTGCCTGGAAACGGCGAACATTACAAACTGGCGGCATTGTGCTGCTGCCGAGGTCTGTCCTCCTCGTAATGAGAAGAGTTTAAAGAATGTCTTTCGCCTCCCACGAAATGCACTCCCTCTCCACCCTGCTCCCGCTCAGCCTCATTTCTGTGCATCCAGCTGTGTCTGTGTGTGTGTGTGCCTGTGTGTGTGTGTGTGTGCCTGTGTGTGTGTGTGTGTGTGCGCGCGCCTGTGTGTGTGCGCGCGCCTGTGTGTGTGCGCGCGCCTGTGTGTGAGTGCCTGTGTGTGTGCCTGTGTGTGTGCGCGCGCCTGTGTGTGAGTGTGTGTGTGTGTGCCTGTGTGTGTGCGCGCGCCTGTGTGTGTGTGTGTGTGTGTGTGTGTGTGTGTGTGTGTGTGTGTGTGTGTGTGCGCGCGCCTGTGTGTGTGTGTGTGTGTGTGTGTGTGTGTGTGCGCGCGCCTGTGTGTGCTTGTCTGTCTTATCTCTGCCTATTCCTGTCTGTATGCGTGTATGTCTGTGTGTGCGCATGGATACATGGATGTATATGTGTGGGGGGTGTGTCTATGTCTGTGTGCGTGCATGTGTTTGTGTGGGTCTTTGGTGTGTGTGTGTTTGTGTGTGTATGTATGTGTGTGCATGTGTGTGTGTGCTTGTGTGCATGTATGTGTTTGTGTGCGTGTGCATGTACGCGTGAGTGCGTGTCTGGCCAGGCTGAGAGACTCCCTCAGCTGAGTGTTTGTGTCGGCGCAGCCAGCAGCCCAGTTTCCACACGGTCCACGAGGGCGGGGCCGGCTAACACGCGCACTCCGGGCAAACCGAAGCACCGCACACTCCGGGTCCTGCGTTCTGGTGCCTCCACGGCTGTCGCTCACGCTTTATTTTTAACCGTAAACGCTCTCCCCGGGCGCGCGCCGTGCATTGGGGCTGTATGGCGTGGGGCGATGTTTGGGAGGTTGCGAGGCCTCCCTGTACAGATGGCTGGTTCGCTCAGCCTCCCCCAGCACTGGCGTGAGAGATCCCCGCACAGCTGCTGCCTTCCCCCGCTCATCTGTACAAATGTCCTTGTTCCCCTCCACCCTCCGCTGTTACAGCCCTTTCTCTCGTTCACCCTCTTTCTCTCAGCCCTGGGGTGCAAATCTGGAATCAAAACCAGTCTACAACAGTAATAGAGATGTAGAATCTGTTGGTCACGTTGTAATTCACAGCACGGCATACCTGTCAATGAAAAGGACTTGCATAAGAGATTAGTTTGTACAGTTGGTTTTCTGTTTGCTTTATTGGCATGACAAGCAGGTGTGTTGCCAAAGGGGAAGGAAGCATATCTGCCATCTACAGCACAACAAGGGAAGCAGTGTGGTGTAGTGGTGAGGCGCAGGGCTCGTGACCCAAAGGTTGCCGCTGCTGTTGCACCCCTGGGTAAAGCACTTAGCCTGAATTCCCTCAGTAAACATCCAGCTGTATAAGTGGGTAATGTGGGAAAATTGTGGGCCCTGTTAGTGGCTCTGGATAAGAGCTACTGCTAATTAAAGTAATGTAATAAACTAAATGGTACATCATGTAGTTTACTTCTCTTTATTTGTAAGCTATATGAATCTCTCTGTATGAGGATGTGGTAAATAAGCGTAATGTAACGAACTTAAAAGGACAGTACACAGTTAACCACAGTTACCTGCCTGGAGTCGCAGAGTCGCTGATCACTTATGGAGCTTGGATGGGGAAGGTGCGGTCAGAGGCCAGCCCTCATCGGCGTCAGGATCAGTGACCCGCCTTCGCCAGCGACCTCCTTCCTGTCAGGTGCGGCTCTGGTCTCCCTTAGCAGCGCCGCCTCCCAACAGGAACCTGGCTGCACAGAAAGCGAAGCCCATAGGTCCTCGCCTCCAGCTTTATTAATACTGCTCACGCTTCAGCGGACGGCACACAGAGCGGCAGAAATGGACGCAGCCTTGACGTGCGGCCCGCCAAAATTAAACGCCGCCTCACACGACAGGCTCTTTACAAAAGAAGAATGAGGTAGTTTTAGCAGGACGGGATCGTTTCAAACAAGGAAACATACCGCAGGGTGATAAAAATGACTGCCACGGCTATGTTAGGGCATTGGAGTCGGCTCTCTTGGGGAGTGCAGCGGGGCCACAGAGTCTCTGTTTCATGGTTTGGAAAAAGCCCTGCGACTCACTGCTTTGATGAATATGCACAGAGCAGGCCGTTACACGTTCCAGTCAGAGGTGAGCCAGTGAATGTGCGGAACCAGCGCTGTGAGAGATTGCAGACCCTCTCCGCTGTGAGTCGTCCTGGACATTTGGTGGTGGAAGTCCGCTTTGATGCAGACAGACAGACAGACAGACGGACAGACAGACAAGCAGGAGCCAGGTGCGTTACCCCGCAAGGGAGAGCAATCCGAGCGCCGCGTAGTGTCTGCTTTGTCGAGAGAGGAAAAAAAAAAGTCTGGCTCCCGATGTGCTGACTAACTTCATGTCTGCTCAGCATAAATGAAAATACCCAGCTGTCTGGGTCACCTAATCAACTGCACTTCTGCTTTTGTCTCCTCGGAGGGGAGCCGAGTCTTTCTGACACGCCAGTGTGGCAGAGTTTCCAGCCCTTCAGCTGAGAGTTCAGCCCCTTGCGTGTAATTACGGAGCACGGGGAGAGAGGGAGGGAGACGCTTCTTATCACCCGGTACATGAAGCATAATAATGCGCCATTCCTGTAGCTCCTCAGGATGAAGGCAGAGGCATGCATTCTTATCAGTTTCTCTGTGGAGTTTACATTTGCTCACTGTGTTTGGTGTGTGCTTGTGTGTGTGTGTGTGTGCACGTGTGTGGGGGTCTGTAGTGTGTCAGTGTATCTGTGAGTATGTGTGAACGGGTGTGTGTCTGTGTGCGCGTGTAGGTCTATGGTGTGTCGGTGTGAATGGGTGTGTGTGTGTGGGGGTGTGTGTCTTTGTCTTTGTGTTTGTGCATGCTTGCTTTATATGAACTAAATAACACTTTGTGTGGGTGACGGACAGTGCGGTCTCTGAGCTGCAGATGTGAACTGCTGCCTGTTTTTCATTGATGGAGAATGGGTGGTGTAATCTGCACTACAGCTTTGGTGCTGTTCCGGCGTTATGGAAACCCTGATTACTTAGGGGCAATAATTAAAGTATCACCTCAATTAAGATAATTACTTAACAGTAATAGGTTTTGGGAAAGGATTTAACCATTGAGGTTATTATGTATTTGACACTCCTGGCAATATGATATTTTCCACATTTCCAAGTTTTTATAGTCTCCGTCATAATGATGTTTGATGTGTTGTTACTAATTGCCATGTTGGTTTTATTTATGGCAATTTAATGAATTGTTATGTTATGACTTGTTCCAATCATAAATCTGTCAGCAGGATTATGGCTGTGTTGTTGGCTTGAAGGGCAATTTTCTTTTAAATTAATTGAAATTTATTGTTCAATAATCACATAACTCTGAGGCTTAATAATTTGTGTAACATAATGATAGCCTTATGCGTCAGTGTACTTCAGTTGTTTTTTCCCTTTTTCTCAGTGACGTCACTGAGTTATTTCTCATCTGCATAGAACATACACAAGCTTCCAAGGGCATGTTTTATGCAGGAACGTAATGAAATGTAGTATCATTTCTCGCAAATTAATGAAGAAGGTTTTTTTTATGCGAGAGCAGAGATGTCTAATGTGGTTGGCATGTTTTATTCAAGGCAATATGGTCGTGAGACTGCCTGCATGAGGCCCAGCTGGACTGTCTCTTTGCCCCCACAGATAAGAGCGGCGGTGTGCTGGCCCAACACAGGGAAAAATGTGAGTCACATGAAGAAGGCGACAGAAACAGATCCAAAGTTTACAAAAAAAGGCCTCGATCCGCCGCTAATATCCACAGCTTGCTTTTGCATACAGAAACACCCTGAGCGTGTCCCGACTTAACTTGGCTGTACAGCGACACTAGGTCGTTTTAATGTCCGTATTTAAATTAAAAAATGTGACGTCTCTCTGAATTTTTCTCGCCCGGCCCTAACACGACGTGCCCTAAATGACAGCACCGGTGGCCCAGATTAGCGGCGAGAGCGCCGTCAGCATCTGTGTCCCATTACTGCGGAATTTCTGCAGCCTCGGGGTAACTAATCTGAGGAATCAGATTATCGTCCATCGTGGCGGGGGTTTGGCGTGCTCGGCCGGACAGCTGCGCCGGATTGGCCGGTCGGAGGGGGGGGGGCGGGGTGGCGGGGCGGGAGGACAGATGTGGACTGAGTGGAGCAGCGCGCGGCCTCTCATCCCACGCCTAAAATCCTCTCCTCTGTGTAATCCGTCATGACGATATGCAGAGTGATGGAATCTGGGGGAATTAGTTTCCTTGTCATAAAAGGGGAAAGGCTGGCGGTGATGTCAGTATCTATAGATACGTACTAAGGGTGATGCCAGTAAGTATTTGTGGATACATACTATGGGTGATGTCAGTAGGGTATCTCTGGGTACGTTCTGTGGGTCATGTCAGTCGGGTATCTATGGATACATACTATGGGTGATGTCAGTAGGGTATCTATGGATACGTTCTGTGGGTGATGTCAGTAAGGTATCTATGGATACGTTCTGTGGGTAGTGTCAGTAGGGTATCTATGGATACGTTCTGTGGGTGATGTCAGTAGGTATCTATGGATCTGTGCCGTGGGTGACATCACTAAGTATCTGTGGATAAGTGCTGTGGGTGATGTCAGTAAGTCAGCTGTGAGCTATGGTAGTAGGTTGCAGACATGTAAGTGACCCATTTGTTAATACAGGAGCAGGTGCAGAAGTCCGACATGAGTCTAGGCCCACAGAGAGTTCAGTAAGGTGGTGCAGGCAGAAAGCCAGGCCTGTTAGTACCTGATATGTCCTGCATAACATTTGTAGAAACGACCTCTGTGCCAAATGCAGAAGTGAGTTTAAGTCCAGTTATGAGTGAGACTGAAATGTGCTCAGCACCTCTTAAATGAGACCAGCTACTGTAAAATGCAGAAGAGATGTTTGTAGCGGAGAGAGTGTCGAGGCCACTGCTTAATTGGACAATTGGGGAGACCCGATTTGGCAGTTCAGCAGCTCCTCACCAGCTGCAGGGGTTACGTTCCCGAATTAGCCCACCAGCAAGGGCACAAGGCAGGGGAAACAACAGGATTAGGGGAGGTCGCTCCTTGACTTAGATTTCGCATGTTTAAGCATGCAGAAATTTAGCAGTGATTCAGCAATAAGGTTGGGCTGATTCATATCCTTGTAAAAGGTGTGCAGTCGGATTGTGTACCGATGATTCTGCTGAGGTGGTCCATGTGGAAAATGCTGTCTGCGTTTGGATATCGTTTTTGCTGTGGGCCTAGAGCATTAATGGAGTGCTGGCTTCAGTTGTGTAGTGGGGTGCCAGTCTGAACAGGTAGACTGCTCTTACGGGCATAGGCAGCTTATTTGATCCTGAGCTGAAAGAGCTGTGAGTCAGCCTTTGAGGGATTTGGCCTCCCTGCCCTGCACTGCAGTGCAATGTGTGTGGGGGGGTGGGAATAAACTCTTCAGGTCACACATCTCACCGAGCACAGGAACAACGGCAAAGGGTCTTAGTAGTGTGACGGAGCGCCATCACTACGGTTGAGTATGCGCTCTGACTGCCATACCAACGAGCCTGGCTCTTTGGCGTCGCGGTCAAAGCTGCAGTTCGGTACCCCGTAGACCCGGGTTCGAGGCAGGGTGGGGTGACTGCTCTCGCCCTTCGCTACAAGCGGTCATTCATTTTTGCCCTAAATCATGGAAAATGGCACCCATGGCAGATACCAAGAAACGAGAAGTGCGATGGTCCGTATCATTGACGCCAGAGGATATGACTAAGATCTAACATATACAAACTGATATTGAATAACAGCCAGTTCCTATTGCGAAATCTGACCCCGGGAACCGTCACTTCTTCTTGTGTGTTTCGGTGAATAAGCCAAAACGCCAAACCGCCGCACTTCTCCTTTCTTGGTATCTACCACGAGTGCCTTAATGATGTTGTCCGTCTTCCGTGATGCAGCAGCGGTTTGCACAGCGGCGGGAGCTGGAATGTGTGGAGCCGGTGGAAAGCGGAGCAGGAATTGGTCCTTTTCATTTGCAGCCACGCTGGGCGCCACCGAAACTGGGTCACGGAAAAATCTCAGCACAGCTTTTGGAAATGGTCTCTATACCTGCGCATAATGCTGGCTGTGTGCGCTCACTCGCAGCTGTTGTCTAAATTCAGAAGCGGGGAGAGAGTCTCTGCTGGCCGTGGAAAGGCGTGAGCTCCAGCTTACTGCAGAGCTGGGCTCTGGCTTGCTGTGTCAGCCGCGGCGGCGGGGACCTGCCCTATCTGATGGCGCTCTTTGTCGCAGGATTAATTTCGGGTGTAGTCCGGTTCAAACGGCACCGATGGAGGGTGGGGTGGGGTGCAGCCGTGGCAGGTGCAGTCGCGATTTCAAAATAGCACCACCCCCATGCCCCGAGAATAGAAACTTAAAATTTTCCTTTCCCTTTGAAAAAAAAAAAAAAAACCCATCTGGTGTGCCTTGTTTGTTGAAGCTGTTCTTTTTCCCCTCACTCCTTGGGTGGCACATTGCTGGGACCAATGAAAAACATTGCTCAGGGTTCAAAGGGTGACAGTCGTGATGTGTCTCTGACCTCATTCAGTTGACCAGTAAACCCAAATACAACAAACATGAGCCTGAAGCCTCGTGATGCAAGTACTGAGATATGCTCTGAATGCTAGGAAAGTCTCTCCATATTTATTTTGGGTAATTTTCTGGTATTCTAGAAATGTAAGTTTGTTGGTTTCATGATGAGAATCATTCCCGGTAAATGCGTTAAACTGAATACCCTAAGTAATAGCTAATGTCCCAATTTAGCAGTTGAGGAGTTCAGTCACCTGTAGTTAGTGCATTATTTTATCTCTATTTGCACACCTTCAGTTTATGTCCTGCATTTAATTTTGACCCTTCTGTTTTGTTACATTGAGCTTGCTCTATAACATCGGCTGCATTTTACTGGTGGAAGTTGTCGATGAAAATGTAGCCCGTATTATGAGCATAGACTGCTACAGTGACATGAATGTGAGCACAGTTCAGTGTTCCTTCCTGGCAGCGTTATCTCGAGCCTTATCAAAGGACAGAGTGTCAGAGGGAGAGAACGTGTGAACATTTGATTAGACACAAGGCTGCCCTCCCATCTGTGCGCCTCTGTTACACACCTCTGGTGTGAACGCTTTAATGTGGTTAACTTTCATAAAGGAAGCTTTGACTGTGCTGTGTCAGACTGCCAGAACCGGCTCTTAACAGAGCTGCAGTGCAAAGATCCTCTATTCTACACCCAGATAGTCCGCTCCATGCGCTTTGCTTCGAAGGGTCTGTTTGCCGCTGTTGAAACTCTTAAAGTGTTCTGCTCTGTGCGCTCGTTATGAATATTTTGGGACTAGAACAAAGCATCCGTAGCTGGCAGAACAGTGCAGATGGTGCTGGAACCTCCTGTTGCCAACAGAAACCTCCAAGACAGGAAAGTGCAGTGGATGGAAGGAATGCTGCAGCTGAATATCTGGTCAAAATAAATAGAATATCTGCGATCCCAGCATGAGAGAGGGCCAGTGTCTCCAGGGAGACCGCCCCATGTGCCGAAAGGGTAATGACAGTGAGCGGAGATGCATGAGAACTTCCAGTCCACTTTCCCATCTGTAATGGTTACGATGTGCTAAAATCTTTCCTTTTTTCCAATTAACACTTTCATCCACTTGCTAATTGTGACGTGCAAAGCCAACACCAGTGGGATCTGTTTTTTCAATGGCGTTTGTTCGGCCCAAGGGTTTATTTTTGGAAGGGCTTCTGACACCATCCTTAAACTGTGAATATGGAGTCCAGGCAAAAACAGTGGACGCTGATTATCACAGTTTAAAAGTAAAGATTTTGTGCCTTAAGAGTGTGTGTGTGTGTGTGTGTGTGTGTGTGTGTGTGTGAGCGTGTGTGAGAGAGAGAAAGAGAGAGAGAAAGAGAGAGCGCTCAGGACAGAAATATCCACGGTCTCTCAGATTTTTTGTTAAATTCACCTCAAAGAAACTCATTTGCCATTTGTGTTAAAAGCAGTTATTGAGAGCTTTTTTGAAGTTGTCATTTTTCTCAATTGTCACGTCTCTGCATGCTTCCTGTGAGACCCTGTGGTTTTTAACCATACATGGTACGGACAAAACCTTGGTGTCATAATCATTGTGAGTTCCAAGAACATACCATTTTAGTTCAGTTCATTTTGAATATGTTTTATGCTCTGTATTGTATGGGTCAAGAAGTGTTCAGAATGGGATCTCTGGTGCATCATTGATTCTCGGATATGAGAATGAGCAAAAATGGTCCAACTGTATAGAGGTTGCTAACATATATTTATCAGGTGTTGTGGTAAAACTCCAGAACACAACCAAGCCACCGTTTCCCATCATACCCAACAGTAAGGAAGGCCCTAGCGTTCTCATCAGCTGGCCTTTCTGAATCCGCAGAGGCAGCCCAGTCATAATACGATTCCGAGCACTTTCAGTAAGCCTTCACCTGCTGCTTGGCTTCTGACACTGGAATGAATGTGTATAATTTCCGAGCGCCTGCGATTGTCTTGGAAGCGCTGAATCTGTCTTGTGTCAGAGCAGTTTCACCCTCCCACTCTGCCGCTGTGGAGTACATGAATGTCACTCCGATCTGGGAGTTGCTCTTGATGAGAGGCTCTGTCACATGAATTCACATGAATAAATGTAAAAGGCAATAGGTTCTGTTTTCCGAAGTCAAAGAGCCGTTCTAGTGTCATAATCCTGTCACCCTATGGCCACTAAAGGCTTGATTTTGCAGGTCTCTTTATGGTACTCGCAACACTTTGACATGTATTTTTCTCAAAGAAATGCCACTCTTATCCCAAAGTTATCCTCATAGTGGTGTATATTGATGAGGATTTTGTACTGTGAGGCTGATCCAGCTGTGAAGCAGTAATTCTTATTTTGTGGATGCTCCATCACTTTACACAGATGAGTAATGAGCCTCTGTTCAAATAGGTGAGCTGTCACACTGTCATGGTGCATGCAGACTAAGACCACAGCTACACTCAAATATTGAAGAATGTTTCCTTTGTTGTCTTAACAAACAAAAGGATCTAGGCCTAATGTTGCTTATCATTCCAAGAACCTTCCAAAGTCTCGGACAGCATCTGGTAAAACATAGCAGTAGTTTTGCCTAAAATCAACAAGGGTAAGATACGTGCCTGGTGTAAGAGATTCTCATCTCTCTGACTGCAGTCTGAAAATAATTTTCCGGGAGAGCAGCAAGTCATTCATAGTGCTCTTTCAAAACTCAGAAAACATGAACGGTGTCAGAAGTGTTGAGCTGTCTGGTGGTGTCTGGTAGAACTGAAGGTCTTCAGTCGTATTCACGCCCAGACTGCTTTGCGGTGCGTCTCATGTGATTGGACATTTATTGCATTCTCCCGGGTGGCATTTTGGAAGAAGTGGTTTGCAAAGGATGGCAGCAATGCAGCGCTGGTGCAAGCACAGACAGAGTGTGTGCGCCCCTGCCTCCAGCAAGAACACACTCCCTGGGTCTCAATTCAGCAAACTGGGGAACTGATTTTTTTCAGGTTGCACAGCAAAAGCCATTTCTGGACACAGACCCTTTTCTGTCCATCAAATAAAGATGGAGTCTTTTTCCCCAGGTGTTGTTCAGCTTATCTCATCACTTCTGTGTAATTTTTCCACCGCCTACCTTGTATTTGGGACAGGTAATATTTGTCAACTGTTTTTTTCAGCTTTTTTGGCTGTAGTCATTGATTTTTAAGACTCTGGCTCAGTCTTCTGGATGGTCCAGCATTTTGGCAAAAGTGTTAGCGCCCGTCTCCTGTCCCTTTTCTCTGAGCATGATGCACATCTTTCCCTCAACTGGGTAATTATTTCAGTGCCACTCTCTGGTCCTGTTTCAAATAGTTGATCCATTTTCTTTCTCATAGTGTTTTCATTTTTGTGCAACTTCATTTTGCTGGACTTTGCTGAGGCTTTCACAGTTTCTTGTACGAACTGGTGATTCCCTAAAACAAGATGGGAAAGACTGATATCTATACATAAGTATGTATTTCCTTGGTGGAAATGGGAGAATTCCAGGACTCAGATCACACACAGACAGGAGTTTCCCCCTTTTTGAAACACAAGCTAAAATGTAAGGCTCACCAGCAAGACACTCATCTTGACAGCAAGCAGCGCCCTACAGCCTGCGGTCGAAACCAGTGTCATGCATAGCAATGACTGGGAGCCCACAGGGGCAGAACAAATTGGTTTGGTTCCGCCAGGGACAGGGGTGAGAAGGTCAGCTAGGGTTTCCTCATCTCACTGCGTTCAGGCACCCTGCCGACTCGCCAGGCGCCTGCTGGTTGCTTGGATGACGTCAGTGGAGTCTTGTATTGCGAAAAATAGCCATCGGCTGTGTGAAAGTGTACCAGAGGGTTGCGTTCCTCCTGCTTCAGCTCTCCTACACGAGTGCACAGATTGTCGCGGTGAGACAAACTGAATGTACAATTCGCAGTTCCAAAGCCGGGTTGCATAAAAACATCATAAAAAATAAGACTCAAACAATGTAGGAACATCACCATACTCTTACTTGGCTGAAGAGTTTTCTAGACCTTGCAGAAAGCAGTTCCTCAAATCTGGGCAATTTACTGTTTAAGTTCATGATTTACTTGTTGAGCATGTCAAAAAGAGGTTTTTGGAGGAAACTCGGCAGCTAGCTTTGTTTGTATTTACACCCCAGTTCTCTGCCTGGCATAACAATCTGATACATCAAGGCAAAATACTTGAATGATCAGATCACTGTCAATTTCAGGGGTATAACAGTGTTTCCGGTTGCTGTTACCCTTCTGGTGAACAGGCCATAGGCATGCACTCAGAGCAGGCTGATGCTGCTGGAAGTTCTTTTCAGCTGGGGGGGAGGCCAGGAAATGAACAGAGATGGCCTGTACTCCTCATGCCTCTGTTTTAGCAAGCCCAGAATATCAGACATTACCTTTGTAACTAAGGCAGAATCATGCCCTGCTTTGGTTTGTAGTAGCGGGTTCTGTTTTAACAGACTGTAGTGAAAACAAAATGGTGAGGTTATTAGCTAGTGGAATGCAGTTGAGACGCCTTGTGTCGAAACCGTTACCTTGCCAACTTGCTACACTGTTGCAGCTTGACCACTTGGCCAGAAACCTAATTAGGCACCAGTGGCCATTAAGAGGGTCAATATTGATATAGTTATCTTGAGAATACAAACACTGGTAGCTAAAGTCATTGACAGAAGATTCAATTAGCACGCAAACTCAAAAAGCGCTTTATGGCAAAGCTCATTAAAGGTTATATTTTATGTGCAAATTAAGGTGCTTTGAAGTGGAAATGTTAACAGTGACGTTAACGTTGTTTGACAGAAGCTTTGTGCAGAGTGTGTTGATCTTTGGCAGCCAAAGCTGTGGAGAAGCTGTCTGTTCAAAACAAATCCTCCAGGGCCCTTTCAGAACTGGCATTCAGTTTTTAGCCTGTGGCCATCTGATTCATGCTTTAGATGTGAAACGGGATTAGGGAAGTGTGATTTCACATTGGTTAATAGTTATCTGCTTGTTGACCTACTGTATGTCATAGTTTTAGCAAAGAAATATGTTTCCCAACGTGGGAGTACGGTGCTCAGAAATTTCAAATGTTTGCATTTAAATACTGATTTGCTTGATTTAAATACTTTTCTTATTTTTAATCTTTTATCCTTTTATTTTTGTTGTAAACTCTTTATAATGCACTCTGGCAAAGATTTTGAAGGACGTTTGAATAGTGCAGACATTTCTCATCTACTGTGCTTTTTTATAGAACATTTAAGTGTTTACAAAAATTTGTGTGAGTAATTGTGTTTGGTGTGGTTTAGTGTAGTGGTAAGGTGCAGAGCTCGTAACCCAGTGGTTGCTGGCTCCACTCCCAGATGGACCACTGCTGTTGTACCCTTGGATAAGGTGTTAAACTAGGCTTGCCTGTCCAACTATATAACTGGGTAAATGCAAACATTGTAAACTATTTAAGAGGAGGTTGCATAACTACTGTTCAGTAATCAACAGTTTTGATCCATCACAGCTTTCAGTTTCAAATGGCACAGTATGTAAGACATATTGTTTGTAAGTTATGGTTACTACCTATCTAGGGAAACTGGCATATATGAGGAACCATGAACAAATTAAGTATCCTTTTCTGTGGTAGAAACTTTGTACTAAAAGTCGCTGTAGTGCTTCTGTTTCTGTTTTTACCAAATTGGCCACTACCATTCGACACATCAGCAGAACTGAGAATGTTGAGTGTCCATGTGGCCCCAGGCCAGTTTGCAGTCTTTCAAAGTCAGTAATGGATTTTCCACAACAACGTTTTTTTTAATCTGTCCAATTTCTTTATAAATTGCTACCTAGCAAGTAACAAACAAGTGCAGTTATAAAAACAATGAACTACCTCAAAGCTAATTCAAAAACCCTATTAGTCAATATCATAACTTGCCTACACTTTGCTGCTATGGCAACCTTACATGAAATCTATACATTAACTGTTAGCGTACTTTTCTTCTCATTTGTCAATTTCATAACATGACAGCTCTAGAAATGTCCTATCCTGTTCACCTTACCATGGGTTACATACGCAGCTGAACCAAATACCATACACAATGAAACACTTACATACTTTTGTGTTAAGAGCTCTTGCATGTTTTTCATGAAACTTTCTGTCTGTTACAAGGTCATAAGGGGAAAAACTAAAATGTGTATTCCTCTCTTTCAGGCTTGTAACCTTGGAGGAGAAGATAGGAGTCTTGAGTTCACTTGAATGGTTTGAACCTTCCTCACAAAAACTCGTCTGACTCCTTAAGATGGACTTCCCAGGTACAGGTGCACTGGACCCATGATGGTATTGTGCAGGCCTGTGCCTGGCCATATCCCCCTTCTTACTCAGCACCATGGGTTCTCCTCCTCCTCTGATTTCTTTAGGCTTCTGTCAGTTCTTAAATAAGTCAGGAGTCCAGGTATTCCAAACGGCGGGGAAGGAGGGGTGGACTGAGTGTGCAGCCCATGTCATGCCAGAGGGAGGAAGATGAGATGTCCTTTCCTCTGGTCTCCAAATCACCCACGATACTAAAACTTCACACGGACAACAGGAAGGACTCAACTTTGAAAGAAGCAAACGGGAAGATCTTTATGTGGCGGTGGACTTACGTTTCGCAGTATCAGATGAACCCGCGTCATGGCCGCCGATCCCCCATGACGCCGGCCTGATCGCGAGCGCTCGACCCGGACATGACAGCGTACAGCATGCTGCGGAACGGCGGCGGCGCGGGCAACGGCGGCCAGCCCTGGGTGCTGCGCTGGTCCAACCGCATCCGCCTCACCTGGCTGAGCTTCACGCTCTTCTTCATCCTGGTCTTCTTCCCGCTCATCGCGCACTACTACCTCACCACCATCGACGAGGCGGGCGGGCCCGACAAGCGCATCTTCGGCCCGCGGCCCGGCGGCGAGCTGTGCGAGGTGAAGCACGTGCAGGACCTGTGCCGCATCCGCGAGTCGGTGAGCGAGGAGCTGCTGCAGCTGGAGGCCAAGCGGCAGGAGCTGAACGGCGAGATCGCCCGGCTCAACCTCAAGATCGAGGCCTGCAAGAAGAGCATCGACAACGCCAAGCAGGACCTGCTGCAGCTCAAGAACGTCATCAGCCAGACGGAGCACTCCTACAAGGAGCTCATGGCGCAGAACCAGCCCAAGCTGTCGCTGCCCGTCCGGCTGCTGCCGGACAAGGACGACGCAGGGCTCCCTCTCCCCAAATCCCCGCGCTCCTGCCGCCTCCATTCCTGTTTCGACTACTCCCGGTGCCCGCTCACCTCCGGGTTCCCAGTCTACGTGTATGACACTGGCTCTTACCCTTGGGGCGAGAATATAGACCCGCTGGTCAAGCAGGCCTTCGCCGCCTCTGTTAAAAGCAGCATTTATGTAACGGACAACCCGAGCATTGCCTGTTTGTACATAGTGCTGGTCGGGGAGCTGCAGGACTCCCCTTCCTCCTCCTCTTCTTCTGTGTCCCCCTCCAGCCTGGAGAAGCAGCTGCACGCCTTGCCCTACTGGAGGACCGACGGCCACAACCACCTGCTGGTCCACCTGTCCAGGAAGTCCATGACGCAGAATTTCCTGTACAACGTGAGCACGGGGCGGGCGGCCGTGGCGCAGTCCACCTTCTTCGAGCGGCAGTACCGTGCCGGCTTCGACCTGGTGCTGTCCCCGCTGGTCCACGCGCTGTCCGAGCCCAACTTCCTGGAGGTGCCCCCGCAGGTGCCGGTGAAGAGGAAGTACCTCTTCAGCTTCCAGGGGGAGAAGGTGGAGTCCCTGCGGAGCAGCCTGCAGGAGGGGCCGCCGCAGTCCTTCGAGGAGGAGATGGAGGGCGACCCGCCGGCCGACTACGACGACCGCATCATCGGCACCCTGAAGGCGGTGCAGGACAGCCGCCTGGACCAGGTGCTGGTGGAGTTCACCTGCAAGAACCGGCCGCGGCCCAGCCTGCCCACGGAGTGGGCCCTGTGCGGCGAGCGCGAGGAGCGGCTGGAGGTGCTGAAGGCCTCCACCTTCGCCCTGGTCATCTCCCCGGGCAACGGGCAGCTGGTGGCGTCGGCGGGCTGCAGCATGCGGCTCTTCGAGGCGCTGGAGGTGGGCGCCATCCCCGTGGTGCTGGGCGACCACTCGCGGCTGCCCTACCACCAGATGATCCGCTGGAGCGAGGCGGCGCTGCTGGTGCCCAAGCCGCGCATCACCGAGCTGCACTTCCTGCTGCGCAGCATCTCCGACAACGACCTGCTGGCCATGCGGCGGCAGGGCCGCTTCCTGTGGGAGACATACTTCTCCACAGCCGAGAGCGTCTTCAGCACCGTGCTGGCCAGCGTGCGCACCCGCATCCAGATCCCCGCCGCGCCCATCCGCGAGGAGCCGGCGCAGGAGATCCCGCACAAGGCCGGCAAGGCGGCCGGGACCGACCCCAACATGGCCGACAACGGCGACCTGGACCTGGGGCCCGTGGAGACGGAGCCGCCTTACGCCTCGCCCCGCTACCTGCGCAACTTCACCTACACGGCCGCCGACACCTACCGCGCCTGGAACCGGCCCCCGGGGCCCTTCCACCTCTTCCCCCACACCCCGCTGGACCCCGTCCTGCCCTCCGAGGCCAAGTTCCTGGGCTCGGGGACGGGCTTCCGGCCCATCGGCGGCGGGACGGGGGGCTCGGGGAAGGAGTTCCAGGCGGCGCTGGGCGGGAGCGTCCCGAGGGAGCAGTTCACGGTGGTCATGCTGACGTACGAGCGCGAGGAGGTGCTGATGAACTCCCTGGAGAGGCTGAACGGGCTGCCGTACCTCAACAAGGTGGTGGTGGTGTGGAACTCCCCGAAACCTCCCTCTGAAGACCTGCTGTGGCCGGACATTGGGCTCCCCATTGTGGTTAGTGCTCTTTCAATTCATCCTCTTTCAGTTCAGTGTAAGCCGAACAATCAGAGGTCAAAACATTTTTTTTTAAAACAAGAATTATTCCATATAACATAACATTTATAAAATACACTAAAAATGCTACTTTGGTGCTTATAAACATTCAAATCCATGCATTCAGTGTATTTGAGGAAAGAATCTGATGCATTTCTAATGCTCAGTATACCCAGGTGTGCTGTTCAGTGAAGTAATACCAATGTACTTCAAAATGGGGTGGGTAGTGTGGTGTCAAAGGCAGGTCTTTGTAGTGATGTGAGCTATGGCATATTGGAGAAGTAATCCATATCCCTGCCATGGCTTCTACACCAGCAGGTGATTTTCGTTAAGTTTCAAACCGAATCTCTTTCCATTAATCAGCGGACGACAGTGTAGCATAGTGGGAAGGAGCAGGACTCGTAACCGAAAGGTTGCAGGTTCACTTCCCCTCTGGGGGCACTGCTGCTGTACCCTTGGGTAAAGTGCTTAACCCACAATTGCCTCAGTAAAATATCCAGCTGTGTAAATGGATAGCATTGCAAAGAACTGTAACCTATTTAAAGTCGCTCTGGGTCTGCTCAATAATGTAATCGATAATTTCTTATGCACCGCACCTGCTGTCTTTGGTCCCCACTGTGCAGTCACCAACCTTGTGTAGATTCTGTCCTGTGGCTTTCCGGCTTCTACCCTTAAGGAGGGGGAATCCCTTCATTAGCCTCTCAGACCCCCCGCAGCCCTGCTCCAAAGCTGCGTTAGCTGCCTGCTGTGTCTAGCGCAGAATCTTCAGTCACAGTTATCATAAACAAATAGAGAAGGCGATAATATATGAAGAGTCACAGCTCTGGTTTGGGAGGTGTGAGGAGAAGAGCAAATGTGAAGGGAGAGAAAGTGCTTCATTATAGAGAGGACATGACTCGATTTGACAGGATTCAGTTTTCAGGATTCAAGCTCCTTTGCTGTGTATTATAGAATAGGTTTGATAGTCCCATATCCATTAATGCAACCTAACATTGTTGCTTGGAGGCAGCTGTTATAAAATAACTGCCAAGTATGAAGTAGCTGATATGCAAGCATGTGTTTTGGAGTTTGTGCTTTCGTCCATAAGCAAAGTAATGACAGTTTTTCTCAGACATAGCAAATAAAGGTTGCGATTAATCCTTTCGAGACGCGGGTGTGTCTCCTCTTGTTTTTCATGAGTGGCGCGTTATGAGTTCCTTGCAGAGAATCATGGCAACAGGGGAATTTGTCGTTTTCCCACAATTCTTAGGTTTGGAAGTGAGTGCGGCGCTGGGCATTATCTCCCGCGATAGACCTGATTAGGCCTTTTTGTTTGCTTGGAAGAGCATCTGAGTTCAGCGTGTTTATTCTGCTGGTTAAAAGCAGAGCGGAACGCTTGAGTTCTTACTGTCCCAATGGAGCTCATCAAGCAGGATGTTCAGAGTTTTTTTTCCCCCCCTCTGTTTTTGTTTGTCTCATTCGTTGCTATATCTGCACGTTGGTTGAAGTATGTAAGGGCAAAATGAGCAGTAATATCAAAATGGATGTCAGACATTGCTCAGAACACTTAGTACAGGCCTACCCTCTTTTCTCGTGCGTGTGGTTAACACAGTGGTTAACGCACGCTGAGTTTAAAATGGCATACTTGCTAGACCATTAAAACCATTTGTGAGTGCATACTGTAGTCTGTAAGAACTGTTAATGTCTGGTTCTCACTTTTGTGAATTCTGTGCATGTACACAAAACAGTATGTCATATGAGTTTTTGCACAAGTATTGAACGGTACGTCCCTGCTCCTTTGCTCATTCCCGTGGGTGACACTGAGAGACCGCTGTATGTCTGTCCCATCGTGCAGGTGGTGCGGACCGAGAAGAACAGCCTCAACAATCGCTTCCTGCCCTGGGACGCCGTGGAAACGGAGGCCATCTTGTCCATCGACGACGACGCACACCTCCGGCACGACGAAATAATGTTCGGCTTCCGGTGAGCGCGTCTGGTGCCGCGGATGGCTTTCAAGCTACGTCTGTGCAAAAAGCACGCCTTTGTGGTCTTTAATGTGTCTCAAACGCTTTGTTTTTTTTCCTTTCGGAATCGCAGCAGCGGTCTGGCTGTCATCTAGCCTACAGGGAAATCATTTTCCCGTTTGCACGCGCGTGTGAATGTGTTCGGAGCTCTGCAGAGCTGAAATGATCTTAAGCCGCTGTAGTACATGCCTGGGCAAGTGCAGAATGGAGTTGTGTGGGAACAGGGTCATTTGTCAGGTGAAGTTAACATCAACATTGTGGATTTTTTGCTCCCTCCCCCACCTCCCCCCAAAACATTCAACGGGCTGTGCGCATGTTTGCGTACTTGTGAATGCATTTTTGTGTGTGCGTGTGTGCGTGCGTGCGCCCAGGTGTTCGTGTGTGCGTCTACATGCGAGTAGCTAGGCTGTGGGAGTGTGTGCCTCTGGAGGGGTCAGGGGTCAGAGGTGTCTGAGAAGCAGGAATTTGAAGAATCTCATTAAAGTGCAGAGTAGCTCTCTCTGTGAGCAGTAACTGCACACCTGGGACATGCGCACACTTTCATACGCCTATTACGTGTAAAGAAGTCTCTCTGCAAAATGAAAAGTGGGTGAATGATATACTTTGTTTAATTTCAGGTAGGCAGACACAGACACACACACACACACACACACACACACACACACACACACACACACACACACACAAATCCCATCTAGGCTCACGGCCTGGTCTCTAGGGTTTAGCACACTGCGCAAAAGAACACGAAGGACTTACACAGCTCAGCAAGTGCCTGTGTCAAGACCGTTTTTGAGAACCCAGGTACCCTTTTACTTTCTGCATTGTTTGACCTAGTTACATTAGTTTTTCTTCTCACTCTCTCACACTCTTCCTCTCTCTCATTCCCTCACTCTTTTACACCTTTCCCTTCCCCCTTGGCCCATTTCCCCCCCCTTCACGTCTTCCAGGGTGTGGCGTGAGGCCAGGGACCGCATCGTGGGCTTCCCGGGCAGGTACCACGCCTGGGACATCAACCACCAGTCCTGGCTCTACAACTCCAACTACTCGTGCGAGCTCTCCATGGTGCTGACGGGCGCCGCCTTCTTTCACAAGGTGAGCCCTCGTACCCGCACGTTTGGCACGAGATCCTAACACCACAGACCTTAACACGCCGTCAGGCTCAACGCCCGCACCCTACAAACACTCACTCACCTGGACTGCATCCAGCCCATTGCATAGACTGGGGAGAGCCGTGAGATGGCAGAATTTTTGTGGTTGCCCCTATGTTTGTGTTGGGAAAACTTCTACGGAAAATGTAACACGTGCAAGACTCCAATATGGGTAGTAGGAGCTGGATGTGTCGCTAATGGTGGGAAACAGAAAGGTCCTCCCATCTTAATGATTATGTTTTCAGAGGGCTTTCTCAAGAGACTTTCCCTACGGACAGGGCAGGGTTGCACATCTGGGCTCCATCGAACGCGCACAGAGCCACAAACTACTTACAGACAGGCACTCCCTAACACATAGCTCTGCGCTTCTGTCATCAAGCAGGAATTCACTTTAACACTTAGCATGCCCATCCATCCGAACCCTCCTCACTACCTGAGCTCAGTGTTTGATGTTATTATTGTTATTACTGTGTGTTTTGCAGGGCTTAGTTACCAGTTTGTTAGATTAGGGTCCAAAGCAGTGGAATGAGACACTGGTATTATAAGTGGGATCAGATGTGTGGATGGTTTCCTCCTCTCTTCCCACTGTGGCCAAATGCGTTCCCTCCCTCACTCGTGCTCTTTTGTCTCTCTCTTTATTTCTCCCCCTTGCTCCGTCGCTCTCTGTAGTACTACGCCTACCTGTACTCCTACGTCATGCCCCAGGCCATCCGCGACATGGTGGACGAGTACATCAACTGCGAGGACATCGCCATGAACTTCCTGGTGTCCCACATCACGCAAGCCCCCCATCAAGGTCAGAGCGCCGCGCCGTCCTCCCCCTTCACAGCCCAGCAACATCTTTGTCAAAGATAATGGCGGAAAATTATACATCACGACCTTGATGGGCATTCTGCGTCGTGCCACGTATTCCCCGGGTGGCAAAGTCCATTTTTTAATGTATGCAAATTTATCCTAAACAGTGAGCGGATTGCATTATTTCAGATTCGCTGACTAAGTCGGTGGAAGTGTGAATAAATCAGCCGAGGTTTTGATTGCTGGCGTCAGCAGTTCCTCTTCAGGCTTTTGTATTGTTGGATTCTCATTCATATGCACTCATGAATCTAATAGGGAGCACTCCTGTGAATTGCCCATTAAAAACTGTCATTTGAAAAGTACTCGGGAGACGGAATAAGGTCTGATTCCGCCCTCATTCCGTCTCATTGTTGCGGTTTCTTTCATTCCCTGCGTTCTGTGCCTCTCTGTAACTCCGCCCTCCTCTCTTTCCGTCCCCCGTCCCCGGTCCCCGTCCCCCGCAGGTGACGTCGCGGTGGACGTTCCGCTGCCCCGGCTGCCCGCAGGCGCTGTCGCACGACGACTCGCACTTCCACGAGCGCCACAAGTGCATCAACTTCTTCGTGAAGGTGTACGGGTACATGCCGCTGCTCTACACGCAGTTCCGCGTGGACTCCGTGCTGTTCAAGACCCGCCTCCCCCACGACAAGACCAAGTGCTTCAAGTTCATATAGGGGGAAGGCGGGAGGGGTGTCAGAGCGGCCCGAACAGAGGAGGACAAACCCCGGGGCTGGGGTGGACAGGAAGCTGAGCATCTGTTTGGGACGGGGGGAAGAAAAGGGGAGGGGGGACCACAGTTAACAGCAGTCCCCAGGGATTTAAAAAAGACAAAAAAAAAAAAGGCTCAGCTTCCAGCTTGTGACTTAAGATTGCAGGGAACTGACAGGGAAGCTGGGAGGGAAAAAAAAGAGAGAAAAAACACTGCTGCCTTTTCATCGTTTTCGTTTGTGTGTGTGTTACATCGGCGACCACTACAGATCTCATCCAAACCACTCTGACGGCCTGCGAGAAGGCGGCAGCACACGCAGGCGGCTGGAGGGAGAGCGCTCAGTGAACGCATCTCAAACTGACACCGTGACCCCCCTCTGCAGAGAGAAGGGGGGTACGGCCCTCACCCCCCCTCCCCGTACGGACACAGAGACACGGGGAGGGGCACAGACTCCTGAGCGGAAGTGCTGCGTTCGCGCCCACAAAGGACTTGAGCAGCGGGCGCACACAGCTGCCATTGCCCTAACATTTTGTCCTTTCTACTCTGACATTTTAAATTTATATATACTCTAACCGCGTACGTGAACGTTGAAGAAAGCACTGATGGTCACCTCAATATTTTATTCGACGAGTTTTTAAAAAAAAAAAAAATGTGGTGGTGTTTAAATGTACAAAGTTCTGTGTGTCACGGACTGTCATCAATCTTTCTGTGTTTCTTGGCCCAAACTTGGGGGACGATGTCGCAGACTGACGCGAGAATGGCCCTGCTGCCGCTGTGTGTCACCGCTCTGGGTTCGGCTGGTAGGGTCTGAGACGCGATGGGAGATTTTGGGCAGGGGAGAGGCGAGTCGCGGTCCACCTCAGAGTTGGGTACCAAAACGTGGTTTGCCAAAGTTGCAAAAGTTTAAAAACAAACAAAAAAAAAAAAACAGGAAGCAAGACTTTGTACTGGAAGTCATAGTATGTCGATTGCACACAAGCACAATGTCAAATCGAGAACTTCTTTTGCACTGTAGACCAACTGTAAAATTATAAGACGCTGCTGTCAGCTGAAATATTGGTGACTTCCTTCTCCCCCATTCAAAAGAGTACTGGTATGATGGTACTTCAGAAAAAAAAATGGCCACAGACCAAATTTCGAAAGGACATACAGCTTCTGCATTCCTCCCCAATCATAGCGCTAAGAGAATGTAATGTTCCCCTTTTCCCCCTTTAAGGTCAAAGGTGAAGAGAGATATGAATATTTTACATGCTAATTCACTGATTGTCTCTGAAGAGGGGGCCTCTCTAGACCTCACACAGCTCCTTCTGTGTCAGATCTTTTTCACTGTTTGAATGTTACTTGCCCTCTCAATGCCAAAAGGTACGCTTTCTACCAGTGGACAGTACATGGAGTGTGTATTCCAAAGTGATTTTTTTTTTTTTTTTTAAAGGAATGCAGTCAAACATAAGTGGGCACTTTTCACGCCCCTCAGATATGTTACCTCTGATTTCCCCAGGCAGGAGTTCCTGTTTAGCCCCTGTCTGAAAAGCACAGCTGTATCGCACACAGCACTGGTAGATCCACAGCACCCTTTCACTGTAAAACTAGGCGAGACCACAGTTGCGGGTTCGGGGTTAGCGGCAGGCCCCCAAGGGCCCGGCCCTCAGGAAACCCGGCATCCTGCACCACATGAACGAGAGCCCCCCCGCTCTCAGAGCAGCAGTGCACCAGTGGGGGGGGGGGGCCCAGGTGACCGCAGGTCTCCTGGGACTCTGATTGGCCAGAACCAACTCCTCCCTCCCACAACCCCCAATCACGCAGGTCACACATCCGTGTGCTTCCACCTTGTCGCTGTCCCGTTGTGCTGTTGTGGAGGGGGAGGGGACATCATGGCGGTTGTAGTAACTATCTCTATGGCAGCAGTGACACCATATGGTGCTTGCTGCGGCCTCTGTGCGCAGATATTTAACAGCGTGGAACACCGGCCCAGAATGCCCTCTGGTGTCAGAGTCCCATAACAAATCTGTTCATCCGAGTCTAATCTGACAGGAAGGTTAGAATTCGTAGTAAATGTGTCATATATCAGCAGTATATATTACAAATAGATAGTTCACTATATAAATATATCTGTATCTATAAAAAAATCACACTTGCTGTCAGATCACTAAAGGAATTTGAAAACGGATTCTCTGAAAAGTACAACCGCTTTAAGGTTTTGACGGGCTTGTTCACGGAATCTGGGGAGATGAGAGGACAGTACGATGGTGACATCACTCGTCGGCCCCGACGCTGCGGGCAGGCCGTCAGCTGACTGACCCCGGGTCAGCGCGTGCGCGTCTCGTTCTCCCCTGTCACTGGGTAATTTGTTGTGTGCTCACATCACTGCCTCTGTTTGGTGTCCAAAAGCAATATTGAATAACCGAGGGCCGGCCAGCGGGGTGGGGTTGGGGGGGTCGGGGTGGGGAGGAGATGTCCAAGGGTGATGATGTCTGTGATGTTAACCAGTGTCACACAGTCCTTGCACCCTGTAGCACAGCTTGCGTGTGATGGAGGGAGAGTGGGAGGGTCCGATACATGCGCTGTTTGAAGTCGCCCCCAAGTCCCCAGGGATTGTCCCACCCAGCTGGTCCGCCCTCAGCAACGCACCGCCTGCAAACACTCTCCTGTACCAGACTGACGACAGGGTGGAAGAGCCCTGCCAAAAACTGTACTTGGAATTAAACCCTGAACGTTGTTATAGATCCACTGTGTCGACTGTTTCCTGTTTTCAGAAAGCGGTTTTCTTTGCTCTCAGACGAAACCTTGGCTATGAGCAGACATTTTGGGTGGACAGGGTCAGAGGAATCCTTAACTGAGCAGCTGTATTGGGTGGGTAGAGTCAGCGGAGTCCTTATCTGAGCAGCCCTACTGAGTGGGCGGGGTCAGAGGAATCCTCATCTGTGAGCGGCCAGACTGGATGGGCAGATAGAGTGAATGTGAGTGCGGACCTTCACAGACCCTCGTGGGAGCAGCAGCAGTGTAGCCAGAGCAGGGCCGGTTCCTGTTGGGGGGTTCGGGACCAACATCTGGCTGCACCACTAGGAGCCGGGAGCCAGGGGCCAGGGGTCCTCCGTGGGCCGTCTTCCAAAAACACTGATGTCACGGGGAGGGTCCCCACTCCCTTCTGTCCCAGTGAGGGAAGCCAGGAGCTCATGTTACATTCTAACATGGGTGTAGTCCCCTGTTCCATGTCCTGGAAAGCAGCGATCCAGCAGGTTTTACAACTCCCTTTATTGCCACATCAGACACTGGATGGATATAAGACACTTTATGATGGTGGGAAAAAATTTAGCCACACAACATAACAATGCCTGTCCTAAAATCTTATGAATGTATGGTGAAAGAACCAGCTTCAAGTCAGAATGCATATCAAACGATCCAGTGGCTGAAGATATGCCAAAACTATGGTCTAATTTGAATTGGCTAGAATTACATTATTGGCATTTAGCAGACACTCTTATCCAGAGCGGCTTACATAGGCTATAGTGTTTTTTACATGCTACCCATCTATACTGCTGGATATTTACAGAGGAAATTCTGGGTTAAGTAGCATGCCCAAGAGTACAACAGCAGTGCCCCAGCAGGGAATTGAACCGTTAACCTTTCAGTTACGAGTCCTGCTCCTTACCACTATACTACACTGCCGCCTTATATTAAGAGTATTATTATTCAACTGAAAACTTCAAAAAAACTGCCTTTTTTGCAGTCTGAAACCAACTTTGTCAGTTCCCAGGCAGGCTTGCGAGCTTCCTGAAGTTGTGCGACTAAAGTGCTCCATCCATCTAATCTCTGCCACTCTGAGCTGAGCCGTTCCGAGGCAGGTGCTGGAACCTGAGCCAGGTGTGTCCCCGTGGGAGCCGCGCTTCAAACTCGCCAGGGATTACAGCGGCGACGGGAATTAATCCACCCGGCTCACCTGCTATGATGCAAGACACCCTCGGTCACAACACAATTTTAGAACAGCGTTACAGATTTATGTTTCTGTCTCATCCGCACCGTGAGGCACGATTCAAATTAAAACATAACTGAATAATTCAGGAGGGAAGGTTTTGTTTCCGTACAACTCAATCCCACCCCCTGGTGTCTCCGTGTAACCAATGCAACAAATTGTTTCTCATTAGATGGGATTACTTTTTTTAACAGCAATTATCACATTCAGAAGCTGGTGTAAATTGATGATTCGCAAACATTTCAGTCAGGATTTAAATCAAGTGTTTTATTATAAAAGTACAAGTGAAAGATGATACAGAACAGCTGAGCTCTCTAGAAAAGAGAATTCATAAGAACATGAGACCAAACATAATTACAGCACTACAAAAATTCATTCTCTCTGCCACCTCAATATTTTCATACATTCTCACTAAAAACATACGAAAAACTTGAACCTTTTTCTGAATGAACTGAAAAGTACAAATTAGAAACTGGCAGGTGTGTCAGGCCCATTTGGGGGTGGTCTTCTGACTCGCTGGCTGCGAAACACCTGAATGTCACCCAAGTCGCCCTCTGCACCTGTCCGCCCCTCACGAGAAACAGGAGCCAGGGCCGTGAGGGAGAGTCCATCAGCATCACTTCAGACCGGGTGCTGTGCAGATCCACTCATCTGTATCTCTGTATGGACGGGGAGATGCAATCACCCGTGTCCACCATATCCCATCCTGACAGCATATAGATCAGTGGAACTGCGCAGCGCTTGCTCTGAGGCGACGCTCGTGGACAGGCGGCTGGGCTCGGCTGCGTGTCCGGACAGGGAGGAGAGCGGCGTGTTGCCCGTGGCGCTGGGGTCGCGGTGGGGGCGAGGTGGGGGAGGGGGGGTCAGAGTTTCTGCAGGAAACGCAGCACCAGGTCGCGCAGGGCGGTGCGCAGCGGCTCGTTGCTGTCGCAGACGATGTGCGTCCCGTCCTCCTCCAGCTGGATCAGCGTGTCCTCCGCCTGCAGGTGCAGGATGTGGCCGTCCGCCGTGTCCTCCACCTTCACCTCCGTGATCCCGTGCTGGGAGAGACACACACACACACACAAATACACACATGCACTTCACTGGCTATCACCAGGGAGTTAAGAAAGTTTCTACTGCAGAGCAGTGATGTTAGTACCCACACTCTGGGAGACCACTGTATCAATATAACAGCAACACAGAAATATGACAAGCCCCATCTGAGATCAGGTTTATTACAGTAATATTACAGTAATAATTACAATTATTGCGATATTACCCTTACTCCACAGTTACTCCATGGTTATTGTGGTATTACCCCTACTCCACGGTCATTCCACAGTTATTGCAGTGTTACCCTTACTCCACGGTTACTCCATGCTCCAGGTTCAGTAAACTTTTTCTTACCTTGAATATAATTAATACTGGTGGGATCTGTTTTGTCTTGTTTACCCCTTTTTCAGTAAACATATCCAAAGCGTATCCTTTATTTTTGTTCAGGTGCCAAACTGCAAAAGACTTTTCTATGGAGATCGAGGCAGTCTCTGGCAAAAGTCCACAAAAGCATCCTCTCTGGTAATGCTGAATCCTAATCAGTCTACTTTTTTGTGAGATTAATCCCTTACAAATCGATCCAAGTGTTGATCATTCCCAAGCATATTCAAATTTAACCTTGTGGAGATCCACAAGTCAGAGTGAGGCCTTCCTGGAGCCAGATTACTGAAACTCTTCCATCTACCCTCTCACAGTGCTCAGAAGTCCAAAATTTCTAGTACCTGCACAAACTGGAATTTATCCAACAAAGACATGGTGGCCTTTCGGAAGTTAAACAACTGGGAGCAGACAAACACCTGCACTCTGTTTTGATTAAAAAAAAAAAAGGAATACTGGCAACAAGTTGTTTTCCTTATCTCACAAAGTCACAACACACGTTAGACTGTGTGGGTGGAAGGACATCAAGGGCACAGAATCAAGAGTGCGCTTATTAGCTAGCTAGCCGTTTCAGTTATTATTGCTTATCTTTTGTCACAATTTGCTCAGGGCAAGGTTCGGCAAATAAGTGGGGAGGGGAGGGGGTCCTACAGGGAGGCTGAACAAACTAATGAGCATGCTAGCACATATTATGATTATTATCATTATTTCCTCATGAGTGGTCCGACGAGAACCAGCACGAGGTATTCAAGGACACAAGTGGCGTCTGCTGAATACGTAATATATAATTAATCACGTTTAGTTTCTCGTAATGTTCTTGATAAGCCCCATGCATTAATCACTTCACATATGCAGCTGAATATCATTTCAGTCTGCTCATGAAGAGGACTGCCCTTATTAATTAATGAATGCAGATGAAAGCCTACATGTGCTGTGAACATGGCTCCCGTTATACTGAAACTACCTTTGGCAAAGATGCGGTATCGCATTTACAGGGAGAGCTACTTATGGACACTCAGGTTTTGTCTACGAGGCCATAGAGAACAGCTCCGTAATAAATCCATCTCCACCTAATTGCATAGTAATTGCTAAAAAATGGCCGCTGCCCTGTTTGCAGTGGCTCTCGTTTCCAGGAAACGCTTCCACTTATTGGGGGGTATTACAGGGGGGGCCGCGCGTCGTGAATCAAGCCCTTCACACTTTCTCAGCCAAGAAAAAAACGTGATTTACAGACGAGGCATTCGTCTTCCGGACCGCGACCTGAAGGGCGGCTTGGTGAGGGGGAACGTTTTTTATCATTTATTTTTTAAAGGGAGGCCGGCCGCATTCTCAACATTTCTGCAGGTTACCGCCACCTCACGACGCCATCAGTCCCCACCGTCGTCACCGCCCTCTGTCATCATCATTTCATTAAGCACTGACCCTTACTGAGGCTGGACTTACAGTGCATGAACAGAGTCAGCAATTACAACTGCTTCATTTAAACCAATCAGAAGTCTATTTTGTTACAGCGTACGACTCAGGTTCAAGCAAAGACACTGCGAGCCTAACGGATGAAAAGACACTTGGATTCTTACACATATACCGGAGCACGGTGAATGCAGGGGATTAGATCAAAAGTGAAGATGTGCAAATCGCAGCCTGCCGGCGGAGAGGCTGCGGTCTAATGATACGTTCTATTTTAATTCGGGCTGCTCTGGCGGCGAGATGGGGCCGTGTCCGCGCCGCGCATGGAGGTAATAAATTACCCAGGCCGCACGCTGTGAGGTACAATTACAGGTGATCTCGGAGGCAGGAATGTTAGAGTTGACGCGAATGCCTTTGGGGTCTGGTAAGTGTTCCGGCGCTTTAATAACCCTCTGTGTTTTTTTTTTACCGGGGAAGGCTGTCATTATGTGTGGGGGATGGGCAGGGTCGGGCCTGCCTGGCTGTCAGTTAAGGTGTCCGGGCTTATCTGGTTGAGCGGTGGTGGTGTGTGAGGTTTGGTAGTATGTGAAAGGCCTTGGGGGGGAAGGTTTGGTGGGGCCTGCACTGTGAGTTTGCCAAACGCGGTACCATGGCCGTCCAAATGAGGACGCCGGTCACGAGCGGGCAGACTGTGGCAATTAGGGGCTCTCGAGTGGGGCTCGGGGAGGATAGAGGATCCGTCGCCAAGCGGGGACAGGGGGAATCTCGCATCTGTGACATGCGTGTGCTCAGCACAGAAACGCTGGCTGCGGAGATTTGCAAAAGTTATGGCAGCCCCCCCTCCCCCTACCCCCCCTCTCATCCGCCACCCTTTGAAGTGAAGTACAGGGCTGGAACGCGGCGAGATTCATTAAAGGGAGTGGAAACAGGGAAGGGAGGGGGGCGGGGAAGGAGGGGTGTGGCCACTTGCCAAATTCTTCTCTGGAGCGAGAGACCTCCCTTTCATTTTCGACTTCAGAGTTTTGATAGCTGGCCCGCGAGAAAGGCTTCCGCTCTCCAAACTGGCGACAGACGCAGCAGGCCAGACCGGATTAAAACCCAAATCCGCCCGCTGACATGACAGAAAGTGGCAGGTGTCTTCTGCTGACGCGCCTCTGTTCCTCTCACAAGTGCAAGAGCCACTATCGGCACAGGGGTTATACTTTTAATGAGCACCAAAACACGAGTTCAACCCTGACGTGAATCTGCTCGTTACAGCTTGCGTAGCATAGCAGTAAGGTTGCTGGTTCGATTGCCTGCTGGGGCACTGCTGCTGAACCCTTGGGCGAGGTACTTGACCCAGAATTGCCTCAATAAAATATCCAGCTGTATAAATGAATATCATTGTAATAGCTGTAACGGATGTAAGTCGCGAACGGCCTGGATAAAAGCGTCCGCTAAATGCCAATAATGTTAACGTTAATGTTAGCTGGGCTGCACCAATACCTCGTGTGCTGATCTGCATTTGCTGTCCTGGTTTTCAGTGCTCGTGCAGTGTTGCCGTGAGCGGCCTTGGGGCTGTTTCCTGTTGCTAGGTGTTGGGCCGCTCGCCCTGGTCTGTGCCATACCTCAGCACACCATTTCCTGCAGTGGCGTCATCACCCCCGACACCACTGAAGTGCCACTGTCCCTGTCGCAGGGAATTAGGTTGAAGAACCAAACCGAGAGCGAAAATTATCGTCCTCCGCCGAAGTGTATTCGTCTGTCCCCCTTTCCCTCTTTTTCCTCCTCTCTGCTCCGTGTCAGTTTGAATATTCACTGGGTGTGCAAACACCCGCTAGTCCAGCTGGGGAGGGGGAAGAAAAACTGAAAAGTGCTGCTTCCCCTGTGGGACAAACAGCGGTGCTAGCACAAGCAATAAATGATTTACGGATACAAATTCACGCTAATTAATGATGACGATTCACCTTGAGACTGGAGCGTCTCCCAGCTCACACGGCGACTGACATCCCACCTCTTCTGAATCATTTGAGGAAAATACAGCAGCCAGCATTTTATTTTCGCTTTAATTAGAGCCTGATCGATACTGTGACTGGCAGTGGCAGCCTGCCAGTGGCCTCCTGGGGGAGCAGGAGATTAAAAGATTTTTGTTCAAGCTCATTTCCCATCTAAATGTTCTTCGGTTAGAGCCGCGCTGCCTCCTCCTTTTCCCCCTAGTCTTTCCGCTCTCACAGCTTCCCTGGTACTTTCTAGGCGTTTTTCGTTTGCGCACTCGGTAGCCTAAATCCCGGCAAGAATCGGAGCAGATAATATGCGTAAGAATCAGACTGCAATCCACAAAAAATGGATTTTACCATGTACAAGGTGTGAGGGGCGTGTCTTTCACCTTGTACAGGGTGTGAGGGGCGTGTCTTTAATCTTGTACAGGGTGTGAGGGGCGTGTCTTTAATCTTGTGCAGGGTGACGGTGCGTGTCTTTCATCTTGTGTGGGGTGTGAGGGGCGTCTTCCTTCTTGTACAGGGTGTGAGGGGCGTGTCTTTCACCTTGTACAGGGTGAGAGGGGCGTGTCTTCACCTTGTACAGGGTGAGAGGGGAATATCTTTCACTTTGTGCAGGGTGAGAGGGGCGTGTCTTTCACCTTGTACAGGGTGAGAGGGGCGAGTCTTCACCTTGTACAGGGTGTGAGGGGCGTGTCTCACCTTGTACAGGGTGAGAGGGGAATGTCTTTCACCTTGTACAGGGTGAGAGGGGAATGTCTTTCACCTTGCACAGGATGTGAGGGGGGTGTCTTTTACCATGTGCGGTGTAGGAAGGAAGTGTCTTTCACAGAAGCAAAGGAAGTGCCTCTTTCACCTTGTGTCAAGGGGAATATCTCATCTTGCGCACCTTGAAAGGGGTGTGTCCCACTTGCAACACACAAGGGGTGTGCCTCTTACTTGGTATGGTATGTGGGGGGGGCATGTCTCTTGCTTTATACAGTGTGAAAGGGACAAACCTCTGTGAGGGGCATCATTCCCCTTCTACGGTGTGTGAGGGGGCGCGTCTCTGACCCCATGCAGTGCGTGAGGGGCACATGAGGGGCACATCACTCACCTTGTTCAGTGTCGCCAGGAAGGGCTCGAGGGGCACGGCTCCGCTCAGCAGCGGTTTGGGGGCCAGCAGCTCGGGGGGCTCCTCCACCACGCGCTTCCGCTTCTTGCTCGGGGGGGCCGGTGCGGGTTTGGGGGCGGGCTGGAGGACGAGGGGGGGGACATTTCACACCTCGTGCTCCGCTCACACACAGGCATGCAAAAAGTTAACGAGATCAATTAAAGCGATGGGGGAAAAAAAACGTTAAATGGGATTTCAGTGTCCATTAAAACCGAACTGCAGTCATTTGCGGGGGGGGTTGGGGCGGGGGGAGTCCTTGTTTAATCCTTTCGGCCCTGAAACCACACCGCCGCGATTTTTCCATTTCACAGAGTAAACATAATTACACGCGGAGCTAACGGCCGGCTTTTTATATCGCCGCTGTCCTTGTTTGTAGGAACGTCGGCGGCGACACGTTTTAGCGGCTCAAATCTGCTGATTAAAAGGCCTTTACCGGCTTGTCAGTTGTTTGGATGGATAGCGTTTTCCGTGTAGGACAAAAATGAAAATTGCTAAGTACGCACAGGGGCTCTTCTGCGGCTTTCATTATCCTGTCAGAGACACCCGTGCAAGGCTTAGCTGGAGGTTACCGGAAGGTGGGAACGTCACAATTACAAGGGAGAAAATTGAGTTTGGTTATTAATGATGCCTGTTCGTTTTCAGTCTCCTCCCCACTGAGGTTTGAATAGGCAGTCAGCATAGATTCCAATAGGCTGACCAAAAATGCCCGTACAAAAGTAATTTCAACAGCAGAACATGTCCCAAACCATACAACTATAGGGTGGCAGTACAGCACAGTGGTAAGGAGTAGGGCTCGTAACCGAAAGGTTTCCAGTTCGATTCCCTACTGGGACACTGCTGTTGTACCCTTGGGCAAGGTACTTAACCCAGAATGCTTCAGTAAATATCGAGCTGTATAAATGGGTAACGTAAAAAAAAAACTAACCAATACAAGTCGCTCTGGATAAGAGTATCTGTTAAATGCCAATAATTTTAATGTGAATGCCAATAATGGTAAATGGTAAAGTAATGTCACATGGGTGGGTTACATGGGTGCCTCTAGAAGACGCCAAGACCAGTGCCTAAGTAAACTGCTTTGCTTTTAGCTTTTAGCGCTGACTGATATGGTGTATGACTACATATTAATACTCTCCTGCACTGATGAATCATTACAGTATGAAGATACTCTGCATATGAAGGGTTAACATGTTATGTCTGGCCAATGCGCAGTGTCACAGCCTTCCTAGTAACCGCTTACTCCAGATGAAATCCTCCCTCCAGCCCCTTGGCCACGCCTCGCTCCCCCCGGCCCCGCTGCCGCCCACGCATCGACTCACCTGCAGCACGTGCTTGTTGTCCTTGGACTGCAGCACCGCGGAGACAGTTGCCACGGAGATGCCAGGTTTGATCTCGGTGGGGACGAGCGATTTCGCCAGCTGTGAAAGGAGCAGCGTGCTGTTTGCAGCTTTCAGGCGGCAGGCGACAGAGACATGTCCTCTCTACACGTCTACGAAACGGGGGAACCCTCCCTCTTTCAACCTCACTACCTGTATACCGTCATCTTTATTAAATGATACGCTGATAGGATGATGCACAACCACCAAAAAAACAGACAGAGCCATAGTGCAAGGAATGCTAATTTTTAACATGTATTGTGAAGTGGACATTCACAGGACTACGGCAATTTCCCCTTTTATCTCTATATGTAAACATTCCGCTTGTCACAAGTAAAAGTGGTATAATAATGTTATGCAAATTATTCTAATACAGGGCCCTTCTTTGCTCTGATAAATTACTGCCACCTAGTGGTCATTTGTATGCCTTGCAACTCCCCATCACCCAGACCCTGAGCCTCCCTATGGCCCCCTCTGTTCTGCCCTTATCCAGTTCACTTCTGGCCCCCTCTCTACAGCAGGGCTGCTCAGCACCTTTCTACCTCTCCCTGATGTTTACCCTCCCTGAATCCAGTACCCGCCCAATCTTTCACTCCCCAGCATCCCTCTCTCCCCGGTATACCTCCTCTCTCTTCAGTGTCCCCCCTCTCACCTCAGCATCCTCCTCTCTCCTTCCTGGTGTCCCTCTCTTTCTCCCGGTGTGCCTCCTCTCTCCTTTCCTGGTGTCCCCCTCTCTCCTCAGTGTCCCCTTCTCTACCCCCCGCTGTGTCTGCTCCTTCCCCTCCCGGTCCAGCATCCCCCTTCTCCTCGGTTTTCCCCCTCTCTCTCCACCTGGTGCGTCTCCCCTCTCTTGCCTCTCTCCCCGGGTGTCCCCCCCTCTCTCCCCCAGGTGTTCCCCTCTCTCCCCTCTCTCTCCCCAGTGTCCCCCCCTCTCCCCTGTCCCACCTCCGGCAGCAGCTGTATGCGCTCGTAGCGCCGGCGGAAGGGCAGGCCCAGCACTGAGCAGCGGCGGTAGGGCATGGGCGGCGGCTGCAGCTCCAGCATCAGGTCGGAGCGGTGCGCCTGCGAGGGGGGCGGCTGCGTGTACTGCTCCGGGCACACCACATGCAGCGGCTGCAGAGGGGGGAGACAGGGGTCAGAGGTCACACAGGAGTGAGGGGTCTGTGGTCACACAGGGGTGAGGGGTCAAAGGTCACACAGGGAGTGAGGGGTCAGTGGTCACACGGGGTGAGGGGACAGCGGTCACACAGCGAGTGTGACATAAATCAACCATGAATGACAGTTACCTGGACCTCCTTCAGAAGCTTAGACACCTGGTGGAAGTTGAGGCGGGTGTCGATGGGGCAGTACACGCACTTCATAGCCAGGGGCTGGTAGGGGGCCAGCGCGTCCAAGTATGAGAAGTCGGGCTCTGCAGAGAGGACGTGCAGACTGAGCCAAATCATTCAGAACACTCACTATGTATCACTCAAAACACCAGCGATTGCATTAAATGAATGTCAGCCAAACCCGTATCGTCAATGTCTCTTTATTAAGAGCGATAAACCCGAATGAGCCAGCTTCTCCCAACAGCCAGGGCTATATCGTTTCATCCCCATCATTCAAAACGCTAAGTGACGGATGCTAAAAGACTACTAGCCAAACCCACTTGATCAATGTCACCCTGGCGACAAACTTGCGCATCCCTTGTTATTGAGCGTGTCTGGCTCATATTGGCCCGGTGCATCTTGATACAGAGTAAAAACTACAGTCAGGTTTGCGTCGTGTCACTCTGAATCGTTCGAACCATCATTCAGTGATATCAGACGAGACCTCTTGTCACCGGCTGTGTCTCACTGATCTGGGGTCAGCGCGGCTCACCAGTGAAGATGATGGTGTTGAGGCTGGACCTGCCCCACAGCTCCATGAAGTGCACGACGTCCCCGAAGCGCAGGGAGGGGTGGCCGGTGAAGACCACGCAGGGCTGGCGGAACTCGTTGCTGAAGTCGCCGTGGATGCTGGGGTAGTGCTTCAGCTTGTTGGTCTGGATCAGCTGGGAAGAGAGAGGGAGAGAGCGGGCATCAAGATTCCGGTGGCGCCACGTCCGCTTTTAGTGCGTGACGCATCGTGGTCTGAGATGCTTCTCGAACTGCGCTCGGCCCCTTGGGAAAGCATTCTTTACGGCTTCTGGTGGTGCTAGCAGTTGCCATTCTAATGGCTGCAAACACCACCAGCTGACCAACCAAGCTCCTCCATATACTCGTCAGCTGGGCCTGGTTACGGCTACACTGTGACTGCTGACACTCACCTCAGCGTGTGGGAAGGGAGGCTCAGGAAGGTACACCTTGGACTGCTTATTCTGACAGAGCCTGGAGGGGGGAAAGAGAAGGGTCACTTTCTCTAGTGAGGAGACGCAGAATGGGACCGACACTGGCTTGGACTCAAGCCCATCTGCAGATTGGCAGAATGTGTCACATGTGCATGAGGGGTGTGAGAATTCAGACTGCAGAAATCAGCCCATTGTATGTGTCAGGCATCAAGATAGGGGTTTGAATGGGAGACGAAACCAAATTCCACAACAAAAATGGCAGGTGAGCTGACTGGAAGGTCTCTCCATCTTCACTTCAGGCGTGCAAGCGTAACAACATTATTAGACAGATTTACTATTTCAGGATTCAGTAAGATCAACAGCAGCCCAAACAGCAGAGGAATCTGAGATGTTCAGCAATGTAGTCGAGAGGAACAGGAAACACTTCAGCTTCAGCGAATCCTGAATCCTGAGGCAGTTATGGTAACAGGGAAGTAAGTCTCCCCTTAAGCTGATGATGCATGTGTTGGGATGCGGTATGTTGACCATTTCCACATAGTAAGCGTGAGAGGACAGAGGTTCGAGTGCGATGGGTGCGGCCTGGCCCCCTGCAGTGAATGCCCATCGGGGCAGTCTCTCCTCCTCTGCAGGACTCACCACTCAGCGAAGATCTGCGAGAACTCCAGGGAGCTGTTGGCGACGGGCGAGATGAAGTAGAACGGCGTGGTCCCCAGGTTGGCGGAGTCGATGAACTGGTACAGGCACTCCAGCAGGTCGTAGATCACCCCGGAGGAGTAGCAGGGCACCAGCACGTTGCCCCCGGCGCGGATCGTCATGGCTGCGAAGCGCAGAGGGGCGAAGAGAGCTGGTTTCAGCACAGAGCAGGACTGCACAACCCTGGCCTAACAGGACCAGAGTGTCTGTGGGGTTACTCAACCCTGGCCTAACAGGACCAGAGTGTCTGCAGGGTTATCCAACCATGGTCAAGGCAGGCCGCAATGTCTGCAGGGTTACTCAACTTTGGTCAGTGTCTGCAGGCACTTAACCACACGATTCAGCAAATCATCATCTTAACCACACAGTCTCAACTTCCCTCTCCTAGACATGACAGCCGGTGTTTTAAAAAAGAGGTGGAAAAGCTGCCGAAGTGAAGCCTTCTGGGAGTGGGGCTGAGTAACCGAGATGCAGAGAGAAGCGCAGAGTGCATTTAAAAGCTTTACTTTATCCGCCCACAGAAGCCATCTCCCATCCCCTCCTTCCCACACTCCACACACATACACAAAGTCTGCTGAATCGATAGGGCTCACTGGGCCACACGCACATGCATGCTAAAGTTGTGTTTGGTTTCAGTGCTGTGGGTGGCCTACCGAAAAAAGGAAGACGCTCTGGACAGAAATAGATTTGAGCACAGCTGAATGCTGAACATTAACTGTTAATGGCTTCATCATAGAATCGGTCTAAGCCTAATTCACAGAAGGCTGCTCTCCAAGACAAGGATAGGCATGTTGCTATTCCATCTCTCTCTCTGCCTCTCTCTCTCAAAACCTTTTCTGTTTGGGGGCTGCTTTGATGGGGTGGGGGCCATAGGTGTTTTGTTTGTGTTTTTTGAGTTCATCCAAATGAAGTGTGTCTGTGATGTGATGTCTCATACCCTCGACCCCCCACTGGTCTCTCCCACTAACAGCACATCCTGCATGCCACAGCAATCAATTTTGACAAGGGATTCTGCAATGAAGCATCTATAATCTACAATAACAGGCTCAGTTATAAATCCAGGGCTGCAGAAATGGTACCAGACAGCATCCTTCACCATGGAACCGACCCTTACCCTGCAGCTCTTACATCCCTAAGAGTGAGCGGTCCTGAGGCCCCTCCCCCTTACCCAGGTTACTGCAGAACTCTCCCAGCATGCCGTCGGGGTTGGCGGTGGGGATCTGCGTCAGGCCCGTGAGGATGAGGACGTCGCTGTTCTTCAGGGAGCTCTGGTCCATGGGCTGCGAGGCGATCGTTCAGAGAGTGACCCTGAGAGACTCTGCCAGCGTGCGCAACAGGACCAGGTGGCAGCACACGCACACCCACGCTGTATGAACAAACACTCACACCTGTGCTGCATTAACAGGCACACAGACACACACCTGTACTGTATCAACACACATAAAGGTGATTACTGAAGTCTCAATATCAGGGTACCAGCACACTATAAACCCTAGTTTCAAACTGACATGTTCAAAGCTCCAGCTCTTAATCTGGTTCTAAGTCAAATGTTTTTGTCTACAGGGTGGCAAAACTCTGATAGACTCTTAACAGGCAGTCATACTTCTCTAACCCAACTACAGCATAAAAAGCACTAATTATATCAAAGCTGCAAAGCACACTGGGACATCTGCTTATTCTATTTAATACTGTATGATACTGTGTCATTCTCCTTTTTCCATACAAAATGCCTCTCAATCTGAAGTGTTCCACATGGCAGTGAAAGTGACTGGGTTTATCATAGCTGGGGCAAATATCACTGCACAGACACTGTAGTAGTACTTGATTCTTCAGTAGTTACTTGATTCTTCAGAAGAGGACTTTGACTAATGTTACTTACTCAGTGAGAGGCGAACGTACTAGGGGACCGTTAAACCATCAGTGGTCCATTAAAAGACCATTAAAACAAAGATGACATATGCAAGTACTCATCAATATCAGTTTGTTTTAAGTGATCCACAGAGATCAACACCACACAACCACAACGGAAGCATAAAGAGGCGAACACTATGTGTTCACCGCCGGTACCCACAGAAACACTGGTGGTCTGCGGATGCAACCTCTTATTGGCTGTTGGTAGCTCCACCGGGCTTAATTACCTGAGGGTGTGTTGTGAGGAGGGAGGAGCCAGAGACGTACGACACCTTCTCGTGATGCGACTGGATGATCCAGTTCGAGCTGCCCAATGAGTAGCCAGAGCTCAGGGGTGTGACCTGCACTGCACCAAAAAGCTCCTGAGGCGTAAAGGGGAGATAAAGAATGGTCACATGAAAATGATACCAAACAGACTTGTGTTCATTCAAGAGGTGTCTACATATTCTTATCGTAGATGTGGGAAGGTTCAAGTGCATTATGGGGCCAGGCTTTTAAAGCAGAAATACACTGCAAAGACACAATTTAATGCACAAAGCCACCACAGAAAAAGACTAATAGTGACACAGGGGTATTAATCTCTTTATGACTTGTACTTCAGTGAACAGGATAGTTCAGTTTTTTGTATCTCTGTAAGGTTCAGATAAGGTACACAGACTACTCCAGGTAGATAAAAAGTTGTAGAGCCAGTAGCTATAACAATATTGCATTCTGCATAATAATACACACACTGTAGCCATTTTTGACTTAAAGTCAAAGACCAGCGATTGGCATCTTACCACCTGAACAGAGATGAAGTGAAGGTGGTGTGGGACATAGAGATGGTTTATTAACAGAGGGAACATTGTGTTCTTGTCAGAGAGACAGCTGACAGTGTGGTGGGGGTGGTGGTGGCAGCGGTGTACTCACCACTTTCTGAGAATAGCCCACCAGCTGGACCTTGCTGAGGGCGGAGTTGACCTCCTGCATGCTGTAGCACTTCCTCCAGGTCCACACCTCCACTGCCTCCTTTAGAGGTCCCGGGAGCATCCTGGAGAGACACACACATTAACACGCGCATGTGCACACACGCACCAGTGCTGCACTGACATACAGACACATACATGGAGCACACGCTCAAACACGCACATCCGTGCTGCGCTGACACATGGACACATACCTGTACTGCATCTGCACACACGTACACCTGTACTGCATCAGCACACAAACATACCTGATCTTCATCCGCATGTGTGCGCACACACACACACACCTGTTCCACTTACACAACCAGATATCTGTCCTACATTAGACCTGTGTCGCATCAACACATTCCCATATTCTCACACACATACACACACACCTGTATGGCATCAGCACACACACATTACCCTGTGCTGCATCACTACTCATCAGTGAGACAGACTTCCTTTCATTTGGGTGAATTCCATACCGTTGAATTTCCTTGTTCTTCCAGCAGGTGGCAGACTGTGCCTTAGGTACCCTCTCCATGAAGTTGACCAACTCCTCCATCAGCAGCCTGACAGAGGACAGTTGGAAGGTCATTTTCTTTGATGTAAAGACATTGTTGCTTTCTGAATATTCCCCTGGATTTAGCATATTTCCCCTTCAAAACACAGCTTGACCACCTCTATAAAGAATGATGATTAGGTTGCGGTTCACCTTACAATGATCAATTAACACATACTATAAGTCTAATTGAATTTTCACATGCCAGTGAAAAATCACTTGAAAACAAACCCCTGGAACAGTGCTAGATTGAGCATAAGTGCAAATCAAATCAATAGCCCTAACAAGGGTGACTTATGAATGTTTTGCATGTCCAACCAAATGCTTTCCCTGAGATTTATTTGCTTGTAGATTCACTATGTGCCTACGGGCAAAAGCCTTAACCTTTGCTGTGATTAGCTCAGACAGCCCCCTTCTTAAAAAACTGAAATCAATGGACTTATACTCCATTCACTCACCTGACCAAGAACACTTCCATCCCAGTCAAGGATACAAAAGCTGACCATGACAACAACTTGTAGACCATGATACCTTCAACCTTCAATACAGAGATACTACCGTCTTCAATCTCAGAGAGCTCTAGCGCCACATACAAATTCTCTGCTATGAATGCCAGCTCTTTTGTTAGTACCTATTATGTATTCCTACAATTTGTAACAAGCGTGAGAAAGCAGGATTCAATAATCTGTGTGAGATAAAAGCATGCAGACAGAACTGATGCCTGGCTCTGCAGATAAATATGAATTGATCCTGTGGCTCCAGTAGATAATTAGACTGCAGTCTCACAGGGACAGCATGAGTGGTCGGGAACACTCTGGTGATATTGACAAAACTACCATTCTAAAGCCACCTCTTAGATGGTGGCCCCTCTGAATTTTAGAGGAGGAATCCACCTCCTTTCTCCAAAAAGGTGAAATGATTTACTGTACATCATTTTTTATCAAAACGCTACAAAATTCATACATGAAAGATATTAAAATTGTCCACGTAGCCATGCTCACACAGGCAGGTGCCACGGTAAGAAGACCTTCCCCGGCCCCGCCCCCCATGGCTCCTCCCACCCTCCTACCTGCCAATCTGCAGCGTGGGCTCCGTGGCGTAGACGGTCCCGGTGAAGCCCGTGTGCTCGGTGATGTAGGGCAGCGCCATCATGCAGTGGTAATTGGAGATGAGGATGACATCGATGGTGGACAGGTCCAGCAGCTCTCTCTGAGGAGGGAGACGAGTGACAGCGCACCTCAGATGGGCCTCCTCTAAGGATTTTCACAATAATACGCTCCTCACAGAGCACTTGAAAGACTGACAGATGAATAGTAGAAAGACAATGCGCACTGTGTTCCCCTATGATTTACTCAGACAGGTGCAGAGGATGCTGGTCTCATTGTGAGCAAACTCTGTCACCTGCCTGTATATGAACCAGCTGCAAGTCTAAATCTGCCAGCTCACAGGCCTATTCCCTCTCTCCCCCTGCAGTCACTACAATGTACTCTGTACTACAATGTGTGCATACTAGTCATGTCCCAAGTGATTTCAAGTGCTACTTGCAGTCATGTTTACGCATGAATGTTGAGCTTCCAAAGCTGTGTTAGCAATACAGTGAAGGGAAGAAAACACTGCTTTACCTCTGGGAGACAGAACTCAGGCAGAGAATCCACAAATACTCGGCCTGCACACTCCTTCAGCTCCTGATCAGCAGGGGTCGGGACAGGGAAAAAGAATGAGAAAAAACACCGTCCATGGCTGTCATCCATCTGAAAAATATTTGACTTAATTGACATTGTCAGACTTACCTTTTCCAGGTTAATGGTGCCATCTTTGGAAACCCATCCAGGAAGTTTTGATAACCTTGGACTGCAAACAGATTAAGAAACATGGCATGTTTATAATACTTGATGCTTTGACTCATACCATAAGTGAAAACTATAAAATGTCATCCTGTTGTTAGTCAGGAATAATAACTTGTTACATTTAGTTATTTACCTTGGACAAAATTTTAGTTAGTTGAGACACCATTATAGAGTTAGTTTGCGTGAGGCTGAACAATGTAATTGACTCAACTGGCCGAATTGGCGGCATGCCAGTACCAACCGGACACATTCTGAACATATTTGTTGATGTTGCCTCTGATCACGGTTTAACGTGGGAGAGCCATAGCACTCCCAATGTGTAGCAGTTTGAGCTACTTAAAGTTTTGCCGGATGATGGTTAGCGTACAACCAACGTGAGGCTCAGTCTGTACATTAACCAACCTGGTACAAAACCTGGAATGACTCAGACTGATGTAGATTCATTGGGAGTGCTGACTTTAAATATAAAGACAGGTGGGACTGACATGCTACTTCATGCTGTCATTCCTGTGTTCTGTTGCGTGGTAGACTCCTTACCTGTGCACCAAAGGAAGAGGCAGGAAATGCAGGGCAGAAGTTGTGTCCAGCCCACAGTCCAGCATGATGGTGGTGGATTTGAACTTGAGGACATTGCAGGGCAGTGTGGGGTGACCCGATAAACAATACTAAAAAATGGGGGGTCAGAAAAATACAGCACAATCAGTAAAAATCACATTCACTCGTACACACTTGTGCTCTCACCACTGCGTTTGGCACTAACACATGTGTGAACACGGTTAGTATGTCTGTACAACTTGTCATGCCAATTTATTGGATGCACTTTGTAGATAATCTAGATCAGTGTTTCTCAATCCTGCTCCTCGAGCCCCCCTGTCCTGCATATCCTCTTGCTCCAAACACACCTGATTGAAATTAGTAACATGCTCTTAATTAAATCAGGTGTGCTCAGCTAATCAAAAGTGCCACTGATGAGTTCAGTCAGGTAGGTAGAGCAGGGAAAGATGGAAAACGTGCGGAGCAGGGGGGTCCCAGGAGCAGGATTGAGAATCAGTGATCTAGATAATTGCATCTGCTAAATGACAATAATATTATGTAAAATAACTTAGGGTTGTAAGGATCATGCTTGCTTTCATTCAGCGCTACTTGGGTGTTTAAGAAACGCTTAGAAAGCAGACAAACGCGAAAAATTAAGAGTCTATGCATATAACTCAAATTCTGAACTCAGCTTATTAGCTAGCCACTTTTTTTTTTTTTTCAAAACGAACCAACTAACTTCGCTAGCAAACCTTGTTTAGCTTGTTAATTTGGACCTAGGTAGTGAACTGTACGACCTAAAAAATACAACGATAAGAAAGCTATTATTAGTTAGTCAAGCCATTCCAGAGAGGTACAGTTGGCTAGCAATCTACCTGCCAGTCATATTTAGCACAATGAATGAAATTATGAGATACCTAATCTATGATTTGCGATTGACGAGACATCCAACAAGAAGTACCTGAGTCGACCATACGTCTAACTAGTACAACGGCTATAACACTATAGCTATTTAGACTAGCTTGCTTGATTGTAACTTCCAGCGAATAGAAAATAGCACATCTGTACAATTCGTTAGCTATGCACTTTTCGAGATGGCTAGCGCAAAATATAGCTCGTTCAAAAGTATGTTTAACGTTAACTTCAGATACTTTGGACAACACAAAATCAAGGTAGCCACGTGGCTGAGTACTTACTAGTTACACTAAATCTACAGAGTTTTATTCTGCTCACCAGTTTCATGTTTAATTGATGTTATGCTCTCCAAATGATGTGTTTACACCATGCCAGCCCCGTATCGTAAAACGGATTTCATGAAGCGACAGCACTAGTTTACGATCAGCATGTTTTGATGGGGCGTGTAGTTTTCGGTTACTGAAGGAGAGCGCGCAGCCTGGCAGGCAATTTGTAGTTTCATTGGAATGAGCGCGCTCAGTTTATGGGAGTTGTAGTATTTTATGGCCTCTTACTTACGGATCTTTACACCTATACCTCAAAAACGAACTACCATTCCCATGCAATTGCCATTCAGCCTTCTAATGTTGATGTCAATATGGCTGCTGTCAGACAGACAAAGGCAAGTCAGTCTCGCCTCTGACTGAAATCAAATCAGGGGGAGAGAAAGAAGGCCGAAGGGGTTTGAAAAAACATCATTGTTACATGCACAGCGTTGGCGACAAAGGAGGCAATTTCTGTGAGATTACTATATAATCCTGTTATTAAATGCTGTGCTGGACGGAGGCCCTGCCTAGATTCACAGATAAAGGTAAAAAAAATCTGCAGCTAACGTTGGCGTTTAGCGAATGGTCCAGGACGATGTCTACCTAGTTTGCTCTTTTCCAAATTGCATGCACAACCCCATCGGGGAAATACAACCAGTTAGTTGGCTAGCCAGCAGGCTAGTGAGCTAGCATGATTGCTAAATGTGTGTATATTGGGTAAACCAAATTGACTGGGTTGGCTCGGTTCTGAATACAGTTGTGATGATAGGGCGAGCTAGCAAGCTAGTTAGCTTCGTCTCTGTTGGTGCAGTAAGACCAACTGAACTAGCTAACTAGCTAGCCAGCAAGTAAGATGCCATCCAGATTCACTCGAACTTGCTGTCGCTTTAGCATGGCGAGGCGGAAGACATTGCAGTTAGGTCGCCAGCTAGCTGGTGGACTGACCATAGCTACTGAGAGTAGCGGGCGAGCGAACCAGTTTGCTTGCTTTCTGGAGAATCAATGTTGCCAGATGCCTGTGTAGCTTTAGCTAGCGTGCTAACCTGCCAGCAAGCGCTGGTTGCCACCGTTTCATTTTTCTCACATAGCTGACGTTAGCTAGCTAGCTAAATGGGGCAAACAGGGCGTTAACCGATTATCCAGTTGGCTGGATAGCCAGACTAGGTAGCCTCATAAGGTTTGCAAACGAGCTAGCTAGCTGTTTGATTTTCATTTGTTGTAGTGCGATGTGACATCATTTTAGTTGACTGTCCTTGATAGTCAGCTTGGTAGCTGTGTCTGTGGTTATTTTGGGACGAAGTTTGGGCGTTCCGCAGTATTACCAGATGTCTCTAGCTAGCTGGCTAGCCAAGCAAAACCATAAACAGAATCCCCGAATTACGATTATGGCCGTCTAGCTAAGACGTTTAATTTAACGTGGAGGTTGGTAGCCGTTGTACAATGTCTGTGTTCAAGTACTCCCCTGTGAGCAGTCATTTGTAAATATTTTATTGGTGATGATGATGGTGATGGTGCTCGAGTTGATTTTTCAATCCGAGAAGAAGAGACTAGCCGATGAATTTTCCTACTTTTCTGCCCCTCTCTTGAAACATTGTTTCACAGTATAGCTTGGACATTAACCTTACTGTATACAGAAAGACATGGACAGAAATAAGAAAAGACAGCTGTAAAAATCAAGGTTCGTTGCATGAATGTTACATTTCAGAATTTTCATTAATAGGAATGTAGCCATAAGGCTCTGTGATGTTTTCGACGTTATCTTGGTTTTAACACTTCTGTGCTAACTGCTTTTCCTAAAGATCAGGAGATGGAATGTAGCCAGATGTTTGAGATTTTCTTCTCCAAAATATTTCTTAATATCATCTGTTTTAAACTGACTTCACTGTATTTTTTTCAAGAGCTCCTCAATCTCACATTGCCTATCATACATATTCCTTGTACCCCTTCCCTGTTTTTGTTTTGGTGTTTTTTAATCTGTTGTTTTGGGGGTTAACACATTGGTCCGACAACCCAGTCCAGGATCATGGAACTGGTTTCTTGAGTAAGTTTGAGCTCCATTCATAATGCATTTGCTCAGTCTCAAACCTCCAGCCTTTGAGCTTCATACTTCCATCTCTGGGAATATGTTTCTGGTGTGTTGGCCCTCTCAGCGAGAAGGCTACTTCTCAAGACAGGATGAAGCTGGGATGGTGCTGTCTGCTTTACATCCACAGGCAGAACCTATCCATTAACAAGCTCCTGACTGTGTTTTAGGACGTGGCTGCGCCCAGCAATCTGCTTTGATCTCTCCTTCCATCTGTGCACATGGCTTTGGGTCTGTATCACAGTGGGGCCAGCCAACAGAGCTGGCTGTAGGATTTGCTGCCACTTTACTTGCGATTATTAAAGCAGAACTTCTCCAGAAATGTAGCCTAATATTAGGGACTAGACCCCAGTATATGGTTATTCTTCAAGGCACAATTTCAGTGATTTGTCACTGGGATCCCCCAATATGTGGTTATTCTTAGAGACACAAGTTCAGTGATTTGTTACTGGGATCATTGTTCAAATCCTTGTTAGTTGCAAATATGAAGAAAAAAATCAGCCTGCATTTTTCCCTCCTCGGTATTCGTAAAGGAAAGTGCTCAAACTATGCAAAAAAAAAAAAAACATAATTCAGCGATAGTAATTTTCCTGACTGAAAGTGCAGGGATTGCAGATTGTGTTGCGGGAAGTCTTTGTGTATACAGAGCTTAGGAGCCATGGTATAGGCTTGTTGAAGTGTCAAGTTACAGTCTAAACACTACACCTGTGTTTAAGATGTTGTTCCTTGCCTTGGTTTAGCATGTATGCATGCTGCAAAGGAAGAAACTGGTTTTACCTTGGAGAAACTCATTTCCACGTTTTTTCTGGCTCTGATGTCAGTGTGGTGAGGGCCGCGCTCCTCTCTGAGGCACGGTCAATAAACGGGCACTTGATTTAGGCAATAACTCCCCAAAGACTTGTTTTGTTACACAGGCTCCAAATGAGCCTTCAAAGCCTGTACATTACGTTACAGTTGCTTAGGGGACACTCTTATCCAGGGCAACTTGCATAGCTCACAGTTTTTGACGTGTTATCCATTTATACAGCTGGATATTTTTACTGAGCCAATTCGGGTTAAGTGCAATGCTCAAGGGCAATACAGTAGTGACCCACCTGGGAATTGAACCGGGTTTGAAGTTTGGGTTATGTGCCCTGCGCCTTACCACTGTTCTACACTGCTATATGTGGGTACAGTTCAGTTCCACCAGTCTTTTTGTGTTGAAATGTTTGTTTCTTTATATATTTTTCTTAAACCAAGTGTACTCCAGTTTGCTTCTTTCCTGTCAGTCCCCAGTACTCAGAATGCACTGTGATTCTGAATGGGCCTCTACTGGCCATTTGCAAGCTGCAGTTGCACTGCAAATGGATTTTATTTTCACAGAGTGAAACGGAGACCAGCTTAACCTACAAAGCGTAAACTATATCTTAAGCTGAACTAAGCGTTTGTTTTCTGTGTGCATTTAACTGATAAAGGTGAATTTTTAAAGAATGAGTAATAGCAACACAATTCACACATGTAATTTGCTTCAATCTGTAGACAGGGGAACGTGGAGCAATCTTTGTATGATTGTAAGATAGCCAGAAGTAGGGTCTGCAGCCACAACCCTGGTTGACATTTATAGTTATAAAGGCAAATTAACATTGTTTAAACACGAATGCCTGCTATAACTAAACAAGCATTAGCATATTATGTGTTGTAATTTACCATGCTTCCCCTTTAAGAGTATACACAACACCCATAGGCAGTGCTGAACTTTGTATCTCACTTGCCATCTTAGACACCTCTACATCAAGTTCATCCGACAATTTCAGGCGCAGCGCAGTTCATTCGGAGCTGCATGCGAAACCTTTGATAGTGACACAGTCACACTGCCATGCAAATGAAAGCAATCAAACAGAGACCACATGAAAGGGTGGTGTTGGGCTGTATGGAAGTGATGGTCCAGCACCACCCTCCAATGGAGCGGAAGTTTGTTTGTGATTGCAATCTACCCACAACTAGTGCAGCATAAAAGCGATCAGGTCCGAAAAGGTCAAAAAGGGCACCAAACAGTGGACATGATGTCTTGTGAAGTGATGCGTTTGTCTTCATGTCAGCCACCTCCAGGTGTTTCTCATGAATAGATTTTGAAAAGTGACGGTGTCCCCCCAAAGGCAGATGCAACACTTTTAGTGAGTGTTTCTGCTACAGTTAATTGGTAAAAGTACCAGCTACACATAGTGAAGGCAAAGGCACAGCACACAGTGTGTTACTCCAACCTGCCTCTGCATTCCCCGGATGTACCCCGTTTCATATTGACAGTAAGCAGCAAGCAAACCAAGCACATTTGAAAAGTTGCAATATGCAACCAACAGAATCTTAGTCTGCATGCAGCATCAGGTGGATCAAACAGACTTGTGTTTGAACAAATTCAGGTTCCATCACATTCATCCTGACTGAAACAAAGCAAACCGAAACTGACAAAAAGCTGTGTTTGAAAGCACACCAGGTGCAGATAACATGCAAGTGAACTTGGTGTGAAAGTGCCCTTGGTTACACAAGAGGTCAGAGGGTGTCAGGGTCAGGCAAATGCTCACAAGGAGCAGAGGTTCACTAAGGAGAAATGGTCTTCGAGTGGTTACCCGCTTGCAGGCGTTCACATATGTTTAACATGATTTTCCTATTATTTTTACTGAGTAACTCATAACAAGCAAGGTCATTTATTACACAAAACTACAAAGCAGAACAGATGCACAGCAAAAGTTACACATAATTTAAATGCTTAAACTTTTTAAATCTTTCATATGTCTCATACTTGAAGACTGGGGGTAGGGGATGCACAACAATGGAGTTTTGCAATCTTGGCTGAAAGGCAAAGGAGCATTTTGAGCTTATTCTGAGCGAGGGGGTCAAGTTTCACATGAAAACAGCCTTATCAGAAACCCTCAGATGTTGTGTTTGAAGTGTCGATCAAAACCTTTCCTGCTGTCACTGGTGTAACACTGCTGCGTTTCCACTATTTCACCTTAGCTGTGGGTCAGCTCTACCTGACCTGAGACAGAGGCGTCTCCACAAGAAACTGACCCTGGCTGATAGTAAGTTGGCAGACCGCAGATAGGAAAAGCTAGGGTTCATGTGACCCATAGCAGCTGTGTGGCTGAGTCAAACACAAGCTAGTAAGGAACTGTACATTTGAATCAAATGATTGGGTCTTGCACAGTTTAAGTGCAGATGACCCTGGAATGTCATTTCTGCTACCTCCTATGCCTGCCTATCTTGCGTGTCTTTTTGTAAATAAATGGGTGCTTTTGCTCCACCAATAGGAGGTGTTTGTGTTACTGAAGTAGTTCTGCAGAGCCAATCGATTTGTATGTGGTTTACAGATGGCTACATCCCATTCACGGTTGAGTCTAACAGCGTTGAAATGCGTCTACAGGTTTTCTGGGCCGTTCCCAGAATATCCGCGCACATGCGTGTGGTCTGCCAAATTTAAAAGTGATTATTTTAGTTAAAGCACTGCCGCCACAGGCAACGGAAAATGTGGAAAAATCTGTCCATAACTGGATGGGTGTCCAGTTTTATAAAGACAAGATGTCTGAATGTTTTGGGTGAATGTGATCAAAAGATAAGGAGTTACAGGGTCTTTCCTGAGTGTGATTTAAAGCAAATGTGAACACGTGTCCAGTCGGTCCCCGGTCACAGTGTTGCTCTGTTCACAGAGTGGTCTCTGCTGAACTGCTGTGGGATGAAGCTTTACCTAAGAATTGGTTTTTATGGCTGTTTAAAAAAGCACCAGGAAGCGCATCCAATCTCACTGGATCTGAAACACATTAACCTGGACCACGCGTGTGTAGTTGAAGACGTCATAATAAAATATGAATGAAGGCTGGCAGAGTGTTTGGTCAGTACCTGTCCAGTTGTTAAAATCTCATGACTTTTAGCTCATAAATCCGCTTTTTCTTCAACACAATCTATCGTGCTGACACGGCCGAGTCGGTTCAGATCTTTAGCATGCTGCAGTGCCATCTCACAGGCCTTTGCCGCGAAACAGAATGGCGATATTTTTAATTTGGAGGCCCTCATATATCTTTTATGATTGTGATTGTTGTCGTGGCGCCGCCGGGAGGCGGACAGGCGCGCGATTGCGTTTCCGCTTCGGGACGCATGCCAGCGCGGCAGTGTGCAGGCCGGCCGAGCTGTACATTACTCCCTCCCCTCCTGGCAGCGTCCTGCCAGCCTCAGACGCGGGCCGCCCGCTCCGCGGGTCAGGGGGGAGATATGCGCGCTCGCAGCCTGGACGTTTTGGGAGGCTAAATCCGGCGGATGAGTTAAACGGGGCGAGAGCTTCCCGGGGAACGGAGCGGCGGGGCGTTTCGGTGACCCGTTTCACACGCGAGTCACGCCCATAATGCTCTTGTGGCTGCGCTCAGGAAACGGTTTAATGCTTCACACAAACGTAAAACATATCTGTGCCTCTCAGGCCTGATTGCAGTGCGCTCAGAGCAGTGCGAAACCTCCATGCCTTCACGCAGAGCTGCTGAAACTGTTAACACATTAGACCCAGTGAGTCAACACGGGCTAAAAAAAGGCTGCGACCCCACAGCTGTAAGGGCTGCACGCAGGGCACTTTCCGCCTCCCTTTAGCAGGCTGAGATTGAGATATAAAGCTGTCTTACATGGCATCCCAGAGGTTCTCTCAAAGGCCCCTTTGTTTTGAGTAGCAGATAGCGAGTTATTAGGAGCGCTCAGCGCTGTGTATAACCAGTTCTTGTCCATTTCGGGGGCGGGGTGGGGCGGCTTTTTGCTTCCCGCCTCCTTTTTTCCCCCTCACTGCTGAGTCGCCGAATCCAGCACCGCCGAACACTGAAAAGTCCCGCAGAAGTTTAAAAGCCATGTAGCAACACACGCTTGTCTGTGCATAAATCTTCCCCCGACACTTTTCTTTCTGCTGAGCCAAGATCCATAAACAAATTGACCCGGCGGCAGTCAGCAGGAATTTTCCACCTCTCCAACGCCCCACCCCCCCGGCCGGCCTACCCTGGCGGAGCTTTGCCCCTCACGAGGGAGCGTGAGACAGGTGGGGTCTGGACCTGCAGATCGGAACCAGTTTGGGGGAGACAGGTCCGGAGGAATGGGACGACCGCAGAGCACTCTGAGACGGGCGGCGCGCCTTCCCATGGTCCTCGTTCTCCGACGCTCGGTTTTTGGCAGCTGTCTTGACGGAGCCCGGGAACCGGGGGAAGGAGGGGCGGAGGGGTTCCCGCTGCGCCGGTTATTTCGGATTTTCGCGCTGGACCGTTCAGGGCTCAGCGGGCCAGCGTGTCTCTGTGCAGCGGTTAGCCGACGTCTCGTAGGCTTTTCCCCACACGCGGTGGGGCGCCTGCTTTTGAACGTTTGCTTCGGCCCGCGTTTCTCTCCCGAGGCCTTTTGTGCTGACACCATTACATTGGAATGGAAGTGAAAAAATACAGTGAGGACAAGCAATCAATTCTGTCTGCCTTTTCATGAGAAACCACGTCATGCTATTTCCTGCATTCCGTTTTCTTTTCTAATGAAGCTTTAAACCTTGGTACAGGGAAATACAGCACTACATCATACATGGGCCCCGCTTTGTTTTTGGTGGCTGATTGGAGATAAGAAGTTGAAAATTGAATTTAACTGGATATTGGTTTCACCTGTATCACAGTACCCCTTAGGTTAAACATGTGTTCTGTGACTCTAGTTTAAGTGACTTCTAGTTAACAATTGCAAATTGTAAACTAGAACAAGCCAGGTGGAAAGTGTTCACATTCACCAAGAGCCCAGAAATGATGCCTTTCAATGTTTGTTAAAGCTACTGTTGCTTTTCCTTTGCGCCCTCGCCTCGCTCGAAAAAGTGGAGGAGATGTTAATATTGATCCTTTACAATGCAGTTATTTCTTATCTTTTCTTTGATGTGGTAAAGACAGACGGATTAGCAGGCAGTGTGTGGGGGGGCAGGTTTCTCAATAAGTGGTGGAGGGAAGAACAAAGGGGGGGAAAGCAGATCAGCCGTTGTCTTGTCAAAGACTTAGTCTGCGATAGCCTGCACCTCTATTGCTGGTATCCTTAGATTGCTCTTTGCAGCCAGAGGGTGGTCTCCTTTCTCTCTTCACTAGATAAATGGAGAATAAACAACTAAAACAAAGGGTGATGGGATGCTTCAGGGTTGTGCAGGTTTAGGGTTCAGTGCCAGGGGCCAGGGCCTGACCCATGGAGTCTGATGAAGGACCTCTTGGTGGCATTGCATCTACCTTGGTGATTGGCGGTTGGAGCTCTTGTCCAGCTCCATTCAAGTCAGAGGAAGTTGCATGGATGCCTGCTGTTAAAACAGAAGTGATCTGATCACCAGTTTAGCTGCAAAGAGAAGCGCCATGGGACCTCCACCTCTGTTTGTGACCGCGGAATCCCATTTGGAAACACCGGGTAGGTTCATTCGAAAGCATTAACGGCGGTTTGACTTTGACAAAGAAGGTAGGGTCTTAATCGTTAAAAAGCTGACGTGCGGAGTACGCTCCCCTGACAGAGAGATTTTTGTTCTCCACCAAACCCTGCCCAACCAGATTTTGGAACAAGCGTTTTATTGGATTTCTGGAGCGAGGTATTATACACAGTTTTCATAATCAGATCAACCGCAGACATATGCATGCAGTCATAAGCCAGAGCTTTGCTTTGTAGCTGTAAGTGCTGGATGCTTTCTGTCGTTAATCACCATTAAAGTGAATTGTGAAACTCCCCCCTCACCGTTATGCTTACTGCAGGACTTATCTGGCAAAGGCTATATAGCGCAGGCTTTGGGAATGTGTAGCGTTACTCTCCATCTCTGACCTTGTAAAAAGGAGACTCCTGCCGAAGGAACAATGGTTCAATGCCCACGTGATGCGGCAGAGACAGCCATGATTGCACGGTAAGCCCCATCCAGCATCCAGTCACGAAGACCTGGTAGGCACATTTTCCCTCAATCCTAATGGCCACCCAATCAAATGCAGAGTTAAAAGCAAAAGACTGATCTCAGATCAGCGCTTAAAGAAAGAGTGAGAAAGTACATAGCACAGAAGCACATATTTGGCCTCGATATCACGCGCAGCTTGAAAATAGCAGCATTGTACGTGAATGCTGTTTCAGAATGGCTTTGACAGTGATCTGAAATTCTGAAGTGCCGGGCCGCTTTGACCAAAAACCCTCAGCTGAATGTCACGAATTACAAAGGCATTTTGTTCTGGCTCTGGCTATAAAATCTGAAAGCTCTGCCTGGAGCCCACACGCTTGAGAGCTTCTCGAGGTGCTTTTTGAGAGGGCGGAAAAACTGATGAGGGACCGATGCAGTGATTTGGGAGTGTTGACCCAGAACGCAAGAAACCTTCTCTCTTTAACATGGAGAGGCAACTCAAAGTGGTTACCGATTAAACCAGTCGAAATATAAACCGTGAGCCATTAACAGTGAAAAGTTCACCGAGTGAATAATTCATGATTCCGTTTCCATGGGAATCCCGTTTAACCTTATCAACTGGAAAAAAACAGAGGTGCGCTCTGAAAAGGGATCTTCTGTCTGCTTCATGGGGGGAAAAATACAGTAGAGTTGGGACTTTTTTACATTGATGCATCAAGGTCTGAAAAAAACATTGAATCGTTGATTTTCTTTTGCGTCAGAAGTGAATCAATCAAAATAGTTTCATTTAGCATATAATATGAAAGGTATTGTTTTAACATTTACGTTCTAATGAACAGTATTATACTCACTGTCTTCCTAGCTAACAATATTAGATTAGCTCACTTATATCTATTAACATTTGAAAAGGATTTAGTAATGGGTGGCACTGTAAATTTGTTTACTACCTTTCCAATTCCAAAAATTGTGCTGGCTGTTCGAATGAAGACATCTGTAGCTATCGAACTGGCTAAGAATGTGTATACTTAATCCCTCATAAAATTACAGTATTTGTGTAATAACTTTCATGTACTTATTTCAGTTCAGTTTTTGAACTGAACTGAAATAAAACTGGTACCTCTGTACCTTGCTTGGTTTGTGTTACAAAGGTGAATATTCATGTTTCCAAAAAAGTAAGGTTCTTCTGAAAGTAGAGGGGTGTACTCCTAAGCCAAATTACTCAAAGCCTTCACAGGATATAACAGAAAACTGCTCATGAAATTAAAAAAAAAAAAGTTTGATTTGTATAGCATTCTTATGGGACAGATATTTTTCTTAAGGTAGCTATTCTGCTAAATGTTAAAGACACCTAAAAATACCTCTTGCCTTTCACTTAAGTGAAAAATTTTGCAAACAGCTGAGATTTGTACTAAATGACTTTAATACGTTGAGACTAAAAAATGTAACATGACAGCCAAGTCATTACACCAATGACCAAGCAGAGCCTCTCAGCTTTGGAACAGGAGAAGCGCAATCCAGCAGTTTTTTCCGCCATGCTCAGAACCTAGAAGGGAAAGCTAATTTGGTTGGCTAACTCAGGACAATGATTAGTTAAATCGGGTGGTTAAAAGCTCGGCCGGAATGACGCCACAGTCCTCCAGGGAAAGGGCTAAGTGCAGAATGTAGACCACAATCTGATTCCTCAGCCGCCTCGGGAGACACACCAGTTTAAGGATACTCTGTGTAGATTTTCCCACTGCTGACTTATCTTATGTGGACCCTTTTTTCTTCTTTAATGTGAAACTCTACCGAAAAGTCAGAGTTCGTTTAATGTTTTCTTACCGTGTGTACACATTACATTACATTAATGTCATGTAGTGGACACTTATCCGGAGCGACTTACATAGGTTACAGTTCACACAGTACACACTGGTTAATGTTGGAGGGATTTGTAATGATCCTCGTTTTTTCAGCAAAGATACTCCAGTCTACTCTTCCATTTGGGTGCCAAGGTCATGGCTCGTGGCAAAATCTTTTCCGCTAAAGACAGGTCCTACTCTGTTCCCTTTTCCCCGGAAGTATGCTATGGAGTTCTTTTGACGCATTTTAAAATCAGGATCACAATGAAATATTTAGTCATTATTATTTCAGTTGCTTACTTGCTGTTGATCACAATAAGGTTATATAAGAGATGTGTATTGTTAATGGCAACATATCACCTAATGAGATGACAATATTGTAAAGTGATACTAGCACCTATGCTTGTGAATCTTTCTCCGAAGCCCAAATGCCGCTGATGAGTCCTGTTGAATGAGCATGGCATTCTGAAATACAGCTGTGGCACCGCGTTGTACCTGTAAAACGCTCAAGGAAACAGGTGACTCATTCACTTAAGGAACTTGTCCAGACTGAGTCCTACAGCCTGAGATGTAGCAGGTTGGCATCCTGGCTCTGTCATTTTATGATAGTTACCAGCAGTTCACCACAGCAGAACATAATCCACCAGGCTAGAATGTTTCCCAGCAGGCCCTTCTCTCTTCACCCTCCTGTGTTGCATTCTGGGATTTGTAGTGTGGAAAACAGGTGTTGGATGTGTGCACCCCCCACCACCACCCCCCTGTCCAGGGTTCACACTGAATCCCGTTCAGCTCAGCAACCCGTCCTCGGTCACAAAGCGCTCTCCAGCTGCTCGTTTTCTTGTCAAAATACAATCCGGGTTTGATGCCTAAGATGGAAATCTTTCCTGGCAGGGTGCCCTTGAGAATCTCTCTCGCACGTTCTCTCGCATGCAGGCCCATAAAATGCAGCAGTGGGTATGAAGTCTATCTACCAAGCTCTGCAGCTCAATCCAGAGTAAAACTGCGACTGACTACACCTGCTGAGCTGTGCCTTAGCCTGATGGCATACACAGGGTCCCAGACAGAAAAGCGCAGAAAATGGATTCGCCATTGAGCTGTTGCCCTTTTTGCTTCCAGTTGGACCTGTCAGTCTAAAAGCCGTTTGGCGCAGGAACCAGCCATGCAGTCCTGTTTCAGATCAGTAGGAAGCATTGTTCATTGCATTTGACTATTAAAATGAGCGGGGGCATGGACGTGCGCTATGATTGGCGTTTGTCTGAACTGCACTGGAGGAGCCGGTTGGCTAACGTTAGCTTGCCAGCCCTCACGGTTGGCAGCCGCGTCGCTCGCTAGCTGAAATTAATCGCGGCGTTAATTGCGAGCGCGCTCGGTAGCGGCTCGTAGTTTGCAGAGGATTTGCTCTTTATGAGCGCTTCATTTTTAATGAGTTTGGAGAATCAATTCGGAGACCCGTCTAAATCTGGGTCATATTTTACCCGGCGCTTCGCATGAAACATGCATGAGCCGCATTCGTAGCCATTGGGAAAGCTAAAAAAGAAAATTAAAGTGGTTTGTGGCTGGCAGGAAAGAAACTGAGTGGGACTGCAGTGTATATTTTTGTGAAAAAAAAGATGTAAGGTCACTGAAATTGAAATGAAAGGGGTGTCAGTCTAGGATCCCTCTGCTGAATGACCTTCACTCACAGTCATAGCTCATTTGAAAACATAAACATGTTAGATATCACAAATGCGAGAGTGAGAAGTGTTTACATTTATAGGTGATCATAAGGGACAGTTTATCATCTTTTCTTGGTCACTTTTTTTAAACTGGGAGATCGGAACAGGGGTGTCCTTTGTCGTTAAAAGAGAATTTTCATTTTTAAATGCTGGAAAACTAGCTTCACTGCACCAAGTTTCATACGATGAACTGAAGCGTGGGACTCACAGGGATGCACAGGGATGTTCAGAATAAATGGCTTCCTCAGAATCATCCAAACCTGTAGCCTGGCTGACTTAATTATACTCTTTATTAATTGTATCATCGGGCAAATGCTGTTTGCGTATTGTAAGTACACTCTTGGGAAAGGAAGATATGGCTTCTTATTAAGTAAATATTTTGTTACTAAGTAACTGAATAAATGGCCTAATTCAGTAACCAGCTGCTGTCATAACTGGGCAGGTTATGTTTTTGCATATGTTCTGGGCAGAGTTCTGTTTTTTCATCTTTATCTTATGTGCTGCATCCTGTTTTGAAAAATGAAAAATGACTTCTTCAGCCAGAGGTACTGTCTTTCTTATTGTTGGAGTTTAGGAATGTGTTGAGGAAAAAAGGCTGAGATATGAGGTGGCTCTTTTGCAGCCAATCGCTGTTGATGGGTAACTGACGTCCCCGCCCATCTCTCTCTCCCATGTCCCCTCTGCCCCAGCTCTTCTCCAGAATGTCGCACTACACCGACGAGCCTCGCTTCACCATCGAGCAGATCGACCTGCTGCAGCGCCTGCGCCGCACGGGCATGACCAAGCAGGAGATCCTGCACGCGCTGGACACCCTGGACCGGCTGGACCGTGAGCACGGGGACAAGTTCGGCCGCCGCCCGGCCTGTGGGGGCGGCGGCGGCGGCGGGATCTCGGCCGCCGCCGCCAACAACGGCAGCAACAACACCACCTCCTCCACCTCCTCCTCCTCGGCCTCCAGCAACGTGGCGGCCTCCTCGTCCACCGCCACCACCGCCACGCAGACGCAGTACCGCGGCGGGCTCTCGCCGTCGCCCAGCAACAGCTACGACACCTCGCCGCCGCCGCCCGCCGCCGTCTCCTCCGCCGTGGCGCTGGTGGCGGTGGCGGCGCAGAACGGGCGGGACGGCCTGGTGGCGGCCGCCACGCCCAACGGGAAGCTGTCCCCGCCGCGCTACCCCGTCAACAGCGCCATCGGGCCCCGGGGGTACAGCTTCGAGGCCGCCGAGGAGGAGCTGGACATCGACGACAAGGTGGAGGAGCTAATGAGGTCAGTGGGCGTGGCTGGGACCCCACGGGGGTCAGAAATTTGGGGGTGGGCTAGGAAGCACATCGCACGGTGTGGCATTTTGGGTGCCTGGCCAAGCTTAGGCCATGCTCATGATACTGTCTCTTACACATGTAAACATGATGACTGCTGGGAATTGTATTTGTAATTGTAATTGTAATTGAACTGCAATGGGAAAGTATTGTGTGAAACTAAGTAAGAATTAGAAAGTACCCTGGCAGGATTCACTGAAGCACGCTATGCATGCGTTGAATAGATCAGACCAAAAAGATGAAGCATGGTCTTTCGTCTGGCTTTGCTCAGCACTTTGGTCCATTTTAACAGGGCTGCACCTGTGCATTCACATAATGACAGGAGATACTGACACGCTGTAGGAGTTTGCAGGGGCGGGTTCCACTGCGCACACCTGCAGCGGGGGGAGCAGAGTGGGTCGGAGCGCCGTGAAACAGGAGCGCTCTCTCCACCTCCGCGCTCCGCAGCAGCATAATGAACACAGACTCGCGCCTCCTCCTCCTCCTCCTCCTCCTCCTCCTCCTCCTTCTCCTCCCCTCTCAGCAGTCTGCTGCCTCTACATAATTACATACGGAGTATCGATCCGCTTCTGTCAGAGAGGAGAGCCGAGGCGGGGAAGGGCGCGCGTCGATTTCGCGCACAGGCCTAATTTTAGGCATATTCCCGGCAAGCCGAATCGATGGGAGTGTGGAGGGGCCGGCAGGGGGCGGAGGGGGCCGCGGTCTGTTTTCCGTCCGATGAGACGCGGGGGTATCGACCGACGGCGTTCCGGGCCGTCAACAGACTGCGGAGGTGACGGCAGTCCGTTTCGCCTCTGCTCTTCTGTGATCCTGACAACACGAAAACACACACACACACACACACACACACACGCGCACACCCACATGTGCAGAGAGGCACAAGTAGAACAGGTTCTTGTCTTTGATGGTGAACCCTTGGTTACAAACTGCAGCCAAGTGCTAATCTGCCCTTAATCCAGGGTGGCTCCCCTCTCTGCTCTTCCTGTGTTCTAACTTCCCGTCTTCCTGCAGGCGGGACAGCGGGATCATCAAGGAGGAGATCAAGGCCTTCCTGGGGAACAGGCGTATCTCGCAGGCAGTGGTGGCCCAGGTCACAGGTGAGTGTGGGCCCCCCCTGTCCCACTGTGAAGCTGTCATTACACTAAGGATTAGTATTTTTACTGGATTGATAATAATGATTGATGTCTTTTTTTTTTTTTTATGCTTTTTTAGTGCCATCCCCACCCCTTCCGGTGGGTGTTGGCGTATGTCCATCTGTCTAGCTGAGTCTCCAGCTGTCCCTTCAGCTGAGTGTTGATCTGTGTATGCGGATATGCACAGTGTGTGTTCATCTGTCTGTTGGTCTGTGTTTAGCTGAGCGCTGACCTTTTTTATGTGTGCACAGGTGTGCTGTCTGTGACTGTGAGCACTGTTCAGCTGAGCCTTTGCCCATGTTTGCTCTCCCTCCCCTCCTTCACAGGTATCAGCCAAAGCCGGATTTCCCATTGGCTGCTTCAGCAGGGCTCGGACCTCAGCGAGCAGAAGAAGAGGGCCTTCTACCGCTGGTACCAGCTGGAGAAGACCACGCCCGGTAACACCTACCCCCCACCCCACCCAAACCCTGCATTCAGTGGTCTCTGTGCAGCTCCACTGTGATAGCTTGTACTGTGAAGTCTGTGCTTGCTGGTACAGACTGGCCTTAATCTTGTTTTTAGTCAGTGGAGACTCTCAACACCCACAAGACCTCTCTTACAGGGCAGGGGCTGCCTGACCCGGTGATATAAATATGTATGTACACTAATCTCCTGCTGCAGCCTGGGAGTTACTTTGCCACCCACACTTAACAGAGCTGTTGTGTGTGTGCTGAATTCTGCCATTATAATGATGTTCTATTTTGGTCTCATTATAATGTCACCTTTGTGGATATCAAGGTAAAAAGTGGCTTTTCTCCCCAACTGCTTCACATTGGCCAGAGCAGAAGGGGATTGATACAGAGCAGAAGCTGAGCTGGCTGCAAAGAAGCGCTTCATTTTATATCAGATGCTAATCAGAAGTCATTATCATAGTGTACTGTCTGTAACAGTAGGAAATGGCAAAATTTTAAAAACTGAAACCACCACCAGCTTTTGGAATGATTGCACACTGGGATGATAAGCAGTGTGTGTGCATGCATCTGCACGTATTTGTCTGCATGCTTGTGTGTGTGTGTGTACGTGCACTTGTGCATGTGTGTATCTGTGTTTGTGTGTGTGTGTGTGGTTACAGACACATCCCCCCTTTCCCCGTCCTCTGCCGCTCTCTCTGCGGCTGTGTCCTTCAGTGAAGTGGCACGCCGCCAGACCTGGCACCAGTAGTTACATTATTTATGGAGACAATTCCTGCACTTGTCCTCTGTGATGCGTCTATCTGGGCACGATCTCTCCCCAAACCTGCGCGAGGTGTGTAGATGATGAGGAAGGCATCATCGCCCGCTTTAATACTGCAGGGAGAGGGTCACTGAAAGCCCTCTGCAGACGCTCTGGGAGTAAACCCAGGGAAAGCATTTCGTTGGACGTGATGAGTGTAACTGAATCGCCACAGTGAGGGCCCAGACTTTCCGCTAACAGGAATTTTTGCCCTTCTGAATGATTGAAAGGGTTTAAAACGATCTGTCATCACGGAATTGCATCTGTTACCGAGACAGCAATTTAGAATTTCAAAACAGCCCGCATGTCATAAATAGCTGTGTATGATTGACGTGACTTAGCCGTGGATCTCCCTCTGTTGTTTGTTTACCCGGACGCTGTCTGTGTGTAACGAATGCAGAATTTCAGTAAGACTCACGGGTTGAGCTGTTTTCAGAGGGAGTGGCAAAATGCACCATAAAAATCTATCTTGGTAAATGCCATTTCACTGACACCAAGTGTGTGCAAATCACTCTGGTTTTGGCTGTCTATATGTGCTATGTCCCTAAAGAGAGGTGAGACGTTAGGGGAAAGTACAGTCTGAGAAAAGTGTGGAGATTATTAAAAAAGATCCACCTCTTCAGACTGTATCACGATTCCACCTCAATCCCCACCCCCTAACACCTGCTATTTGTATTACTTGTATTACTTGCTGTTTATTTTACATGTAGAATCGCAATGTGTTTTAGATTCTGTGATCTAGTGACTGTATACTTGGCTTCCCTTGTCTAGTCAGATTGCACAAGTTAACTTGTGGTAGGGCTTGAATGGTGTTGTCTCACACTCACTGGTCTGGGAGTGTTGTTAGCCTGGTCTGACACTGTCGCTCATTCTACTTGAATGGAGACACTTCTGTTCCTTTGTGCTGGAAGTATCTCTGGATAAGAGCGTCTGCTAAATGAATGTAATGTAAAGTTAAAACAGGGATAGTGTGAAAGGAGATGCATCCAGCCAAACACTTCGCTAGAGTTTGCGTTCTTCATTTATGTAGATAGAGGCCTACATGCACGTTGCTAGAGAGCATACTCTTTTTTTGTCAATGTTCAATTAGGTTTAGTCTTCGTTCAGTTATATCTAAAATTTACCACTTGTTTTTTCCTCTCTGCAGAGATATATCACAGATGACCTTTATCCTGTAGAATGTCATGTGGGGTAGATAACAGATTCAAAGAATCAAGTCGATAAAAATCAAATTAGGCCTTAGGTTCTCACAAACCCATTGGCGGCAGTGCCAATACATTGACTCATCAAGATATTACTTTTCTTTGGCCGATGTGAATATGATTACAAAGTACTTCAAAGTACTGATTCTAGTACTTCAGTTTATTTCCGGTACATAGTTGTGTTTAGTGTGTAGGTATGTACAGTACCAGTCAAAAGTTTGGACACACCCGATTAAGATAATGGGGAAACATGCATTCAAAGACATTTTGATCTTAAGACTTATGCTTAAATGCTTGAAATTTGTTTCTTAGACGATTTCTGATTCATATGTATGAAAAATTATGTGTTTTGTTTAACAAAAAATATGGATTTGTTTAACACTTTGGTCACTGCATAATTCCATTTGTATTATTTCATAGTTTTTATGTCTGTTGATGTCTGTTTGATGTCTACTGTTCTAAAATGTGGACAATAGTAAAAATAAAGAATAAAAGTTGTGTCCAGACTTTTGACTGGTACTGTATATTATTACATTACATTATTGGTATTTACCAGATGCTCTTATCCAGTGCGACTTGCATCAGTTACAGTTTTTTACTTTACTTTTTTACAATGTTATCCATTTACACAGCTGGATAGTTACTGAGGCAATTCTGGGTTAAGTATCTTGTCCAAGGGTACAGCAGCAGTGCCCCAGCTTGGAATCGAACCGGCAACCTTTCGGTCACAGTCCTGCTCGTTAAGCGCTATGCTACACTGCAGCCCACTGTGTGTAGTATAGTTGCATAGGTGTGTTTTCACGGTTGTGCTTAGGAATGGCAGGGGCTGGAATGTTCCGGTGTTCCGGCCGGTGCTGCGGTGCTGAGACAGCCGGCGTGCTGAGAACCGTCTCCACTCGTTCCCCAGGTGCCACCCTAAACATGCGGCCCGCCCCCATGGCCCTGGAGGACGTGGAGTGGAGGCAAACCCCGCCCCCGATCAGCTCCGCCCCCGGAAGCTTCCGTCTGCGGCGGGGCAGCCGCTTCACTTGGCGGAAGGAGTGCCTGGCCGTCATGGAGAGGTGAGGGGGGGGAGGGGGAGCAGGGGAGAAGGCGCAGGGCAGAGAGAATAGGGGCCGCTTCAAATACACAGGCGCCGTGTCTGTGTTCTGCACTGGGACACTGGATCCAGCACAGAGGATTCAGTAATAAACCGAAAAGCGAACCCATTACTCAGCATTAAAAATGCACATTTCTGCTAACGACTCTGCGATGTGTCCCACCGCGTTTGTTTTTCAAAAGCCTTACGCCGTACTGAAACTGCACTTCTGTGTCTGTAATCATTATCGCTACATTATAAATTTGTGCTGATGTCAGGATTACCTCTCTGTCTGTATTATACCAGCGTCGCAGCTATTTTGTGGACTGTTTGTGGAGGGAATTAAGTTTGACGTCAACCATTCGTTTCACAGCTGCACAGAAACATGCTTTATGAATGCTTTCGTACTGGTTTAAAATCAAGTAAAAAGGCTGCCCATGATATCATTAATGCAAACTGTGTACAGTTTTGCTGAGAGCAGTATTGTGGTGTGGCTTAGGTCAACAGGAACCTTTGATTCAGGTGGTGATAACCAGCTTTATCAGGCATTTTTTCTGTTCTTGTTCATATTATCATTGTTCTGTTGAGTTTGCAATACTAAAGTATTTACACTATCATGCTGTTGATTAAAGAAAGCACCTAGCCTTTCAGAACTAAGATGTAAGGGTTGGCTAAGGCTCACCAATTTGTAAGCATTCAAGCAAATCCAAAATGGAATCTGGATTATGTCCGTGTTCTACTTGGAAATGTTATAGAAAGCTTTTTTAGGCTCAAGTGTTTTTTTTTTATATGTGAGCACAAGGGGAGTGATTCAATCTGGGCCATGAAGAACCTGAAGTTCCCTTCTCAGTCTCTCTCTTCTGCATCATTAGTCCTGTTGCCTGACCATTCTTCCATCCTGCTGTCCTCTGCAGCACGTAGTGATACTAGCCATGCTAGTAGTGCACACCCAGCTGTGATGGCCGTTCCAAGCTGTGATGGTTACCTTTCAGCTTTCCTGAGCTGTGATGGTTACCTTCCAGCTTTCCTGAACTGTGATGGTTACCTTCCAGCCTTCCTGAGCTGTGATGGTTACCTTCCAGCCTTCCTGAGCTGTGATGGTTACCTTTCAGCTTTCCTGAACTGTGATGTTACCTTCCAGCTTTCCTGAACTGTGATGTTACCTTCCAGCTTTCCTGAACTGTGATGGTTTCCCCCTAAGCTTTTCCGAACTGTGATGGGGACCTTTCAGCTTTTCTGAGCTGTGATGGGCCATGCTGCCCTGTGATGTTTATCTTTTCACTACTCCAAGCTCCCTTGGATACATTTTGGATATGATGGGTACCTCCCAGCTTTTCCAAATTCACACGGGTACCTTTCGGCTTTTATGAGTTACAGTGGGTAGCTTTTGGCTTTTCCGAGCTGTGATGGATACCGTTCGGTATAGATGGAACAGTATAAACGATCAGATAGATTGACCTGATCTTCTCAGGATTCTGATTGATTCTCATTCAGCTTGAATGGATGCCCTTCCATTATTTTGTGCTGGAGGTCACTCTGGATAAGAGTGTCTGCTAAATGAGTGTATCGTAATGCAGTGATTCATAATGCTCTGCTCTCCCCTCTGCCTCCAGCTACTTCAATGAAAACCAGTACCCTGACGAGGCCAAGAGGGAGGAGATCGCCAACGCCTGCAACGCTGTCATACAGAAACCAGGTGAGACAAGTCATGTTTAACAGGGGAAGTCAAATCAGTTGATTAAAAATGAATATATTGTTCCTTTGCAGTAATAAAAATGCACATTCAAAAGCTCTTAGTTTGTGTGAATACCTATGAGTTAAGAGTTAGATATAGCTGATGTAGTCAAGTCTGTGTACAATAAGCTGGTTTATATCTCACTGTTTCAAATTTCAACTAATGTTCTTTTTAGCTGTGCTAACAGGAACAGAATTGTTAGTTTGATGCTGCTTTCTGGGAACTGGAGGAAAATAGTAATGATATTAGATGGAAAACTAATGTTCCAGCTAAAACTTTAGTATGAACAATTCAGTTTAAAATTGATGGCTGGCCTCCATGTGCTTTAGTAAGCTTGTATTGGCATAATCTAATTTGTTGTAGGGAGTCTCTGATTGCTTTCATCAGAGTTCAGTGCAGCTCTCCTATAATTGTAAAGCGTGAAGAGGTAAAACTGTTCATTTGTGTCTGTGTGGTTGGAATTCAGTCAGACTAAGCGAAGACTATTTTTTTCCATCTTCCCTTTATATGCAGTAATTGATTTTTCTTCATCATTGTGTTTGTCAGTGTAGTTTCATAACTCCAGTTATCCATGAATCCATTTATAAAAATGAAAGTGACACTACCGGAGTAGTACATATTCCCAGAGTCAGTGCTGTCTGTGTTCATACAGCAACATAAAGCAAAAAGCACAACTTCCCACAGTACCCAGCTCCGCTCTTCTGCACCTCCTCTATCATATGCCCTCCCAGAACCACAGTTACTGCCACTATAAATAGCCACGTATGTGGGAAAGCAAATGTCTGGAGGACTGTAAAATCACATAGATTGAGTTTGTTTGAAAGGAGCGAGCGGCGGTCATGGTTTAGCGTGTAGCTCTGTGCTGTGTTTCGGTCTTCACTGACGTGCAGTCCTGGGCTCCGTTCGCACCTAGCCTGTGTCCAGCTGACTGCTGCCCCACGGTGTGCACCGGCTGTCTTTTTACATTTTTTTTTTTTTTTGTGACACTTAGTCACTTGCCAGATGCTCTCATCCAGACCGACGTACAAAGCAATGGTACAAAAGCACGTATGATACCGCACATGAACAGCAAATGGTACACGCTGAAAGCAACCAGAACTGAATGAGTGGAAGCCCATCCCACGCAACTGTAACAACCTGTGATAACCTAAATGCAGAAGCGACCATCTTCTGGCTGTATCTCTCCATCGACCTGGTGTGACTGTCCTTATTTATGGCCCCACCCGCAGGGAAGAAGCTGTCCGACCTGGAGAGAGTCACGTCCCTGAAGGTGTACAACTGGTTCGCCAACCGGAGGAAGGAGATCAAGAGGAGAGCCAATATTGGTAACGTGTCAGGCCGCGGGGGAGGGGGTTTGGGGGAGCGTGGCTCTGAGATTGAGCAGCCTCCCACTGTCTCTATGGTACAGGGGCACGAGGGGCTACACCCAGGGGTTAGAACGTTCCCAGATCAAAGGAACCTCTCCTGCGGTCACATGCTCCAATTGTCACTTTTAGGACCAGATTTCAAAAACGCAACAACGTAATAGCATCCGTGAAAGAAAGAATTGCAGTAAGGGTGCCATTAGCTTGTAAAACTTGGGGATGTGTTAGACCATTTGCTACTGATAGTGAAGTAGTAGCCAACAAACAGCAAACCGCCATTTGAACACATACCTCCAGCTGGTAGAGTGCAGTACAGTTACGGTTCATCATGTCTGACAAACTCAGGTCTTTCTAAAGTGGCAGAACTCTTCTGCCCTTATTAGACCTGTAGAGCAATTTGATGGGGACGCCGTATTAAGTAAACATGTGTTCTTGGTGTCTGTGAAGTGTCGGATGTGTCATGGCAAGGTCTGTTTTTTCGAAGAAGCAACAATCCTGGAGAGCCATGGGATAGACGTCCAGAGCCCGGGAGGCCACTCCAACAGCGACGACATCGACGGCAACGACTACACTGAGCAGGTAGTTGCCAGCTGCGGGGGGGGGAGTTGTACCAGATTACAACCGGCAATATCTATAACTACATTACAGCTGTGAGGAGAGTCCATTATGTGATGGCTTTTTGAAGTGTAATCATTTAACAATCCATTCTCCCCGGATCACAAGGTTTCTGTCTGAGCGGGCCATGACCAGCGTTTTTCGGGGTTGGGGGGGGGGTGTAATTGTTTTGATACGTTTCCTGCATTAAAATGAGATGATATGCTGCCTGCTTTATTCCGATCAGCCGATGCAAATAAGCAGCCGAGGCAGACTTCACACTGACAGCGACTGTCTCGTTCGCTGCCTCGCTTCCACAGAGCTGTGTGCGGTGATTATTAATCATAACGGCCAACAAAGTGACATTCATAAAACCCGTTTCGCAGGGCTGCGACGTCCCCTACTTCGAGAAGAGACCACTGCCCAGACCCTTTGGTTTCTACAGACTTGAACCCTCATCGCCAACACAGGTACGTGCGGGTCAATGCGCGGCCTTCGCTCCTGTCACTCACTTGAGGTTGTCTTTGTGGGGTGGAAAAATAAACTGAAAACTGCATCTGTGTATGAAGTGAATGAAGAATTCAGTGTTTAAAGCCTGTAGTGGTCACGCTACTGTAAAAGGCTGCCTGTTGAGTGTTAGCAGCTGAATAACAATAGCGTGTCTGTGTCGGTTGCGACAGGGTGCTGCTGGGTGTATTTCATTAAAGTGACTGTGTGAACAGCGCAAGGCAATTCACCAAGGTCGCCTGGGAGCTAAAATCTTACCTTTACGCACCATATTTAGAAATTTTACAAAAATAAGTCTAAATAGGTGAGAATGTACGCAGGGGAAAGCATGTTTAATTTGGATTGATCTAAATATTCAGTGGTTGAGGTCAGTCACCAAACTGTTCGTGCCGTGATAACTTCCTTAATGTCCCTGTGTATGGTGACCTTGGTGTGATTTGTCTTGAATGATCCCCCCCGTGACATCACATGCTTGCCACGGTCACAGAACTTTCCTTAAACTGACGTAACCCCCCCGCAGGGTGGGAGCGCGCAGGTCGGGGCAGGTGTTCCAGACTGACCCCTGACCCCTGACCCATGAGCCCTGACCCCCTCGTTTCCCCCTCCCCTCCCCCACCCATCCAGGACGACAGCACCAGCCACAGCGACCACCAGGACCCCATTTCCCTGGCCGTGGAGATGGCCGCTGTCAACCACACCATCCTGGCTCTCTCCCGCCAGGGCGGCGTCCCCGGAGACATCAAGACAGAGGCCCTGGACGACGACTGAAGAGGCCCCGGGGGAGGAGGCGGGCCCCGAGGGGCTGGAGGGCCGGGGGGAAGGGCACGGACGCGTGTGACGGCGTGGGTGGGGTGGGGCGGGTTGGGGGCATGGCCGCGGTGGCGCGTGTGCGTTCAGGTGGTGGGGCGGTGGCATTAAAGGATGACCAAAACTACGTGTAATCCCATAGGCTTTAGAAGCTTTCCGTCTTGAATTTAACCTCCCTCTTTCCCTCTTTCGTCCCCCGCCCCTCCCCCCCCCCCTCCCCACAGCGCCCAGGTGGGCTTCCTCTGCTGGCTAGAACAGAATTGTATATGCTCATGTCTGAGAAGAAGTAACAGAAAAAGATGATCTAAATTTTATCTAAATTCTCCCTTTGGCATGGTGGCGTTTGTCTTGGCTTTGTTTTCTTTTTTTTTTTGGTTTTTTCTTTCCCTCCATGCAGCTGGCGGACCCCGCCCAAATCCTGTTCCCCTTCACTCCTTGTGGGTGGGAGAGCTCTCCCCGACCCCCGCCCCCAACCCCGTCCCGGAACCTCAGTATTAATCATCCGTGTTCTCCCTGTCACTGTGCTTCCTATAACTTTGTGTCCTTTGTGCGATGCTGTGGTAGAGCAGTGGTGGCCTCTCCTAGTCAGTCTTGTCAAACAGCGAGGGGAGGAGGGGGGGCGAGAAGGCTTAATTTCGGCTCAGGGGGAGCTGGCGTGGGGGTTGTGCATGGAGGGGTTAAGTCGGGCTCCGTTGGTGGTCCGGCGTCTCAGATACTCCAGGGCCTTCGCCCCTGTGTGGATTCGAGAAGCATAAGCTATGAGGCTCGTATATCTTTCCGTTTTATTTAGCTGTATTCTCTGTGCAAAGACACAACATGGCTACCCCGTCTGTGATGTGGAATGGGGCACGGGGGACCATACCCTGCTGTTACCCTGTTTAGTTACATAGTTCTTCCAAAAAAAAAAAAAAAAACGAGAACCTGACTTCAGGGAAGGCTTTCTGGAGCCAGAGGAGTGGGTGGAGGAGTGCGGATGGAAAAATAAGCCATGGGTGGGTGAGATCGGGGCAGCCCAGAGCTAATGGGAACATCAGCACTAGCTCTAGCCCCCTAGTGTGTGAGGAAGTGTTCTACACTTGTTAGGTTTTTTTTTTTAAGGATATTTTTTAGTTTTACCCAGCTTTACCCAAAGTGATTTTAGATGCCATTACCATCAGCTGTTTTTTTGTTTTGTTTTGTATTATTATTTCTGTTTATGTACAGTGCAAAGGTCTGTAGCCAGCTAAGCTGCCCCTCAAGGTGAAACGCCAGTCTACGGGATGTGGTCGCTCTTTAGCTTTTTTTTGTTTTTGTAATTCCGCAAATGGCGTTTCTCGAGTAGAGGAGCCGCGAGGCGGCCCCCCTCAGAGGCCTTGCGCATCGGTCTCACGCCAGTCTGACCGACGCGGAGGCGTGAGGCGGACCCACTGGAACAGGTCAGGGGTGGAGAGGAGTCTGGGAGTTCCCGCGGCGTTCGCGCAGCTGCAAAATGGCCGTTTCTCCCCGCGAGCCGTCACAGCCCCCGGCTAATAGGATGCTGCTTCTTAATGTGAAATTACATAAACTACTCGCTATTGAATGACAGTTAAGCTGACTGGTATATCTTTTTTTTCGTTACGCTGCTTTCAGAGCTTTGAGAATCATTGAAGTTCAGCTATAAACTAACCTCGCGCTCGGTTCCTTATCAAATATGTATCCTCTGAGGAAAAAAAAGGCTGTTCAAAAAGAAAAGCTGGCAAAAAGTATTTAATATTCTCTTTAGTTTGGCTTCTTCCCCCCCAAAGTGTAAAATTTTGTTACTCAGAACTGTATAGAAATGAAACCACACACCTTTTAATTGTTGAGTTTGGTTTGTTTTTTGAAATTTGGATTTTTTTTTTCATTTCTAGCTGTTTCAGTTTTCAACTGTTATTTTTTGTGTTGTTTGTTATCCATTCTGTTGTAAGAGCAATCTGCCTGTTAGTGTTTCCAATTGTGAGATATTTTGTCAAGGCAAAGCACCCCCGTTCAAGACACAGGGAACAACTGAACCCCTCCTCAGCCTGTTCTCAAAAATGGGGTGCAGTTACACCTCCCAGGCCAAGGGGGCGCTGTGTAAAATGTGCAAAAAGGCACTGTTCCTGTTATAATTTTTGTATGGGCAAGGGGTAAATATTGCCCTCTACAAGGTTCAGACTGCGGTCCTTACTCCAGGTGTGTAAAGTGCTCGTACCATCTCATGGCTTTCGTAGCATAATAAAATTGCCAGTTCCCCGTTTGTCAGGACCATGTTCAAGATTACTGAAAGGAAAGACTCAGCACTGCTGAGTAGAGCAGACACCCTTAAGAGGCACACTAGATATAGTTTCTTTTTTTATAAAATGTTATATTTTTAACATAAGCTTTATTCAGTGATTTTGATTATCATCGCAGTGCAGCACATTTAATGTGACTTCAAGGGATTGGTAGACTGAAGCACATATCCCAGATAAGATGGCCAGTGAGAGCTGTTGAACATCATGCTGCAGGGCAGGGAAAGGGTTAATCGCCTCAGATCAGTTCTAACACCCCATTCCTTGCTGTGTGCCTTGATGTCATAGAGGTCTTTGCCTGCTACGGATAGGACAGGGTGCGGACCCAGGGGCTGGATTTTACTGTCCTAATGTATTCAATGTATGAATTCAAATACATTATATATTGGCTGCAAACATTCAGCCTAAATTTCATCAAGGTCATAGTTACTCTCTGCTCTCATTCCACAGTAACTTACCGGAGGGCAGCATGTGTTGTACTTTAATGTATTAACGATTATTTGTGAGCTTGCATATGTGCGAGAAGAAAGGAAAATACCCAGAGAGCTGAGGTGTTTAACGGTGACGATGTAATGAATCCCTGGCTGTCCACAAATTATTCCCTAGCGGAAAGTTGCCTTTGTGTGAGCAAGGCAGACAGACAGTCATAAGAAGCAAAGGAGACCGCCAGGATGCTGGCCTACACGAGCGAGTACTGTCAGGCACCCTGAGAGTCCCTCAGTTCTTGTATCCGGGGGGCCATGTCCCAGCCTTGTGGGCCTGTACGTTCCAGGGGCCTGCTGTAGGCAGTCCCCACCAATCAGAGCCAGCTGATGAGGTCACATGCCTCTGCACCGGTTTGGTGGCGCAAACCCAAGTGTGACCCCAGATAAAGGACTATAGACAGGTACATATTTGCCAAATCCATGCAACTTAACTGGACTGATTACCCAATTTGTGTGTACTATATTTTGCTATGGAAAGAGAGTGGTTTATATATAGCTATATCTATATTTAAAAAATATACAGAAACCAAATGCTATGGGCACGTTTTGGAAAGGTGGAATGGGAGTGTCATAGAAGTAGCCTTTTGTTTGTGTCTAGCTTCGAGAACCACACATCACGGTCAAACATGCCTTTGTCAACGTCTTGCCATTCTTTATTCCCAAAGCTGGATAAAAGATTAAAACACCAGAGGTTTATAGGTCTCATTACTGATAAAATGTACCAAATAATCTGGTCTGAAACTGAATGACAGGTGAGTTCAATGACAGCCACCCTGGGCATAAATCTGGATCAGTCACAGAAGGATAAACACTGCGCCCAGCCAGGTGTTATCAGAGTTATAAAGTTCCTGTCAAAAGTTAGTCTCTCATCCCTTTAAATCCAGAGTGAAATCAGTTGTTTAGCTTTTACTGCAATCAGAAAAAATAAATATATTTTTGAGAATTGCACTATCATGGCAGAATTTTGCACCCAGCTGAACTCGGTACAGAGATGTTCTCCCCTGCGCTTTCGTAGCCTGACGCCAAACAGGAAAATAAGCTAGGATGGGTGGGCCTTAAACAGTGTCTACCCAACCGCGGTGTCAGCCACCGTCACGTGTTGCACACGCACATCCCGATAAACCGGCAGTGTCGCCCGCACGGGGGGGAGATTTGGGGAGCGGGGCGCGTCCATGCCCCAAACCCTGCCCTTCTGAAGGGGGTGCTTTGCATCTTGTTTTCCAGGGTTCAGAGCTCACGTGTCCCTGAGTGTCACCTGTCCTTGTTAAATATGTGGAAAATACCGGAAATTTCAGAAAAAAAAAATGATGATTAAAAACTGTTGTATCGAATTGAAATAGCTAAGTCCTACTGTATATCATTGTATCTCCTATTTCAGAATTTAGTGCCTTTTTTGGACAGTAGACTGTTCTGTAATTAAACTAGTATATATAAACTTTTTTTGTACAGTTTCTTTGTTTAAGAAAACTTTTTTTTAAACTTGTGTTTATTTTAGTATTGTACCTACTAGAGAATAAAAGTATATCAATGAAAAATATAGCAGTTCTTGGCTCTGTTGTTTGATTGTACCACTGTTCTAATTTTAAACATGTTGGATGGGAGTTAACAAATCCGCACCAAATGACCAGTGTTGAATGAGACTCTTCAAGGCTCCTTTATGGGCGAACGTTAAAAACTGACCTTTCAAGACTTTTTTCCCCCTCATTCTCAGTGGGTTTCTCCTTCACTGCAAAATAAAACATATTCTCAGAGCAATTATCTAGTACATATTCTGCTTGCCATAAAAAAATTCTCTTGCCAGATTCCCAAAGGAAAAGCTTCATGGAAAAAAAAAACTTTAGATTTTCATTAACATTTTCTAAAAATAAAAATCACATTGCAGATATGTTAGAAAAAAGTGAGATTTGTTGTGAATTTATCTGGAAATCTGTGGTGGATGGCCTTTTCGGTTCTGAGTCAGTGCGTTTGACGTCACCCAATCAATAAATCGTTTCCTTCGAAAAACAGCCCCTGGTCTTAAGTATTTCTACATCGACAACCTACAAGTCAATGTAGGCTCACGAGCACCTCCACATACTTAGTTGCCACAGGCCTTATAATATGATCACAGCAGACACAATGGACCACAGGTCTCACATCCAATGCTAAATCCAGCTTCAAGGGGGCTCCCAGGGGTATAGTTTGCTGTTTCGGATCCAAAGGCATCATACAGTGGACGTTTCTACACAGCTGAAGGGAGGTAATATCTGGCCTCATCGATAGCATAATGAAATTATTGATGTTTAGCTGCACAGGGAGATCCCCAGGGGGCGCCATGCAACATAGGCTTCATTCTTAGTGGATCAGATGAGGGCTTCTCCCTGGAGACAACACTCCAAGCAGGAAGATGGCTCTGCTCATGCTCACTACCATACTGGAAAAACAGGAGGGAACACACTATTGAGTTGAATGGTGTGTTATGACACCAAACTCCCATTTTTCACATCCTCTGTTCACCGCAGTTGTAGGCAGAGCTGGAGATAGAGGACACTGCCTCTTCCTTCCACAGGCTTAAAGGACTGAGGTGGTGGGGACCTCCAAGATGTGTTTTTAGGACCGAGACTCAGAGGACCACAGGGTCCTGGGTATATCTAATCCAGAGCCAAAGTTGCAATCATAGCGTGACCCTGGAGACAAGCAAATATGGGACATTGTCTCCATAATAATAGTACTTTTCACCTTTTTCTGAGGTGCAAATGAATGCTGCTGTGAGACTCATTCCAGGTGGCGGATGACACACACATTGAAAAGTGTTGACGTGCCCTTCCCTTGAAGCAAACACAGGGAATAGGGCAGTGCCTTCACTAGTCACACCACCAGTCCCATACGGGGGCAGGGCATTCTGTGCCAGGATTGGTGGGTCCAACAACTTGACGGGAGGACCAAAGCTGAGGGAAACAGGCTGGTGAATGGGCCAATGGGTGCCCAGGGTGTGTGTGTTTGAGAGAGAGGTCTAGCTGACAGCTCATAGAAGTGATAGCCTATATGTACACACATGTACCAAATCCTCCAGGTCCAACTGAATGGCCACCAATAGGAGGGTGAAGCTTGTCCTTCGGGGAACTGCTGGGATTGTTACTACAGCAGGTAAGACAGATGTATGACAGGCCAATCAGAATTTACTTTGTAAGATAAAACAACCAATTAGCAGCATCCTGCTATTAAAATTACCTATAAGAACACAGATAAGAGCGGTCATTTACAGATGTGAATATACTGAGAAACTTCATTTTTTATTGAGAGTGTGACCATTTTGAAACTAAGAATTATTAACGCACAGATTTATGCATGATTTTGTCTTTGGATCAAAGCATATCATTACTGGTCAGCTCGAAATAGCACAATCAATCCCCCCATAGTTGTGGCCAAGTGCATCCATTTCTTAGCGCACACGCCTATGTACACACAACATACCCAGAATTCATACAGTACACCACATGACAACAATCTGTGCAAGAAAATAATTAAACCTCTAGGGCCAGGCAAGCACAGACATGATGTTAAGGACATTAAAGAGCAGTCCGAAGGGTATCAGCTTCTCAAATACGTGGGGGGAGGAGCAGGGTTGGAGGAGACATGGGTGGGGACAGGATTGTGATTGGACAACGTGCGTCAGACAAGGACAAACCATGATTGGTTACCACATTTCAGGGTCTGTGAGAAACAGCCGGGGAGTCTGAACTAGAATGGAGAAAAAAGCACAGACTGCATTGCCTGACATCAGATAAGATCAACAGACCCCATTTTCTCAGATTAGTGGACCATATCCCTTACCAGCAGAGCTAAAAAAGAAAAATGATCTGCATTTAGTAACTACTGTCGCAGTTGATAGTGGGGTGTTACATCCAATTACTTTGACATGAGTAACTACATTTGGGGCCTACAGATTCCATGTATATCATACCTTTAAATACACATGCCCCAGGGCAAAATCTGCACAATTGAATCTCTATATACTGTAAAGCAAGGCTGTGCATCATGAATGGTAATAAAGTGGGAGTTGAAAACTCTGCTTTCCACAGCAGAACAAGTTTAACGCATCAAAGGTCCAACCATTTTGACCGTTCCGGAAGCCTCAGCCCACTGTCTCCATTAGAACCCCAGGGGCATCATGTCACTGATGCAAGGTGAGTGGTGGCACCAAAATTGCCTCATTACATGTATTTAGCAGACGCTCTTATCCAGAGCGAATTCCCACACAATAGAACGTAAGTGTATCCATTTAATTTAAACAAGCAACACTCCCAGACCAGTTATTGTGAGCATAACACCATTTGAGCCCTACCACAAGTTAACTTGTAGTATACTTGGCTTCCGTCAGAGCACACAATACAACAGTCCCTAGAACACAGTATCCAAAATACATCACAATACTACATGTAAAATAAGTATCAAGTACTAGAGGTATCAGATGTTAGGGGAGGGGACTAAAGTGGAACCAAGATGCAGTCTGAAGAGGTGGGTCTTCAGTCTGGTCGGAAGATGGCCAGTGATTCTGCTGTACTAACCTCCGTGGGGATCTCATTCCACCACTGATGGACCAGTACAGACAGGGATCGTGTCTGAGAAGAGAGCCCCCGTTGGGTCGGGACAGTCAGTTGCCCCGTAGATGCAGAGCATAGCTTGAGGGAACATAGGGTTTGAAGCCTCAGTATCCAGCTGTATAAATGGATGAACCTGTAACCTACATATACTGTATGTAAGTGGCTCTGGATAAGAACGTCTGCTAAATGACAATAATGTAACGTAACAATGTAAAAATCCATCCTGAACACACTCAGTGCCTCCCCTTTGCCACTGACGAGGCTGTGGATTAAGTTCATTACAGATCCTAGCGCCGGTGTCCTAGCAACAGCCAGAGACATGACAATCACCAACAACAACCTGGGCTCTTGATAAGACAAGAGCATGCGGTCGAGGTCTGGAAACTGCAAACAAAGGGTTAGATGAGATCGCCCCTCCCCCCACTTATGGGATATTCCTATCCTATTCCTATTCCACCAGACTCAAAAACTACAGTAGCTCTGGAGAGACAAAGAGCTTTTCTCATTCTCTTGAAATAAATTACTTACTGGGCAGGCTGTCAGATGGATTGGCACTCTCATTTAAGTACACTGCTCCCTAAAACTGGGATCCAAACTTAAACACACACCATTATCCACAAATATATATGAAGAAATAAAAGCTAGAACCAATGGCCAACAAAAGCCATTAAGCAGTGGTAATGGTTTTTGCCTTCATGTCCAAAGAGTGAAAGAGAGCAACAAAAATAAGAACAATTTTCCCAATGGACATAAAACAGTGTTTAAGGGAAAGCAAAATCAGTTACTGTAACAAGCCAGCTTGCCATGTCAGCGAGACAACTGTTATTATGGCTACAGCAGTGTGAGAAACACAGCAAGAAGATAAAATTTCTCAGTAATATTAAAGCTGTGTGGTTATCTGCATCTTGCTTATTTTTAATAAAATTAAGATTCTTTTTTGTCTCAGGTGAGCGCTATTTTGGTAGTGCAAAGGATGACAATTTATACATAGACGTGACAAGAAATCTGGTGTGCTTGTCTGACAGCTTACTCACTCCTCCCCCCTGCCCCCCAAAGACTAATGCTGATCACGTGACCAAAGCAGAGAGAAAACGATTCACAGAAAGAGGTTGGGGCAGGGTCTAGCATGGTGTATTTGTACAGTTGCAACTAATAATCAAAAATCATAAAATAATACTCATAAAAAATATCTACACTTGCATCTTATATTACTGTCATTATCCAGAATGACTTGGCTATGTTACAGTTTTTACATGTTATCCATTTATAGAGCTGTACATTTACTGAGGCAACTGTGGGTTCAGTACCTTGCACAAGAGTACAGTAGGAGTGCCTCAGTAGGGAATCAAACCGGCAACCTTTTGGTTACAAGCCCTGCACCTTACATCTATGCTACACTGCCGCCCCTGTGAACCAAACACACTTTGCAGTGTCCCTTGAGTACTCCTGACCGCTTCTTAATAACCCTTTCTCTTCTTGGAGGAGAATTTCACACACTGCACATAATCACACCGCTAAGTCATTTATGAAAGACAAGGGCAAGGTACAGCTTGTTACATGTACTGTGTCTAATAAGGAGAGATGGTGCAGCAAGTTTTCGATTTTTACATTTATGTTTATTGGGAGCCCCATGGTAATAAAATCAACTGTGCATTCCGACATCTTTTCTCAGTACAATTAAAAATGTCTTTGTATCATTTCCATTTTACAAAATAAATTAATATACAAGCATTAAATTCTTGATTGAGTACATTTTTAACATGCGTTACTGTGCAGAGGAGAAAAAAAAAAAAATTCGCTGGACCACATCTCCGAAAAGATTTAAAAAAAAAAAAAAAAAAAAGGGGGAAAAAAATCTGTAGGTATTGCAGCGTCATACAGCAGCACGTCCTCTCTGTCCCAGTCGAGACGCAAAACCCAGAGTTCCGTGAGAGTCGGCCTGCGAACGATGCACTTCTGTGCACCGAGGACTGACGCTGTGGACCGGACAGCTTATCTAAACCGCCCCGTTCGCCATGCCGGCTGTGCCCGTGTCGCCGCGTTAAAAAGACCGCGACGTGCGTCATGGGGATACTTGTCATAGGCCAGTCCGGTAGTGTTAAAACTCATTTTCGCTCTCACCGTGTCAGCAAAGCCGTCGCGGACTGCCGCGCTTAAATAGATTCGGCGCTTTCTTCCCAGATAAAAATAGAAACAAAAGCTTTTAGTCCTCGGGCGGCCCTAATCATCGAGTCAGCACAAAGACATGATTAAAACGCGAGTAAAAGTTACGTGTATAAAACGTCCACAAAGCGTCGCGTCTGAAGGAAGCCGGAGAAGGTTCTCTTCCGACGCAACCCGAAAGATCATATTACAGACCCAGCCCACACACGTCAGAACCGTTCCATACCACAATCTTATAAACATGCAGGACATAAAATGATATCAGGAGGGATGAAATGAACCCATTTCAGGTGCAGTATTGCTTTAAGGCCCATCTCAGGATATATGTTTTTATCCATCCCACACATCCACCCGAACACATCCAATTAATTTACACATTTAGGACAAAAACCCTCAACCAAAGTCCAGTTATACATTGTGCAATTTGTCCCCGGATATTGACATTTATTTAAAAATTTTAACGGACTTGTAAAAATTTAAGAAAAAACAACCTTGCTTCCTCCTAAAATACACACACACGCACGCAGGTGTTCAGGTTTGTGGTCTTCCTTTTCAGTTCACACCATCAGTCGCCCCATGACAAAAAAAAAAACACACAAAGGACTGGGACTGCTGACCCTGGCAGTAAACACTATTCTCCCAAAGGCACATTCACCCTCTGACCCGTCCCTGAGAGATCACTTCAAATTGAAAAACAAAGGCATTTTCTTTCAAAAGGGGGAAAGAAAACATGAACGACAAACTCTTAAAGGCACGTTGTGGAATAACACCTTTTTTTTTTTTTTTTCAAGCTCGGTAGCGTGACGAGGAGAATGAAGCCGGGCCAGCTGGGACAAATATGATGTGTAGGAGGTATGGACTGAGCGTTAGAGTGGACGCATTCAGGGGCATAGTGCATTATGTCAGTGTTTACGAGAGAGGAGATGGTGTAGACGGCCTCGCTTTCCAGTTGGCGGGAACGTTCAGTAAAGGCAGTGACGCTGTCCCTGGGTGCGTCACGTGCGGATGACGACGCACCGGGGACCGGCCAATCAGACGTCTGCACCAATCTCCTCAGTTAAGAAGCAGCAGTCTGGACAGAGGAGCCTCCTCTGTTGATATATGAGGGCGGGCCCCACGCCAACCCATCCTATGCCGTCTTGTCAGCAGGAGGGGGGTCTCTCCGTGCTCCCGTCTGAACTCCACCCCCCCCGTTTCTTTCAGCTGTTCCAGGACTTGCGGTTTTCCCCCCGGCGGCCGGCCCCGCCCCCCTCGCCTTTGGCCATGGCGGTGAGGGCGGCCAGGTTGGGGCTGGAGCCGGAGAAGTTGCCGCTGCGCCGGTTCTCGCCGCGCCGCTTGGCCCCGCCCCCGCGGGTCACCCGGTTGGGCCGCACCAGCACGCCGTAGCCCGGGTTGCAGTGGAAGTACTGCCGCCCGCCCACCGAGCCGTCATTCTTACCTGGGGGAGAGAGGAGCGAGACCCTGCTTATAATGCAGCCCATCTGCTCTGCAATCATGCACACAAAGTCAGTCAGCTTATTTTTAATACAATTATATTAGGATTCATTTTTTGTCTCAGGTGAGCACATACGACCAGTACTATTTTGGCAGTCCAACATACACACAGACCTGAGAAGAAACCTGCCAGTTTGTTTAGCTGAAACCTATTCAATCCAAAGTGGCTTCTGCAATTGTACATCTGGCAAAAGGGACAAGCTGCCTGGCTGAGATTTTAGAGCCAGCTTTAATGGAAGACAAAGAATTGCAATTAAATTAGGAAAAGTGTCTGACTCAATGCTACCCAATATCACATAGTTGTAAAATATGAGAGGATAGCAGATATAGCAGAGGATATGACATCACCAACGCATGCAGGCCACACCCACCTGCAGGGGTGTCCAGCTCCACGCCGACCCAGACACCCTCGGCGAAGTCGGCGGGCCCGACGTAGCGCACCGTGCCGCTCTTGTTGGCGCCCACCATCACGTGCTCCCCTTCCTTCAGCCAATCGGGGACGGCCTGGTCCCGGCCCTCCTCCGAGTCGGAGAGGATCTCCAGCTTCTCCAGGACCTCGCCCTGCTCCGCCCCCTGCTCCTCCTCATCCAGGATGCGTCTGAAGGACTTGAGGTCAGATGTCTTCACCTTCTGTATTTTGAAGGGGTTGGCCGCAGCAGATTTCGATGATTTTATCTGAGGCGTTGTCGTCGTCGTCGTGGGCGGGCTGGCCTGTTGCGTTTCGGGGGGAGGGGGGCTGGCCTGTTGCGTTTCGGGGGGAAGGGGACTGGCCTGATGATCTTGTGGAGGAGCGGGGCTGACCTGCTGTTCTCGTGCGGGAGGAGGGCTGGCCTCACGTGTTTCGGGGGGAGTGGAAGGGGGAGAGTCGTGCTGTGGCTGAGGGGGCGGGGGAGAGGCGTGGCCATTGCTGTCTGGCACCTGCTGGTCTTTGGGGGCGTGAGTCCTCTGAGGAGGAACCTCCTCTTTGTCTAACTGCTCAGGAGGCCCGGTCTCTTCGCCAGCTCCCACGCCAGCAGAGTTGACAGAGGTCACCGTGACGTCATTGCCCTCGGGGCCTCCCTGACTGGGCGGCGCATTGATGTTGGCCGGACCCAGGTTGGCAGTGGGAGTCGGGTCCCCGCTCGCCATGGTGACCTCGGACAGCGTCGCCGTGGAGACGCTGGTAGAGAAGTAGCCGCTTGACGCTTCGCTCACGGGGCTGAGGGGCGTGTCGTGTGTCTCCTGAGTGAAGGAAGGCGGAGCTTCGGGGCTCTCCGATTGTCTGTCAGTAGCAGGGCTCCGCCCCTCCATAGGCACCTACAGTAAATACGACCCCACACATTGCTCAAACAAAAGGACATTCAAGGCATTACACAACACACCAAATGGCAAATGTGCAAGAAATATGTGCAACAGAGCACAAAAGGAGGCTAATGTATTAATTGACCACAAGGACAGACAAAACAGGCAGACTTATGAGACTAATCTCTGGGCCCAAAATAAAATTATTCCTCTGGCAATATCAGTGTACAGGAATATCTAATGTTCTAACAAAATAATGGTAACGTGACATTAGCAGCAGCACAACCAATCAAAAATTAGTTCTATCTGAAGGCAGACCAATGGAAACTGCCCACACAGATGTGACATGCCATCTGTTGCACCAAGTTTGGAAATCACGAAAGCACACAAAAGCTGCCTGCTGAATCAGTGTCAGCTGTAGAGTTACGCCTGTCACCGAGCTGAGTGCTAAAATAACGTCCCCCAACAGTGCTCCAAACTACAGATCATCACAGAGCCCTGCAAATGGCTGCCCTCCTGTGTTTAGTGCACCCGTCTCAGGTTTTCAACGGCCTGCGGGAGACTCACCAGTTTCGGTTTGAGTGGGCCCTCTTCAACGCTTGCAGACTGCACCATAATACGAGGCATGGTCTGAGAGGGGGGAGAGAGAGAGAGAGGGGAATGAGAGACACCTCTGCGGGGGTTTGCGGAGCACGCCTGCAGAATAATCACCATCCTCAGCTCAGGACGAATATGCACGACGACCCCTGGCTTTCGAAATCACAAAGGCACCTTTATTAAGCTTTCCATAAACCTGCATTTCTTCATGTTTCAGATATAATCACCAGCAGAGACAGACATAATTCCTTCACCAAACTGACACAGTGAAAGAGGGCAAGACGGATGTCCAGTCACTACCATTCTCATTCTCAGTATGTAATTGCAACGAAAGATGGTCCGCAAAAGCGCAGACACGGACAACAGCGAGTGCGGCTTAAAATATTATTCCACATCTTTTTTTTTATTGTGGAAGTCCAAGCTTGCTGAGGCAGCGTTTGCGGTGTTCAGCAGTATCTGAAATCCATCTTAATTCAATGCAATTAGTCTGTCAGGAGCCATTATTTATTTCTTCAGGCAAAATATGAGAGGAATATTAATCAGGAAAAAAAACACACACACAATCCGATTTTTTTTCTTCCTCAGGAAAGGGCAGCAAAATAGCTCCTGGCAGAGTACCAGAAATGTAATTGTGTTTTATATCTGCGGTTTTGTGATTGCGATTGCTGGTCCCCCTTTATATGATTACAAATGATCCCTTCTGCTGCATTTCTCAATAGGTTCTCAGTTGGTCGCTCTGGGCAGGCCTATTCTGACTGTTGGTTCAGCTCCCTCCTGTGTATTACATGGATAGATGTCATTATTCAGATGCATTTACTTTACTTGGGGAACTGCAGGTAGCACTAAACTTGAAATTGGTTTTATAATTCATTTTCCTATATTTGGCAATTTGTGACTTCTTTTCCACTGTATCTGCTCAAACCTTGGGTCACTTCGGGATTTTTAAAACAGTAGCTGCACTACTTTTGCCTGAGGGTATTGCACTTGACTTGGTTTGTCCGCCTGTCTGTCTGAAAAATATCTATGTGTCAAAAATTGACCACTAGAGGGATACTGCAGAGAAATTACATTACGTTCATTTAGCAGACGCTCTTATCCAGATCAACTTCCAACACAAAAGGACAGAAGTGTTTAAATTAGCTCAATCTGACTGCACTCGTTTTTGGATTATAAGGCCATTGCTTGTCCCTGAACTGTAATTTATTAAGTGCTATTTGCAACTGAACTCTGTTTTCTGTCTCTTCCTGCCCTTGCATCTACTAACACTCCGCTAAGTCCCTGCATAGACAGACCCTGGATAAAGTTAATATTAAGTACAAAAAAAAATGAAACGTGCAATGACCAGGAATCAAGCAATTTGACTGACATCCCATGTGACCAATTATAGATCAATTGAGGACATGAAATATTACTGACAAGTGTATATATTCATAGAGGTGAAAATTTTAAAATTGCTGTGTAGTAGCTTATTGCCAAATAGGTATTCATTTATAACGCTGTCATCTGATTGGCACATGGTGTAAATGTTCCTTTTACGTAGCAATTTTCCCCTCTCGATGGAGATGGAAGACCGTGCACACAATTTCACATCAATATGCAGAGTCAAGAGGCCTCATAAGGAGCTGACATTTAAGGTGCTCCCGCTAATAACACTAATGAATGGATAGGGGGGTAGAGTAAATCAGCACTCCGGAGTTCCTCCACTCCCGCAAAGCCACAGACCAGCAGAGAGCGGCCCATCTCATCACGTCTGCCTGCCAAGGCGTCTGATGGAAGGGCACCATCCCTCTGCCAATGTCAGGTTGCCAGATTGGAGGATTCACCCACCCCTCCACGATGAGCGTCTATTTGCACATCAGAGACAGGGAAATCGGGACAGATTCTTGCCTCTTTTGCTTTCGGTCAGTCTCACGGCCCCTCACCACTAGATGCGCTGATATCTTATCTGCATAAAAGTGTGTGATCAAAGACGTTGCTCTTGGATTAGCGCCTGCTCATCAGTTTAACAGCCCATCGTTTCGTGAGGATTCGTGAGAGACTGAGCGAAGCACGACACCATGCTTTCAATCAGGTAAAAGTGAAGATCGCGGGCCAGATCAGATCTGAGATCCAGGAATCAGGGCGAGGGGGGGTGTGGGCAGGATCAAGGCCGCGCGGTGTGATTGGCGGGCACCCGCCAGGCCGACACCTACTGAGCCTCGGGCCAAGAGGTCAAACACTACTATCCTGTCCCCCCCAGGCTCCAGGTCACCCTCGCTGGGGAGCACCTGCAACAAAACCAAGTTCACTCCCACATCTGCACACGTATGACATGCTCAACACACACACACACACAGTCCTGGTCAGTGGTCAGTCCTCCACTTGCGTACACAGTCACACAGTGATATTATGTTCTCATCACCGATATGCAGCCAAGTGTTAGCAGTGCATTAAAAACTTGGGGCTCTATTTAAGACTGCCTTGTTTAGAGCATGGCACTTGGGGGAGAGAGACAGCACTTCAGACTGTTTCTGTTTTTCTGATTACCTCTGGAAACAGAGCTCTTTAAAGCACTCTGACAGTCTCATTGTACAGGATGTTACACTAAATAAAAGTTGTGCTGAGATGAGCTGAGTATTCAAAAGGCTACAGACAAGGGTTCTGAGTTTATGGCAGCTGGGCTTTTGAACACAGCCACAGAAATAGTCTTACAGACTGGACTGCCTTTTTGTACTATTGCCAATTGTATGATTTGCCTTTAATTTGTTTTTATTATTAGTGTCAGTGCTATTGACTTATACATTTGACTGAAGGAATATCATAAAGGTAGTAACACACATTTCCATAATATGGCAGTGCCACTGCAATAGGGTACAGACTACCAGGCTGAGAGCCATGTGCCAACTTCTGTCTACCAGCAGAGAAACACCTGGGTCTGCTGTGACAGAAGCTGATGAATACATGTACATTACAAGGTACTGATATAAGGTTCTCTGGGGGAGGAGTCTTAAGAGAGGAACACAACAGGGATTGGATCATTGATCTACTGGGTACTTCTATTGGGTGACTGCATGGGGTTGGGGTGGTTTTGGAATAAGAGGGCGGGTCTCTCTGCCTTCAGTCTCCTTCGCTTCAGCCTGGTTCCCTGTGTGGTGTCTGATACTATGCTTTTCATGAAAACAAAAACAGAGAGAACCGAAGGACTGGAGGGAAAGAGTGACATATGGTCTTTTTACTCCAGTCTCTGCTGCAGAATTGTTAGGCCTGCCACTCAATGCCAGTGCATTCCTCACTCTCTTAGTCTGACCAGACGCGAGTCTTCAGACAGACACGCATCACCCTGACCCACGAATCTGAAATTTTGGAGGGCTTTTACGGCCACCACGATCTCTTTTAGGGCGGGAACCCTTGCGGCGCTCGAGCTGAAGGAGAGGCCAGACGGAGGTCCCCACCTGCTGGGCGAGGGGTGACGGGCGCAGGTCTTTCTTCTCGTCCCGCGCGGGGAAGAGGGACTTTAGCAGCTTGGGCATCTGTGGGACGAGGGCTTTCACTGGGGAGAGATAAGAAGCAGCCAGTCCTGAGAGACCTGGGGGCCCGGGGGGGAGGAGGAGGAGGAGGAGCAGGAGGACGAAGATTACAGAGGAAGGGGAGGAGGAGGAGGAGCAGGATGAGGATGAAGATTAAGGTTAAGAGCAGTGGTGGGGTGAGTAAAACAAAGAGGGCAGGTAGTAATGGAGTTTGGGGACAGGAGGAGGGGTGAGAAAATGTGTAATAGAGGACACAAGGAAGAGAGGACAGAAAACAGGCGTACGGGGAGTGGACAGACACAGGGAACACCGATAGCAGCCAATCACAGAGAAGTGTACATGAAGCAGGACCGGGTGGGAGGGACAGAGAGAATAATTGTTAATTCTTTTTAAAATTTTACCTTTTTTCTTTTGTCAAAATTTCCAGATTACCATCTTGAATTAATTTAGACTGATATTCAATTACACATGCAATTACAGCACACAATAAACAGAAGAGTCAGACTATGGAAAAGAAATAACAACAACAATAGTGAACATACTGGTAGGAAAATGCTCGAATGAGACACCGTTTTTCAGAGATAATGAAGCGACACAGTGGCTCCTGCTTGTAAAGGCGTACAGAGCAGTGCACACTGCTGCTGAAAGACAGACGCCGTGACAGAGAGGAGCTGCCGAGCGGCAGCCAGAGCGCAGGGCACTGATGCATCAGCTGCAGCAAGGACACGCGGGACGCAGAGGGAGGAGAGAAACTCTCAGGCCAGCCCTCTTCCTGTTCCACGCGGGCAGAGAGAAATGGGGGGTTGGGGGTTACCTGGTTCCGGCTCCTGGTTTTGGGAGGGGCGGGGCAGGGTGCGGCTCAGCTGGGGCGAGATCATGGAGATGTCCTGCTGGCTCTCCCAGCGGCCCTGCGGGACGGGGGAAGAGTTACGGCGCACGGAAGAACACGGGCACGCAGAGACGCCTCCGCTGACAGATATTACTGCGCACACTAACACATACAAACACATTGACTAGCAACAGTGTTACCACACACAGAAATGCACAGGAGTTCATCCGCTACAAACAGCGGGTTACCGCATGTGTACAAACTCACTAATACAGTGAGACTCAGATCGGACTAATGAACCACATGTCTGATCATCTTAAATGATGAGTGTCTTTCCACCATTACCGAGGGGCTCAAACACATACAGGAGCAGAAGTGTTCTTGTTCATTCGTTGTTGCAGTGAAGAGCACATGGAAGTGTATATCGCCACATTTAGCTCCAAATGGAATCACCCATAACTGAATAAATTACGAGTCATGCATACAATTTGACAAAACACATGGTATAGCCGCACACCACATACGCACAATACAGCCAGAAACCACATAAGTATATATAGCCAGATACTGCATAAGTACAATATAGCCAGCCACCACAAAAAGTATAATTTCCTTGTTGGTCAAAGAATTTACAGAAACAAAACTAGATCTAGTGTGACACTGCAGGCCACACCATACACATTCACTATAGAAAATGCCATGCACATTATCCCGCAGACTCTGGTCTTTAGTGGCACACAGATGATGCCGTGACCTCGAGATCATAGGAAACAAGTGAAATACAGCTTGGTGTTAAAGCCCTTTGGAGCCGCCGTGTCTACAATGTGTATCCATTCAGCTTCTCCTCTGTAACACAATCTTGGCAAAGTCACCACCTCTTATGTTAGGCATCTTCCGAGCGTTGAGCTGTGAAGTGAGTGGTCAGTGGGTACGTGCTTTCCCATGTACAGATCCCCTCTATGAATATATAGCGTTTATGCAGTGCTCTTCTATTGATACTGCTGAGGGACCAACATTTTTGAAGGACTGTTGTATTGTACCTCACTTGTAAGTCGCTTTGGATAAAATTGTCTGCCAAATGAATAAATGTAAATGTAGTGTATGACTTATGAGACCCACACAAGGACATATTCAGGTGTTCCATATTTTGGTCAATTCATACTGAAGGGGAATATTAACTGCAGAGTTACTGAGGTACTGTCTGATGGTGCTCTCACCTTGTTGTCTTCCAGCATGTAGTTCTGAGACAGATCCTGTCTGCTCCCGGACAGCTATGAGAGGGAAGAGGGGGAAAATTCATCAGGACAGGGAGATGATTACTGACCTCTAAGAAGCCACCCCTTGGACAAGGGCAAACTGGCCGAGCTTAAACTGTCAGACACACTGTAAGTGAAAGGGGAGGGGCCAATGTGAAGGAGCTTTTGTCATGTTCTTCTGCTTTTCTGAATTCCGCTGTCTGAATGTTTTCCCTGTTTTTATGACACATACGATATAGCATGTGCTGCTGACCCCAACAAAACATAAGTGAAATGAGCTGCTGACACAGGCATGAACGTGCAGCTTGCTGGTGGTTTCTGAGTGCGCACGGTTTCTGACTCAGGATACCTGCTGTCTGAATCACATGCCTCCCAGCTACAGCTTTCAATCATTATAATTTATTTTGCGGAAATGTAAAAAGCTGCTGACTCAGAGCCGAAATGGCCGCTGCTGTAAACTACCACAGAATGGACAACATGCACTTACTGGTCACCCGACAGCAGCTACTCTACCTACACTACACAGACTTCTGCAAATCTACTTCCACACTTCGGGCCTTTTTCCTTCCTTAGCAGAGGTGGAGTGTATTATAGAGAAGGGCAGGGCAGGTTAGTGGAGGTTGATTGTGTGTTACACAGCAGGGCAGGTTAGTGGAGGTTGATCGTGTGTTACACAGCAGGGCAGGTTAGTAGGTTAGTGGAGGTTGATTGTGTGTTACACAGCAGGGGAGGTTAGTGGAGGTTGATTGTGTGTTACACAGCAGGGCAGGTTAAAGGGAGGTGGAGTGTGTGTTAGAGGAGGGCAGGTTAGGTGAGGTAAGGTGTGTTACGGCAGACGTACCCTGTGCACGTTGGGGGAGCTGAGGCTGCGTCTGTGGCCCTTCCCTTTGCCTGCCAAGTGCTCCTTCACCGCCACTTCCTGCAAACACACACGCACATATGAACACACAGAGACACGCATTCATCGCAGCTGTATGCAGCAAATTACTGTGCTATAAATACTCATCCTTTACCATACTCTAAATCAAATTCACATTTAATTGCTTAGTAGGTGGTCTTATACAGAACAACTTACAGGGGTTACAATTTTGACATGTTATCCGTCCATGTTATACACAGCTGGATATTCACTGTGGAAATTTTGTGTTAAGTACTTCAAGCAAGTATACAAAAGCAGTGCCCCAGCGGGGAATTGAACCACCAGTCTGTGGATTACAAGCCCTGTTCCTTGCCCCTACACCCCACTGCTGCCCTGCGGTATAATCACTGTGCATAAGGAGGTTCGGAGCTCTGACCTGCCGCAGCCGGTCCAGGGTGAGGATGTTCTCCACGGCCAGCACGCTGCGCAGGTACTTCTCGATGGCCGCCTCGCTGTCGGCCGACTGGGGGTTGTCCGCGCTGGCGGCCATCCTGGCCAGCATCTCCCTGTCCTCTGAGCCCTGGGCGTCCTGGAGACACGCACACAAATGCACATGCACGCAGACACACATAAAAACACAGTGTTATACAAACCATGGAAAGACAAGCAATCCTCATGGCTGAGTGCACAGGAGACTTCAGCTGACAGACTTAAAACCATGTAAACTAATGTCTTTACAGGACTGCAATTTCCTGCCCAGTTCTTCTGCTTGGTCACCTTGAATGTACTTTCTTAAAAGGCCCCAAACTCTACCCCGACCCCATAACCAGCCCCGCTCCCTCACCCCAGGGATGTTGGAGACAATCTCAAAGGTGACCCCACAGCCGGGAATGGTGCTCCTCTGGGACATCCTCTTCAGGAAGCTCTGAGCGAATCCCTGTGAATCAGCGAAAACAAGAGCAGGACTATTAGAATATCCTCATCAAGCCAGATATATTACAGCACAACACTGAAACCATATCATATGGGTGATTCTAACAGCTACATTATAACAAAACATTCAAACCACATCATAGCTGAGATGCTACTAATAGCTACATTATGACACAACATTTAAACCCCTACACCGTACAATGCTGCTGTTAGTATCACTTACAGCACAATGAAACTACATCACCAGATCAGTGAGCCTCGGAGCTACATTACAGCTGAGCATGCAAAACGAGCTGCAATTAATTCAGCTCCAATCACCCTCATAAACACCGATCAGCTGAAACACTGCACAGCAGTCTGCTCCTGTAGCTGGCCTAATTTACGCGCACTACACGGACACAAGAGCAATCGAAGGAAAGATTCCACACAAATGAACTCATGATGTGTAGCGGTGGCTCCCAAACTCATTTAACACTGTCCTCTTATCCAGATCTACTGACATTCTGCACACATTAAGGAATGAAGGCGGTTACAAAATAAGAGTCCCTAAACACCTTAACAAGGGTAACTTCAGAATGAAATGAAATCAGGCGCTGCGCTAAATGTCCCTGAGAGACGCCCCGGCTGTCCCTGGGTGACCCTGCCTGCGGAGCGCTGACGTGTACAGAGCGGGCGCGGTGAGCGGCGGACTGATCCCAGACCTGCCGGCCGGTGAGGTTGACGCAGATGCGCTTGCGCAGGACCAGCTGCATCTCGGCGGGGTGGCTGAGCTGCACGGTGGCCCGCACCGTCAGGTACACCCGCTGCTCCGGGGCCGTGCCGCGGCTCAGCTGCGGGCACTCGTGCACCGTCGAGTCCCAGGACGCCTCCGCCTTCACCTGCGGGAGGGGGGAGGGAAAGGAGGGCGTTCAAAATCCCAGCGGGGCAGAAGGGAACTGCGGGTGGGTTGTGGAGCGCTATGAACTGAATGCTACAAAATGAATGTGTTTGTACAGAGGTTAATGTAGGTAAACTACCTTACTTTGTAACACTGTATAAAACGGTCAAAGAATATAATAAAACATTCATAAAAAATATGAATAAAAATGAGAACTCAAACAATTTACTAAAAAACCGAATTACTTATTCTATATAGCTTGTCTCTTGTGTATTTTAACTCCTAAAATTCTCTTACTTTCCATTTAAGGGATGGCATGTGCGCCAAAGACACTCACTAAGCTAACCAAAAAATAAGAACTAATAGCAATTTTAAGGGAGGCTCACACCAAAAAGCCTAAATACCACAATGATGGAGCCTGACTGTTTACTGTGGAGTGAGTTTGACTCCCTGGGTGTCACTCTGACAGCCTATCCCAGAGGGCCGCTGGGGTCCTCCCAGGCCCCGCCCCGCTCACCTCCCCGTCGTGGTGCTTGACGATCTGAAGGTCGAAGAACTCGTTCTCGTCCTCCCCGCTGAGCGTGGCGTCCCAGCCGCCCGCGCCGGGGGCGTCCAGGTTCTCCTGGGAGTTGAAGTCATCTGCTCCTGCACGCAGAGGGCAGGAAGAGAGGGCCGTGAGTTTGGATAGGCCCATAGAACAGGCGTTTGGGCGAGAGCTGTGCATTTGGGTAGGTCCATAGAACAGGCATTGGGCGAGAGCCTTGAGTTTGGATAGGCCCGTAGAACAGGCATTGGGCAAGAGCTGGAAGAGAGGCCCTTTGACCAGGCATTTGGATAGGCCCATAGAACAGGCGATTGGGCGAGAGCTGTGCATTTGGGTAGGTCCATAGAACAGGCATTGGGCGAGAGCCTTGAGTTTGGATAGGCCCGTAGAACAGGCATTGGGCAAGAGCTGTGAGTTTGGGTAGGCCCTTTGACCAGGCATTGGGCGAGAGCTGTGAGTTTGGGTAGGCCCATTGAACTGGCATTGGGCGAGAGCTGTGAGTTTGGGTAGGCCCATAGAACTGGCATTGGGCGAGAGCTGTGAGTTTGGGTAGGCCCTTTGAACAGGCATTGGGCAAGAGCTGTGAGTTTGGGTAGGCCCATTGAACAGGCATTGGGCGAGAGCTGTGAGTTTGGGTAGGCCCATTGAGCAGGCATTGGGCAAGAGCTGTGAGATCAGGTTGGGTCCACAGACCACATGCTGAGCGAGAGCTCTGAGCTTGAGACCAGAGCTCAGGGCTCCCACTCAAACCAGATTGCAATGTTCCATGACTACTTCAAAGATCTCAAGGATAAGCATAACATTTAAAGGCTGTTTTTATTGCTGCAGCAGCCAGATTCCTGTGAAATTGCACTACTTAGTGGATGGAATTACAGATGCACTTGGCAGCCATTACCAGTCAGTGATTTTAGGCGGTGGGCTAAATGTCAAGCCAGTGAGCTAGCCTAATTTTCTGAGAGACTGACATTGACATTAAACACACTGGCGTTTCAAGACCTGACAATAAATGACATTGAGCTAATGAGCTGGAGGAATACACTTTGCCAGCTGTTAAAAACCTCCAAGAACACTTAACTTCATTTGTTTATATTAAGGCAATTCTCCGTTTTTCCGAGAACAGTGGGGCGTGTGACCACTTCTCCTTGACTGAGCCAATCTGAACTCATTCTCACCCCGTCACATGACCGAGATAAAAATGTCTGGCAAAATGAAACGTACCACTAAGGTCCAGGAAGAGAACCGGGATGTGAGTCTCCATTCCAGGAACAGGGATCCTGGAGGAATATGAGCAAGCTTGTGAACACACCTGTGTGAGACTTCAGAGGAGTCTGATAGTTTTATTACCTATCCAATGCAAAGCACACAAAGCACTGGGAAAGTAAAGTTTAAATTCCACTTATTCACAAACTAAGGAGGAGTCACATGTAAACAGATGACAAGCACAGCCGTGTAGGGGTGGGTATGAGCTAACCACAGATGGAAACACACACACACACACACACACACACACACACACACACACACACACACACACACACACACACACACATATGCACTGGTGTACACTTGGGCACAAAGGAAGTGTCCACTTGGGCAAAACGAAGTGTCCACTTGGGCAAAACGAAGTGTCCACTTGGGCAAAATGAAGTGTCCACTCGGGCAAAATGAAGTGTCCACTTGGGCACGAAGGAAGTGCGCACTCAGATACACACTGTAACACAAACAGGACGGGTCTCCAGGGTTGCACTCACCACTCGGCAGGGGCTCCAGGAATGCCGCTGCCAGCAGAGGGCACCATCACGGCATTGCGCTCCTCCGTCAGCGTCAGACGCCACTCCAGCAGCTGGGACTCGCGCTCCATGTCGTCCTCCGACTTGTCTGTGTACAGAGAGGGGGAGGTTACCTCCAGGTTTGGGCTGCGCAGTCAAGTCCAATCAGACGCACAGAGGCTGGACGAATCAGACGACCGCTCCGCTCTCCCTCACCTGTCTTGCTGACCAGCTTCTGCAGGTGCTGGTCCAGGTACTCCTGTCTCTTCGTCAGGGCCGTCAGCCACTGCCGCCGAAGTCTCTCCAGATCTCGCTCCTGGGGGGCAGAAACGGCCAGCTACCTGTTACCCTTCCACCCTAACCACAGCGAGACACTCACTGAACTGCCCTCTGGTGCTCAATTCAGATGCAGCATTAGGCTGTTATGTAACATGGTGAGTGGAGAGGCCTATGCAGAATCAGTCACAGACAGAGGGCACAAATAAAACCAAGAAACAATTACATTATATTAGACATGCAGGCAACAGCATGTCTAAGAACATCATTAACATGCAATAATACATGTTAGAACAGAGTTACCTGGTAGCTGTCCATGTCATCATCTTCCACCTTCAAATAAAGAGACAGACATGTTTGAGCTTGGTTAATTTATTCACAAAAAAGAAGACCAGATAGCTACAATGAGGGAAAAATAGAGGGAGTGTAATTACTTCTTTGAGATGAGAAATGCATACAATAAGGCTGTTGTGAAATGGACCATGTTAGTACAGTAATGGGTGTCCATAAGAGGACAGTCCCGGCCTACCTGGTGCGACTCGCTCCCTTTGGTCGGCCGCGCCTGGCGGATCACCACGTTGCCGATGGATACGGACAGCACGGACTCGGCGATGAGGGGCATGGTGCCCGAGTCCTGCACAGAGCGCACCTCCACCTGCACGCGCCTGGACTGGCCCTGAGAGAGAGCACAGGGGGGCGTGAGTTACCTGCTCAGGGACGTGGAGGGATGGGCTATGCACATTACTCACAGCTGGGGGGGACACAGGGGTCATTAGTGACTGTGGCACCTCACCACAGAGGGGTTTGCTGTAGGGTTTGAGTGCTGGATATTTACAGGGCAGGTTAACCATTTCAGCTGGGTGATGTTGAGTCCAGGGGGGCAGTAGAGCAGACACTCACTCTCACTTTCCCACTCATTCTCACTCAATTTTCAGTTTAATTTAATTCAGACCGGTTTATTGGCATGACAAGTTGCTTCTTGTATTGTCAAAGAATGGACAAAAACAGAAAAAAGACATTATACAAGTTCAACAATAGAACAAAAGACAGAGTAACATAACATGAACATGAATATGAACATCTCACCTACTCACACACGCACACACCTGTCTGAGCTGGAAGATGCCCCCCGTCCGGACGTCCCGGGCCGGCACCACCTCCACGGGGATAAACTCTCCAATCTCGTTCAGCTCCAGCACCTGCACCCACAGCTCCAGTTTGCGGGTCACCTCGCTCCACCTGCAAACAGCACCTGCACCGTCATACTCCGCTCCACCCACAGGGGGCAGCAGAGGGCCCCGGTTCTGCAGGCTCCACTCCACACAATGGGAAACACTGCATTTCAGTGTGTCCCTTTGTGTTAAGCCATGTGTGGGATGGCAGCACAATGCAATGCTGTTCCTCTGATATTCTGTAACTAGGGATAAGCTATGCATGTATCCATGAACTGCATAACAGACTGTGACTGAACCGAGTAACTGTGACTGAGCTGAGTGACTGCGAATGGGGTGGAGCATAGACTACCCTGACCGCACCTGTCTGCGCGCCACTCCCCTCAGCCTGGTCGTACCTGTCCCGCAAGGTGCGTGTCTTGGCCTGGATGATGCCCAGGTCCCACAGGGCCTGGTTCCTGCGGGCGTCCGACTGCTTGTGGCCGTACACCTCGATGGCCAGGGCGCCCTCCGTCAGGTACTCGATGAAGTCCTCCGACACCGTCGAGGTGAGCTCCTGAAATGACAGCGCAGTGAGAACGTCTGCGAGTAAACCAAGATGAGGGCTTCACAAAATAAGAAACAGTGATAGATCAGAAGATCATTAAACCCACATACATGCATGAGAATACGATACTATTTAACAAGAGTCACGAGCAAATAAAAGAGTCACAAGCCAATAAAATGACACAATTTAGCAAAAAACAAAATTTCCTTTGTGACAATTCTTCCTTTGTTAGACCGTGGCAGAATGCAAAAAGATGAGTTCCTGGCCGTTACTCTAACCCCCTCCAGCTGTGCTGCTCACCTTACAGCTGTCGAACACCACCATGCACTGGGGGTCCTTGCTGCTGGGGGAGGAGGCCGAGGGGTCCACCTCTGGGGCCACGATGATGGGCTCCACCTGGTCCCAGAAGGAGTACTGGCAGAACACGAAGTTGGACAGGTACTGGGGCAGCCCAGTCGCCTGCAGGATCTTAATCTGTGACCAGGGACAGAGGACGAAATAATGAGACACATTACCAGAGCAGGCATACAGTAACAGTCAAAAGTTTCAACACACCTGATTAAGATAATGGGAAACATGCATTCAAAGGCATTTGGACCAAAGATTCAGGCTTAAATGGTTGAAATTTCTTTCTGAGACAAATCTAAATAGTAAAGTTGATGGCTATATATGAATTCCTTTCCAAAAAAATTTTATTAAAAAAAATATTTTATGGCTATTTTAAAGAATCTAAAATATAAGACAGGTTTGACTTGTTTTTTGGTCACTGCACAATTCCAATTGTGTTATTTCATTCTAAAATGTGGAAAACTATAAAAACAACAAAAGCCCTTCTATGAGTAGGTGTGTCCAAACTTTTGACTGGTACTGCATGCAGATAACAAGGAGAAAACATTGTAATCACAGCTAAACCTGTGTGTGCTGTTAATTATCAACGTGTGAGTCCTGTGTGGGAGAGGTCATACGGTACATTTGTACTGCAAGGTCACGGCAGTGACATTGTGATGCGCTCTGCGTGGTCAAAATTTGAAGCGGAAAAGCCATCAAACCGCTCCGCCCCCTGTCCCTCCCAGACAGCCTATCCCTGTGGGAGGATGAGGTGATGACCTGTGATGTCATAAAGGAGGGAGGCGGGGCTCACCATGCAGACCAGCTTGCGCTCCTGCATCTCTCCCTCGGGGACCGCCTCCGGCTCCTCCCCTCCGGCCACGCCGTCCTCGAACCCGCCGCTCACCCGCACCACCTCCACGTGCAGCCGTCCCGCCACCTGACGGGGGGGGACAGGTGACATCGGTGTGACAAGATAGACATGACCACCTGCACGCCCGGCTCACTCAGTCTCTTATCCTGTCTAATGATTTACAGCAAACCGATGCCCCTTGCATATCAACACACAAAGGCGTCTCCCTACCTCCCCCTTCTGGTTGATGATGGGCACTGCGTACTGCAGCTTCACGTCGTAGAAGAGGCAGGAGAGGAAGACGTTCGCCACCCCAATCAGGCTGTGGTTCTCCTGCTCGTCGAAAAAGGGGTCCGCCCTTTTAAAGTAGGAGCGCATCAACTGCAGGGGAGGATAGACATCCCAAATTAATACCTGAACTACAGAGTAAAACCAAGGTACTCCCCACACTAAGAGTTTACCAAGCGCATCAATATCAGTGATGAAATGTTCAGTCCATTCGTTTGGACCCATGACCATATTATCACCGGTTAGGAGCCCTTATCAACTTCCTTTGGTGAGAATATTAACTAAACTGACCCAGCTAATCAGTCTGATGATAGGAAATCACTCCTTTAAAGTCTGATGGTCAGTTTGTACTGACCTTGCTGTAGCTGTCGAAACACCAAAAGCCATTCAGCTGTTTTCACTTAATTCCCAATTATAATAATACAAACCACTAATTCACATGAGGGGAAAAATCAATCGTTATCATCTGGAGTCCAGCTCTTCAGAGCTCACTTCTGACAATCAAGAGGGTCCCACAAAAAAGTTTTCATCTGAATAAGACATTAAGGCGTAAAGATGTCCAATGTGTGATTGTGCTGACATGGATTTCCCAGTTTTCCATGTATGGCTTTTGTCATGAAGGGAAGATAAGTATCAGTTTAATAAAGTCTGAATCTGACTGGGGATTTGATGAAAAGGGTTCAGTAATGCATTCTTTTTGAATTTGCCCATAAAAGGGCCCATCTTTCTAAACTGGCTGAAGTTACGAGGAGCTGCTTATCGCAGAACCCTGAAGATAAGCTTTCATACCAAGGTCACGCGCCTGTTAAGAGTGCGGGCCGGGGCGGAGGCGGCCTGTACTCACGGGGTTGTCCTCGTCGTAGTCCTTCCACTCCTGGTACAGCTCCCTCATGTCCACCAGCCGGTTCTCCATCTTCTCCAGGGCCCAGATCTGCTTCCCTTTGCCTTTCCTCCGCACCTGCACGGCCGGCTCACTCAGCACCGCGTCACGCTGTCGGGAGAGACAGGGGGATCACACCGAGTGTGATACACACACACACGCACGCACACGCACGCACACACCATACACAAAAACCACCAATCGCAAAACACAAACACCTGCACACATATATAGAAATGCATGCACAAACAAACACACAAGTATATGCCCACAAATACACCTACACAAAAATCCAAAACTACAAGCATCCACACATAAACACAAATGTCCACACGCACACAGACACACACACAGACACAGTGTCGCGTCTGCGCGGACAGGGACCCACCTTCTTGTTGGCGTTGAGGTTGGCGGCGGGGATCTGCAGGGTGACGCGGTACTCGGTCCGCTTGTCCATCTCCTCGGCGATGAAGCTGGCCTCCTGCACCAGCAGGTTGGCCCTGACGATCTGCTCCCTCAGCTTCCGCAGGCTGCGGGTCACCACAGCCTCCCTGTGACACACACACACACAGACACAGACACACACAGACACAGACACACAGGCACGCAGACAGATACACGAAGACAGACACAGACACGCACAGGCAGACATGCACACACAGACACAGACAGACACAGACACAGACACAGACACACAGGCACGCAGACAGATAGACGCAGACAGACACAGACACGCGCAGGCAGACATGCACACACAGACACAGACAGACACAGACAGACAGACAGACAGACAGACAGACAGACACAGACAGACACAGACAGACACGCGCACACAGACAGACAGAGGCAGACGCAGAGACACATGGGGTGGAGATGTGTCAGCACTGATGACATTATCACAACCACAAACACTAACACAGTTCCTTCAGCTTCTACAGCGCAAATTTGGGTCCACTGCTTCTTATGACATACCTCTGACTGTTCTTATTGTGAGAGCAAAAAACAGAGTGGATCACTGGCCAGAATCTCTTGCTGTTAATCTGAAATCTGAAATCTAAATTTCCACTGACATGACCGTTATATCCACTGGCAGCCACCGCGGTCCCCTCGTCATCATCGGCCGCGCCCGCTCACCTCTCCTCGCTCCACTGCCGCAGGCGGTTCTGGGTGCCGGGCGACGCCCCCGCCCCCGCGGCCCCGCCCAGGCTGAGCCGCTCCATGCTGCGGTACTGCTGCTGGGACGCCTGCGGCGACTGCAGCGTCTGCTTGTCCGAGGTCAGCCGCCTGCGCAGCTGCTGCAGCTCCTGCTCGTACATCAGCCGCTGGCGCTCCAGCGCCGTGCGCTTCTCCTCCTCGTGCTGCCGCTCCAGGCTCTGCAGCACCGCCTGCATGGGGTCTGAGACGAGGCCGGGACGCATTTAAACACTTAAACACAGACAGGTCCATTTAAGGGCTGTTCTTCACGCATATCAGCACAGCTCATGCTGTTACCCATATGCTTAGCAGTCACCCTTACCCAGAGCAACCTGTAAAGCCTAGATACCATCCATTTATACAACTGGATATTTATTAAATTTAGGGTAAGTACTGTTCTTCACACATATCAGCATAGTTCATACTCACACTGAACAGCATTGTTATCAATTTGCTTAGCAGACACCCTTAACCAGAGCAACTTACATAGACCACTAGCATCCATTTAGTAACTGGATATTTATTAAAATTTAGGGTAAGTACTGTTCTTTGCACATATCAGCATAGTTTGTGTTCATAATGAATAGCATTGTTACACAATTGTTTAGCAGACACCCTTACCCAGAGCAACCTCCATAGCCTAGACACCATCCATTTATACAACTAGATATTTATTAAATTTAGGGTAAATACTGTTCTTTGCACATATGTGCACAGTTTGTGTTCATAATGAATAGGATTGTTAACCAATTGCTTAGCAGACACCCCTACCCAGAGCAACTTGAACAGCCTAGACAGCATTCATTCATACAGCTGGATATTTGGTGCCATTTGGGGTAAGGAGTTCTTCACACATATCTGCACACTTAAAGCATTAACCACTGTGGCTCATATCTCAAACAGCACTGTTCTATCTATCTACTGTTGAACCTATCTATTTGCTAAGTGGACTTCCTTACCGAGGGAAACTTAAAAAGCCCACATACCATCCATTTATACAGCTGGATATTTACTGCAGTTTGAGATAACCTTGCATAAGGGTACCACAGCAGAGCCCCACCTGGGAAGCAAACTAGCAGCCTTTGAGCTCTGTTGCTTATCACTACACCACATTTTGTTTCTAACGGGTGCTGTGTGACGGGCTGAATGTGGCTCCTTCTCACCATTGTTCCCCAGCGCCTTCATCATGACCTCGGTCTGGGCGAACTCGTAGCTGAAGCTGACCTCGCTGGACACCTCGCTGGCCGTGTCCCCGTCGGCGTCCAGCTGCTCGCTGCTGTTGCTGCCCTTCATCACCCCGGCCCCGCCCTCCTCCTCCTCGGCCCCGCCCCGCGAGCGCCGCTTGGGCAGGTTGATCCTGTGGGAGAGGCGTGGGGAGAGGGAGGGATGATTTGGGGGCTCAGTGCTTTGTGGTCAACGTTTGTTAGACTACAGTACAGTCGAGTCGCACAGCTCATAATTTTCACAGCTGAATATTTACTGTGGCAATTCAGGTTAAGTACCTTTCCCAAGGATAAAACGGCTGTGCTCCAGCCAGGAATCAAACTGGCAACCCTTAGGTTACAAGCCCTGCTTCTTATCACTACCCCACTCTGCATATATATAAAAAGGTGGCACATTATATAAGAGACTGCCTAAAAATCTGTGCTGTTAATGTATGCTCCAAACATCTGTATGTCTCAGTTTGTGAATTCAGTCATGTACAGGAATGCGTTTGGCTGAATGCAGACACGTGCGCTAACTGACAACCCCCCACGAGTCTCGCTGCAGTGCGGACCTGAAGAAGTGGTTGTTGCCCCAGAGGATGCGGTCGCCATGGTGAAGCTGCACCGGGCTGGTGACTGGAGAGCCGTTGACACACGTGCTGCGGGGAGACAGACGGCGGGGTTAGAACCGCGGCTCTTTCAGTCAGCTCATCACAATGAAGGGGATGGGAACAATGGAGCACTATCTGAGGCTGTGAATATGTGTGTGTGTGTGTCTCTGTGTCTGTTTAACTACGTGTGTGTGAGTGTGGCTCTCTGTCTCTGAATATGTGAGCATGTGTGTGTTAGTCTGTGTCTGTGAGTCTGTATGTGTGTGCATGTGTGTATGTGTATACATGTGTCTGTGTGCATGTGAGTCTGTATGTGTGTGCATGTGTGTGCGCGTGTACATATGTACGTGTGCATGTGTGCATCTGCCTGAGTCTGTGTGTGCTTATGCATGTGTGTCTGTCTGTGTGAGCCTGTGTGTGCTTATGGGTGTGCATATATGTATCTGTGAGCGTGTGCATGTGTGCATGTGTGTCTGTCTGTGTGAGCCTGTGTGTGCTTATGGGTGTGCGTGTTATGCATCTGTGAGCGTGTGCATGTGATTACCGGGAGTTGCGGTGGGGGGTGAGGATCACAATGCCCTCTGCAGTGATGTCGATGACGCAGTGCTCCGCCTGGATGCCCATCCCACACAGCTGGATGTCCTGGGAGTCGGCCGCGCCCACCAGTGTGTGCTCCTGCAGGACAGAGCGCAACGACATCACCGCCCGGGACATTCCGGAACATTCCGCTGCCATCGCATCTCAGCACGAAAACGTCTGACAAATTTTAACTCAGTTCACGTGAAGAAGTTTGGACCCACTAGACTTCCTGCTACATATCTGATGGCTTTAAATCACTATTCCAGTCTAAACAAATGTTGCATAAGCATTTTCACTGGCAATCCAAAGCACTGATGACTGCTTCAAAATAACCATGCATTGTTTAGATGCAGTCCTACAGTGTACTGTTCATGTGTTTATAAACATATAAGTGGAAATGTCTCACATTTCATGTTTCTTTCACTATAGTTTCACCATTTCATAGAAAATTTCTAGTCCTTCATCTCCTTATGCACACACACAACTAGTGCTAAGTGTTCCAGCGTAATTTGCCTGAAGTCACATAATTTGTTTTGCAAAACAGGAAATCCCTGCACATCTCTTCCTTGTGGCAGTATATCCTGAATACTACTATATTAGTCTGCTTTAAATCACTTTTCTAGTATAAACCAAGAAAGGAATGGATTTTCATTCACACATCAATCAAATTTGGGCTTAGAGTTGCACTGGTCGAACCAGGTATCAGAAATCAAAACTGCTTTTAATCAGACTTAAACTTCTGAAAATACACAGGCAGGAATTCCTTTAATTTGTAGGCGCTGTACCTTTAAGTAGTACACCAGCAGCTCATTGAGGGCGGGGTCAGCGTTCAGGTTGACCAGGAAGCACTTGTCCTCCCCGACCCGGATGCCGGACGACTGCAGGGAGATGCCCAGACTCTCCAGCTGCTTCTGTCTCTCCTGAGGGAGGGAACGTCACCGGAGATTGAAACTCATTCTCAGCAGCCTTTCACAAGCACTTCACACACAGTTAACCTCTGCAGCACCGTGGCTGACAGCTCTGTCTGCGCACGCATGCATGCGTGTGTCACAGCGACGGTGTGACAGTGACCTGCGCGATCTCCTCGGTCTTCCTCAGCTTCTCCTCCCAGGTCACAGTCATCTCTTGGATCAGCTTCTCAGACTCCTCCAGCCTCTCCTTCAGCTCTGGGGCCTTCATGGACTGGAGGGAGAAAGACGAGCATCTCATACACCACCACCACATCCCAACAGCAGTGTAATCACAACAAGGCAACCACAAAGGAGCTTTGTGGCTTTCTGAGAGCAACCACCCTTTACAGCTTCCTTCAAAGACAAACTATACTTAACTAAAAATAAGCATGCAAGTGTAAAGGCCTATAACAGGTTGTGTATGGTAGACGGATAAAACTGAATGCGCAGAACTGGAGAGAAAAGCTAAAATCACATCTTACTGTTCTTATGATTTATTTGTTAAATGTAAGAAGCAGAAAAGGTGTTGTTGCTGCAGTGATACATCCAGGCCTCAGGGGGGCAGTAGAGGCGGCTGAGTCCTGGATGTATCACTGCAGCAACAACATCTTTTCTGCTTCTTACATCTAACAAATAAATCATAAGAACAATAAGATGTAAGAAGCAGAAAAGATGTTGTTGCTGCAGTGATAAATCCAGGCCTCAGGGGGGCAGTAGAGGTGGCTGAGTCTGATGTGTCGTACTCTACCTCAGCCTCAGTCAGCTGGTCCCTGAGCTTCTCCACCTCCTCCCGCAGCTCCCGGATGATCCTGGCGTTGGGGTCCTCGTTGACCACCGCGTGGTTGACGATGCTCTTGGCACGGTCGGCGTAGCGCAGGGTGGACAGGGTCTCGTCGTAGTTGTCAGCTGCCGGGCTCACCGTCGCCACCATCGCGGTCCGGCTGTTCCCTCCCAGGCTGTCCTGGAGGAGCAGAGGGGAGGAGGGGACAGGGTCACCCCCGAGACAGAGACAGGCTCACCTCCAACAGGGGGGGTAAACATGGTCTACCCTGAGACAGAGACATGAACGCCTCCGAGAGGCAGAAAGGGCCACCTCCAAGAGGGACACCTCTGAGAGGGTCACCTCCAAGAGGAAGACTGGGGTGGCAGTGTAGCATAGTGGTTAAGGAGCAGGACCCATAACCAAAAGTTTGCTAGTTCGATTCCCCACTGGGGCACTGCTGCTGTACCCTTGGGCAAGGTACTTAACCCACAATCTCAGTAAATATCCAGCTGTATAAATGGATAACACTGTAAAAACCTGTAATTGATGTAAGTCGCTCTGGTTAAGAGCGTCTGCTAAATGCCAATAATGTAATGTAATGTACAGAGACTGCCACTTCTGAGAGGGAAAGAGGGCCACCTCCAGAGGGGAGTATGGGTCCCCTCCAAAGGGCAGCAGGGGTCCCCTCATTTTCCTTTACCAAGGCCATAGGGCCATCGAATAGAAGACAAGACGAGGGGCAACCTCAAAAGGAGGGAAGGGGGGGGGTTAGGGTCATCCTGAAGGAAAAGCATTTTCAAATGCCGCAATCCGACCGGCACCACAGCCTTTCCACGTGCCACTCGAGCACTTTCATTCCTCAAAGAGGCTGGAAGGAGGAGCGAGGCAGTGTGGGACGGCGGGCGAGGAGCCGCAGAGAGAGGGAGGGGAAGGACGGCAGCGATAAAAATAAGTAGCTTTGAAGTATAAGTAGCTTTGATATGGTAACGATGCGTCACACACACAGATGAACGCTGATCTGCAGTCGGGTGGCACCGCCGCCAGCCTTAAAGGACGACTCAACTTATTTTGGGCACACATCAATTACACTTACCTTTGCATCTGCCTTGTGAGCATTTCAAGTTCACATTTACAGCACTACCTCCCCATTTTAAAACAATACAGCTGCTGAAAGCCAACTTTTGTACCACAAATTGTTTTGTACACAGAGAATTAAAGAGAGGCGTCATGTGGTCTGGATGTTAATGTTGACTTATTCAAACTGAGCCACTGACACCAAACTGTCAAAGACCAAGTACATTTCTCGGCTGTTTGGTTCACAGGCACACAATGTGTCACACGACACATTCAGCAGACACTTCCTCTTCAGTCATTTCACACACAGTGGCATTTGGGTTTTAAAATACATAAACCTCTGCCCAGTGAACACATGTTCAAAAACAATAAAGCTTTATTTAATCATAATTGGTAACATTATTTGTCCAATATGGTGACAAAGCCATTGCAAGTTCTAGGTAGCCTGTAACGGCTACTGACTAAATTTCAGCACAAACGTGATGCATTTGTACAGGCACTGGGAAAAGCCACTGTATCCCTGACCACTTGACAGTGGGGTCTGTTTAACTAAGTACACAGAGAACAGGTGCTGTCCAGGTTGTAAATGATGGGCGTGTCAGGACGACCGCAGTAACGCAGGCCTTACCTTCAGAAGCCAGGTGAGCACGGAGTCTCTGTAGGGCACGAATTTGCTCTTGTTCTTCCCCGCGCCCTGGTCCGCCAGCGCCGAGATCACCAGGCCCAGGGTGGTAAGAGACCTGCGTGGGGAGATCGAGCACAGTGACACCCTGCTACTAACACACACACACTGACAGACAAACACACCATCACAGAGACACCTACACACTACCACAGAAAACACACTCAACATGTGTCAGGGGTACCAGTCTGCTTTATCTGTGAAGGTATGTGTTAGGGGCAGTAGTGCAGACACTAAGTATGCATTAGGAACAGTGGTGTACACTAAAGGTATGTATTAGGGACACTGGTGTTCAGAGAAGGTATGTGTTAATGGAACTAGTACAGGCTGAAGGTATGCGATAGGAGCGCTAGTGTACAGTAAAGGTATGTGTTAGGGGTACTGGTGTCGAAGGAAAGTATGCAATAGGGCCACTAGCATACAGTGAAGATATGTGTTAGCGGTTAAGGTATGTGTTACAGACACTAATGTAGAGTGACAGTAAGTGATAGGGGCTCTAGTGTAGTGAAGGTATGTGCCGGGGCACTGGCGTAGAGTCGGTTTAAGCTCCAGAGGCACCACTGTGGTGTGTCAGAGGGAGTATGAGGAGCGCTAGCACGGACTGACACAGAGGCCACGGGGCTCACTAACTTGTTGATGTTGCTGCCCTCCTTGAGCCTCTCCCCCGCGGCGCCCGTCTTGGCCGCTCGCTCGCTTCCTGCCAGGTCCACCAGGCTCAGCTTGCTCACCTTCTCCCCGCTCGTCTGCAGGAAGCGCCACAGAGTCAGGTGACCCCGCCGGACACCGAGCAGGTAGCAGGTAGCTGACCTCACAGGAAAAATGTCCTCAAGGCAAACACTCCCTAACCCGTTTATACGCATCCTTAACGCAACTTAATTGCTTCCTCCAGTTCATTTGAACGGACTGTCAATGTACAGAAACAAAGTAATTAAGAAGAAAATGCAGTTTTCCAGCACCGAGCGGGAACAATGGCCATTGTGCGGAAAGTCAGCGGAACAAAGCGCCATTGTTCGGCGGCCTCGGATTTAGTGCAGAGGAAGGGGAAGGGCCGCCTCAGACGGACGGCAATAAGGCTGCTTTTATGGCAGGCCTCCTTTCACTGCACATCCACACTGCAGTACATGAGCTGATTTCAGATGAATAAATCAAACCTGCGGGGAAGAAAAGGATATAAGACAGATAGAGGAGAGAGACAAGAGCGATAGGAAGCAAGAGTGAGAGACATTGATAGAGAAAGAGCTCGGCAAAGCAAGAGAGATGTATAAAAGGACAGAGGAAAAAAGCAAGAGAGAGACATACAGAAGAGCAGAGAGACAGAGCAAGAGAGGAAGATAAGAGTAGGACAGAGAGATAGAAAGGGGTTGAGAGAGGGAGGACAGCTGAGGAGAAAGAGAGATGGAGGGAGAGAGGTCAGGACCGGGGGTTGGGGTTGGGGGGGAGGAACACGCTGGGAGATATTACAGTGTTAACAATGAGCAGCCTTGTCCTAAAGGACACGGAGTTATGGCCCCACTGACTGCAGCCGGCCACAGGGACCGATAGTAATCAATGCCCTCTCTCAGCTGCGCAGGAAATCTAAGCTTTGCCTCTATCGGAATGCCATACTGATAGCGCTGCCCGCTTACATCTGTCTACAACTATAGTAACCTGGTAAGCACACAGAAGTCTCTTCATATGGGCTTTCAGGCTGGCTTTCTATCCAATCCGGGTGACAGTCACATGATCAGTAGGGCTGCAGAATAACAGCGTGCTGTTCCATAAGTTATGAATATGATATAAGATAAAAAGGGAATTCATCTCATTTTAACTGTAATCATAAACACTGTAAGTCTCCCTCTCTAATGTGGTGTCTTCATTTCTTTCAAGCTGCCCAACTTCAAGATGTCATGTTCAAAGGGTTTATATCTGTCTATATCTCTGGTAATATCTGCATCGGGTCAAGATAACGGACCCCTGGCAGAAGCGACCCAATGACCCACAGACATCTCAGAGTCATGCAGCAGCTGTCCTGGGTGTGACAGTGTGACATTCCGGTCCCTGCAGGGAGGGGGCGTCACAGGTCCGCCGTTGAATTATTCACACGGCGGAGCACCGGGCTGCATCAGGTAACGAGGGTTGGGTGACCGCGGGGGGGAGGGTGAGCCGACAAGAGGAACGCAGTGGTAAAACGGGGCCAATCGTCTGATTGGCTGGGCCCAGGGACAGTATTATTTATTGATCGATTTTCCAGCACTGTGTGTGACGGTAGTTGGAGCCAAGGGCTCAAGAACAGCATCGAGGCACTGAGAGGAACTGAAGAGAACTCAGCAAAGGGAGATTTGAGCCATCGTCATCTCAGTAAAGAGTTGAAACGCCAATCCATAATGGCACAGATCATCCCACAACTTTTTTTTTCCTTAATTTGGCCGTATTTGTTATTTCCTTCAACTTAATCTACAATAATCCTAAGGGTGAAAAGCCTTTCACCTGAGGTTGTGAGTTTACAGTGCAGGAATTTCTCAGAGGGCCTAACTAATCTCGCCTGACCGGACGTGACCGTTCGTATCCCAGCATGCAGTGCGACGCCCCTGGACGTACCCCCGACTGCAGGTCCTTGAGCGTGTGCGTGAGGATGATGTTGAAGACGGCGTGTGAGCGGCTGCTCTCCTCGTTCATGTTGGTGGCGGCCACGGTGCGCGACTTGTTCCCCTCCGACATCAGGGACTCGATGTCCTGCCAAAAAAGAAACAGGGGGCGAGGGGGAGACATTAGAGTGGGTCTTGCTGGGGGGGCCTGCACAATGGGCCTGCTCACCGCAGCGGTCCCATTCACATCTGGTTCCCTCCGTCCAGAGCCCGGCACTGAGTTCATGCTTGTGTCAGCTCACATTAGCCAAGCTCTTCAAAGCCACGTCCCAGGCTGAAACGGGGGATTGTGACAACGCTGTGAAAGCTTCAGCTCAAGCTTTGACTCTGCTTTACACAGCTGGCCATCTAAAACAATTACCTACTGTTACCATCACTGCTATTGCTAATAATTACATTACATTATTGTTGTTTAGCAGATTCTCCTATCCAGAGCAACTTACATACAGTTTTGGGTTAAGTACCTATCCCAGGGCAATCAAACCAGAAACCTTTTGGTGACAAGTAGTGTCCAATAACAAACATCCAATACTAAATCATGTAATGTAAAATGCATGTAATGTAAATCCAAACCAAATATCCAATAACAAAATAAATATCCATGCATGGTATAATAATAATAATAATGTCCCTTAAATAACAGCCTCAGTCCCATGTGCTCTGTAAATACTATGCTGTTGCTGGTATTCAGAAGGTTTCAGAAGGAGACCAAAGGCAACAGGGAGATGTGATTTATCAGCACCTCAGTAGAGCATGTTTGCGCTGGTGGAGCACCATTAGCACAGTCCTGCGAAATAGCTTCTGCTTGACACGGTTCATTTAAATGTCCAGCCTCAGTGTAAATTTGTACATAATTAGCTTTTTTTGCAGCACAGCTGGACAAGAGTCAAAAATGTAAGAGGTGTTTGTTTGTACAGCTAAATACATCCAGTCTGGTGATGGGTGAACAGGGTTACATGAATCACCATGCAATCTTATCTGAGGACAAAAACACACTTAAATCCTATTCCTGCTCATAAATTGTTATTTATTAACAGGGGCCACCGGACTGAAGAATGTATCTGACACAGTGGGCGCAACAAGAAAGAAAAAATGTTTGCCCGAACAAAAATATAACAGGAGTGAATGTATTATAAAGAAACTAAACTGGAAAAAAACTCCCTTCTTAAGAGCCATTTAAGATATTCACCTTGTTTGGAACTGTAACTGCCCTGCTGCACACATCCAATTAGCGTTACTTGTGGGCTATATGGATAAGTAGCTAGCAAAGCTGGCAGCAGTTTTAAAGAAAATATAGTAAGCGCACATTCACTTTGTTTTACCGCTAAATCTAAGTCAAGTGGCATGCGTTCCATTTTTTGCTACTGCTACATTCTTTAGCATTTGCTAAATGCTAAAAAAAACTTCATTGCCACTGTCTGTTCACACTTCACTCAGCTAGTGCAGTTTCAAATGATCCTTGCTCATCCTTGGTAGGGGTAGGTCATCTGGTTGAGCAGGTTTTAACTACCCATTGCAAAAACTGTGATGTTGAAGGAAATAAAGCAGGGTCTGGGACCGTGGGTGCGGGACTGTACCTTGTAACTGGTCACGGCGAGGCGAGACAAGCCGTCCACGTAGGGGCCCAAAACCTTGTGCTCCCTCACTCTCAGGGCCTGCCGGCTCCTTGGGGAACAAGTGGGGAGGTCAGCTTTGTTAGAATGACGCAGCACAAAACTTAGGAGCATGGCTTTCCAGTCTAAATCAATGGCTCCTTTTAGTTTAATGCGCCTCTTTGAAAACAGCAAAGCTCAACATACCAATAAAAGCACACGTTGTTAAAAAATCACTATGAGTACCTGACTGCGGGGTGAACAGCTGAAACCGTGCTGAATAATGAATAAAAACAGAGAGGGAAGATAATGGCATGCATCCTGCCCTAATGGGTACATGCCTAATGGGTATAAATTATATCCATATTTATCTACTCTAAATTATATATCAGCTGCCTCCATTTTTTGTTTTGCTTTGTTTTGTTTTCCCTCTACATGTGGAGGCTTGCGCAGCTGTGAAAGGCACAGTGTGCAAACCGAATGAGGCGTTTGGTGAATTTCTCATCATAAGTCATATTTCAGGGACTCCGGAGACGCCTCTGGTACCCCTGCTTAGGGACTTCCAAGTGTAAATTAAAACACGTGACTGTTCCTCTGGTTCTGTAATCCTCTGCGGACGTTAAGGCTGTTCGTGGGCGCCCGGAGCGTAACGAGCTTGGCGATTGGTCGTCGCAGCACACTGTGATGGAAGGGTGGAGCCTCACCCTTTGGGGTCCAGCAGGTCGCGGACCTTCTCGTTGTAGATCTCCATGTAGGACACCTCGACGGTGAAGCTCTCCTCCTCGCGCTGCTCCTGGAGGGTGCGCTCGAACAGCGCGCTGCAGAGCCGCGGGATCAGGCCCGGCTGGTCCGCCGAGCCCATCATGGTGTAGGACTTCCCCGAGCCTGCGGGGCCGACACCCACCGGTGAGGGAGGCAGCCAATCGGGGCAGAGCGCCGTGCGGGCGAGCAATGCGTACAACCCGCCCACAAACAAAACATCAATCGTTACGATGCAGGATTCCCTTTGAAAATGAACACCCTAACTTGTGAGAGATTCTTTTAAAGCACCAAGTAGGCGCTTATAGCAATAAAGTCTATGCTATAATGATAGTAATGTGAGGTATTGCTATCAGCTGAGGTAACTTAACGTTTGTCATTCCCGTAGCATGTACCTGTCTGTCCATAGGCAAAGATGCAGGCGTTGTAGCCCAGGAAGGCATTCTGCAGAAGACTCTCCCCAAGGCACTGAAACACCACGTCCTGACCTGAGATGCACACAAGGGGCGAACAAGGTCACTCACTCCCAGCACCTCACAGAGGACTGGACCAGGTTCTGCTCTAAGCACCTTGATACGGGATAATGATCATCTCAATGATTCTGCATGATGTCAATACTGCTGCAGTCACATATGCATAGACTATAATAAAGCATATCTGGCACCCAATTAGTTGTATTAGGTTATACTTGATCTCTTTATATGTAATTGTACTGGCTCATTCTCTAGTGTCACCTGCCATACTATGAATGTATAATCAATAAATTGACGTTTACAGTAAACCACTGCTGGTTGAAGAATGAACAATTTAATTAATAGTAATAAATAACAGAAATAAATAATAGATATGATAGTAAAACAACTTTATAGTGTCACACATGTGCTTCAGTGGACTGATGTCTTTTACAATTGTGTTTCCAGTACAGGCACTGGATGTGTTAATATTTTCTAAACAAGTGGAATGATGGCGTAACTGTAATTCGACCCAGTGCTTGCAGAACCGTGGACCACTTTAATCCAATCTGATGCAAACCAGTACCGAATGAACACTGAAGACAAAGCGCACATCGAGTGGAAAAACAACTGACCCGCAAACTTGTCTGTTTCGGACTCGTCCATTGACCAGAAGCAGTAATCGTAGGCAAAGACCTGGAGGGGGGAGAGGAGAGGAGAGAGACCGACTGAGCCTGGCACCAAGGTCATGCTTGTCACAACTGGCAAAGACTCCCTAAGCCGAGAACCTCAGGCCTCTGATACAGACGGCTGCAGGCTTCAACTGATAGAATCTGATACAATCCTGACACATTACGGTTCCCGACAATGGGCGTTTATTTTTTATCAGTGTGCTGCAGCTAGTCCTCGGAAAATGCGTTTTAAGAGGAAAAAAACAAAAAAAAAAAAAAAAAAAAACGGAGGGCGTCCGATAAAAAGTAAACAGTCATATTTTACACATAATCTGACAATGAACTAAAGTGGAAAAAAAATCAATGCTCCTAAACTGGCTAAATAGCACACAAACATGTCACACAAATCATCACTGGAAATAAAGACACTGTTAAAGTAACAGTTGATGTGGAGCTGTCAGAGCTTACCTTTGGTTGACACCTGGTGGTGTTCACGTGGAGGACACACGAAGGGGGAAAGAACACATGGAGAGTTTAGTGCACGCTGAAGCATTACCATCAGAGTTTAAATGACACTTACACCATGTGTAATACTGGTAAATGCTGAGCAGCCAACAGTAACTACATCTAGGATGAACATAGCCCTGTCTGCACTGCATGAATCAAAGCCAGCTGGACCTGGTGATGGAGGTATTTTTAAACAAACACCTATTGGTTTTCCCACAAAGTAGGCCTAACATCTGTAAGACCTGTAATATCTTCACACACAGCCAAGATGTCCCTGATTAATAATTCAAGAAAAGTGGACTGATTAGGACTCGGCATCAACTGAGCAGATGTGGAACAGCTGCTATGATGATTGGAAATACCAATCATATATGCAATCATATTAGCAATTATAACTTGGCACCCAAAGTAATATGGTGGGACTTGACTACAGATCTGTTTGCTGAAGATTGTGACTCAAAATATCCCTCCATCACTAACTACATTCAGGAAATAAAATGTTTAAGGAGCGTCTAATTAAAAATAAGCATGGCATCTAAAAGGTCACCCGCGTGAATTCATGAAGAAATGTCAGTAAGCCTTTAAGACATCGGGGATGAAGGCATACCCATGACCAAATGCTGGTGCTATGATTTCAGAGAGGGAAAAAAAAAAGCTTTTGATCAAAACGAGTGTGACACTTCCTTCATTAAAACGACTTACAAGCTAAATGTAGTCGAATGGAATTCGTTTCGTGGGAGTACACGAGAACAGACAGATTTCTTGTGTGGCCACAGCTGATCAACAACTGTGCCTCGGCCCAGCCGACGAGATTCCAGAGGATTAACCCTCCCCATGTGACTGGACAGGAGCTAGGACCCAGGGGATGAGTGTCAGAGCGCCTGTCATATCACACAGTCCATGTCATCAGTTGTACTTTGTTCGCCGAGCCACGCCGCAAACAGACCTCGAGCCGGCCAGAAAAGCTAGCAGAACGAGAAAACGCGTGTCTAAATCCCAGTGTGACCGCCGTCAGATCCCTGAGCTCAGCGAGAGAGCCTCTTCAGATCCCTACTTGTGACATGTGAATGCGGTGACCTTTATTAATGCAACTGGGGAGCTAAGGGGGTCGTTTCAATCGCCGCATGTTTTCGCCTCGTCTGTAAATGTCAGGACCATCGGAAGGACGCCGACCGATGTATCGTGATGGCTGCTCGTTTCAGATCGAGAATGGAAATAAACAACCAATCATCCCGAAGCTCATTCCCTCAAACATAGGACAGCCATTACACAGAGCCATCATTAGCCAAATGTGTCCAAAAGTACAGTTTGCTAACCAGATTGTGGTGCCACACCCACCAATAATGAAGCCTAGTTATGGCCATTTGTGTTTTGCCTTCCCATATGTCAAAATACTACATTTTTTATTATTTTAATGAGGCAGTCGTTACACGAAACCCCAAATTTAAAAATATACGTGCGCGTGGGCATGCGTGCAAACCAAGCGAAGCACATGCTCCGATGTCACAAAGGCTGAGGTAAACTAAGCGTGTCGCGTCCCCATGGCCCGGGGCCTTGTCATCTGGAGATCTGGCAGTACCACACAAAGCGCTCGCTGTGCAACCCAGCCAACGACAGACTCCCTTATCTGGGTCTCCTGTCACATTCCAGACATTGCTGGGTGATATTCAGCCTCCTGCAGTGCGCGCTGGAGGGAACTTCACCTTAAATTTGGGGGTGGGGGGAAGAGGGGTGTAGGAGACGACGTGGTTGGAACCGGTTCGTTGGTTCAATGCCGCTGGCAGGTGGGATGGCAGAACTGGAACGGTTCTGAACGGCTCTGTAAGACCATCCCCCCGCGGCCGAGGTTTGAAAGACACGCCTGAGGCGTGCGAGAGACATTTCCGGTGCGGAATTAATATCTGGGAGTGATCTCTTTTTGCAGACCCCACCACGCACGTGTGCTCATCGCTGTGATGGATGTTGTTACTGCTTGTCCCAGCTGGTTGTCCCTGTCGTTACCCGACCCCCTTAACCCGGGGGCAGTCGAACCCTGGGTGTTCACCGCAGTTCAGTCGGGGACCAGCTGAGAGAGCCACGCCCCAGTCTGGGAAATGTCACCCTGCATTTGCCCGATGTCATTCAGAGAAATCTGCGCAACACGTGCCAACTTGCCCATGAGCCAAAGCAGACATGTGGAAGACGGCTTGCGTGTCTAACATGCTAAAGGCACTAAAAGCACAGCAGGAGGTTCTCCCTCTCTCGCTGTGTGTGTGTGTGTGTGTGTGTGTGTGTGTGTGTGTGTGTGTGTGTATGCACATGTCTGTGCGGGTTGATTTATTTCTAATCGAGATATTCCTAATGTTTTTTCAGGAGCTCGTTTTGCAGACTTGTTTGCAGGAGCAGGGTGAACAGGGCGTTCTCCTGTCAGACACTGCCTTGTCGGCGCTCCCACAGAGACCTGAGGCGGAGATTCCTGTGAGCTGGAGCCAAAGCCTACGCCCACTGAGCGCTTTCCTATGAATTGACAGGCAGAGCGGCGTGGGGAACAGCCGGCACAGGGCAGGGAGACGGGAGGCTCCGGCTGATTACCGCTGCCCCCTTCCCGCGTAGCGTCGACCGCAGCCCCCCGTTCCTACCCCTGCAGGCCTTCTCCTGTTTCAACCTCCGTGCCCCTCTTCACGCATTCCGACCGCCGGCGCCCCACCTCCCTCTCCCCCCGGGCCTCGACAATCGCCGGATCCGCCCCGCGTGAGGCGCCCCCCGCGGCCCCCGGCGAGGGCCTCTCCACAGCCCTAACGTGCGACGCGGCAGGACACGGCGGGAGCGAACTCAAGGCCGAGCCTCTCCGCTTCCTGCATCGGAGGAAGAGGGTTCACGGGGGGCTGGCAGCTGCCGGGTCTTCCTTTCTGCACGCCGTGTTCATGTCATTTCACACCAAACACGACACGCCTGCGTGGGCTTCTCAACCCGCTGCTGCAGCAACTGCACTAACAGAACGTGCTTACTTACCGTTTGATCTCCGGAGCTTAAATACACAGAAGTGAAACTTAGCTGAACTGCTGTACACTGTCTGTCAGCGGTGAGGCGTTCTAGCTGACCTGTTGTACATTGTCGGTCAACGGTGGGAAGTTCACTATTGTAGCGGCTAACTTGCCATATTGGGAACTTTGGGACTGGCTGTTCACAAGGGAACCACCGCTGCCTTTCTTACAGTACTGTATGCAAATTATTACACTGTTGTTTAAAAGAAATTTAAAAGGACAGCTTCCTTCATTCGGGTTGTCTCTGGACTGCATCTACCAGTTGGCAAAAAGACAGAAAAGGCAAAGGCATATGGCAGTTCCACTGACTAATAATTCAGTCTCACCCAGTCTTGGGTACTTTCCAGTGTCAAGTCTGTAATGTACAGTAGATACAAGCATGTAGGATATATACAAAATCTCTGTGAAAGGGGATTGATTAGTTCACCTTAACCAGACAGGTTCTTTGCAGTGTCATTGGCCAACCATTGTAAATTGGTAATTAGGTAGCCATTAGGCATTTCGTGAACGGCCCAGTTCCTGGCTGGATTCCAGAGCTAGATGATAACATGCCTTCAGCTCTGTGCAATATTCTCCAACAGTGTGCAGGTGACTAGAGACCAGAGGGCAAGGACAGCATTCTTTTTTTACAACATGGGTCAACCACAGCAGTGCATGCAGTGGCTGCCTGCGTGTTAGGGACTGTAATGGCTTACTCAACATGTACATACACCGCTGAACCCCCTGCTCTCTGCCTGTGTTTTTACCCACGCTCCTTAGGGCTCACTCCCCCTCGACCCCTTCCTGTAACCTTTCATACGACCCTGGGTTACAATGTGCAACAAGACAACAGCAGGGCTTGGAGAGCAAGTGCTAACGCTACTGGGGCGGCAGTGTAGCATAGCAGTAAAGGAGTAGGGCTCGTAACCGAAAGGTTGCTGGTTCAATTCCCGCTGGGGCACTGCTGCTGTACCCTTGGGCAGGGTACTTAACCCAAAATTGCCTCAGTAAATATCCAGCTGTATAAACGGGTAAAATGTAAAAATAGTAACCTACGTATGTCACGCTGGGTAAGAGTGTCTGCTAAATGCCAATAATGCAATGTGAATGTACATGCTTGGTTAGCATGCCTCTGCATCTCCATTAGAACATATATGCGGATGGGGATCAAGCAATAAAACCTACTTGGAAGCACAGCAAAACCCTGCATGTTCATATTGCAGACACTTCCTTTGATCAGTATCAGCAACTCATTTCGACTGTGTTCCACTCTTCCCATCTCTCTCTCTCTCACTTCCTCAAGTTTGGCGAGGACTTTCCCATCTGTTCCCCGTGGGCTCGTGCCGACACTCCCTTGTTGCCGTGCGCCTTATCGAACGCCAGGCCATATTTCACAAACACAGACGGCGCTTGTTCGCTCCGGAGGGACTCCGTCTCGGGCTGCGCTGGAATCCCGGGCCCGGGAGAACCCGCTGGCAGATTCGCCCGCACGCTTGAACTCTGGGCGGCTGCCTGCGTCCAGCCTCTAATTAAAGTTAATCTAATCAGTTCAAACTTTGCGATCACAAATGCGTCGCTTGTGGGCCCTGGGGCTTTCGCCGGCCGCCGCGACCGGGGGCTCCTCGGATCAGTACTGCCGTGACAACAGGCCAGCTGGACGCGCTAGAGGGAGTGTGCAGAAGCTAGCCTGCAACAACTAAACCGGGTCTAACAGCTAAGCAATATAACAAGTTATATTAACGTGGCTGAAATGAAACTCAGCTAGTTCTTGAAGCGTTAAAATGTATTTTACTAGCTTTTCACACCTGAAAAGTCAAAATTGTGTTCACTCAGAACGACTCACAACCTTTACTATCACTATAATTTACGTTTTGCGTACAGAGGGTGATGGGAGGGGAAGCCAACTGGATGTTTGCTTATACAGCAGCCTTAGGTACTACAAAGACAGTGCCACTGTTCTGATAGCATCAACAACAGATAACATCATCTGCTTGTCACAACAGAGGGACTGAGGTAACACATTACGGCTGTTTATTTTCGTTTACTCACAGATTCTGCACCTGATGCCGTACACTTGGCGTGGGCGTGGCAACTTGTCACTTATATCTTTTTTTTTTTTTCCAACATATGAATGTTATGTTGTCTTTTCCCCCCCAGTGGCAGGAATCAAACTCACCCTGTCCATCACTCTGTGTCGAGACCCTGTGGCGTTTCCCTGTTTAGCCGCGCCCAGACGCCCGATGCTCGACATCAAAACCCCCTTTTCTCACGTCTCTCCCGTCCGCCGTGGTGACAGCTGTCAGTGGAGCTGACGGACAGGCGTCCCGGGCACGTCTCGGGGACAGCGACGGCCCCACGTGACCGGACCCACACTTTCCTCCATCGCCTCCCTCCCTCTCTCTCTTTCTGCCGGCATCATTTAAAAAATGAGTTTCCGCCTCAGATGGCGGCCGTGACGCCTGACCTATATTACAGTTCCCTCAGACACGTCCTGGAGAATTAATTCATCAATTCATTACCACGGGAATGAGGCCCCACCATAATGCTCCTGAACAGGGTGAGGTCAGCGGTGTGCTTGGGGTAACATCGCACGCTTGATATCATCACATGTGAAGTACCTTCTGCCCTTGCAGCTCCGCCCCAGGCTCACAGTGTGAACAATTTAAATATTACCCATAATTCTGCTCTCTTCACACAAATGTTTAACCAATTTAAAGGACTTTTCTCACAGGGCAAATCAGATGTTGCACCTCCTGAAGGGCACGACTGCAGGGTTTAAGAAAGTAACATGCAAGGGAATGCATAATATGATACAGTACTTGGCGATTGACCCACTGGTGGTAGAGAACACCACAGAACATGGAAGCAGTGTGCCCAACAGGTGGGCAGAGCAACGTGTCTTTCGGCCCACTGGTCTGCCCTTCAGTCCTGGCCCCGCCCAGCCGATGTCATCAGACTCTTTACCACATGCTGTAAACTACATTCAGCCTCTGTTACTTCAAACTGCCTCAAAAATCAATAACCATCAAGCAGTCTGCTACACCGACAGATTGTGACAGACAATTTGAATGGCAAAAGCTGTGACAGGGACACCTTCACTATGATGTCACCATACTCAGAAAATGGGCTGGTCCCATGTGTCAACTTGCCATGGTTTGTTGAAATTCAATATTTACAAATGCTTACGCAAGTATGCGCACCTAGTGCTTTGGTCTTGTTCTCACCGCGGGTGAAGGGATATATTTGCAGCTATCACTCTGACACAATAAGAACAGCCCAACTGGAACATATATTAAAGACCATGGGGGTCTTTTCACTGCTGTAACACGCACGCCTTCTCCTCAGTGCCGAGAGAACAGACAGAGCTGTCAGGTAGACAGACAGGGAAACGGCGCAGTAAACGACTCGACGTGTCCCGGCAGGTAATGGAGCCTGTAAAGGCAGAAGAGAACATACAGAGGAAAGAGGGGGCAGCTGAGCCTAACACCTCCGCGAGACTGCGCTGGCGGCAGGCCGCGCCCTTGGCAAAGAGCAGATACGAGGCCGGGCGGGGTGAAGGGAGCGCGCTCGTTTCCGCCGCCCACGCGGGAGTCGCCCGTTCTTCACCCCTCGAACAAGCGGACGCGGGTCAGTTATCCGCCCGACGACAGGCGGAGGGGCGGACCCAGCTGCAGGTTTGATTGGCGCAGCCGCTGACAAACCGCTGCTCCCAGCTGTCTGCGCCACGGAGGCTGTCATCTCCAAGCTCGTGCGAGCACAGCGCTGGGCAAACGGGAAAAGGCCCCGGCGAAGGGGAGCTGTGTTTGATCATCTGATACTACAAGTGGAGTGACTCACTAAGTACACAGAGAGGACTGCACTGAACAATGACAAGGCCTTGGACAATGAATAGATTACTCTGATAATCCAAATGCAACTTTGATGTATTTGGCTGCTGTTAAAGAATTTACTGTCAATACATACTGGGAGGTACTGCTTTCTCAGCCGATAAAACCGCCAGCAGGCTCTTGCCATGCGGAAGAATCACAGAGTGGCTTCACGGTTAATGAGAACAAGTTAAGTGACCGGTTCTGTCAGCCATTCACCTGCAGTGCAGCTCCGCACCTTTCAGTTCAGTGAGTCGGAATTAACTCTCACAAAGCTACAGGTTCTTTTCAAAAGACTCTTGGGAGCCTCCAAACCGAAGCTACAACTGGCACTGAGAATTACCGATCAACTGCATTTTTGTGAGAATGCTACCTGTGTAACCAGTTTTGCAGATATGAGCCCGCGTCCTCAAAAGCTACCGAGCAGAGAGAATGGCCTGTAATTCACATCACGGGGACTCATGACCCTGGCAGCTGCAGTTAAAATCCCTCCTCCGAGTGGGCAGCAGGCGACTGCAGGCATTCACTTCAAGTTTAAAGCCCGCTTCACCTCTCTTTGTGTGAGCGCCAAGGAGAGACGGAGCGGGGGGGGAGGAAAGAGAAAGAGAGAGAGAGGCAGGTCGGCCATTCTGTTCCCTTGTTTACCCCTATAAAAGTCACGGGAAATGTTTATGGCCGACAGATGCTGAAGCGAGAGCGTGCTCCCCCCCCCCCCAACACCCCCGACCCCTCCTGCCTCCCTTCCCAAGGAACGGGGGCTCCGCGGCTGACCCGAGGCTGACCCCGTCCCCCCGTTGCCACGGCGACGGCGAGTACAGAAAGGAGAGGAAGTCAGAAGGGGAGAGTTATGCCCTGGCGTGCGGCGGGCCTGAGAAAGCCGCAGAGGGCGGACGTCTGTGCCCCCTCCCATCACACCCCACCCCCGCGCCTCGCCCCTCGCCCAGCGGGTAACACCGACTGAAAGTCTGCACCTCCGGCGGAACGCTAAATCACGCGCTCTCTCTGCCTGTTCTCCTCCGGCTCCTGACTCCCTCTCCGTTTCAGCAGGTGCAACCGGCGGCAGTCTGCCTCTGTCCACTCAACCAACGCGAAGAATGCAGAGGATACAAACAATCATTCTTTTACAGCACAGGCATGTGGGGGAAAAAAAGCCAGCACATTCACAGGGGTCCGAACCTCACTTTGTAATAAAACTGGAGAAGATAATGACAGTGCAACAGCGATCATCTTTAATTTATCTGTATTTGAGAAGCTGGAAGAAACTTCAGCGTGCATCCTAATGCATGCACACCTCCTGCCCCGGATCTTCTATGTGGGCATCAAACAGCTGGATAGTCAGTGGCCTGTCCCTGAAAAAGTCTCCTAAATTTCCCTACCCCCCCAGCCTGCCTCACGCCCCACTTAGCTTGTTCCAGTTCTCCGCCTCTCACTCGTCTGCTGCCAGCACAGCACTCCCACTGCCCTTCTGCCCCCCGTCATGCCGCACTGGCCCCCCTGCCTACCTGGTGTCTCCCTTGCCCAGGTTCCCGCTGGCTGGGTGAAGCACAGTCTGGTTCCCCTCCATCTCCACCACGCATTGCGTGTTCAGGTCCTTTTCTGTTAAGAAAAAAAAGCAGCACACATTACAACATTACATGTTACAACATTTTAAGACAAGGCCAGTCTTCACAGCATGGCTGCATTTTCCTTCAGCGCTGGTTAATGGCGTGTTAAAAGGTGCTGGGTAAACATGCTCGCTCCTCAGAGGACGGTCAGAGGATGTGACCTCACTGCCTGCCCTACGTCTCCAGGATGCTTCCATTTCGCAGAGGACAGAGAAGGAACACGGAACACCATTCCATCTCCATGTTAGTTTCACTCTCGTGCTGACCACGCTTGCTGGACCCCGAGCCCTGGGAACCAGAGTCTCAGCGGTAACATACTATCAGTGATTTAATAACAGCAGCCATGACTGGTACCATTATCAGCAAGAAATACGGACTGGTCGCTGAAAATTACCACAGCTTTCCAAGGCCAGTGTATGTGTGCATATAAGACACATGCATTCATTAATTCATTCATTCTTTTATACATTTGTGAGGCAGGATTGCTGAAACATTTCATAGGAGCAGGGTGCTGTTTTTAACTAACTTCAAACCTTTTCGCATTAGTTTTCCTAAAGAGAAAGTTGCTGTGTTTGGATAAGTCGGCTAAAGCAAGCAGGTAAAATAAAGCAACTCTCTTAGCCTATATATTTTGGTAAGGTGCCATTAAAGTAGATTACAAAAATCACTGACGTAACAAAACCAAAAGTGAAATGCAATTATCAATTTATCGTTACTGCAGTCCCCTTTGGGGTTTTCTCTTCTAAGATCATTTCAACTGGAAAACACCCAGCTCAGATTTTTACCACCAGCAACATCTGTTAGGATTTAAGTGTCATTTTCAATCACCACAACTGCCTTGTCTTTCATTCACTGTTGTGCTGATTTTTTTTCTTTAAGGTGTAATTACAGGAGACACTTGAGTTGAGAAAATATTACATTACATTACTGCATCGTTCATTTGCTTGGCAAACACCCTCATCCAGAGGGGACGCTACAGCAAACTTTGTTTTCATACCTGGATATTAACTGCTGTAATTCAGGTTAAGTACCTTCATCGACAGTACAACAGCATTTCCCCATCTGGGAATTGACCCTGAACCCTCTGGTTTACAGGCTCAGCCCTGTAGGCATTACATCCAACTGACACACCAACAGTTTACAGAGTAACTGCCCCCACTTCCTCTGCCTTTGTTGACTCTGTCAATCCCACACACACCCAACAGTTATCTCCTCGCACTTTTACCCATCTGACCCTGGGTCCATTTCTGCGTCTTACTACACAGCGGTTACGGTTAAATTTAGCGACGGGGAAGCTGGTCCTGGATCAGCTGTCGGCAAAAAGTACCCGGGGCGCATTACTGCTGCCACACCCGTGCACCAACCGGTGCTGACACACCCACACAGGGGCCGATGCCTTTGCCCAGCAACGGCCTCGGGACATGAGACGCACACACCCGTGTCATGCAGGCTCTATGACTCACCTATTCCTGTGCCACATGCCTGTTCAGCCAATAATGTGGCATGAATTCATTTATTCCTACTGTAATGTCAAAGGCGCACAGTTCGGGAACAAAGACGCGAGTGTTCGATTTCGCTCCTTTCCTGCGCAAGGTCTGGGACGTGGTCACGCAAAAACCATAAAAAAAATATTCCCACAGAGAATAACTTTGGAAAGGAGCGCCCGGGATGGCCATATACCTGATCCACAGCAACGTGCAATCTTTCTCCAGACCAAACTGCCCTAAATAAACACATAGGCTAGGTTACCATGTGTAAATAATTGAATTAGTAGTGGTTAGAGACCGGTGCTGGGGGGAAAAAAAAATAACTCCGTGGGACACATACCGTCAATGTGTTTTCACCTTCAAGTGAAAAGCTGGAATTTAATTTTCTTCTTTCCACCGGGCATTTGGTCCTCCGTCTCCCTTTTTTTGATTTAAAGGAAGGGACGTTTTTGGTGCACACGCTTCAGTGGCTCAGAACCCTGACACACTTTCTGCCTGGCTTTAAGGAACGGAGACCGGCGGCGTTCTCAGAGACGCAAAGATGACCCCCAAAACCAGAGAGCAGACACGTCTGACCTCTGAAACATGCCTGTGCAGATCGCATGCTTAAAACGATCAAATAATGTTGAAACGCAGTAGGTAATTACACCATCTGCACAGCACAAGAACAAGGGTGGTTTTCAGCTGCTGCTGCTGCTGCTGCCTCCTCCACAACACTGTAGTTACAAAAATCTTGGATACATAAAGGATGCTAAAAATAACTGATTATACCTGTCAAATATTAAACCAAAACCCATCCATAGTATCACGCCTAAATTTCCCACAGCTCTACAAAGGCTATACTGCTCAGTTCCGCTTGGCTAAATGTTTGCGTTAGACTATGGCTATATCCCATGTCAAAGCGCATTCATGACATAATCTGGCAACTCTATCATGATATCTGTATAAATAACAGGTGAGATATTCAAGCATTAGGAAATACTGTTTCATGTGTGTTTTGTGATAACCATTCAGGGCTGTCCATCCAGTCATTTCTTGTGAAAGGGCTGTGAGATGACTGAAGCTTTAGAATTTAGGAAACATTAAACTTGAGACTAAGACATGTGCCTTCCGCAAAAATGTAACGTACACAAACCTTAGCCAAACCGCATCTGAATAGGGACGTTCTTACGATCACAAGACAGCACCTACTACACAAGGACACGAGTTGCTTGTCTTAGCCCTTTCTTTTCTGCAATACAAGTAATTTTCCCTCACTGAGAACACTCCTAGAGAACTCAGGTTGTTCAAAATTTGTTGAAATTGCACCAAACTCAGACCTTCTCCTGACACAGTCTAAGATCTATCTGGTTAAAACCCCAACCGCGGTTCTCTCTTCAATTCTACGTGGACACACTGTCGGGCCAAGACCAGGAACCTAAACTGCAGTGCTTGTGCTGGTAAACCGAGTGTGAAGTCGGACTCATCTTACTCCCATGACTGCATCTGATGCGAAGATCTTATGCCACTGGCCACCAACCAAACTAGTGATTCCAGTAGCCTCAAAGCAGTTCACTGTGGCCCAAATAATGAAAATGTCATAAGAACATCACAGTGCCCTGTGGCCATCGATTATTTATTTATTTATTTTTGTCAGGGAATGTGTCGTGGTCCCGATTTGGCAAAAAAAAGGCCTCAATGTATTTCAGACCACAGTCGCCAAAATCAGAAAATGCCTCAAGAAGCACGTCACAATGACTTACTGAAAGCTAGGGGAACAGAACGAAAAATTGTGTCTCAGTCAGAACACCAATCTCAGGGTTCTGATACAAAGTCTAAACCCAACACTAAACCCTCCTCTGTTTCCTCTGTCAGTGATCCAACAGGTTCTGCTCAAATTTGACCAAGCAGTTGAAAAATAATAAAAAGTCATTTTACTTTGAATATCATATATTTATTTAAAAAAAAAAAACAAAACAAAAACAAAACATGATCGTACACTGGTTCTCTATAAAAGCCCCATATTAGATAACCTGAACATACAGAATGACTAATTATGAAAATTAGCCATTTATTTATATCAAGCTAATACATCATAGGCTAAATAGTTAGCTAGTCAATAAAAGAAACACTCAAAATATGGCCTCACACATTGTAGTAAAACTCTAGCCTGTCATCTTCCAATGCCTTGCAAAAATCTGTCTGCTTAGCCTACATGCTGTCTTCCTGCTTCTCTTGAAATATAGGCCACATTCATTTTCTGACAGATTTGTTGGAGAGCCTCACATTTAATCCACTTCCTAATGTGCAGAGTGTGAACAATCCACACAAAATGCATTCGCTAAAGGACTTTTTTGCCACTACACCTCCAAGAGAGGCCTAGAATTCAAATGCCTCCATTTTGCTCTGTTTCCAAATTAACCTAGCCTCACTATCCACGCCCCAAGTGAAATGGACAGCCATTCGTATTATGATGATATGTGAAAGGTCCTTTTGTGCTGTCCGTTTGAGAACTGATGGCAAAGGGAAAATGTAAGCAGAGCTAGCTTTATCAACTGCACGGTGATAACATTCAGAGTGTTTGCAGTTCCTCTTAAACCCTGTTCAGCATCTTATCTGTTGATGAATGATCACCAACAACTCTGTTTTCACATGAAAACGAGGGCAGCTGAACATGTCAACACCTTAATTTCTGCTAACATGATGTTCATGTTGACTTTCAGGTTTTCAGTCAATAACTCATTGAAGCCCTGACTGGGACTGACATTCCAAGCATCTAATTACAGACCTGTAGGCTCACATGAATTGCTTAATAAACAGTACTATGCCCAGAACCTGCTTTATAGGATTTGACACACACATATATATATATATGAAAGCCAGTTCAACTTGCCCATGGCTATAATCATGCACCAAGAAAACCGAAAGATGACGTACACAACATTCCCCTATGAATAATACAGCCCTCCCCACCGTGTAACAACCCAGACCAGCAAAGAAAATGCAACTGAAACGCGAGCTCTGGGTACCAAGACGGGAAGTGCGAAGGGTCATGACCCCAACGAACCACGTCATGTAACAGAGGATACTAGACTGCTGTATTGTATGGGGTCCACTTAAGGATATTGTCAAATACCTAGTGAAAACCTTCTAACTTCAAGCACAAAAAGCATTACAGCCTTTAACATCTCCACCTGAAAAGGGGAGAGAGAGGATGTCTTTATCACACCCTGAGGCTTCAGCTTCACACCCAGCAACTTCAGGTGACCTTTGCTAAAAATGTAGATTGCAGCAGAGAGTGTAGATTTCTGCTGCCAACTGATGATCCTTGATCAGTACCCATTTCTTACACAAAGTGGTTGGGCTTAGACCTAAGGGTGAAGAAGCTTATGTTGGATGGTATGAAACACAGCTTCTTTCTCTGGACCCAGACAAACCAAGCTTGCAACATAATTATTTATTAACACTACATTATTTATCCGTACAGCAAATCACCAAGAAAGTTATATCCATGAGTAAGTATTCCAGATTTTTCACTTCAGATGTATTCAGTTGTGCAATCGTATCAAACTGTGTTAGATGAACACGTTTTAAACAATTGTAAGTGTATCTTCATAGCGGTTGATTTTTTACCATACAAAACAAACACAACATAAACATGAGGAAATCTCAAGTCCCATAGACAGTGTTTAGGTGCATGGGAACGCGCGTCGTTCTGCAGTGTTTACTGCCGGACATTCAAGCTTCTTTTCCTGCCTTTGTGAAGTATGGCACAAAAATCAGCTCCAGGGTAGTACACTGACTGACAAATGCAATTCAGCACGCACACACACATACACAAGAAAATATGTCCGCGGCAGTTAGCACGACAAAAGTCCGACACAATGTTGATACAACCAACAGCTCCCACAGCGACTGTGTGACATTCCGATCCTTGGGTGACAGTGTGGCAAACAACTCGTTTTGCAGGTTATGCCTGCACTGTGTGGGACACATCAAAAGTGTGATTTGGCTTACTAATAGACGGCAACGAAGCAGGAGAACTTCATTAACTGCGTCAGTTCGTTTCATTTTAGGGTCGGGCGATGTGAACTCAAAGTGACACTGCATATAACGTGTCACACTTGGAATGGAACGATGCACAAAGCCTGCTCCCGTATTCTTTTGACTTTCTTCGGTGTACGTTTTGCTCGACTTACACTATTCAATACAATCTACCTTATGTCAGTATTTAAAAACTGCTTTGGACAACTTGATCGATCCAGTAACTAACAATCCGCCTTAGTGATATGGACAAAACAAAAAGACCGAATACCTTGTGACCGAATAAGTCGGTCACAGTCACGTGAGCTGTTCGCTTCTACTGTACACAGCATTTTTTGCTTCTCTAGGGGCGACATCTGTGTTTAAGTTGTCATTCTTCTGTAAAAAAGGGGATTTTGTTCTCTCCGTTGCATTAAAAGTGCTGCGTGTTTTACGCTTGTATGCATTAACAAGAACATTCCTATTAATTAGTCCTGTAACAAATACGTGTAGCCAATGTAAATTGTCTGTGTAATCCCTATTAGGGAAGGGAGCTGTTGTGTTGTTTCCTTAGTAGGCCTCAACGGATGGGAGAAAGCAAGGAAAGCACTAGTTTGGGCGTTCCCGAGAGTCAAAACTTGTCTATTCTTAAAAATCTCAGCTCTAGCACTTTTCAGAGTCTTCCAATCCTACAAGACACTACATACAAAAAATCTAAACTCTGCACATAACATATCGATAAATCGAGGGAAAAGTTGCTGAACAGCTAATAAGCTACAGGTCATTATTAGTTTATCAAGCATAACATCGATTTTCGTTTGGTCTTGCGAGAGTCTCAGAACAGCCACCTGGACATTGGGCTAGCAAACGCTCGCTACACCATGCACCACAAAGCAGGGCGAGATTTACACAGTGGAGATTTCACAATACACTGTCTCTTCTTGGTGGGTTAGCTAGCTGGCTAACTAATGTTATCACTCACCTCTCCTGTTCATTGGTCGCACTCGAACGGCGACCTTCACATTGGAGTCATTCAGGTTGGTTTCAGCCATGGTGCTCGCCGACCGACAGACCGCCCGTCTGTCTGTTCACGATAAATTGATAGTCAATAAAACAAATCCCGGTCACACTCTTCGTGGTGAAACCACATTCATTTACATCAATTTTTCGTCCAGCATGTTTCCTGAAAAGTTGGCGAGCTAGCTACTCCCGTGTCTTTAACGTTACGACACAAGATCGGGCGCAGTAACGTCATTTGCCAGCTAAAAAGTGAGGAACTAACCACCACCGATCCGTCTGACTAGTCGGTAATATAGTTACCTTAGCAAGTCACTGAAGTTGATACTCTTTCCTCTTTGGAAGCAGCAAACTATAATTAGCCACAACCGTAAAATTCTCCCATCTAAACCGGTAGCTAGCTAGACCTAGCTAACTTCAGTGAGGTGATTCTAGCTACCCTGGTCTTTCTAACATAAAAAACGAATTTATTAGCCTATTAGCTAGCAGCTATGGCTCACTGACCCGATTTGTTCATTTCTTATGTATTCGTCGCATTTTTCGGTAAATCCAGGTCTGCAATTTAGCTAGGCAAATCAGACTAAGGTTATGCCTTTAGCTAGCACTATACTGATTGTCACATTAACTAGCTAGCTACTGATCATCCAGCACATGATCAAACTAGCTACCTTGCCGTAATGTCTTAAACGTTGCTGACGATCACATTGAATATCGTTAGCTAGCGTTAGACAAGTAAGCTAACTTGCCATCTAGCTAGCAGCTCGCTAAACGATTGCATTACGCTAATGTTAATAACTGAAAATGGACAAATTAGTTGGCTATTATTTGCCAGCTACATGTAATTTAGCTGACGTTAGCTAAGTAGCCAACTCACAAAAGCTACCTAGTTAGAGACATCGCGAACCACTAACATCGTTCGCTATTTAAACTCGTTTGCTGACTATCATCAACAACCTCCAACTTTAATTCCGAAAATTAAAACGGAAACTTCACAGCTACCGGTGAAAAGGAGCTCAAACTTGTATCGCTTCCAACTTCCTAGCTGAGCAAATATCAAGCGCTCAAACTATGCAGCTAGTCTGATGGCTTGCTTGTTGCCTACAATAAAGCGTAAGAAGCAAGTTAAACCTGTAGATACTAGTTGGCTAGCAATAACGGTACAAAATCCAACTCATCGAAAGACAGTCATAGCCTTCTGTTCAGCTTTCTCCCTGCCTTCTTATCTTATTGCTAGCAACCCGCTTACATACATAGCCAGAATCCACTAAATGTTAGCCAACGAAGTAGCTAGCTCGCTTGCCAGCAAGGTTCCTCCAGTTTGTGAAAACATAAATTTGCCTCGTTGAGTTTGAATAAAGCTAAGTTAGACCATATTTTCTGTCTTAATATAGTTCCATATGCAGCGCAAAGGCTCAGCTCTGTCTTAGGAAAAAACAGCTCCACAACAGGATGACAAATTTCCACCTGTTTCATTTCCTGAATCCGCACACAGTTCCAATGGTCATTGTAGCCATCTTATCCTGAAGCACAGACACAATGATGACTAAAAGATCAGTTACTCCCGTCTACCCCAGTCTTCAGCGAGAGAAATCATCTGCGTCGAACGCATGCCCCGAGTAATAAATTATGCAGAGAACAACTTTCTTGGCTACAACTATTCATCCTCACTCAGCACAAGCATGCTACAAGTGCATCACTTTCAATACCCAATTTTAACTTTATCACCTTTGAATTTTTATTAGTATTCAGCAAAATACCACCCGCATGTCAAAATTTATGAATTCTCGGCCTCGCCGAAAAGAAAATCCAACAACCCCCTAACACACCGACCCCCCAGGTTTCCTCCCGCTCCCCACTAGTCTGAAGACCGAAAAAGGGGGGAAGTTATATTCTGGCATACATTATAGAATCTGTGCCCTCAATAACATCCCCACTGCCTCTTCCGACAAAGAAGGTCGAATGACAGGGAGTAACGATACATGAGCCATTTTAATGAGGACAGAGAGAAAAGGTTAGGTTGATTGTCCAGAAGAATTTAATTTATGATCTAACCTCCTTAAAATGTTTGTTTTCATATGCTCAGTTCTTACATTTTTAAATATGTAGTTACCCATTCCCCATTTGTACAAGTTTTTAATAACATTACACTTGTGGCTCCAATGAGTTCCATTACATTGTTCTCTGTTACAAGAAATGACAATGTTTTGCACAAAACCCTTTGCAACTGCTATCTGAAATCACTTTAAAAACATTGAAATACTTGAAATTCCACCTTTATGATAGTAGAGACAAAGAGAGTAGGAAATCATCTTACACACACTAAAGTTCCTCCTCCATACACACACATGCACATACACATACATAAACAACATAAATAAATTATTAAACCAAGAAAAACCCAAAAGTAAATGAGGTTTGAATTTTGTAGTAATCCACAATTTTTCACAGGCCCCTTCTAGTTAATGCCATGTTAAAAAAAAATCCTGAGTGAAAGCTCATAATACTTATCTTATAATATTTCCCTCCCACTCTGCTTCAAAGTAATCTGGTGTCTTCTCTAATTCTATTCTCCTCCCTTCTTCCTCTAAATCAGTACGTTCAAAGTGGTTGTTGTACATAAAAATTCACAATATGCCCCTAACTGCATTTGGATTATGCATTAATAATCCAGGTGATCAGGACCCAAAAGATATTGGCACTACAGCTTTATTTGAACACTTGCTCCCAGGGTGTTATACATACATGGCAAATGTTCAGTATTGACCTTGACTAGACAGGTACCAACATTTCCCATTCACTTCCAAATATGTTATTACTACATTTACTGATCAGGCCTCCCTGATTCTGGTGTACACACCAGTCATAGTTGTTGTACCAAAAGTCCAATTTACTATCACATGCATGGTAGCTGTGCTTGAAATATTGGACATAATGCTTTGTGTGTTGAAATTTGCAATAAGTTACAATGGACAGATGTTGCTATAGGGTGAATAAAACATTTAGACCTTCCAGATAGGAGATACTAATGATTGGATATTTTAGAGGTAAGCCCATGGGAGGATTTGCAGTAATAGGCAAGAAGAATAAAATGAAGAAGAAAAAGAAGCAGAAGGGGGTTGTTGTCAGTGCTGTACAGGTAGCCTAGGGGATGGAACATCTGATTCCAGCAGCCCTGCTGCAGCCCAGGACAGAAACTAACACTGAAACCCAACACAGTGCAGGTCTCTTTGAGCTGTACCCATTGAAATCAATGTAAAATCATGCTACTTCCACTGCCAGATAAACACTTCCCTGACTACATTTAAATCCTTAACGTCCTGTGGTAACATTTCTTTTGAAAATTTGCTTGGTTTCAAGTGAAAATTCAAAGTTCTGAAAAAGCACAGACCAGCACATTAGAGGTTGCCTTCACACACTTCCTTTAAATAAAAACGGTAGAAGATAAACAAGAGGGCATAATAATTTGCCTGCAGTGTCGATATCTGTCTGTCTCCTTCTTGAAAAATGATAATGTAAAAATAAATGCATAAAAATAAGACAACATCAACCTACAGGTGGTTTGGATTTGCCAGAACCTTGTTTCAAAACTCTGCTTTCCCATCGAGTCCAATATGTGAAACACGTTTCCGTTCCGATCGACACGTTTTTCGACAATTCTTGTCAGTTTACGGCTCGAAGCATGTTGCTTCGACTGGAGGATGTTTTATAAAGCTGATATTAGTACCATGTGTCTCGTCTGCTAATATTCGCTAAATTATTTGTTTTGAATTTATTTACAACATATAGAAAACCATTGAAATGGGGAAGCCGAAAAAGAAAAGTAAGTAAACTCAACTGGGAAGAAGATGCTTGTATTAGCCAGCTAGCTGTCAGGCTAGCTTGCTAGTTATTATTTGTTGTAATTTTAGCCTTAACGTTATTTAATCCGGATTTGTTTTCACACGATGGCTTGTTGCAACTCACAACATTTAGCTAGCTGTCGAGATACTGACATGACATCTTATTTTCATCGAAACTGCTGGTTATCTGAAGAACTTCGATAAACGAGATCAATCTTAGCTAATTTGCTGCCTGCGGTAGCAAGCGTTTTGGTCTATGTACATTTCTTCACTGACACGCAGTCGGTGAAGTCTAAATTGTCATTTATAAATTAGAATGAACAGCATACCTCTAGCAAAGCTTAATAACACCGTCACACATTATACATTAAATGTAAAGCCGCCAAGTTACATTCATACATTCATTTATTACTAAGCAGTTAATACGTGCTTAGTAATAAAAATAGCAGAAAGTGGAAAGTGAAGCCAAGTTACATAAAAGAATTTGCTGCATGTAACCTATGGGACTGGGCCCTGAGTGTTTTCATCCTACCATATTAAGACCGTGTAGTCTTTCAGACTTCATGTGTTGCATTCGAGTCTCAAATGCCAGAGAATGTCAACAAGGCACCTGCTCTAAAATAATATATAATGAGAAAGAGGACACACTAATTGTAGAAATACATTGTAGGACCTTATGACATTGTACCTGAATTCTTTGTTTTTGAACAAGGTTAGATGGGTACATAAAAAAAAATATTTCTAAGGACTCAGGCCTCAGGGTCTGTTGTGGTTCTGCCTGTTGCCTAACTTCCTAACTCCCGGTGCTGTGTATGTGTTTATGTCCCACTAACACCTAATTTGGCATATCTGCCACCTCAGTTATACCTGAGGTTGTGTTTGTTTGTCTGATAGGAAATAGCTGATAGGAACAAAGCCTCCCCATTGCTTTTGATTGGTTGTGGTCCAGGAGGATTGTCAGTCCTCTTTACCTGAATCAGTGTTTCCCCAAAACTGGTTCCTGTAATTGCACCAGACAGGATTAGTTTGCTTGATAAAATGTAACTATTACAAAATTCAAAGGGTTGCAAAACAACAGGCATGTCAAAGGAACACACTTGCTTTAAAATTGACTTGATGGGGTGAATGAAACCTACAGATGATACTCTACAGCCTGTGTAGTTCTTACAACTCAACAACTGCCAATTTAACTCAACACTGCCTTCTGGTGACTCAACCATACTGTGTTTTGTCATCCGTAGTGGATAATATTATGCTATGTGTTAGACGCTTAATTGGTCAGAGCTATGAACAGTGGAAGAGTCTTGAGTATATCCCTTGTGCCTGTTCTCCTCAGGCGAACTCAGCCGGGCAGAGCTGATGATGATGACCATCGCTGATGTCATCAAGCAGCTGGTGGAAGCCCACGAGGAGGGGAAGGACATCAACCTCAACAAGTGAGTATTTCCCACACTGTCAGCAATGCAAAGACTGGCACTAGTCATGTGACACCCCCATCCCCGTTTTCAATGATAGCATGCTTGAGTTTTCCCTAATAAGATACATACTGATAGTTCGTAGGTAAGGGGAGATATGCAGTTACATGCACATTTAGCAAATTGGCAGTCATTCTCATCCAGAGTGACTTACAGTGTACAGGTACAGTAGTGCATATAATAAGGCCAAATGACCATCAGCACATACAGAAAACCACAGAGCGCATGTAAATATGTCAGTCCTTCACATGATACTACTGAAAACCCACATATTCAGGCTACATCTTGTCTCCCTAAACTCTGACCCCTCCCCCTCCTAAAAGCTTGTGGTAAAACCTGATTGTATTTAGAAGTAAGTTATAAGCATGAGAAGCAATACAAGCCTTTGCTGCAGCAAAATGCTTTGTGGTCAAAACTTTGTGACAGTAGAAGCTTGTGGCAGTGCAAGCTTGGTGGCTGAAAATGGTGATAGTAGTATATATTTGTACTCATTTTGATGGCACATATTATGGAAATGTTCCTCACAATGGTGCTCTATTACAAGTATGGCATTAATGATTTAGTATCTATATGGCTACATGCGGAACTGTATTGAATGTACTTTTTGTAAGATGGTCTGGATAGGCAAGTCTGCCAGATGAAGATGATGCTACAGTAACCAATGTCATACTGCTAGAATAAGTGCTATAAAGAAGAAAACAAATTCTTTAATATTAACAAGCAGGCAATGAAATTTACGCGAGGCTTTTTTCCATGTATGCGCTGTGTCAGTGCTGATCTTTCTTTCTCTCTTCTGGCAGTGTTAACAGCCCTCCTTTTCCTCTGTCTTCTCTGTACCCGCCCTTCTCAGAGTGAAGACGAAGACCTCGGCCAAGTACGGGCTGTCGGCCCAGCCGCGCCTGGTGGACATCATCGCCGCCGTGCCACCACATTACCGCCGGGCCCTGCTGCCCAAACTCAAAGCCAAGCCCATCCGCACGGCCAGTGGGGTGGGTGACCTGCCGCGCTCCGTTCACCTGTGTGTCTGTCTGAGTGTCTGTGCGTGTGTTTGTGCGTGCATGGGGTAGGTACCCTGACATGGTCCGTTCATCCGTGTGATTGTGTGTGTTTGTGTGTGACTGTCTGTGTGTGGGGTAGGCACCCTGCCTCACTCCATTCACCCGCGTGTCTGTGTATGGGGTAGGTACCTTCCCTCTGTTCACCTGTATGTCTGCGTGTCTGTGTGGGGTAGGTACCCTGCCTCACTCTATTCACCCGCATGTCTGTGTATGGGGTAGGTACCTTCCCTCTGTTCACCTGTATGTCTGCGTGTCTGTGTGGGGTAGGTACCCTGCCTCACTCCATTCACCCGCGTGTCTGTGCACGGGGTAGATACCTTCCCTCTGTTCACCTGTGCTATGCGCGTGAGTGTCTTCGTGTGTGTGTGTGCGTACGTGTGTGCGGGTGCGTGTGGCTGACGCGCGTCTCTGCGTCTCCCCGCGCAGATTGCCGTGGTCGCCGTGATGTGCAAGCCCCACCGCTGCCCCCACATCAGCTTCACGGGGAACATCTGTGTGTGAGTAACGCCCAGCGCAAACGGGCATCTGCTCCCCGTCACGCACAGGGAACACCAGCACGCCCCTCATCTGCTCGCTATTTACTCTTTATTTCACCCGTCGATTCACCATGGGAGAAAACAGCGTGGGAAATGATGCCGGCCTAAACAATGGTTATATTACAGACGTAGTCTCTGTTAGCGGGCGCTGACAGCGTGGGTGAATACATTTCCCACATATGGGGTTTTAGGAAAATACTGTAATTAGGATAATTGTGATTGGATTTTGCTTGAATTCTTGAGCAATGAAACCCAGTGGCATTAGGCTTTTTGTTTGTTTTGGTGCTGCACCCTTAGTTTTGAACATGGAACAGCCTTTTTCATTAAGCCTTTCACTAAGCTTTATTCCCTGTTTCAGCTACTGTCCAGGCGGCCCGGACTCTGACTTTGAGTACTCCACCCAGTCGTACACAGGCTATGAGGTAAGTAGTTACCTTTCCACTACACCTCCTTGGTATCCTATTCTCAAAAGGCCCTGAATCAGTCCAGCCTACATCAAGAAGAATGTCTTGCTTTTTAATTCATCTCTTGATGGCACTTAGCCATCTCCCCCATCGTCCCCCACACCTGTGTGTTCTTTGTTTTCTCCGCTTCCCCGTTGTGTCTGAGTTAGCGGCCGTTAGCCGCCCTCTAACGTTCCCTGTCCTTTCTGTGGTCCCGCAGCCCACGTCTATGAGAGCCATCCGGGCGCGCTACGACCCCTACCTGCAGACCCGGCACCGCGTGGAGCAGGTGGGTGTCCCGCGCGCTCATCACCCTCTCCGCCTGGGGGTGCCGGCGTGCACTCACGATCGCGAACGCTCCTTTTCGAGGACCCTATAGGTACCAGCGTGTACTGTAACGAGGGGTTTGTGGATTCAGAGATATTTCAGTGAGGTCGGTACTGGATTCATTTGCCTTTCGGCAGTGATGGCAGCTGTTTTTAAGAGGCACAGAAACAGAGCTCTGTGTAGTTAATTTATTGACATGCTTGAATTATATTTGTATGTCCAAAGTATATGTTAGAATGTGCTATAACACATGCCAGTAATGTGTATGTTGAAGATAGGTCTGAAAAGGTTGGTAGCCATGAGGATTCTATGCCTGTATGCCATCCTAGTGATGATGTCTTTGTCGAAGACTCAGACACGTGGGTGGGCCATGGACTTCAGTGAAAGCTGCTTTCTGTCCACTTGTGCTGTAAAAAAAGAGACGTCTTTAAGATGCGATACATTTTTGTTCGTAGTATAATGTCATTCAGAACACCCAATGTCAGAATTTCACCTAGGGACATTCCTTTATTATCTGGTGGTTTGCGGTCACTTTCCTCTGTCACATCCCACTGATCTGCTAGAATTTGGGGAGTACCCGGACGGAAATGAATTTGCAGCTGGAATGTCTCTTATTTTGTGCAAGTGTGCGTGGGTGTGTATTTGGGTGAGTGTGTGTCTGTGCTTGGTTACACAAATTATCGGGCTGTTTGTTTTTCACATTTTTCATTTAGCGCCTTACTAGCCCTCATGAAGGCATTATTAAAGTGAAACTCCTCAAGCTTTGCTGTGTATCCTCATGTTTACAACACAATTCTCATAACCAGGTGTCAAGGCATTGCCTGTGAACTTTTCTTGCGCCAAATAACAGCAGGATTTTTTCAGAAATTTATATCGAAGGAACAGGGGTCCCTGTTGGTAAACTCATGGAAGTAACACAAGCTTAGCAACCAAAATAAGAAATGGCTGTTTTTAGCCAAATAGCTAATGATCAGCTTTACACACACAGTTTACTTGTAACACTGTTCTAACACTAATTCCATCAACAAATAGACCTGAAGCAATGTATATGCCTTTGTTGTCACTGCATTTTCCAGTGCGGAAAGGAAGCCTCCAGCCAATGCACTGAGCACTCTCTTTGGATGTGCGTTCTGTTTATAAGTGCATCTCTTGGGTCTGTTAGCTTTCTTTGTGGAAATGTATAATGGATATATTGAAAGGAACATGTGGCTAATTGGCTAACTCTACAGCAAGTTGGACTATTGACTAGCTGGCTACAATTGTTATGTCTGTGTCTGATAATGTTAAGGGTTGATAGCTAAAGCGGTACTAGAATGTTTTTGAGTAAAAGTCAACAAAGAATTGTGTGTGTTGTTAGCTAATGAAGAATGTGTTTGTTGTTATACAACAAACAACTTTAGAACTCAGAAGCAGCATTAGAACTTCAGCTGGCCTGAGGGTTTTTCTAGATGTCGGGCTAATTAGCTAATGGCGCAGTGTTTTCAAAATCAACAGCTGCTTAGCTGGCCGGGCAGTTGCCTCAGGATGGCAGCGTGGGTTGACTGAAGTTCCACTAGTGTTTAGAAATTTAAAACAATCGCTCACTAAAAATATCCCAACAAACTTAAAAAGCAGTCTGAGTTAGATAATGAACTGTAACTTTGTGAAGTTTGGTGTATGTATCTTATAATCTGTAGAGTTCATATTTAGATTTTGTATTGGAAAAATTCTGTCAAATTTGAATAGTCTTGACTTGTCACACTTATTAGTCTGCATATATAACAAGTAATGATCCATTTCAGGAAGATCTCACACTTTAGTGTGTTATGTCTTGTGCTGGACATTCTGTGTCTTATGTAAGGTAAGGGGGGGATAAGTTGCGGCTTTGGGGTGTTTTAGGCTGTTTCACACCCTGCTGTGATGCACTCTGTAGTGTCCTTGTGCCTTTGTGCTGCATTGTTCTGTGTTCCCGCTGTATTGTGAGACATTGTGCGCCTAACTGTTCCGTTGTCCTTTTCTGCGCAGCTGAAGCAGCTGGGCCACAGCGTGGACAAGGTGGAGTTCATCGTGATGGGCGGCACCTTCATGGCTCTCCCCGAGGAGTACAGGGACTACTTCATCAGGAACCTCCACGACGCGCTGTCGGGACACACCTCCAACTGTGTGGCCGAGGCCGTCAGGTAGGAGAGAGGGCGCGCTCTCAGGCTGCAGGCAAAATGACCAGCCTCATCAGGCTGAGTGGCCTGTTCCTGCCATTAAACTCCTTAAGCTCTTAAATGTAAGGCACCGTTTCATTTAGCTCTGAAATCTAGTCCTTCATGTTTTTCCAGTGTAGTCAGATTTCACGCTGAACTGCCTTTACAGAAGTGTCTGCCCATAGCAGCTCATGAAAAGTGTCTCTGAGTCACATTCTTTTCATCACCACGCAAATAGCTCTCTGCACAGCGTGTGGAAAATTCCCAAGAGTGAATCTGGATTATCGGGACAGTGAATTGCTTGTATTCCCCAGAAGTAGTGCGGTACTGTCATTCCCCTTGTCAGCAAATGCTTCTACTTCGAGGAGAGAGCTGTCCACTAGAGGGCACTGTGTATCCAGTATGCTCGACACAGCCGCGGAGTCATACTTGTTTTTTTTTTTCCCTCCCTAGATGGGAATCAGAAAAGTTTTGTTTACAGCCCCTCTGTGATCGCAAAAAAAGGATTTCAACTGGAAAATGTTACCACTAAAAACAAGAACACTGTTTACGCCGATAATCTTATCATTTACCCAGTGGCCTGCCACTGTCTGCTGTCAAAACATATCCTTCCCCCATAGAGGGTGAAGGAGAAGGAAAGGCGAAATAGCCGAGATAGAGTCCTGCACCTGGTAAATGGAATACCTCTCCGTATCTGTAACCGAAAAGCAAAGCTCTCCGTCGCTAGGGTTAAAGTGCCCTTCTGGAGGGAGGCGCGGCCCGCGTGATGCCGCCGTCGAGCACAAAGCCGAGGCACTTGCGCAGGAAGCCGGGAGAAGCGGCGCACGGAGAAGCGGCGCGGGCGGGGCGCGGGGGGCTTTTAAGTGCACTTAGCTTGAAGTGCAGCCGGTTTGGCATTTCTGCGCGTGAGTCAGGCCACGGGCGCCATTCAGTGTGGCCAAGTCGCGCTTCCTCTCCCCGAAAGCTCGGCAGCGGAGGACAACCTTCCCCCCCGGCCCCTCCCAGATCCCCGCCACAAAGGAGCTGGAGACGATTACGGTCGGAGGTTCCAGGCGCCCCCCCTTCCCCCGTTTTAGCGGCGCGCGGCGCGAGAGACGGGGCCCCCGGACGTTGCGTTACCCCTCCTCCCGCCCCCGGAGTCCGCCCTCGTGACGGGAGACGCAGCTGTGTCTTTCTGTGAAGCTCCGTGAAAGGACCCAACGGCTGCGCCGGGCGCTCTGAATCGGAGGAGCTTTAATCGGTGGATGTTTTGGCGTTCGCCGCGCGAGCTGTCATCGCCCGCTCCCGCCGCCATTCCTCGTCAGAGGGCCCCTGTAAAACCGCAGCGCGTTTCGCGCACAGATGTCATTCCCACGCTAGTTTACGGGAAGCACGACTCTTAAGTCATTTGCAATGGTCCAGCGCGTGTTTGCTCAGCAGTATGGCTGCAGGTAACTGATTGTAATTGATAGCTGGGACGGGGCGTGCCATCTGCCCTGTCTCAACCCACACAGGCCAGCTGCCGAAAGCGGAGATCCGCATCTGGGAACGTGCTCGCCAGGAGAAAGAAGCAAAAAAACCCCATCTGGAGTAGTTCTCCCTCCTCTGTCTTTGTCATCTTATCTTTGTTACGCTCATATTTATGTGATCGAGGCGAGATGATTGCACAATTGTCAAAGGGGGGAAAAGTGGCATTCATTGTCACCTTCAGAGCAACTTTCTGGAACTTTCTGCCTCTACTTTCTGGTTGTGGGTACAATCTGGGGTGGGTATGTTCAGTAACAGTATAGTTGGCAGTAACAGCAGGTAAAGGTAATTTGACCTCCTGTGTGGTCAGTACTCAGAGGGATTGGGACTGGGCAGCACCAGGGTCGGGAACAAAACTTTGTCTCATCTCGGAGAAGATTCGACAAAGATGGAAAACCAAAAAAAACAAGAAATAAAGAAAATAAGATTTTTAGATGGGAAATTCAGCTTGGTCCCAGAGGGGCTGAGTTTTGTTTGTTTGTCAGCGTCTTTACTTTCCAGGCCTGATAAGAAACAATGGCCTTCGTAGGCGGAGGTCCCCTGGATTACTGGGCCCGCACAGCTTATCAGCAGCTTCGTTAAGATGACACGATTAGGGTAATTGTTCCGGCGGCTAATCAGCCAGCAACGCGGGAGGACACGGGTTCGATTCCAGGGAACGTTCTTATCTTCGCTGAGAGGGATAGAGGGAGCTTTGTGTGCGTGTGTGTGTGTGTGTGTGTGTGTGTGTGTGTGTGTGCGTGTGTGTGAATGAGAGAGAGGGAGGGAGGGACAGTGATGGGTGTTCCTCTGATTGTCACAGTGGAGGTTTGTGTTCATTTTGTTGTTTTGTGATGGGCAGACAGGCTCATGAAACACTAATCCAAGCTATAAGGGGATCAGATTGCTTTTTTTTGTTTGTCAGTCACTTCACTACAGAAGGGAGAGCGCTTCAGCTGGTGTGAATCTTCAATCAAACATGTTTTCTGGTTCACTTGAGAAACCAAGAGAAATCCAAGAAATGAGAAAGGATTTGGAAGGGGAGTTGACCCGTTCTTAATTGAAATGACTCAAAACAGTAGGTTATGAGATTACTGTTCAATCTTCTTTGAACATGATGTGTCTATCTGCCCTTGAAAAGTTACAGTTCTGAAGATGCATGTTGTAGCACAGATCTCAGTGGGAAAACTGTGCTTTGTGTGCAGAACAGAAGTCTCTGTTGGACTGTTTGTCAGTCATAAATATAAAATATTTGGAGAGCTTCCAAGTGGCTCAGCTAGCTCCGGCACATGTTCTGCCTAAGCTAAGCCCTAAAGCTCAGACCCAGGAGTCTGTAGAAGCGTGACGCAATTTGCTTCACACCACTGGGGTAGGATGGGGTTTCATCTTGCTGCTGTGGCGCCCCCTAGTGCGTCATCAGAAGCCTGCAAGATGCTCAGATGATGTCAGTGGAGATGCATCTCTCCTCCAATCAGTGACACTGAGTTACTTCTAGAGAGACAGCAGTCCTTTTAGCAATTCTAAGTTGGAGGGGGGGGCTAAAGCAAAAACTAAACACACAAGAATTTGGCATTCAGTGCCACTTCTAGTAGGACTCTGTGCCTCAACTTTCCACACACTGTTCACCTCTCACAGAATCCGTGACCCTGATAATGGCTATCATAGGTATCACTGCATTACAACGAGCTCTTGCAGCTGCAATAATGCCCTCAGGGCCAGGCTCACAGCGTGACGAAAAGCGCGGTCACACGGTTCTGATTAAATTCTGATTAAATACACTTTTACCAATAAGATAGACTTGAGCACTTGAGGAATTTGCGGAAAAGCCTTTGGGGGGGGTGAAGACGAGGGGTCAGCAATATGGCAAGGAGAAGCACTCGCGCCAACACGGCCTCGCTCTTCAGGCATAGCCGATCGGGCACAGAAGGAGAAAGATGCTATCAGAATGACTCACTCATCCCCTGCTTCAGACAGTCTGTGTCTGTTTGCGCTGTCCGACGCTAGGATCCAGTACTATTCGTTGCATCGCAAACAACAGCGGATTTGCCTTTATGTGTTCGGCAACAGGTCGAAAAATGTGTGGAGCCGTGTCAGCCTCTGTGTTGTCACACACATGGCATGTCTGCTACACACCTGTTTTGCCATCGGGGTGTTTGAGCACTGGCAGAAATGTATCAGTGGTACCTGTCTCAGATGTTAACCATAGTCAGAGACTGTGATTCAGCAATACTCTTCAGTGCGTGACTAAATTGGAGCCATGTTCCCATCAGTCCGCCTCCACACCTGCAAGTCTCCAGCTGTCAGAAAGGCAGTTAAGCATCTGAATGATGTTCCAGAGCGGTGAGCAGTGAATTCTGTTTCACCTGACGCAGTGCAACATTTCATTTTCCGTTGTCAGAGACCAGACGTGTGCCGTACAGACAGCCTCTGAGCAGGAGCAGTGGTGCAGGCTGGGGGTATTTTGATTTAAGTCTTTATTATTGTGATCACCAGATAAATATTAATCAAATACAGCAGTTTAATATTACCTGGGAGTGCATCTGTTGTCTGGGGTAGAAGCGGACACTCGGATGATGATTGGTGATTGCCACACTGGAGAATCTTGATGTACTCGAGATTTTCAAACAGACACGATTACAGGAGTAGCCGCAGAGTACTCCATATTTCAGCTAGGATCTCTTATAATGCTCTGTTCTGTACATCATGTTCTGTAACTGCATTAAGGTCAAACAGTGGGGGTGTTTGTGAAGATGGGCCTTACAGATTGTTAACAAAAATGAACCTTATTGTGTCAACAATGGACCTTATTTCGCTGCATGTCCTCTGGGGTCAGGTCCTAAGCAATTACAAAAGGATCCCTTGAGTTATGGCTCCCAGAGGGACCATGTGTCTTCAGAGTGTATACCAGAGTGGGGTACAGTGTGCCAGCACAGCGAGGGCGAGAGGGAGTTTCCTGGGATGAGATGCATCTGTGTTCCCGGCGATGATCGCCGCAGAGCGATCGGGGGTCCTCAGATGACCCCCCCCTCGGTGACCCCATTGCAGGCGTGTGATTGGCTGATGGCGGTCGGTTGACAGGACTGAACTCTCCCTCAGGTACTCGGAGCGCAGCAGCACCAAGTGCGTGGGCATCACCATCGAGACGCGGCCGGACTACTGCCTCAAGCGCCACCTCAGCGACATGCTGGGCTACGGCTGCACCCGGCTGGAGATCGGCGTGCAGAGCGTCTACGAGGACGTGGCGCGCGACACCAACAGGTCAGAACGCCGATCACAATAGAATATAAGTGTATCCATTCAATTTGAACAAGCAACAGTGTCACACCAGGCTAACAGCACTCCCAGACCGTCTTAACCGTCTTCAAGCGCTCCCACAAGTTAACTTGTGCCATCTAACAGAAGCGGAGTATACTACAATACAACAGTCCCAGACTCTTTATTTCTGTGTGGTCCGCTGTGATTGTGGGTCCGGGTTAGCGGGTACATGCCGTGATGGCAGACTGTGTACGTGTTGATGTGTCAGCGCTCTGTCTGGCTGAGACTCCCCTTCTGTTACTCCTCGGTGACGGTGGCTTTGTGTCGGCTGGCGCAGGGGCCACACGGTGAGGGCTGTGTGCGAGTCCTTCCACCTGGCGAAGGACGCCGGCTTCAAGGTGGTGGCCCACATGATGCCCGACCTGCCGAACGTGGGCATGGAGCGGGACGTGGAGCAGTTCATCGTAAGTGCTTCACCAAGACTTCTCCATACACCTTCACCCGTACCTTCACCTTACCCTCTCTTGTAATGTCTCCAACTTTTCATTTTTTTCTCCTAGACTTTCCATTATACCTCCCTCTTCTCCCATACCTTCACTTATTCCTTCTCCTTTACCTTTCTGTACCCTCTCTCAAACCTTCACCTACACTGGGGTAGCAGTGTAGCATAGTGGTAAGGAGCAGGACTTGTAACTGAAAGGTTGCAGGTTCGATTCCCCATTGGGGCACTGCTGCTGTATCTTTGGGCAAGGTACTTAACTCAGAATTGCCTCAGTAAATATCCAGCTGTATAAATGGATAACATGTAAAATTTGTAACCTATGTAAGCTATGTCTTCACCTGTAGCTTCACTTTTACCCTTTCCTATATCTTCACTTATACCTGTCCTTCACCTTTGTGCCTGCAGTATAAAAATGGTTTCTAATACATTCTAATACAAAGTATGTGTACTGTCATATTCTCCGTTCAGTATTATCACAACACAGCTGCCTTTCATAATGGTAATGACTTTATGTAGCACAAGGTGTTCAAAGTGCTTTACAAAAGAAAGAAACATAAGTAGGACAAGGAGTAAAAATTATAGAAATAATGAAAAAGGAAATAAAATCACTGAATGTAAATTGACAGCGATTACCAAGAAATTAAAAGTATGCATTTGTTGATTTCATCTACCACCAAAATTATATTTGTTGTTGAAGAAATGGCTAAAATTTGTTTAATTTTGGCATTCAGTGTACTAGAAGAAGCACTGTGTGGATTTGTAGGTTTTGTAGGTTCTAAAATTGTTTAAAACATTTTTTATGACTGCCATTTTTCTTCAGCTGCTTTGTATTTCCAGAAGATATTTATTATTTAAATGAAAACACCTATTATGGAAAGTTGTGGCCACGTAAAGTTGTTCTGAATCCCTGAGAACACTTGAGAAAGGAAACGTGGCTTCTTGATCTTTCTAGGCTTTAGATGAGAAAGTAAGAAAAGTTCTTTGTTGCAAGCTGTGCCCAGCTGCTCTCCGTCCTTCACTCTCGCTGAATAACTCGGAGACGCCGGTAATTGATTGGACCGCTGTACTCATGATGTCATCCTCAATCCGGCATTTTCCAAACCGAGCCTCGTCTCGCCGTCCTCGGTTCTGAGGCGTCCACACCGCAGTCAGCAGCGCACCTCTGATTAAAAATGCTCGAGCGTAATTCCTCTGTTTGCACAGAAGCCGCTAATAACCAGTCAGCGGGGCGAAAATTGAATCGTTGCGAAGCTTCGGAGATGTGATTTGCGGCATTGGTTTTAATAGGCATTTCGGCGCCCCCGTGGCGGAGGATTGCCTCACATTACTGCCGAATCTATAATGTGCAATGAGTGTTATGCGTTACAGCGGGGGTCGTTACCGAGGCAAATCCGCTCGGCGGCTTGTCCAGCTCGTGCGCTCGAGATGAATTGTAGTTAAGAGGAACCCTGCTGGAGTTTGCGGTTCTCTCGATGACGTTGCTGGTGTTACCAGCGTCTCCACTGCAGTCTTTAATAGGCATCGAGGGCAATGAAGGGGGAGGGGGTAGCAATCTTTGCAAAATTGGGTTAGTAAAAGCACCAGGCAATATGAATGTGTACGAATAGGAATTTTAAATCATTTAATAAGGAGAATAGCTAGACCTTCAGTGTAACTACAGACTGTTATAATAAACTGAGAACACGAATCAGCATAATCTTATATTACATTTATGCTGTACGTGTTATTGACATGACCTAACGTACAAGTTATTTCTTTAAAAAGTAAACCAGGAAAGAAAATCATTGAAACTGGACTCTAATGTTGGTACTTTGCACAGTTGGTTCATTTCCTAAACTATCTTGCCAGCTACAGATTGAAGGGGATGTATACTGATCTAAGAAATGCATATCCTGATAGAATATATATCATCTCATTACCTGAAAATATTGCAAAAACTGACTTAGACTGTGCTTACAAAGCTTCCTTTGCTGCTGTTATTTGAAGATCTGCTTTATTTCCTATGTTCTTTTCTTAAGAGCCAGTCATGTGTCAGATTGATGAATTGATTTGCGCAGCAGAAATTTCAGAGCCCAGCACAGGACGCGGATTTGAATATCAAATGCAGCTGTGCTGTTGATCTCGCAGGGCAGAGAGGATGAGTCTCCTTATGCGCGCGGCACATTTGCAAATTGTCTGGCAACGGCGAGCATCTGAAGTCCAAATATTTCCAGCTGTCCCATTTAAATAAGCGTGGCCCTCTCCAGCAAAGGTGGGGCCCTCCTCCACCCCTTTAAAGTGCCAAGCCAAACACGGGTTTAATATTTCATTCAACGCACGATTAGCTGTTGATGAATTCTGTTCTTTTTTTGCAACCCAGAGAAGATTGATAGGAGAGGAGGGGCGAGCACCTCTGTTATTGCTGAGCGCAGAGCTTTGGTTTATTAGTCATTCTCATCCAGCGTAAGTTCTTTAACTCTGCCCTGCTTCTGCCCTTCCTCTCCACGCTCTGCTGAAGCGGAGCGCCTCCGCTGTTCTGAGGTCAGTCTGTCGCGCCCCGCGGGTCAGCGATTAGTAATGGGTCCATCCGTGTTCTGATGTACTGTGGTCAGCTGGACCGGAAGGGAGCGGGCTTGGGCCAGTCCGCAGGTAGCTGTAATGAAATGAGAATATGTATTCCTAATATATTCCTGCCTGTCAAAAGATGGCCAATGGGGATGAGAATAATTGCTCATAACATCACTAATAGATTCCTCAAATCAGTACTCAAACACTTATTTAACGCATAACAAAACTATTTGCTTTCACCAGGAGTTTTCATAAAGGAGAGTCTATAATAATGCATAGCTATTCCATTGATTTCATATATTTCCTGAGTAAGCGTGACTAAATGCATATCTCTTTGCTGTGAGTCATTATTTACACATCATAATGAACTCCAGTTTCATCCATAGCTTAGGGGGAGAAATGGAAGAGTTTGTTTAGTGAATATTCTATCTTGGGAACCTTGGAATTGGAAGCTAATGCACATCTGGCATTCAGTCATTTCAGTACTGTTCCAGGCTGATATATCTCAAGATCCTTTTTTCAAAATTGTTCATATCTTTGTCTTGTTCGCTTATTTTATTATTTTCTGTGCCATAGTTTTGCCATAAAAAATTCTCATTAGTTCTCCTACCCAAAGAGCAATCACACCTGCAGTGAACTCCTGCAGTGTTACAGTGTTGCAGTGAACTCTGAAAGTTCAGAGCACTTTGTATTTGGAATGATGCATGGGGTTACTATGGGGTTAAAGTGCAGATTGTCTGGTTTAATGGTATTTTCATCCATATTAGATGAACCGTTCAGAAAACACAAGCATTTTTTATACATAATCCCCCCATTTTAGCATACCACAACTTCACTGTATGTTGTATTGAAACTGTATTAATCGAGCCCATCAATTTGTGCCTGTTTTCTGTGGCTGTGCGGGCTGTATATCCTTGGCCCCCGTGAAAAAGTTGAACATTACAGATCCCATGAATGGGTGCAATGCTTTCTCCCTGTAGGAACTGCTTTAGTGCTTGAAAAACCCAGCTTAATGAGCGGCGACGTTTTAATGTGGGGTCTTAAGCTTTGAGAAGTGTGCTGTGCGATGATGAGAGGACATCAAAGAAATCTGGCAGAACAATTTACACTGGGTGAAGGGTGCGGGCAGTTCCAAATATGGAGTGATCTCCTTTTATGTAAATACAACCAGATGACATCTGAAAGGGGACGACAGTGTCAGGAACTTTGTTTTGGCTGTGGGCGTTGCGGGATATTGGTATATTTAATGATCAGCACTGAAGTCATCAGCTCAAGTGGCACTGCTCCAACAGTGAGGCCGGTGTGACACAGCGGCGGGAGGCGGTGAAGCTCCGTGCGTAAACGTAGCGCCGTTTATCGCTGAGAGCTCACCTGAAGCGCGGGGGCTTGTCACCGCTATCGCCCCCCGGAGCGGGGACACGGGACGGGGGGATGGGGGGATGGGGAGAGCGATAAAGAAATCCCATTACGCAGCACCCAATCCCCGCTCGCACTTATCAGGCTCGGTGCAGGCTCCGGGAGCGGGGACGCCGCGCTTTAATTTCCCTCCGCGGGGGGAAGAGGCAGAGCAAATGAAAACCGAACACGAGCTGCGCGCAACGACGACGCCGTTCCGCCCTTCGCCCAGCGCGGGGAAAAAGTTCCGCTGTGTTCTGACCGCGGGGCCGGCAGGCGGTATCAGATCGATAGTTCTGTTCCCCTTCCTTTCACGGCCGGACCTAATCAATGGATGATGGTTATGGTTGAGATTATGGTTTCATTCTCAGTCAATGGTACGGTTTAACCGTAGCATCAGTTTCTCATTTAAGATGGGGGTAATATGGTCATAGTAGTAACTATTCTGAATATGTTACATTACATTACTGGCATTTAGCAGATGCTTTTATCCACAGTGGCTTACATAGATTACAGTTTTTTTTTTTTTTTTTTACATGTTGCCCGTTTATACGGCTGGACATTTACTGAGGAAATTGTGGGTTAAGTACCTTGCCCAAGGGTACAGCAGCAGCGCTCCCCATGGAATCGAACCTGCAACCTTTCAGTTACAAGTCCTGCTCCTTACCACTATGCTGTACTGCTGCACAACCTTAGAAATGTTACAACCTTATTTGCTCATCATAGGAATTTGTGTTGCTTATTCTCAGCTCAAGGGAATATAATTTATGGTGAAAGTATTTCACACTGTATGTATTAGAATGGAGACATCCTGTTTGCTTTATGGGGAAAATACATCTACATCATAAAACATAGAACTGAATTTTATCATTTTTTTAAACCTATCAGAAGTCCTCAGATACCATAAAGTAATGGAATAAAAACAGCACACAAGCAGTAATTACTTATACAGTACAATATCAAAGGTAATACTAAATAACAATACTAATACTAATATTAAATACCTTTATTATCTCTTTTATTTCACCAAAATGTTTGGGGACCCAATGTTTGTGTTTCTTCTGTTACAAATATTGTTGTCTCTCATTTGCAGTCTACTAAATTGATTTGCAATTTTGAAAGTGCACCGAGAGCAATGGCCATCATTTGTGGAGAAAAATGTTTTGTCGGTTGCAATGAGCATCATCATTTAACTTCATTTCTGAGAGAGATTAATCGACAAGCCAGCTCAATCAAAGCACAGAGGTAAACAGAATAATATCAGCGATAATGATAATAACGCGGGGTGATGAAGTGCAGGCGTCACGCGAATGACGAACGGAACCCCGATGCTCTTGTGACTGATCCGCCCCTCTCCCCCCTCCCTCTCCTCAGGAGTTTTTCGAGAACCCGGCGTTCCGTCCGGACGGGCTGAAGCTGTACCCCACGCTGGTGATCCGGGGCACGGGCCTGTACGAGCTGTGGAAGACGGGCCGCTACAAGAGCTACTCGCCCAGCGCCCTGGTGGACCTGGTGGCCCGGATCCTGGCGCTGGTTCCGCCGTGGACCCGGGTGTACCGCGTCCAGAGGTGAGGGATGGAGGGATCGGGGTGAAGGGGTATAAAAAGAAAACAGGATCTACTTGATTTATTTAAAAAATGATGAAATCCATTAAACTTGTGGCACTTGACTCTCAAGTTTACTTTCTATAGTACACTTCAAGACAATGTGTTGGCTAAAATTTGAGCCTTATGTCTATATCCTCGCCTTGATCAAATTACAGCTAGCTTGCCCGACCATGAGTAATCTCTGACATTTATCAGTGCCTGTGAACAGTTTGTACTGGGTGAATCTTTTTTTGTCATCCTAAGATATTTTAAGAGGTGACCTTTATGTCACCAGGTTATTGGATTCATTGAAGAAGCCAGAGTTGTAAGTGAAAAGTTACACTTTTGCAATTTGTCATGTCAGTTTGAAAAATTACATGGATTATACTCTTAACACATGTTTTGAGAATCTCATTGTGTGTATATATATGAGGTGCGTTTTTGCTGTGACCCTCCTATGACCCTTCCTATAAATCTCCATGCTGGGCACCCTAGTGGTGCTGCCAATAGGCTGGGCCCTCAGGCTTGGGTCTGAGCCCAGCCATATCATCAGCTGACAGTTTCTGGGAGCCCACAGTGGAGCAAGCTGGCTTTGTTCTGCTGAGACGGGGGGTGGGTGTGGCGACAGGGTGCCCTCACCTCACCACTGTCACGCACCCTGTGACCCATCATGCAGCTGTGAGTCACTCCGCTGATGTCAAGAAGATGCACTTATGCTCTGTACAGTGTCTGCGCTCCTGGTGCACCGTGGGACTTGTAGTTTGAAAAACTGCTTTCGGCTGCATGCAAGCATATCAGAGCTTCGCATTCATTGTGCTTCAGCGTGAATGCAGAGGACACTGCTGAACTGAGTTCAGTCACGTTTGATGTCTGTCTTGCTTTTGAGAGGTAAGCAGCCAAACGGGACAAACTCCTGCCTTGAATCCGTCTTTCGTAAAAGTCGCCGGCCACTCTCCCAAACTTTGCTGTAACGTGATCCCTTACTTTGGATTACAGCCAAGAGCGCGTGTATAGGTATGGAGTGATGCGAGGCGGTGATGGACCCCATTAGCCTGCAACCCGTGTTACCTTCATCTCAGAGAAGCCCTCCGAGCCTGAGGTTTGCAGAGTCCCTCTATCAGCTGCTGGCAGGCAGGCAGAGAGAGGGGATTAGGGGCTTTCATACACGCATCACGAGAGAGATGCACAGACGTGCAGTCAGGTACACACGCAAACACATGCGCAGAAACAAAGAAATCGAGCATCCGCTGGTAAGACCAAAGAGAAAACAAACTGTCCGTATTAATCAGGACTCGGCTCCAACCACCTTTCTCAGAAATTGGTTTAAGGAAATGCCTTTTATGCACATCTCTTCTTTTTTTTAATTATGTGAAGAGCTAACGGAAGCTTTGAAATTGTAAATTGCAAGGTAAGGTTATCAATAGGTGGGGGACGATATTCCACTCAGAAGTTTCAGTGAGTTTCGAGAGCAGTTTAATTAGAAAAGCTGTGTGAAACTAGAAGGTTCCATGAACAATGAGGCGCGTTACTCAGGAGTGGACTTGATGTAAGGCAGGCGGCACTGGGGCTCCAGCAGCTCTGACAGGGCTAATGTGCGCTCTGTAAAGGAGAGACGATAAATCTCCCCTTCCAGAGGGGACCGCAGCTGCCGAGCTGCTCTACGTCAGAGCATTGACTCTGGCTATTGACAGCTCAGAGCTGAGGCCTCACGGCTGGTAGTTGACCGCGTCTGCGTGCATGCTGGGAAGGAACACTGTGTGCCCTCAGCCTCTCACCAAGGGGGGGTTGTGTACGTAGGTCGAGACCCAGCCGAGGAGCTGTCTGCCTCCTTGAAACGGACCAGCGGACCTTTCCAAACTGACATTAGGTAACAAGTTGGAGCGCAGTTTAAACAGCACATGTTCTCCTCTTATGAGCCAGCTGAATGCTTTACATTTCACTCAACTTTGCTAATCGCTAATTGTATTCCTTAAGTTCATCAGTCTATGAGAGTCTGCCTCTGCACTTGTTCGGGAGCTCAGGGCGAAGTGAGTGTAATCTTCCAATACATCAGCATGACATTGCAGCTATTATCCACACTCCAAATCCCATGGTGCAGTACAGTAAAGTGGATGCTAATTGGACGATAGTGCTACTTCACCGACGTCATCCAAAAAACTCACAGGCGCCTGACAAATCACAGGGTACCCAGACAGCGGAACCCTGGCGGACCTGTCTCCCCGACACCCCCTATCCCCAGCGGAGTCTAGCCAGTCTTTCTCCCATTGGTGGGGTCTCCAGGCCATTGGGCTCAGGCTGCACTCAAGAGGAGTGCTTTGTCGCCTGAGCAATGCTGCAGAAATCTTGCCAAAACATATTTTCGGTAATGGTTGTAAGCTAAATAAGAGCTAGCGCACACATAAATAACTTCACTGATCATTGGCCAAAGCTCCCCTTCTGTTGGTATCACAATCCAATCTGGTGAAGCACCGTTTCTAAATACACAGCAGACTGGCTAGCTATACAGCGATGACACATGGCACTTTGTCTTTTGTCTCTCCATATGTTGCAGGCTGATAAAATTGTAAGTCATTTGAATAGTAACTACTTATCCAGTAGAAAACTCCACACCAGTGGTGTGCTGTTCAGTCAGATCCAGTCCAGATAGCCCATTAAATGCATTGACGGTTAGCAGCTGCTGACCTTTGACCTTTGACCCCCCACTCTGCAGGGACATCCCCATGCCGCTGGTGAGCTCCGGGGTAGAGCACGGGAACCTGAGGGAGCTGGCCCTTGCGCGTATGAAGGACATGGGCACGGAGGTGAGTCACCGTGCCACCGGCTAGAGCGCACCTTGGTGACACGTTCCAGCATCTCTCTCACCCAGGTTCACACATTAATTATTACTGTTGTTTCCTGCAGTGTCGCGATGTCAGAACCAGGGAGGTGGGCATCCAGGAGATCCATCACAAAGTCCGTCCGTACCAGGTAAACCCCAACATGCACGTGCAATTGCACATGGAAGTGAGACTGGTCAACAAAACGTGAGGCTTTCCCACACCGAGACTCCCCAACTCGAACACGCTCAGATATCCTGTAATCCTGAAATAAACTGCCACTGGGTGTTTCTGACAAACGTTAGCTGCCTGACAACAGGAAAACACAGTCAATAAAAATACCACACGACAACTCAAACACGCAAGTCGTGCTCTTAGGAAGGGGGAGAGATTGTGTATCACACAAGTGCAAGGTGGAGAGGAACCCCTCCCTCCCGCTGAGGGAGCGCAGGAAGTTCAGACCGCGGGCGCACTGCTCAGCTCTGCTGGGGAGAAATCACACCTCGTCCCGCTGATAAGGACACGACAGCAGTGTAGGAGGGGTGTGGGGGGCGGCAGTGCTGACGGTGGATTTGCCTCTGCAGGCAGTGATTAACGCAGGTAAAGGGATATACGCATTACAATTTCTATTCACAGACTCCTCCCCCTCCCAGAAACAAAGTCTTGTCCTCAGTGAAGAAATGTCGTGTCCTCAGTGAGGAAAAGTTGGCGCCCTTGTTTTAGGTTTTGGTGCTGTGGATGAGTTGGCTTTTATAAAACTTATGTCAAAGTTTTAAAGTAAACCTAAAATGTAGTACCTCATTCCTTAGCTCGGAAATAGCAGGTGTGTCTAGATTGAAAGGGTCTTCGTTTGTTTTCAGAAACAAAAATGTGGCCTAATTTGAAGTTGTTTAATCATTTCATGTTTTGAGTTGTATAGCCCAAACGCAAAGACTAGAATACATTACTCTACTTCTCTGGTTGGATTGAAGAAAATTACATTAGCAACTGCAGATGTTGTTGCTCATTTAAAAGAAAAAAATTGCAAAATTAAAGAAAAAGAAAAAAATTGGCGAATTTAACATAAAAACAACCCCCATGTGCTTACCTAATGTGTAGACAGAGGCTTTTCTTTCCTGTAATTTGTAATTGTAATTTCATTTACCATTTATCATTTATTAGGGCGCTAGACTCCTGCTAACAGACAGAAGTGGTGCAGCCAGGCTCACAGTGTATTGTGGGTAATCAGGCAGACAGTAAGAGAACTTAGAAATAGTGAGATTAATGTATCTGTGATAAATATCATCATTAATTAAAAAATAAGTAGCCTACCTGTTGTAGGACAGCCACCTGTGTGCATCTTGAAGGCACAAAAGGAAAAAAATACATTTGTAGCAGGGAGTTGCAATCAATTATAATCAAGTGGCTATTCTCCACTCGTGCCTTTGAGAGGCAGCGTGCAGTGCACTGACACTACCCTTTAATTATCAGATGGGCAGGTGTGAACAGGGAGTCAAAGTGTTAATGATCAGCTAAAAGAAATCAACACTCCAGCAGCACAGAGTCCGAGACGAGGGTACAGCCCCTGTTTGGGTTTGTTGCAGTCGAGGCTTAACGAGTCTCCGCTGTCGTTAAACAACGCTAACGACAGATGAATAAGCGAATGCCTAAAATGAGCAGGGGTCGCCGGCAGCCCCCTTTCCCCGGTGGCAGCGATCAGATGGGCCACCAGAAGGGACGGTTGTCATGGGACGCGGATTGGCTTCTATTTCAGAAACAAGTGTGGTCGCTTTTTTTAACATCGATATCAAAGGAATTACAGTTTCATAACAACAGTGGAAAGAGAAGATGGTAAACCAAAGCCCCATGGAGGGGAAAACATGCAGTTTTTGGGTCTGTCTGTCTGTCTGTGTCTCTCTGTGTCTATCTGTCTCACTTGCACTCGGTTGCTGTGACCTCTGTGGTAACTTGGCTTCCACCATCATAAATCAGCCTTATATTCACTTAAACTCGTGAATGTTTGATGGATGTTTGATATTTCTGACATCATTGTCCTGAAGGTTTACGGTTAAGCTGGAAGCATCTATAAAAGCTTTACTTGGCCTATAAAGTGCTCCTTAATTAATAAGAATATCTCTTCAAAAGAAAGTTCATTCCATTTTATTTGGCCAAAAAAACAAGTTCATTCTGTCTTCACAGTATGCTGTGGTGCGACATTTAATGATGACCATCCAGTGAATGACAAGCTGTTACAGTGTTCTAAATGTCATGTAGAGGTATTACATTCCGAGATCTCCCACGTCTGCGTGTGCGTGTGTTGATGCAGGTGGAGCTAGTGCGCAGAGACTACGTGGCCAACGAGGGCTGGGAGACCTTCCTGTCGTACGAGGACCCGGAGCAGGACATCCTGATCGGCCTGCTGCGTCTGCGCAAGTGCTCTGCGCAGTCCTTCCGCCCTGAGCTGAAGGGCGGCGTGTCCATCGTGCGTGAGCTGCACGTCTACGGCAGCGTGGTGCCCGTCAGCAGCCGGGACCCCAGCAAGTTCCAGCACCAGGTACATCAGGGCGCCAGCTGCAATGCTAACTCAACTCGGCTCAGCCCGTGTATCACGAAACAGGCATAACATGACGATGAAGAAATACAGTTACAGGGGCCTTATTGGTGATCGTTTGCTTTGATCTTCTGGAGGCTAAGCTTGTGTGCAGGGGTGCTCCTCCTTTATGTTGTCTGGTATTCTCAGACAGCCTGTTCCCACCCTGGCTTTGGCCTCTAGCGGAGGCGGACATTACAGCAGGGGGATCTCCTCTGTGCTGCCTGTAGACTCAGTAGACTTAGGTCACCTAGAGAGAACAGTTACGTTCTAAGTTTGGAAGCACTGACGCACCATACATATATTCTCATGTGGCTAGCTGTTAGAATGTGTGATAGTAATTAAATCTGTAGCTCTTCTCAGATCCAAGAGCAGAGATGCCGGGCTTAGTCAGTGCCTCAGCAGTTACAGGGCCCCAGGGGTCACATGTAGTTACATCATAGTCTGTATGACAGAAACGAAGGAGAGAGACGAATCTCATGGAAATTCCCCTCTCCCTCTCCTCCTCCAGGGCTTCGGGATGATGCTGATGGAGGAGGCGGAGAGAATCGCGAGAGAGGAGCACGGCTCTGGAAAACTCGCTGTCATCTCCGGTAAGATGCGTTTCGGCACACCTGCTGGGACTTTCTCTACCGCTTGTGTCTTGGGTATTGCACCTGTCTCAGGTGGAACCTCCAAGAGACTACACCAAGACAGAGGATGATCGAAACAACACTTTTTCCCCCGTTTTGAATGTAGATTGTACCACTTTGAGTTTATGGTTCATCTTCCCTATGCATGTCTTGCGCATAGTTGTTCAAGAGTTTTAATAAACTCTGTCCATTATAATACCTACATGCATAGGCGTCGTTTACACTGGGGACGATGGGGACATGTCTCCACCACTTTTTGTTGTGGCCCATTTCGTCCCCACCACTTTTTGAAAGCCGAACACGTCGAACCCGTCGTTGTCCCCAGCACTTTTCAAAACAAACTGATGCCCATGCCTACATGACGCACACAACTAACTTAGTTTGCACCCTTAGCCACACCCACCTTGACCTCATTGGTCACAAGTTTCACTCTCTTCTAGCTGCAGTCTGATTGGCCATACATTTCACTTTCTCTCTTCTAGGCATAACCTTACTGGCCAAATGTTTCACCTCCTTTCTTTTAGTCCCCTGCTATTACAGCACAGTGTGCTCTTGTCAACATGGCAGTTGCTGTGGATATCAATAAATGAACTGTGGAAGGGCAGCGGAGGCCTCAGTACCGTCGGGAGGGTGCGGTTAATGAGATGGCGCTAACTCTTAGTGAATGATCCAGTAATGTAACGTGACATGTGAGTTGACAGGCCCATATCACCCTTTCACCTCAGCTGTTGGGTTTTTGAAATCCACACAGGGGAAAAAAGTGTGTTTAAAATGCAAATGCAGTCTCATTTAGGAAAACTGATTCTTCATTGTATTGGAATGTAACTTTACGTACTTGACTGTGTGATCCCCTCAATCATGCAGTCAAATGGGGTTCCAGCCACTGTGTCTGTCCTTCAGTAAAATATCTGTCATTTCTGATGTGGTCCAGGGTGTAAGTGGCTCTGGGTAACAGGAGGCTAATTTTCTTTGAAGATTATTAAATTGTTAATGCAAATTCTAAATTAGGAGGACGTTGCCTGCAACAGCTGTCTTTGAACACAGTGTGAGATCTTAATATAATGAAATCTTAACCACCCAAGGGAAAAGGGAACCAAGGGAAAAGCTTCATCTCAAAAGCCCAGATCTACTTCTGTTTGTACAACAACCACCAGAACATAACCTAAGACCCTCAGCATCACTTCTTTTTTTGCCTTGCGGTACTTTTGTGAGTTCTTGCATCTTTCAGCATCTCTTTCCCCTGTCACATGATGCACGTGTGATGACACGTGCACTGGGAAGCCAATCAGAAGCTGCTTCACTTTGGCGCAGTCCTCGTCCTCATGAGCGGTGACATTTCCGGCAGCCTCCCGCCATGTTGGCTCCTTTGAGGATTCGGTCCCCTCCGCCACCCCCCTTGCTGTCTTCTCCCCTCTCCCCTTGTTAGCTCCCTCTTCCTGCTCCCCAGCTGCTCTCTCACTCTCCATCTGCCCGTCACCAGTGAGATTAGCAGCCCCTCTGACAGACAAGCCTGTGAGTTCACGGGGTGATTCCTGTCTGTCTGGTGCCTTCCCATGATCCTTCATTGCTGGGGTAGACAAATCAGAAAGTGAGTCTGTTGAGTTGACCCAGACTGCCTTAAGTCACTCCAAGACAAGGGCTGAGCATTACATAAGTTACATTTTAAGATTGTGGAAAAAGCAAAAATATGGGCACCTTTCAGTACATATCTTGACATGTGGCTGAGAATTGTCCTTGTGATTAAACATTATTACCGACTTGTGTCACTACTTTGAAACACCTTTGCCTGTTTTTATGTTAGAACTTGCTGTATTACAGAATTTTTCCTCTGTGTGCCAAATGTTTTTGCATGTTTATTTCTCAAGGGCTTGTGACTTTTGCATCAGACCCATTTCAGAATCTGCAATGTGATATGCAAAGGACTACTGTACAAGCTGTATTTATTTCTCTTGTCACTAAATTGAATTGATGCTGAATCTCAGAGCAACTCCTGACATGGGTCCTTTTTTTTAGGTGTTGGAACCAGGAACTACTACAGGAAGATGGGTTACGAGCTGGAGGGACCGTACATGGTCAAGCTCCTGAACTGAGGTGGTTCATGGGAGAGTGTGGGTAAGAGCAAAGAGGACCGACCGGGTCAGCCGCAAGGACCGTGCTCCCTCTCGACCGAGAAGTGTTTTACAGAACTGCAATTGATCCTGCCACCAAAAGAGAACATTTTAAAGAACGTATTTTTCATTCAACGCAACCTCCTCCTGTAAGGAGAAGCCATGTACTGCATTACACTGAATGCTTGGTTTGGTCTGCTGGCAGCAAATGAGGTAGCAAAAGGACAGCAAAATGCTGTCCCAGGGGCCGAGCAACATACCCATGTTTTTTCCCCCGGATGGTAGAACGAGGGTTACTGTTTTAGCCCTCCAGACGTTAACCGGTCACCATCCGGTCAGCGTTATCTAACACAGCGGCCAAGGAAGTGTGGGCGTGAGTAGCAGCTTCAGCATAAGCATCTTGTGTCCTCCGATGAGCTTAAAGATTCCTATCCACGAGAAGCTGTAAAATACAGTTTCATCCAAATGCCTGTAGACTCCTAATTAAGCATGAAACAAATTAGCTCATTCCGCAATGAAGCTAGACACAGAGAAATAGCCATTGTGCTTATTTTATTGACATTTTCAGCCCCTGCCCTCTTAAAAAGTTTGAAATTTGTTTGGGCTACTGTGCAGAGTGAAACCGATGAGTTTGTTTCTCTTGAGTTACTTCTGAGCAACAATTATTCCTGCGTTGCCCCATTTCCATTTCACTTCTCTCATAAGACCTTTAATTTCTGCATTTTGAAATCAGTGTGACTGAAGGCTTCCATAAATGTCTTTTTATCACCCTTATTGCTAGGGTTTTTATTTTAATGTTGATAAATACTTTTGTCACTAAGTTTGTAAGATATGGAATAAAGTATATTTACCAGAAAATCATCCACTCGTGGTTGTTTATTGATATTGTCATAAATCATGTCCTGCGACACATTTGGGCTGAAGTGAATATTTTTGACTTCAAATTCACCAGCTCTTTTGCAAAGAACTGTAGGTATTTACCTATTCACATAGAAATAATCCAAAGAACTGATTTCAGATCAGACATTACAATTGGACACTCACTATAACGAGTTCCATGCATTTAGATATGGCAAAACAAGACAGTGCAGTACAGACACCAGGAATACACATGATACCTATGTTTGCCAGCTCACGCACCGGTGTCGCCACTTCCAAAGCGGGAATGACACGCTTTCATGATCTCTGTGGATAAACTTTCTTGCACATAGCCCAATGCTTAGTGTTGTTCTTGGGATTTTTCCTGGTTTAAGTACCATCTTTATAGTTGAGAATTACCGTGGATCAGGGCTCTGACCCACTGTTCCATTTGTAAGGAACTCTTAATAACATTACACGGTTTACTGAAACAGTCAACAATTTCCATGCAAATTAATTGACTAAAATTAATCGACCAAAATGAGAATTCACTGAAGAATTAACTGCAGGTCATTCTGCGTTTGCTTCCAGATTTTTAAAAATAGGTTTTTGGTGGAAACTCTTCCTGCTGTTTCCATAAAAGCGGGGGAAGGGAGGTCATATACTCTCAAAATTGTTTCACAGCTACAAAAATATGTTCCAGTCCAGCTGCGGCCATGACTGCATGTTGTGTCACATGCCTTCCGGAGTAACAAGGGGGTAAACTCTTCAGGAGACCCCATCGGACGGTTTTGCTAATGGGCTTCGCTGGTTCATTTGACACAGTAATACCCAATTAAATTTCTATCTCGGCTGCAGCAAAGAGCGCCACTGTACCTGCCAAGCGGATGACGGCTGTCTGCGCTTTGGCGCTAAGCTCCAGTGAACTCCGCTCCTCGTCGGCTTCGTCACTGCGCCGCTGCAGGCGATTTGTTGCCCGAGAAATGGCTCGCAATAAACGGGAAACGTTCGTGTGTGTCAAGACATCTTTTTTTCTCTCTCTCTCCCAGCAGTCTCATTCACCGTGTAATGATGACTAACAATTGATGTACCTTCGTAAATTCCGTGGAGTGGATTAGTGTGTGTCTTTATTGTGCTAACCTGTCGTGACAAAAGCAACGGGCGATGTGTCATCGAGCCACATCTGCTTCTTTCCTTCTGTTTTAAAATCTTCATTGACGCACTCCAGCAGTTCCTGTGCGTGAGCCAGGTCTTGTTCAAGCTGAATTTCTTCCAGAATTAGAGTAACATTTGGCGCTCTCTCGAAAATAAGATTAATCTCAGCACCATGTTTGCTTTCCGAGTCCCCTGTTCTGACTGATGCCTCTTTTTTACAGGGTTGTCAAATATAACATGATTTTTTTATCTTTAATTTTTTGGTAAAATGATTGATTGGATGTATTCTCATTCACAGCATTTTAATACAAGATGGTGCATTGTACAGACTGAATAAAAACCCATTACCAGAAACATACTTCTATAACCAGGATGGTGCATCCACCCAACATGTGGGTGTGAAGCAAACAGCTCAGATGCCTTTAGATATGCCAGGAATATAAGAAATCATAGACGTGCACTGGGTATTTAGTGGATAAAGCTCTATAAAAGCTACTAATAGATTAAAAACAAGGAAATTGTATTCTATCTTATGATTTTTCATTAGTGGAGCTGTTGTATTTGAAGTTGAATCTGTTTCTGTTTTATCCATATAATTTGTACATAGCCATTCTTCAAAAAGAAGAGGTCCCGCATAGTGTTATTCTAATTATTTTGGAAAATTATCATAGACGCAAGATAAATGGCTATCATCATTGAAAGGTTGTGGTGGAGCGGTGGGAAATCTATTACATTCTCTATTCTCATCCAAACGTATCCAAATTACATTGACGTGTGTATTAATACATCGAAGTATTATTCGCTTAATGCGTCTGTGTAATGTGTCTTCACTTAATGTAATGTGTCTGAAATAATTATTTTCTCTCCTTCCCTCCCTTCTTAATGTTACGATGGAAAGTGAAGTAGTATGATACAGTACGGAGAGCGTCATCTGAAATATTCCATCACTGATAGTAGTGCTGATTTAGTCAATGGGGAAAAGTGGAAGCAGACAGGCCTGCACACTTGACAGCCTCACGCAAAGATTGCTGGAGATAAAGTTGTGGCCAACAGAGACGCATATTCAGCCCTGGAAAAGCCTCCACAAGTAAGACCCCTTTGCCCGTGCTTTTTGCTGCAGGTATTAACAAGCTTCCCCAGGTAATTCTCCTGTATGTTTCCTGCTGTTAAATTGGATATAACATTATTAAAATATGACTTATTTCCTTTTAAATTGATGGTTCTGGTAATACCCCCTGATTTAAACTTGTTCCAAAAAAGAAAGGTAAAGAAAAGGTGGTTTAATCAGTTTGCCATCTTGGAAAATTACATCTGCTGAGCGTATATTGGCAGGAAAGGGTGCTCTTCTGTCCAATTATTGATCGTCAAGGTCAGGTAAAGTGCAGAGACGGGGCTTTTTGCCCGATAACTGAGACTGGACAGAGAGCTAGATTGTGGTCGAGGGAGGCTCAGACAGTTCCTCGGTGCATCACAGTCCTGAAGGCCACTTTGTTCCGTATCACCGTGCTGGGAAACAGCCACGGGTAGAGGAATGTAACAGATCTGCGCGGTTTATACGGTCGCAAGGGGTAATTATCAATTACGCCCGGGACTAATAGAGCTTTCCTGTCATATCAATTCGTCCTCATATTCCATGTAGATTTATATGATTCGTTCAGTCAACTGATTATTCATTTTAATATCCCTCGCTTGCATAGGGCTGAGCAAGCCATGACTAAAATCCATTTCGTCTTTGATGAGATACTGTAAATTGCTATACTGTACTTGCTGGGCAAAGTGATTCATTTTAAACTTTGTCGTTATGTGTAGAGTGATAGGCAGTTATCTTCAAATGCTTTTGGTCTTTCTTCATGCGGGTGGCAGAGAAAATGGGTCAGAATGATTTAATTGTAAATTGTGGGGTTTTAATGAGGAAATCCCCTTTGAAAGACGACACAGGAATGCCTATTTTTGTCCACAAGCAAGCCAAGATGGCAAACAGTAATTTTAGTGCTTTCTTGGTTTACTCCATTTCAGTATGACTTTCAATAAGTATGATATGCGACGTTTGTGGTATGTATTCTGGGACTCATGTATTTATCATGGCTGGTTCCACTTTACTGGTAGGTCTGGACTAACAGACTCATGCAAATATTTGATATTTTGTAACCATTCTCCAGTGAGACAGGCTTTTCTGACAGGGCTTTGGTTACACACCACCTTGTCAAACTCTACCCTGTCTGCACTAGACTACACATATCCTTGTATTTCAGTAACACCCAATGCCAGTCCTTGGACAGGTGAAAGCCAGGAAAACCCTCAGTTGCACTTGAATTTGCTTCAGTATACATCTGGTTGTACAAATGGATACTGTGAAAACTGCACGCTGTATAAGTTGTTCTGGGTGAGAGCATCTTCTAAGCAAAGGTAATGTAACACAGTGACTTTTGCAGAGAGAGCCGGCTGTTGAAACTCGGCACAGTTATGAGACAGTCACATCTTACAGCTGCCACAGTATAATAGCTGGCAGCTTTATCTGATTGGAGCTGGAAAAAAATTCCTTCTGGGGAAGAGGGGCCAATTCGTTTAGAGATTTATAAATACCAGAGTTGGCACACGGTAGGTGCATGGAATTATCAAAATGCTGCAAATCTTATTTCTTGAGTATATGAGTGATGATACACCACTCACTTTTATCTAGGATGCAGTTGCAGTTGTCCTCTCAGTCAAGTGTGACAGGGAAGTTATAAAGTGAGATAAACAAGTTAGGTAAAATTGTAGCATGCACAAATGTATTGACAACATCAGTGGCTAAACTGGATATTCCACATTTCACAACTACCTTTTTTTACTCGTTTCTTTGAAGAAAGTTGTGAGTATTAAGTTTAAAGACAACAGTATTGTTTTATCCCTCTTCAGAATACTTCAGGACACGCTGTCCTAACCGTGGCCAGTGCGCTGACAGAGATGAAGTCTGGTAAAGAGCAGAGATGAAGTTGGCGGACCTTTCATTTGTAAGGTGGCAGAGCACGGAGGAAAGGGCAAGGTCTCTCCGAGGAGGAAATGTCACAGATGTGATTCATTTAAAAGGCACTCAAGTGTGTCATCTCATTCCAAAGGGGAAGCCAGAAGGTTACTGTGCCTGCCCCCTATTTCTCAGTTTGTTTCCCATCCATCTTTGCTCATCCCTGACCCTTCCTCTTAACCCCCATTTCTTTCAATACAGTGAGCTGCTGTCCATTAAGTTAATGTATCTTTCTGTCAGAGCACATATTTCTGTGCTGTGTATTTTCTGCCATGTTGATACCACTCTAGTGTAGAGCCTGACCTCTTGAACTAATGGTTCGGAGATCCTTATGGTATTGACAAGACTGTCGCCATGTTGGTAACTGCTGGTCCGGTGGCCCTCCTCAGGATATCTTAGGAAAAGCACGCTGTGTTTGAAACACAGAGTCATCGACCCTTTTCGCATACACAATCAGGCTAACCTGCTGAGGAATGGTCTGCAAAGCACTGGCCCCTGTAGAACCTCAGCCCCTCTCCTTTTCTTCCGAGAAGCTTTCTTCTCTGTAGGTAAACAGTGGAGGAGAAAGCTTCCTTTCCTGTCTGAGATCATGTAGTTGATATTGACATGGGAAAAATACAGGGTAACACTTTACAGCAATTGCATCCTCAAAGTAGCTACATCGTACATTCCTGAGTGCTACATAAGAATGGCATTACAGCAGCTTGATGTGTTCCTTTAATGTTAGTACACACTTTACAGCACAAATGAGAGATGATCTTGTAAGTAATGATTGGTTGATGTCAAATGATTTAAACGTAATGTGTAGCAGCCACGCAACAAATAAAACTTACTATTACAAAGCTTTTGTTATAAAAATATAGATAAAATACAGCATCACCAAATAAAGACATGAGGTGTAGGCCTACATGAAAATCACTGAATTTTACATGATCTGTGTACCCTAGCTGGACTTGGACAAAGACTTTCACTAGTTGCTCATATAGTACACCTAGTGAATGTTAAATGATGATTAAAAAATTCTTTTGCTGAGAAATATATTGGCTCTCCTTTCTTTGCTCCTGTGCGCTCACCAGCGCCCCCTGCAATCGCTGTTCAAGCTGCATGTGTTGTGTGGTTGGCTGTGAAACTGCTATTCAGTTGCTCACCATTGTAAAATGTGATTGCCTTAAATTGTCTGAAATTATGGTGGAAATTAGGAACATGATATGAGACATGAAGCTGATTTTGTCTTTTCAATTTCAATAATTTGGTATATTTTGAAGAGTTACGGTTATATTTTACTTAATGTTATGTAAAAATATTGGAATTTATTCAACATAACTTATTTGTTACTGGTGTTACTGAAAGCCTCGGTACTAGGGGAAACAGGATTAAAATATGGCCATAAAGATGGCGCTATTATAGATATATGTATTTCATATTCAGAAGTTAGTTGTAGATTTTGTGTTTATGTTTTTTTCTGGTAGGGGTGAAACAGAGGAGCAAACTTGTGAGATACAGAGAACATTACTCAGAATCATCCCAGTCTCACAGGAAACTGATTTGTTCCCCTCCTCCATGTTATTGGACATGGTCTATCGGTTGGCCTCACACCCTTCAATCTGATTGGTTGAAATTTACACATTGCCTCAAGGAAGAAAGAACAGTCCGTTAAAAGCAGATCCCTATCAGTGTAACCAGGTTGAATTTCCTTTTTCTGTGCCACAGCTGGCACACAAATGTCTACTGAAATTATACAATTATAACATCAAAGGCACAATAAAAAATCCAACAGAACATTTATGGATGATGATATCAGCATGCAATGGAAAAGGGTTTTGTCGACCCAAATGCTGGAGCCAAACCTGCAGATGGGTGTAGGCTGGCTCATTAGCCAAAGTTCTAAGCTTGGAACCGTAAATGAAAACCGCAAAGATGAGCTGTGTGCAGGTGTGCATGCCTCTAAAGCTAAGCAAGATAGGAGCAAGTCTGTCCGGCGAACCCAAATCACGTCTGAGATTAAACTCACCTCCCTTGAATCCCGAATCAAATTAGACTTGAGGACTGAGGTGTTTACCAGCCAGGCAAATCAGAGATGCCGAACGAAAGCACATATCCAGGCATATCCAGATAAATCAGGCTGCAAATCACTCTATCTCTGAAGTGCTTCTATCGCCCAACCATCAGTGACACACCTCTCCCTGACTTCTGCTGTTTTCAATTGGACGTACGCAGTACAAATCTGATTTTGGAAGCAATTCCAGTTCACCTGCTTTGTGCAATGAGCCCCAGTCTCCTTTCCATCCAGTGTTGTTGTGTGATCAAAGAACGCCACTGGTGCTGGCTCACAGGTAGAGACGACAGGGGTTACAACGCAATAATAAAAGGTGATGTGAAGGAAGGACTCGCTGAGAGGTTTCTGGTTTGATTAGTGGCAGGAGTTCTTTTCATTTTAGAAATATTTTATCTAGATTTATTTTATATAACTGATCAGGGGAGTATCACTTTTTCTAAAGAGTATGACATTCTAAGGAGAATGAGCTATAGCTTGCAGAGACAATTGGAGAGAGTAACACCAAAACGACCACCACTTTGGTGTCATAAAGTGGCCTTACATTTACATTTTGTCATTTAACACATGCTGTTATTCAGAGTGGATTCCGAAGTGGGGGTAAACTTCCACAGTGATGACACTTGCCAGAAGTAGACGGGTTGCTGCAATCTACCTGTTTTGCAGTGTCTCATGACTTTGGTTTTTGGCCTGCTGTGAAATTTCAGCTCAATGTGACATTTGTCATGCTCAGTCTATCAGGAAATAGCAGAAGAACATCTTCACACACTGGCTCCCTATAATAAAAACCTTTCCAAATCCAGCTGTAAGATGCCTGCACACCACACACGGGAATTCTGGGTGGGAAAAGAATAGGACAAATTGGGACAAATAAAGAAAGTCTTGTGCACAAAGGCACGGACACAAATGTAATCCATTTGTATGATGTCCCGCTTGTCACTCTCCATTGTCAGCATGGTCAACACAAAATGTATACTGTAAATGTTCACATTTTGGCAAGCTAGCATGCATCGCCTTTTCACAGTCCTTCTGAAAATGGAAATTTCTTTTAAGCTAAGCAATGTCCAGAGAACATACACATACTGTTGAAGAAAGTTAAAACTATCCAAGCTCACACCTGACTTTGGCATGTGTACACTTCAGTTTCAAACATCACATAATACATAATAAAAGATGTCAAGCTGAACTTTCTTCTGAGTCAGTGTGTTAGTTTTGACTTTAATTAAAAATAAACACAACCCTGGAGTTGGGCTTGTAAGACATCCTGTGTAGTCAGTAAATGAGGCTGAAGCCTTAGATCTCATTTGAATGAGGCATATTACTGTTCATGTATGATCAGTGTACTGCCAAGAATGTGCCATAGCCAATGATATTCTTTGAACTTGTATTTATTACCTCTGTGTTTTACATAAATATGCAGAACAAAGACAACAGCTACAGATACAGAGAGACAAAAACAGGAAACAGTACTGCAAAAGCAGTTCAGTGTAATTGCTGATTTAATTATAATAGCTTTTTGTTTTGAATAAAGCATAACAATATCACATTCACGTTTCAAAGCCACTTTAACTCAAGAAGCTCATTGTAACAAAAAAAAGAGTAGTCTCCAATAGGACAGAGAAGGATCGACAAAACTGATGCCTTTAAGCGCTGTCTGTTTGTCCTGAACACATGTGAAGAGGAGCAAAGGCTACTGGGAAGCCTCTGAGCTCCGCCGTGCCGTTACTGCAGGGACGTGGCGCGCCGCACCCTGTCCTCCAGCTGGTGCGCCGTTGGTCGGGCGGCAGGGTCCGAGGCCAGCATGTCCAATAGCAGGGTGCAGAGCTCCGGGGAAGGCGGGGCCGGCAGGGGAGGGGCTCGTCGGGCCCTCATGGGGATGGACAGCTGCAGGTCAGGGTTCTCGCACAAGGCCTCCCCAAGGGGCAGCAGCCAGCGGCCCCGGCACACGTATGCTCCTGCATGGGTGCAAAGCAGAGGCGCCGCTCAGAGACAGGTCCCATGCACACACACACACACAAGCACTTAAATGGGGGACACAAGGTAGGACACGCACACAAAGACACAAGTAAGACAAACTCGCTTGAAAAATCGCAGAGAGGGCACTACATGAACTTACTGGAAAAGAGGAAAAATCCAGCAAGAACACAAATTGCTTTGTATAAATATATATATGAAGGTCCAAACAGCTGACCTTTTCATCTTCCCGGCAGCTCTCGGGGCAGAGGAGCTACTGCAGTGTAATTATTTAATCATTTTTACTGCTGGTGGGCTCTCTGCATCGCTGCACTCCACAGCGATTGCTCCAATTGCAGTTTGCATTCGAATTTGATAAAACCTTACGCCATGCCACCCCCCTCCACCATTAAGATGTACATCACCTTGAATAAGTGTGGAAAAGTCCCAAAGGGTGATCTGTGGGTACAGACCAGCGTTGTTAACAGAAGACTTGAAACTAAAGCAGGAGAAAAACAATCAGATCCCAGACACCTTGGGGATGTACAGAATGAGCTTAGCTGTTGATTTTTTTGTCTTCAGTTTATCAGTAAATAATGCCATTGAGGTACTAATGTGAAAGACCCAAGTGAGCGTCCATGTTCCTCGTAATGCTAACACTCTGAAAGCATGTGTGGTGGGGAAAATAAAAAAAAAAAAACAGGGCAGAGAGAATCAGGATCGCTGTGTTTACCCAAAAGGACAGCTGATCTCACCCAACACCAGCGGTCTCATACTGCCTGCCACGGCTCCCTCCTGCAGCCCGAACGGTCCTCGGTTGTATCCGAAACCCCCCCCCGTTCCCCTCTCGGATGACAGCCCGCTCACCTAGCTGCTCCTGGTTGGAGCCGTCCTCCAGGAAGGTGATCCTCTCCAGGGCGGCCCAGAAGAGCACACCCAGGGAGAAGATGTCGGCCTGCGCCGTGTAGCTCCGGCCGCCCCACACCTCGGGGGCCATGTAGAAGTCCGAGCCGCAGGTGGAGGAGAAATGCTGCCGGGTCAGGTCCCCCTCGGCCGAGCCCTCCGTCACCTTACTGAGCCCAAAGTCTGCAACCTGCCGCACAGAAGGACACGAATAAGGGACCTTCCGTATAAGTGGGGGGTTCAGCTGTAGCATGGGATTTTTAAAAAAATTTTTTTACAGTCATAAACATACAACTAGTTGTGTGCCTTCAGAAAAACATTCTCACTGGCTACTTAGTCCTTGCCCTTGATGGTGCCAGTGTCTACTACAAGTTTTTGTTCCACCCAAGTAGGGCCTAATTAACCATTTCACCCAACTCAATGGACAACTAAGTAATAAACCAGCTGAGCTGATTTAAATCATTACCCTCAGTCCTGAGATTAATACTGACTTCCGGCTTGACTGCTATCTTACAGAACCAGGCCGTGGTAGGCCTGATATAGTGTTAGTTGGAAATGCAACACACTTTAAATGTAAATTCTAAACCTGGTTTTGGGTACAACTGACAAAGCTCACATCAAACCTTTGTTTTGAAGCTGGTCATTAAGGGGATGTTTTATGTTTGACTCTGTCCTCATCTTGGGTGAGCAGAAAAAAAGGTCAAAAAGAAAATTCAGCATTTTCTTTTGCCTTTCTCTGACTGCAGTTTGCCTTGCACAAAAGCCATCTAAGCTGCTTGAAAGATAATGTTAAATGAAGTCAGGAAGAGGGATCAATGCTCTGTGAAATTGCATCGCGAGCACAATTTGTTGCCGCCGTTACCTTTCCGGCGCACAGCGAAATGTTTCGAGTGGATCGTGCCGAATTGCTGCCTGCTCGTTTACAGGGGCCTCAGCCTTCTGCAAAGCTTTTTAGCCGCTTGATTCATGACCCTGCTGTGCCATTCGTTGCACCTGGACTCATTGCTGCGCAGAATTAGCATCATGAATCTCTCAACTTTGAACCAGACTAGACAGTACATTGATCTTAGGAACTAAATGTAACACTTTCAATTTAGTTATCTGTAGCTTTTAGTAATGATATACAGAAACAATTACAGATGCTTTTTGCCTCAGTCCATTGTTCTGTCTCCAATTTCTGTTGTTCACTGTAGAATGAGGAAATAAAAACCAAGTCAATGTAGCCAATGGTATATTAGTAAGGGATGGCACAGCTTAATCCATTGTTATGTAACAAGCACAGCCAAAAAAACTGATTCATCAATAATGTGAAGGGAGAGAATCGGTCTCATAGTCACTGAGCATATGACAATATTTTCTTTGTAGATCATCTGCTTTACCAGCAGTTAATGGTCTTGTGCTGGTATAGTTCTGACTGATGTACAGGACTTTTAACATTCTTTCTGAGATATGCATGTTCATTGACTGAATAGTAGTACTCAAATTCATGAAATGTTTTATATTTATCATTAAATCTGAGCAATTAGAACAGCCCTACATTGTAATTTATTTGAAGCTGCAAAGGCTTGTATTGCTAGATTATTTCAGCTGTGTGTATGCATGACAAAGCCTCAAATATCTGATTTGAATTTAGTAACACAATGTTTACGGCTTAAAACACCCCACAAAAAAAAAAAAAAAAAACAAAGGAAAAATACAGGTAATGCTGGTTTGCTGGTATTGCTGAATCACAGTCCACTTTTCCCAGAAAATTAATCTCTTACAAATCTACATACATTGATTCTCTGTAAGTATATCACTTTCTTAAATAATCTTTTTTGGAAATACATGTAGGACAGACAGACAACCAGTCCTTTGCACTTTGGTCTTTAGCACAGAGTTAAAGGGGGAAACTTTGGGTATCTTTGCAGAAACACCTTATACATTTAGCTGGATCAACAATATGTTAATAGGTTAAACTCAGTGCTTTACCCAAACGGCAGCACCTCACCCAGACCCTGAACCTGCAAACTCCGGGTTACAAGACCAGTTACTACTATCCCACACTGCGGTCTAGTGATTCATTACTAAGACCATGATGTAACTGAAACACAACGGCTTGTCTGGTTGCTAGGTATGTTTCCTTGCTAGTGATTGTGCCACTTTCTGCGCTCATCCATCTCCTACCTCAGTTAGCTAGCTGCTATCAGACACTCCAAGCTTATTAATACGCTTATTAATAAGTTTGTTCAAATGCCTATGATGTATCTATTAAGTACTTAGATCATATGTAATATAGGCTACATCATTATGTTCATAAGACTTCATTTTGATAACATTTGTCCAGACTTACTATGACCGAAATGCCACCTCAAAAATACAGTATATCAGTATTTTCACAGAGATATGGTCCTCTTTTCTTTGACATATGAAGATTGTTTGCATATCAGACAACAGCTTGTTCTTTGTTCTAGCTAATTATTCAGAAAAAAACCCAATGGAAAAAATTGCATCAACCCATCAGAACCCATCATGAAAGGTCCCATTTTTTGGTGGGGCATTTTCCCAGCTCACTATATTCAAATGCGTAGGGGTAAGAGATAAGATTTTCCTGGGGAGCTGATATCGGAAGCTGGGGAGTATAATATCATAAATACTCTTTCTGATGGGATAAAAAGTTAATAGACAGACATTTTCCTGAACTTTATTTCACTGAATATCTGCTCACCGTGGCGTGACAATCAATTCATCATTGCTATTAGGTCAGATTATTTTCTCATTCCCCATAATTCTCCTCGTTTGCTCTCTAACCGTGTCATTAACTCCATAAGCACAGCAGAACATGCCCTTTTGGAAATCACTTTGGGGGAAAAATGAAACCTAAAACCACAACCTGGAAGGCTGCGGTGTATTTCCTTTTGGGTCAGGAGTAATGTTCACAAAATGATTACCCGAGTCATGCATGAGAATTAGGCTCTCAAGAGTCATCAGCTGGGAAGCTGTTAAAGCCACCATCCGTTGCCACTTGCGATCTTATATCGCGTCCAAAAATGAGAAGATACGCACAGGCCAGACTCATACTGCAGGCTCAGGTGTGCCATTTGGAAAAGCTCCACAAACAAAATCCGTCTGAGGGTAACTGGATACGTTTGGTAACAAGAGCCAAATTGGATCCCGACTGTGCTGAGATTGTTTTTCCACTGGACAAAAAACCCAGCATGCATTTCACAAGCCAGTAATTCTATCAGTTTAAAAAAAGCGCAAACAGAGATTAAGCTTCAAAGGGGTCAATCACACAGGAACCTCAGCTCATTGAAATGCTGAAGCTAACTCTTTTTTGTATATGATTGATCTGCTTCAAGATTCTAATGCTGATCTAGTTAGGTTAAATGCTCCTATTGTACAAGAGATAGTTTGGGATATTATGAATTCAGTACCTCTTAACATATGTCAAGGCTCAGATGTCTATCCAGCTGAGTTTTATTGGTCTTTCTCAACAGCATTAATGCCAAGGCTTAAATCTATGTTAAAAGGATTATACGCTACCAAGAAGCTCAGTGGTTATGGTGCTTGCCCTGAGAGCAAGCTGAGCTCTACTGCCTGGGTTCTATACCAGCTGTGTCATCAGCTGGCAATGACCAGGAGTCCACAGTGGCAGAGCAAATTAGCTTCATTCCGCTCGGGTATGCTGGCAGGGGTTATTCATCTCTGCTCTAAGGCACCTGCGGATGATGTCAATGAGGTAGCGCCTATCCTCCAATGAGTGCCCACTCCACTGTAGTGGGCTGTGTAACTTGCAGTGTGAAAAACAGCTGTTTACTGCTTGCAAGCACATCAAAGGACTTCATTCATCTTGCTCCATGTTCCTGCATGATTGCAGAGGTTGTCGAAGGGGGACAAGCCTACTAGGGGCACACAACTGTCGATTCCAAAACAGGGTTTAATAAAGGCGAAAAAGCATAAAAAAAGACTGTGGATTATAAAATATTCTCAGACACCATGAGAGTTCCTGTTATGTTGTTTGAATAAGACAAACAACTTATCAGAGTGCTCATTGTGAAGACCAGTTTCACTTAATACAGATAACTAAAATGACCACAAATGCACGTTTGGCCTGGATACTAAAGCCAATACTGACATGAACAAACATTGCTAATCAAACTGGTTTTATTACAGGAAGGTATGCTTCAGACAGTATCTAGAGACTTCTGAGCATAAGTGGGTTACAAGCATTGCTCCCTACCACTAAACAGCACTAATGCAAACAGTGCTATGGATAATGATTAAACATGATTAACTGATCATACATGACTGACAGTGATAGACTGAAGTGTGATGCTCGAGTGCCACCTCAGTAGTCAGAAAGGTTGGCTGGGCACAGGTGATGAGGTGACTAACATGTTGAATGTCAAGACCGATGATGATCAATCAAGGATTCCTTCACACTTCATTGGAGGCTAAGCTGAGTGTGTGTGCTGCTGGATGCCTGGAGTGCTCAGTCCACTTCTCTCTATACAATTAACTGACCTTTGGAAAGGCTAATGTAACCTAAAAACACTCATTTATGCAACAAGGTTGACCAAGGGATCAACCAGGGATGTCCAAGCAAACACATTTCCTTTCAAAGCACTGACAAATACAGACAAAAGCACAGAAATGAGTTGGCCAGGCATCCACAGGTTGACGCGGTAACACGAACATGGACCCGTGCATGCTAAAATACTGCGAAATATTATGTTCAAAATTAATACTGGGAAATTAAAGCATGTGAACATTTAACTGGCAGATATGCATCTAAAAATACCCTAATGTTTTGGCTTTTACTGATTCTGTTAGACAAGACAGACATTTACTAAATCTAGCCCCTGAAATTGATGTTGCCGTTACTATACTGTCATATTGTGCCTTCATATAGTTTTACATTCTTTGTTGTTTGCAGCTTTTTCCATATAGTTATTCATTTTTGTACATTATGGGTAAAAAGGGAGGCAGAAGCCTGCCTTAATAGTTAAGTTGTGATCCTCATTGTGAACATGGAGTTTCCCTAACTGAAGAACTCCCTCATGAGAAAACTTAATTTTGTGTGGGCGTGCGCGTGCTTGATGGGAATCACCCTTCCTCATTGCCCCCAGGCAGCACTTAATTCACTGTCACATCAAAGGGGAGATGCTGCATGACATGAGACGGGGGTTTAGACGGCACCATCATGCTTTACCCCCGCGTTGCCAAGCTCTTAATGAATAATTTCCCAAAACCGATTAAGCGTGATCGATGCTCCATTTTTAAGGGGGTGAAACAGTGTCAGGAAGAACTTTTGAAAATATGTTTAAAATATTTACTTAGATTTTCCAGGCCTCCACAATGAACACTGGGAAACAAGAAATGGCGTATAAATGGTTAATAACTATGGTAAAAAATGGTAAAAAACTATGCCAAAGATCGCTTTTCTGCCATAACACCCATACATTCACTAATATAGAGATCCATTCTTCCTCTGGCTTCCAATGCCAGCTTCCAGGCAACTGAGGAGGGTGGCTGTGTGGCGCAGCGAGCTCGTAACTGAAAGGTTGCAGGTTTGATTCCTCACTCGCGCTGCTGCTGTACCTTTGGGCAAGGTACTTAACCCAGAATTGCCTCAGTAAATATCCAACTGTATAAATGGGTAACAAGTAAAGTCATAAGCTAGGATAATGTAAGTCGCTCTGGATAAGAGAATCTGCTAAATGACAACAATGTAATGTAATGTGACTGAGACCAAAACTCATTCCATTGTTGTTTTCTTTACATGTGCGATGCCTTAATAATTTCTTATTCATCCTCGAGTGCTGAAATACTGCAGCAGCCCTGCATCTCCATAACTTCATGACGACCCCGTGTACCTTGATGAGGGGTCCGGAGGGGGTGAGGCGCACCAGCACGTTGTCGGGCTTGAGGTCGCGGTGCACGATGCGCAGGCCGTGCAGGAAGGCCACGGCGCTGCTCAGCTGCCGGATGACGCTGTAGTTCCGCGGCGTGTCCGACGGCCGGGACAGCAGGTACCGGTTCAGGTCGCCGCCGTCGCAGTACTCCATAACCAGCCAGAGGGCCGAGCAGCGCCTGGGGACGGGCTCGGCGCGCGCCGGCCTCTTCCGGGACCTGGAGGGCCCCGCGCCGGGCCCCTTCTTCTGGGCCTCGGCCGCGGACGCCACGCTGCCCTTGAGGGCGCTCTCCACCAGCTCCAGAGGGAGCTTCCCCGCCCGCAGGGGCTGGAGGGTCTTGGGCCCCGTCTGCAGGAGGCAGCAGTGGAGGGCGATGACGTTGGGGTGGCTCTTGGCCGTGGCCCTCATGGCCCACAGCTCCTGCAGGTAGAGCTCGATGCACTCGGGGCTGCTGCAGGGGAGGCGCTTGATGGCCACCCTCTCGCCCCGGGGGCCCCACGGCCCGTTCTCCGCCACGCGGCCCTCGAACACCACCCCGTAGCTGCCCCGCCCGACCTCCCGCTCCAGGGTGTACACCTCCTCCATCCGTTCAGCTCTCCCGCAACGCTGACGCGTGAACTCCGCTAATCTCCTCTGGGGTGCTCCGCCGCCGTGATGTTAAATCCAGTGTTTGACTCAGGTGCATTGGCTGCACAAGGATAGAAGCAAAAGGCAGCACATGTGGTTAGTGGTGTCCTGTTTGTGCAACTTTTCATACGGCTTTATTAGGTGCAATGTATAAATCACTCTGGATAACAGCGCCTGCTAGACGACAATAATGTAATGCACACAGGTCAAAGTCAAAATACATAATTAAAAGGTCTGGAGCATAGTGTTAAGTGATTATTATTATTATTAATAACAACAACAACAACAACAACAATGACATCAGGATCTAGTCTGACATCTTTAAAAGCCTATTAATTCATTTTTCCTATTAGCAAGCTGCACGTAAAGTACAATATACAATGCATCAACATATACAGACAGTGATACTATTATTATTTTCAAGTGATTAATCACAGTACTATGTGTTATGTAACACTAAGTTACAGCAAACCAGGTAATGTCAGTTATAGCTAGCCTAGTTTCAGTTTCAAACCAGTAACAAACAGCATGAAGGGGAAAAAAAAGTTTTCAAAGACCGAACATTGGTCACCTTTAAATCTGTGTTAACATGAAACCTAGCAAGCAATACAGCTAGCAACCCCAACAGCCTTTTAGCTAGCTAGTGTAACCTAACGTTATCTCAAGTCAAATCGTTCAAGGGAACTAGGTAGCCAGCTAACAAGTTTGAATGTATATAAGGCCTGCTAGAGCTCATAATGGTCACTCAATACGTGCATGGGTAGTCACACTTCCTAGCAAATCTGGCAATAACATTTGCTTCTCTCAGCTAGCTAGTTAGCGAATTTAGAACGTGTGGCTAGCAAACATCCCAACACAGTTTTACTATTGAGCCAGACTTCACAAACTGATTTAGCTAACGTTAGCTAGCTAATTTCGACAGACTAATCGATTCGCAACACAGGTGAAAAGAACTACACTTACCCATAGATATTCAAAACTAGTAATATACTTTATTAACGTTATACATGCGTTTATTACAGGCCTATTAAGGTAGACATAGCTCAAAAGTCAAATGAAAACAAAGCTGCATCGGTCAAACTTCCGTCTGAATCGCAAGTTTATTTTCCAACTTCCCGCTTGGCATACCTTAGAGTAATTCGGCCTCTGATTGGCTATCGACCAACGTCTAACAGCCTATCCTCAACTACACATTCTCTCATATAACAAGGTAGATGTCACTCAAGTTTTGAACCGACCAATCAGATCGCTCTATTATATAGTCCATGCAACAGCTCGTGTTTATCAACTCCTGTCATAAACGGTTGTGTTTATTGTGTATTCTTCAAGTTGTTGTGATGGGTTGCCACAATCGGGGAGTTTGCATTGTAACTGAAAAGTACAGGGAGAAGTCTCAAGGTAAAATGTATGCGAGTGATACTGGACTCGATTGAATTTGAGCGATTTTAAAGAAGTATTTTTTTAGTAATCAGAACCGTCATGGTCAGTGAATTCAAGTGTGTAGCTATTTAGCTCATGAAGAATTTCTTTGAAGAATCTCTTTGAATGCAGCTTTCCAACGGCATGCAACATTTTTATTTCTTCGTAGCAGTTATGTATCAGAGCGTCTCTGTTCGCAAAATTCGTTATGGAGGTTTACTGCTCGGTTAACTGCACTGTAGAGGACTGGAATAGAGAGGAACTGAACGATTTGACCATTGACGTCAAAGGTGGGCTGGACAGACTTGTCAGACATTTTATCGTGAAACAGGTACTGCCTTTATTCATAATGGAATACCATTTCATTATGTCCGTCTGTCTTGTGATGATCATTGCAACCTATCTCAATAAAAATAGCAGTTATTCAATAATCCATTCTTTATACGTTTCCTTCCATTTTGAAGCTATTTCTTGAGGAAATGCAATAAAAGAAAATTTAAAGATGTTTTTTTTTTCTTTCTGCACTGTTCATTTCTGGGAACCACATTGAAATATAGATGTAAATGTAAATGATCTTGGTGCAGGTTATTCCACATGCATGCCTACCATGATTATTTGCCTCATTTGAAGTCCCACAGTGCCACAGGACAGCAAACACTAAACACAAGACAAGTGCATCTCCCTGATGTTATCATAGCATCTCATAGGTGCTTCATGAGTCAAAGGGTGCCTAGAGTGATGCGATGACGTATCCCGGCCAATGAAACCCACCCAAACCAGGTGGAATGAAGCCAATTGTGTTCCGTCACTATGGACTCCTGGTCATTGTTGGTAAATGACATAGCTCAGACTCGAGCCTGGGTCTGAGGTGTGGGGCTCTGTCTTTGTGCGGAATGAGTGCCTCGGTTAACTGGGCCGCTCGAGAGCACCTTGTATTTTATTCTTGATGACAGAGAGAATATCACTTCAGCGGATCTTTCCCATGCCTCACCTCTCCTTGTCTCCCTTTACTAGTTTTCAGTTGCAGCATGCATTAAATTCAGAACCCTGGTGTTAACCTTCCAGGCAGCGACAGGCACAATTCAGTCTTACCCTGAATCCATTACCTGACCTTATACCCGTACATTAACTCTCCATTTAGTGGCCTTTTGTGATATCATGTGCTTATACTCCTTAGCTAACATTCTGACTCAATCTCTGTCTCTACAACTTGGATGTGTGCCGCACTGTTAGTCACAATGAATATGGTATTTTGATGCAAATTAGTGCCGCTGTTATGGATCATAGTTCAGCACCATGTGAACATTGATATAAATGATGTTGCACTTATAGATCATTGTATGGCCCCACGTGCACATTAGCGTGATATATATCGTAATAGAGGGTAATTGTCAAGCACTACATGTTTGCTAAAGCAATTGCTGTTATATTGGCACACCCACTGAATGCAGCTGTTAAGGAGCTCTTTGCATTCTGAGGTAGTCAGTGACACTTTTATTCATTGCAACCTGTCTCAATAAAAATAGTGATTCAATAATCCATTCTTTATACGTTTCTTTGTACGTTACTTGCAGAAATGCAATAAAAGAAAATTTATAGATTTTTTTTTCTTTCTGCACTGTTCATTCCTGGGAACCACATTGAAATGAAAGCTTTATAATCACGTATTTAAGAAAGTATTACAAAGAATAAGAAAAAAAAAATCTACTTTCCAACCTGATTTTGCCACATTGACTGTCAGGTTGAGAAGTAAGCCTTACAGACTGCTCCAGGCTTGGATAGAGCTATAGAGATCAGAGGTAATGCAAATTTCTGTGACAGCAATGGCCAAGCTGTGGTGTAACTGAAGTTATGTTAGTATTACAATGGGGTTTGAATAGGGCCCCTCTAGTGTTTATTGATTCCAGTCTGAATAACACGCTTTACACCAGGTAAGTGAACTCCACAGCCTCTATCAGCAATCAGTACACTGCAGTTTTATTCAATGTAACCCCTTTTCCAGGTCTCTCAACTGTGCACGTCACGTTTGAGGAAGGTCCCTACCTGTAAAGCAACTGATAATTCAAGGCCACAAACAAAGAATATACATCAGCGTTTAGTGAGCAGCCACAACCCTCCTGCTGACAGGACAGCACATCCTTGTAAAGGATGACAGACCTTTCCACCTCCCGAAAGACCCACATTACTGGGGTTAATAGTTCTGCTAATGATTTCGGTAAGCGCGCTCACCATCCTGTTAAACCCGTCAGCGTTTACGTATAACAGCATACCGGAATGTGCATCACGTTGCTCCTCTGATTCATTTTACACCCTGGGGTTGCCAGGTTTGGCTTTTTAAATGCAAGACTCGTTGAAGTTTTCCTCACATGGCACTGTTGAAAGCCCTTCCAGTCCAATATCAGCTTCAAAGAAACTCTCATCCATAACCTTAAAACCCCACATACTGTACATCTTTAGGGTATTTATAATATATTACACAATCTTTACCTGAAAAGTGTCTTTAAGATCATTATCTTTCATATATACAAAAAATGGTTTGGTTTTCCCTGACAATGAAATAGGCCTTTTAAGGAATGTTTCCATTGCAGTGCGGTCAATATTCTGTCAAATTGAAAAATAAAAACTGAAGAAATGAAACTCTCTCATAGGAATGGATAGCAGTGCTGTCTTCTCATGCATATTGTTGAATCTGAAGTTTAAGAGTCAGTGAGGAAAAATCCCGATTCTGCACCAACACAGAACACCTGCAGCTACAGAGATAAGCTGTCTTATCGCCCACATGAGCCTGGCCCAATGCTCTCCCTCCATTTCTTGATGGATCTTGTTCTCCTGAGAGTACCTAAACCATGCTTCCGTAATTGCTGTTTAAGTCGGCATTGATTTAACAGAGATTGCTAAGGAAATTCTATTTCTGGAAATAATGTGTTGTTACTGCCTTTGAGTGCGCATAGAGTGCTAAACTATATCACGATTAATCAATTTCAGGAAAAAAAAATGGACACTACTTACAACTGATGATTACAGCTATTTCAGAATTAAAACAGGACAGTGAATGTAAGATTGTATAAATGTATAATCAGGGATTTGTTTCTCTGTCTTGCTCTTCTATCTGCATTTTCTGTAAATCGAACTCTGCAAAGCTTGTGGATTATCTTGTATCAGAGTTTCAGTGACTTGATACTTATTGTCTTTGCAATGATCTAAGGAGTATTGTGCTCAGCCATCAGTACAGCTCAGCTACTCTCATATATGTATGTGTTTGTACATGTATGTGTGTGTGTGTGTGTGTGTGTGTGTTAGTAAGAAATATGCCTCAGATTCTTAGTAAATTCCAATTACTTAATTTCTGGCAACATGAACTTTTCTCCATGTGAACTGTCCGTGAAATGGGGGCTGTGTTGCTTCAAGACTATGACAAGTGTGTTTTCTGGGTAATGCCTCTGGTTGCCATTATGGCTATTTAAAAACTAAGAGGAGATGAAGAAGAGAAGTACTGCATTCTCTGAAAGAAGTAATTGACTGGAGACTATGTTACCTCTGATGGCACTGGCTCTGGCAATCAGGGAAGGACAGCACACCTGAAACTGTAGACCTAGTCTATCCGTTAGCATTTCCTCTCCTCCTGCCTGGACTCAGTTCTCTGCTTCAAGCAGGTGAAGTTGCCCTCTCCTCTGTGTACAGTACTTGGGCAATGAGCCTGACTTCATACATAGATCTGCCTGCTTTCAGGCATCAATATGTTACACACTTTGCAAAATATAATTGCATTTAATATGGTCTACTTTTCTTCTGAATGGATCTGAGTGATTGACCCTGACATACAGTATTGGTGAGCAGCCATGAACTCTGTGGAGGAGTCCCTGGGTGTCCACTGCCAAGTATATCTATAAGGAAGATGGTGCAACCTGCTGGTGAGGTTTGTGCAGAATGTCTGGGCTAGTGCTGGTTTAATACTGTTTTATCTGTGTCTGTGTAGTTGGCATGGCAAAAAATGAAATATGGCTTTCAGGAAAAAGCTGGGCACCACACAGATCAATTAATCTTTATGTTGTCAATTAATCTTTATTAAAATTTGATTTCTATGATTTGGTGAGGGTACGAGGATTGGTCCTGAGGTCTAGATGTTTGGCATTTTTTGGAAATGCGCTCATGGGATTTCTGGACCATGTATTTAGAGTTAGTAACATAGTAAAAAACGATGTGAGTTATGAAAGCAATTATTTGTTTGTCACTAATGTTATATTCAGACGAGTTAATGACATACGTCTATAGGCAAAGTTAATTATCAAGTCTCCTGGCAAATTAGTGCTCATAATTATGTCTGAAATTGGGGTCACTGTTGCTAATTTATTTCGAGAGCCTACCCAAGACAGAGAGAGCAGACAAGAAGTCCTCAGAATTTAATTGGTCCATTTCAGAATGGTTCTTTTCTGATAAGTCACCAGTTGTGAGTTTGATAACTGGCTCTTAAAGAATCTGCTTAGAGATAATTAAGGGTGGTTACAGTTTTGTGAACAGACTGCTTGCTCATTACTCGGCCCAGGATGTGATTTGTGAAATTAGGACAAATGGGTAGGGGAAGTAAAATCTGAGTGCAAAAAGAAATCAAATTCACCAGGAAAGTTGTTCGAACAGCCATGTGCAGCACCTGTGAGAGTTTTGCGAATAAGATTGGTGGTTGAATATTTGCTGGAATGTGTGGAGTTGGCTAAACCCCACAGTAACTGTTTTTGTTATCAAGGCCCAATGTGCAGTATTTCTGTTCCTGGGGGTGATTACATGTTGGTGGTACATTTTGCCTGCTGTTTCTATCTGTATCTACTTTTTTGGCAGCATCCGTTTCTCTCACTGACTTCGTACAATAAAGGCAAGTAAATGCACATGCAAACATTCTCTCTCTGATATCAGCCAAAACCCCAATGAGAATATTTTCCATGTGCATCTGTATCAATATCTTCACTCCACTGCTTTTACAGTTCAGATTGTATCAGCAATATCATCATTTTTTTTGGTCTGATTATTTCATACAGCATCTCATATCCAAGTGAGCAGTGTGTTTTCGGTCTCTAACTTTAAAGCAGTGTGTTACACAGCATATCGGTGGTGCTGTATGAAGTAGCATTAGCAGCAAGGTGAGTACACAATATGAGAGGCGATGTGGACGTGCTTAAAGAGGACCATTCGGCCATGAGAACTCAGCGAGTTCATTCTGAAGGGCACTACCCCCTCTTAGCCGAGGGGCTCAAAAGCAAGAGTGGGCTCTTTCTTGGCCAGGCTTCGTTCTGATAATCTTTTTAAGCTCATCCTGGGCTTCCAAGACCCCTTTTCTTGTGCTTTTCTTAAGATTATCGCATCAAGGCGGAATCAATCAGACACATCCTTCCTGCGAGGGCTAATAACGCGGGGGGAAATGAAATGGAACGGGCGTGCAGGGGAGAAGTGGAATTCCTAGCAGCGAATTAATTACGGCGTATTGTTGTTCCGTAACGCGGCCTCTGCAGCCCTCAGCGTGGGGCTCTTCTCATTCTGTGCTGAGCCGAGTAAATGAGCGCCGACCCCCGCCTTCCCATCAGCCCCAGTCCACAGTAAAAAAAGAAAAAAAAACCGCCACACACGAATCCTTGTCTTTCAGACCCCCCCTCCACTGGACTCCTGCTCCCTACCACGACCCTGGGAATCACGTGAAATTGCTCCCTCTTGCCTTTTCGGTTGAGGCTGCTTCCTCGCCACGGCCACAAGCTCAAACCCGCTTGAGGACATGGTGTGACGTCACTGCCGAGGGGTCATCTGGAGTTGCGTCACCAGTGTTTTCCCCTTTCCTGTGTAAATGTAGCACATCTGAAAGATGCACCTATAAACGCCTGATGTGATGTGTTTGCCTGCATTATGCAGTTTATCTTTGTAGGGTTGACCAACTGTCCAGACCTAATCACTACAGTAAGAATGCAGAATCATCACTTTCATCACAGTTTCACAGACTATGGGTGCATTGTAGCTGCAATACACAATAGGATTACTGGAACGGAGGTACATAATTTGTTTCATAACAACTGTAGAGTACTGTCACCAGAGTACCTAGTGTCTTATCTATTCTTTTATAGGGTACCTGGTGTTGCATCTGTCCAATAACATGCAGTTCTATCTACATGCTGCATATACCATAATGACTGAATTTTAAGATGAAATTTTAAGGATGAAATAAATCTACCATAGAGCTTCTCTTATTCCTTAAAAGAAGATAAAAACTGAAGCAGGGTCAGATGGGAACAAGGAATTGTGTGCAGTTGGTTTCAGTCTCCCCAGGTGCAAAAGCAGCGTTTCCCAGGCAGCTCAACATCCCACAAAACTTTTGACATTGATTCTACTTTTGTTAATATTACCACAGGTTATAATTGTTACCTCAGAATGTTGGATGGTCATGTCAACACCATGTTTCAGTGGGAGCAAATACAAGACTGCACCAAAGAAGCGTCTTCCTGTATGAATGGAAAAAAGATGGAAGCCCTCTATAGGTGGCTCATAGGAATGCTATTGTTGTAGGAGTGCTTTAAGGTTGTACAAGTACAACCACCTTTCAGACTGCAAACAATATATGTGTTATACATAAAGATGTATCTCTTTTCTGTTGCTTTCTTTTTTCCTGCCGTTTCTTTGTAGTTTGTTTGCTCTACATTTACTTCTGTCTCCTGTACAAAAGTAATACAGGATGATCCATTAAGCAAGATAAATAAACACATAGCCTACACAGAGGAGGAGTTAAGGCTGACCAATAGGGTTACATATGTGTAAATGAGAATTTGGTGGGTGAGACAAGTTAGTACGAATTTGTCCAGATCACTCGCTGACTTATAAACAGCAATTATTTTCTGGAGCATCTAAGGCCTTTGTGCGGCTTCTGTGCTAAATTCATTAAATGCACAAAATTAATAACCTTTAGCTTGGGCCCGGCAGTTGATTACTTTAGGGCTCCAATAAAAGACCTGCAGTGTGGCCCTCACTGATCCAGGCTCTGCATCAGTGGTTTTCATCACTCTAAGACAATAAAAAGCTCTGTGCCGAAACTGAAAGAAGAGATGGGGGCATATTGGCAGAGCCTACTGCGGGTAATGCATAATTTGGGTGAATATATCTTCTAATTTATTTAATTACTTTCAAAAATGTGCTTTGTATCATAATCAATTACATGACTGGTATTTAAATGTTCTGAATGTATATATACTATCTTATAAATATAATACATATATGTTTTACACATATATTCCTCTAGGTAAGGAGGATTTTTTCTTCTCAATTTTAACTTTTTTTTTTTTTTTTTTTTTACAGTGATTCACCTGTATGCTGACATAGTAGAAACAGGTTTTTTAGTGAACCAAGACTATGAACCTCACCATTAATGCTGTCTACACATCAGATGGGTTGAGGAATTTTTGATTCACTGTTTTCCCTATAGCGTCATGCAAAAAATAAAGAAATGGTATATTTTACAGTTATTTTCAGATATATTTCAGAGTGGGTTTAGATATGTGTTCAGTTTTCTTTAAAAATTAAAAGTATTTGAAAATGACCCTAATGAAGTATGTTTTTCCTAACTAAGCACACAATATGTCATTAGCAGTGTAATGGTACAGAAAGACATGTACATGCTTAAGTTGAATATTGCACCGTACCTCTGTCAACAACCGTCTGCAATGAAGTCCACATTTTTTCAACATCTTCAGAAATCACAGGAAGCAATTCAAAACTGCAAATGTGAACAAATAATGTTTTCTTACATCATCGATAGCCAATAAATAGGTTTGCAAGGCCCCCTTTTAAGTAAATGGTTCCTGTCTCACTTCATCCTTTACCATTTCTCACTAATGGCAGGATGACTATGGCATCCAAACAACCATCGAATAGTACTAAAAGTGGCTTTCTTGGACAAATTACAAAATGTAAAATCCATTTGTCCAGACACTAAGGTGCAGATCCAGGGAGAAGAATCATGAGAAAGGAAAAGCAAAATGGAGAGAAGTCATTCAGGTTTGAAAAACATTTTAAAACGGGCGGAAAAGATGAAGACTCTTGTGCAGCATAAAAGAAAAATGAACACTTTGAGCTGAGGCAGTAGTGTCTGCATTGTCCATTCCAAATCAAATTTTAGTAACTAATAACTAATGTATGGTCACTGTACATTTACTACATAAATGTGTACATTTTGTTTAAGCAGCACTTTATTATATATCTGTAGTACTTAAGGTGCTATTTGAGTTAGTTTTCCGAAGCTGTGAAATACATCCGTATACATACCTTTATATGTCATTATGTATGTTTTTGTGGTAAAATGTTTGGTAGCACAGTGACCTCATGCATCACAAGGTATAAGATTATTTTTTTAACAGTCTGGATTTACTGAGATTATAACATGTAGTCTAAAGGGAGTTATGTGTCCAATTCAACACAAAACACTGCTTAAGCATATTTTTCACCATTTAGGCCTCATTTAGGTGACTTTCATCTGAGACGGCATGGAACAATTCACCTCTAATTCATTAGGACTATAATTCCAGTAGATGTACACAAGTTTGTGACCTTGAAAACCCAGAATGCAGTGTTAAGAAGTACACAGAAACATGCTAAAACATGATACATTAAAATTGTGGTAGAGATGGTGTCTGAGTGGCATTTTGAAATTATTCACAGATGTAAATTTCTTTTCATTTTTGGATCTCATCATTTTCATTTACAATGGGAATATATTACACAGGAGACGTTTCCAAAGATCAAAGCTGGTTTTAGCGTTCAAATATGATTATTCCCGGGTTTACAGGCTCATTCAACAAATACTGTGTCAGTCTTGGCTGTTTACAAATGTTTGAGCTCTTTTAATTAATATTTTCACAAACGCCGTTTTAAAAAAAGAATTGTTGCACTGCCAGTCAACCCTCAAAATAGAAAATTTCAGATAAATACTCACACTAAGGTGGAATAAATGTAGCTAAAACATTCTCCCACAGCGCTTTCCAATGTGAGTGGGTGCTGAATTACAGAGCTTGGCTCCAACAGCCTGTCCTGAGACTGATAAAGCCTGAGGCATGCCAGCCACTGAGACCTGCAGTCCACTGCTAAAGACCTCAGCTCCTGCCTAATGGGCGCTCAGTGTGTGAAGATTATATGATGGATATTACAGCACTTCACAGATATGTAAGATTGTGAAAAATGGATTCACAAAGCAAGAGGCATGCAGCGCGGTCATCCCTTTGCGTCGATCGGAATTTGACGTAGGCGTAAGCGTTGTTGATATGGTGTCTCTCAGAGCGGCCACAACATCTTGGTCTGTCTGGCCAATCTGTGAATAAGGCCCGCAGTTATGTCACTGCCATTCTGGTGCCCACTTGGCTTCACACACGCGTGGGCCTTTCGCATAACCGCGTGGCCTCTGAACTGCCCCCAGGGGGCTCAGTGCTCTGGGACTGGTGTGGCAATTAGTCAGGCAGGGAGACGGACAGACGGCTTGATCTTGAAACTAACTGATCGAAGATGACAACGCACTTAAAACGGACTGGATCTCTTCCTGAACTCTTTTTTTTCCCTCCTCCTCTTCTTGGAGGTGAGACAGCATTTGGTCATGGGTCCTCGGAGATGTGTTCTTTGCCTTTGGGAGTTTTTGTTTTTCTACCCAGCCTGCTCACTGACTGTAAATCATCTTCTGCTTGTTGTCCACATTCTGATCCTCATCACAGATAATTGTAAACAGCACGCTACCAAATAGTGTTGATTGACTAATTGATTGATTAATTGTTACACAAGCAGAGCCCGGCTAAATTTTAATTATCAGGTAGGGCTCGTTGTGGAATTAAAGACAGCAAAGGATGGAAAGCAGAGAGAAGTCTGGAATAGCCTTCCTGTAAGTGGTCATTTTAACTACCAAGTGCTAATCACAGGATCTAAGACCTTGTACCTAAAATGGAATTTAACAAGGATTTTTTTTCTAAAGTTAAAGGGCAGATCCGTACATGAACAGGTGAGAGATTGAGAAAGTTGGGGTGAGGCTTGTGGTGAATGCAGGATATGGCACTTATACACTGCGTTATGCACAAAAAAAACGTGTAATTTTAGGTCCATTAGTTTGTTCCTGGAACTAGTGACATAGGCTGAGGTGCATACGTCAGCATTGACTAAGGGATGTGTTGCCGTCGAACATCGTGCGTAATAACCTCCCTCTCCATTGCTGTGTTAGGGTTATCAAATGAGGGGGGAGGGGATAGGCTGGGCTAAGGGGAGGGGGCGTGTCAGTATAAGAAGGGAGCGTGACAGCATCCACTTAGTAGTTACAACCAGAGGCTGAGGATAGGACAAAAACTGCCACGCAAGCTCCAGCTTCCCAAACACCAGAGTGCAGGTCTCCTAGCTACAATTACAGGTAAGGCTGAGTGCCATTTCCATTCGGTTTTACGCAAGGGGAGGTCCTCAGGGGGAGGTGAGCTGAACCCATGTGATTCGGGAGGTCTTTTGTGAGCTTCCGTGTTTGGAATTTGGGGTTTTTAGTTTTTAGTCATTTATTTGCGGGAGTTTTGTATAGCGCCGAGATCTGAGTATTGGGCTCCTTCTTGGTGTTTGTTTTCACTGACAACAATGAGATATTCAATGACAGGTTGCTTTTGCTGTGTCCTTGCTGGTTTGGCTCAAATGCAGCGCACCTGCCTTGTCTCAAAATCCAATTCTTACTCTTCCTTTAGTATTAAGTGATTTATATTGACTGTTTTATTTACCCACTCATTTTTTCATATATGTTTGCCTGTAAGTATCCCTCATTTTTGTTTTGGACCATGAGCTCCATTTTCTCCACTTTTCTTTGGTGATTCATTTTGTACTCCATGCATTTTCTAATTTTACTTTCCATTTTTCTATGTATGCTGGTTTAAAATATGATCAGGGGCATATTGCATACTTGTTATTGCACAAAATGACAAATCCTCAAACAGATGCTTATCTTCATAAGAAAGAAAAAAAGATGATTCTACATTTCTGTAAGTCGGGACTTTTTACTGTCAGATCTTTTGTGAATCTGTTGATTCCCTTCTGATGGCATTAAAAAGGCAGACAAAGCCTAGGTGATTAGAAAGGACTGCTGAAAGGCATATTAAATGTGTTTGACTACAACAAAAAAGTCCCTCATTAGTCAACATTAACAACAAGGCATTTCTCTTGTGTCACTTAATACTTACTATGCATCCCATAAAAAACATCCCTAATATTTTTTCCCCAAACAAGCTGCAGACCACAGTGGCTTTTCCTTGCTCTTGGAATACTTACTCGTGAGGGCAGGTGTGCGAAAACTCCCCATTAGCACCTGCTCTCAACATCAGAGGAAACCTGCATCTTCCCTGGCTGTGCGTTCTTTTCCACTGACCTGCCGGTTTATCATTACTGCCTGCATTTTTCCACAGCTCTTGGTCCGCACGGTCTTTATCCCTCTCTGTACTGTCCCTGACTGTACTGCAGTTATCACGTGTTGTGTAGGTGGAGGGTGTTTTTTTTCGATTGCGCAGTTTAGTGAATGAGGACAAGGAAAGTCCCCATTCACTAACCTCAAAGACCGCGCTGAGGTAGTACGCTAGGAAAAACAAGGCTCCTTACCATCCACGGCATGCATTTTAATTGATGGCTGCAGCCCGGATCATAAAAGTTATTTCTTGCCTGATTTGTCTGCTTTTGTTTTGTGCTTTTTGTGCAGAGGGTGTTGTGTTTATTCAAAATGTGTGGTAGAAAGCTATTTATTTTGTTCAGGTTTTCCAGGTAGAGCTCGTAGCCTGTAAGTCCACAGAATCTGCTTAATCATAGACATGGTTTCGATTTTACTGACACTGCGGAAAGAAGAGTTTCCTCATTTTTCCCCTCTATTATTTATTCGCTCTAATCTCATTTAGTTTAAGTGTGGAGGATCAACAGTGCAGAGAAAACTCTTGGGTGTAATTTCACACTGCCATATCCAGCTAATGCAAGGAATTAACTTTCCTTCGATAGAGTGAGAGGTAACCTAGTGTGTTTGAAGTTCTTGCCATTAAAAAAAGCCCTGTGTTTGAAATTAAGATTTAATCACAAAAGCAATTAATTCCACCCTCACGACCGTGGATTCAATAATGATTGTGATGATAATGATAATAATTAATGATGTAAAACACATTCTCTTGATAAGGAAAAAAACAGATACACAGTTAATGGGCTTTTGAACTTAAAACCCAGTAGTTTCTGAGACAAATCCTTTTTTCGCCAAAGACTTTGAATCATGCCTTGTCATGTTATCAGGAGAGGCACACGCACAATTAACTGTATTTCAAGGGTATGTTGCAAAATGGGTGGCATCACAGCAACCAATTTGTTGAGACAAATCAGCTTAATTACAATGAATGTATTTAGGACCAGTGCATAGATGAGTGTCAACACTCTGGGTTTCAGTGTTCACCATGTTTGTATCTGAATTCATACGTGAAAAATGTACGTAAAACTGTTACCATCAGTGAACTGTGACCAGTTCAAAGGTCATTAAGATGACATTTCTCCTAGATATGGCACATCTTTGAGTCATGGTAAAGGCACTGCTGGGATATTGCTCATGAGGAATGCAGTAGTGAGTAATGACAGATAAACACATTTTTGCCTATGGCTCTGATGCCTGTGTGTATGTCTGTGAGTATGTTGTGTGTGTGTGTGTGTGTGTGTGTGTGTGTATGTGTTTTCAGGGTTCACAGGGTGAGAGAGGAATGTTGCGACGGGGTTTACCTTCACAGGAGGGACTGGATCCATCTTTACCCAAAGAACAAGTGTAATGTTACAGCCAGGGTGTTCTGGTTAGGATGTACAGCCAGCAGGTTATTTGCTGCTTGCCATGCAACCATGTATCCGGACAGGCGCCAGAAACAATGCAGAAATAAGTGACTTACTTCTGATGAATTTTACATCCCTTGAAAAAGTAAGACTGCATATTTTTGGAATAGACATTGAACAGTTGGTACCATAATAAAGATCTTGTCCAAATGTTTTACTCTGAGGGTTCCAGTGCCCTATTAGCAGTGCTTTCCAGAAATATCCCTAGCTCTGCAGCGGGAAGGGGGGGGGAGGCTCATCACTCTTGATAAGAAAATCGAAATGGAAATGGAAAAAAAAACTTAGAGATTTGTTTTTTGGAGGGTTGCTGTTCCTGCCATTGTCTCGTTGATGTAATTAGGGTGGTGTGGGTACAGAGTGCATGTAATGGGATTTCACAGGGAATGGGGGGGGGGGTGGGGGTGCAGTGTCACAGTCCAGCCTCCAACCCTGCATGGTGCTGAACACTGTGCCTGCTTTGTGTGTACCCTGAGGATATAGCATAGAGTGCACACGCTGTTATTGAGAAGATATCAGAAGATATCAAGATATCAACAGGGGCTGTGTATGTGTACCGTGTTTTTTTAGTTTCATCATTACAGGGCTTGTATTTATTTATAACTTCTATATAGTTATAACTTATTTATAGCTCATTTATGAAAATGGAAATTTTATTATGTATAGGACTGATTCCTCTGATTTTAGAGCACAGTTTCTGTGTTGTTCATATCCTTCGGGAATTGCGTTGCAGAGAGGCATCTCTTGTTGCATCGCAAAATTAATGTTCATTTGACGTGAAGCAGGGAATTCCATAGAGAATCCTGTCTTTTATGAGGAGCTCTTTGTTCTTGTGTGCCTGTGTCTATACATTCAGGTATTGATTAGTGGCTGGGTTTGATATCTTGCTACAGGTAATGAAGACCAACGTTGTTGCTTTAACTGTCACCTACTTGCAATGCAATAATAATAAATGCAATAAAATGGTAAATGCATCACTTTTGTGCCTTTACCAGTCAAATGTTTATTGATTAAAAGAGAGCAAAAGTCCATTGGTGTTGCCCTTAAATTTTAGACACTTATGTTGACAAATTAGCTATGCAGCTAGCTACATACATTTTGTCATGTTTTAGAGGGCAGGTGTCTCTGCCCTCTAAAATAAAGACGCACCATTTAAATTTTGCATTTCGTTTCTCCTCTGCATTCTGACAAAGTTACATTGATTTCATTGATTGATGTAATTTGGATAATTTATGTTTTTTTTTTTTTTTTTTTTTACATATCCTTGTGTCTCAGAAAATTCAATTATGTCTTTCAGTTTATGTTGAGATTTTGAATTGTGCCCTGTTTGAAATAGCCCAAATCCATCATAACCAGTAGTGTGGTTCTTGTTTGTGTCTCTGTCTCAGGGCAATGCTATTGTATGCTTCCCACTGGTTGATGAATGCTCTTTTGATTTTTGTACAGTGTGGGTAGGCTGAGATCATTTGCGTCACCTTGAGGAGAAACCCCCGTCCCCTTGCAGCTTGCTCCTCAAGAGGCATAGCCTCTTTGTGGAGATTTCGGTTTGATTTCAAAGTATCAAATTTCACCGCTAATGAACGTTAGCATAGGTGGGTAAGCCGCGCCACCTATTCCCTGGTGATCAAAACACATCAGCTCGTGGCAGAGCTCAGACCTATGTGTTTTGAAGACAATTTTTATTTGAGAATTTGTTAATGACAAACAAGCTTGTCACAGTCTGTCTCACACACACACACACACACACACACACACACACACGCTCTCTCAAGATGGAGTTTTGGCACAGAAATGCCTTCATTAAAGTCCCTGAAGATTATTTATTTCAGGAACCCCTTTGAAATGTAAAACTCTTTATGCTTTGTTAGTCTGCACCATGCTACCTTGTTTTAGAGGCAAGCTGTTTCATTTAGTGAGTATTTTTGGAGGCCGTTTCCATTAACTCCATTAATTATAACATGCAGCCATTACTTGCGAAGGAAATTGCATTGATTTTTGGTGTAGACCATTAGAACTTGTGCATTGGGCATATAATTACAAACACCAGTGTGCTTGAGCGTTAAGCTGCCCCACACCACTTAACTAAGAGAGAAGTTTCGACCCTGTAAGGCAGTACCAGTCAAAAGTTTGGACACACCTGATTAAGATAATGGGAAACATGCATTCAATTACATTTAAAGATTTAACCTTAAATATTTGAAGTTTGTTCCATGGACAAATATGAATAGTGAAGTTGATGCCTATGTATGAATTTCTTTCCAAAAAAAAAAAAAAAAATTGGCTATTTTGAAGAATCTATAATATAATGTGGTAACACTTTTCTGGTCACAGCATAATTCCATTTGTGTTATTTCTTAGATTTGATGACATTATTATTCCAATATGTGGAAAATAAATAAAGAAAAGTGTGTCCAAACTTTTGACTGGTACTTTACATAGTCAGTGAATCTGAGTATGCAATTTAATGTATGGCCATCAGTGAATTACCAGATTAATCAGTTAAATGGGTGATAAATGTATTTATATTTCCAGTGCTATTATTACTATTGAAGCATGCAAGTCCAGATTCTCTCAATGATCGTTCAAGCTTCCTGCGCTGCAGAGGGAGGGATCTATGTAAACGGAAGCCAATCAGTGATTACTTGGCCGTAGCCTGTCAGCCCGGGGGAACCTGGGATATTCTCGTCTCCACGCGCGACTGGTCTTGGCCCTACTGCCTCTTTCCAGTGCTGGCGTTCCTTTTATTGAAGAGTTATGTGTGCCCCCTCCTCAGGGGTCTGGCAGGCAGTCTGGCGTGAAAACACACTGCGGTGCAGAAGATGGCCCAGGTCACAGGTGACACAGTGCCGAACGCTTCAGAAACAAGCTTTTCCTTGATTTATATTGATTGCTTTTTTTGACCTCAGAATCTTGCCAATTCCGTTGGGTGTTCTTCCTTTGCGGCGTCTAGTACGCCTTGTATGTCTGCGCGGCTAGTGCTACCCACCCCCAAAGAAGTGCCCCGCTATGCAATCTATAATCAGTTAATCCTGTCGTTATGCCTGAGGCACTTGAACAGTTGATGCTTCTGGCTGATGCTCTGACACACTGTAGGAAATAGTTCTTCATTATGTCTGACACTTATATTTGCTTGCAACGCACAAGAGCTGTTTTCCATGAAGATTCATCAGAGTTCATCACCAATGAATGCCGGGGAGATAAACTGGGGCTTAGCTTATCAAGCTAACATTGACTAGAATTTTACTGTTGACCCTCAGTTTACCTGCCAGTCAGCGTAGCCCTCGGAGGAATGTGTTCAGTGTGGGAATGAGTCCTACAACAAAGCTCTGAACATGTAGCACTTGGTTCAGTAATTGGCTGGGGTAGCAATCAATAGTGCATTATTACTAGTTGAGCAAAGATGATAGAAAAGTGTCTCCAAGTTTTTGGGTAATGCTAAAGGAGAAGAAGGCCATGAAATTAGCAATTAGGGGAAGGTGAAAAAATTGAGTTATCCAGGATTTTGTAATCAAGGAATTTGTAACTGCAGAGTAGAGCTGAGGTATAAGGATTGGTATTAATACAAACCCGGGTATTGTCAGTATAGACCCTGTTGCTAAGATCATGGTCAGGAAGGATTTGTCCTAATGGGTAGAATGTAAATGCAAGAGGACCTAAAACACAACCCTGTGGGACATCATAATGAGCTAATGCAACGTCAGATCTGCTGCTTCCAAAGGAGACGAATTCATGCCTTTCTGTGAGATATGTCCTATACTGGAATCTTCTAGTGTCTAAATGTTTTAATAAGATAGATTGTTCAACAGTGTCAGAAGAGACATTGGGGGGCCCTGAGCAGCTCATCTAGTTTAGATGCTTGTTCCAAGTGTAGTCTGAATCCTACAGCTCCAGTTTGGGTTGGAGTCTGAAGTGTCATTTTGCCAACAAAAAATAAGAGTCCGTAGTAGTGAAATTGGCTTCATTGCAACAGGGAAGAGAGGGTTTTTTGGCCACAGTCCCCATGTTTCTCCTACCTTTATTGACCTTGTGAGGGACCTGTGAGTTGCGTGGATGACATCAGTAGATATGTACTTATCCTCCAGTTGTCATTCTCTCTTATGTCATGCATGGCAGGACTTTGAAAAATAGCCATTGGCTGCATGTGAGTGTCTAAATTTGCAGAGGATTGCATTTGTCTTGCTTCAGTGCTTCTGTGAATATAGGGTGTTGTGGAGGGGCAAGCTCAATGCAGTGCAATTTGCCATTCCAAAAATGGTTCCAGAGTGGAAATGCAAACAGAAAATAAGAAATAAACAGTGGCATTGAGGTTTAAAAGGAATCAGATGCTGATAAAGACCTGGGACACAACCTGCCCTGAGACTAATGTGAAAAACAAATATGAAACAGGTCTGTAATTTTTAAAATGGAATGGACTAATGCCAGGTTGTCTTTAGAACAGGAATGACGGAAGCTCTCTTTTAAATCAGAGGTTAGAAAGCCACTCATTACAGATCTGCTATTAATGGTAATAATGATGAGGGCTGAGGCAGAGTGCTGTAAGTTGGGTCAGAATGACATGTGGGTGCTTTGTGTTGCATTTATTTGGAAGTCGCTCTGGGTAAGAGCATCTGCTAAATGACGCAATGTAATGTAAAATGTAATGTAATGTGCTAAGGAGAGAGTTTCAAAATAGGAGAACCCAGGGCCTGATAAAGCCAGAAGTGGCCCAGTTTCTAACACTGGTGAGACACAGGAGGCCCGCAATTGAAGATTTATGTTCTCGATCCTATTGTTAAAGAACATGAGGAAATCATTACATTGACCAGTACTATTGACCGTGGAGGAATTATTGATGGTTTGAGACCAGTGACTATAGAGAACTGACAAAAAAAGCTAGAGAGGTGGTAGGTCCACTAAGCTGGCCAGTAATCAAAAAAAAAAAAAAATCGAAGTCCTGGAGGTAAATGGAGACAGTCTGTACTATGTGTCTGTGTCTGTGTACATTGTGTCCAAAACATTGGACTTCCACTGAAAGCAATGCAGCTCTAGCATACTTTGATGGTACAATCAGTGCTACGCCAATCATGAGTTGATCCTTTGTGTGCTATCATATCGTTTCTCACTGACAGAATAGGAATTATTGCTGTTGTTGTTAGAATGTTGGGGTTTAAAGCATGACTGCAGAGGCGTGTATTCTTCTACTTAAGCAGCGCAATGTTACATTAGTGTCAGTGAGAAAGTTACAATGTTTTAGACACAGCAGCAGGGATGAGCATTGTGCAGCCTGCCAGATCGTACTGTACTTCTAGGTTTCAGTTCCTGCGGTTGGCTGAGAGCATGAGAAGCCCATCCAGTTAATATACATGTCTGTGGCGGAAGCTGCTTGTTTATGGTGGTAAGCAGGGCTGCAGGATTCCAGAGACTTGCTCTGTTATAAAAGCACAGAGTTATGGTCTGGATGACGTTAAAGCTGCCCTATAGTCTGCTTGTCGCTGTTTAGAGGCCTGGGTGCAGGCAGTGAGATCTGTTTTCCAAAGATGTTCAAGCTGTTGTACTGGGGGTTTTGCAGAAAGCAGTTCATCAGTGCACCAGGGTTGTGGGAGAACAGGGGTGATGGTGCAGGTTTTCACTGGGGAAGACGTACCTGTATGACCATGACACCCTGTATGACCTCCTGCTCATGTCTTCAGATGCTGGCTAACCCAGGATTCTACTGCTTTAGACCTCAGCACAGCTTTTGATGCTGATAAATATAACATTGTGCTGAGATGAATGAAAACTATTTGGGTTTTTCTCTAGCAGTGACCACAGCTGGTTTAAGTTGTACCTGTACAATAAGAATCAGTATGTTCCCCATGGAGACAGCTTGCCTGAAATACAGAAGCTAACATTGCACAGGAGTTCCCTCTAGGTACTGGTACTTTTACATCAGACATTATCTTTTGAGGCTCATGTGAATAATATTCCTGAATAGTTCCCTTCCATATATGAAAAATCGCCTAGCCCTAGCCTTAGGGTTTGATTCCTTTTATCCTTCACAGAGACCAAAAAGACTGCTCCATGCATTCAATGCTTCTCATCTGATATATTGCAGTTTAGAGCTTAATAGGACTCTCGGCAATCTCCAAGAAAACGTTGGTATGTTTAGAAGGCAGGGATTTTGGGTCTGAATGTGTACAGCAATGCAGTCAGAACACCTCACTTTTACTGACTGGAAATATAACCATAGATTTTGATTTTGTGGTGTTGCTATTAGGATACACCCTGACAGTAGAGAACCCAGGGAAACTAAAGAAATTGACTTATATTTCATAATGTCATACAACCAAACATGGGTTGGTGGAAACAAATGGCTGCATAATGGTTGCATAACAAATGGCTGGTGTATGTGTTTCCCTTACCTCAAGAGATGTGTGTGTTTCCACAATAATGACTGAAAGTGACAACATCCTGGAGCCACACTGTGTCTTGTTGTGTCTTTATAATGAATCATTTATATTCATTTTGCGATGACGACTGGAATGAAGGGACAGTGTAGTCAGACATTGGATGACACTGCTGTCACCTTGTGGTATCCCCTCATGCCAGTGATATGCTGGAGGACAAATGTGTGCTTAGCAGCTTTTAATTAACCAATGAATCAACTATTATCTCGATTGGCCTATTAATATGGCATTTAATCAGAGAGCTTTCTATGAATTCAAACATTGACTTTTGCCTCTGCAAAAAGACAGCTGCCCGGTTTCTTGTTTAGCTTCGCATTGTGCTTGGAGAAGTGTACTGACTGTCAGGAGTTGGACACCAGGTGGTCTGAGGGTGGGTGTTTCTCATGGGATGGATCATGCAGCGCAATAGCAAATCCGTCAGTGTCGCCCTGCTCTCTGTTTGAGCTGCACAAGGCAACAAGGAAGAAAGCAAACAAACTCGTGCCAAGAGCATGGTCATATCTGGATTCGTCCCCGATATCTAAACAGCGTGCAGAATTCAAAAGGCATAAATTCTCCACTGACTCGCAGCGAACGCTCTCGTGTGACGATACCCATCATCCTCTACCTTTCCTCCGCGTTTTTGCCGCACCCCTCTGCGCTGATAACACCCTTTTTCAGGTCTCTGCTGTTCCGCCGATGGAATCGCTCCACGTGAAGCGAAATAACGATAATGGAAGCGATTGAGAGACGGGTCTGTTGCCAGGGACCCTCAGGAATTCCAGCTGGTTTATGCGCTCTGCTTCCTGCCGCCAGAGTGCTGCATCGCCGGTCTGCTGTTTCCACTGTGTGAGAGAGCCATCCGAAATAATAGGAGGGACATCATCTAATACAGAGGGCTGCAGGAGGGAAAGTCCTTAAACGCGTGATAAATCCAGACACACTGGGAGTTGATCACAGAATCATGGATGCACTTTTTAATACAGTATTACACTGATTATTAAATTGATGAATGATTAGATTGCATTTACAAGCAACTCACAATAAACGAGTGCAAATTGCATGTAATAAAATAGCATGGAACATGGTACATAAAATAGCATGGTACATACAGCACAGATAAAACAAGCTTTTGATGAAATGAGCAAGAAAAAGCTCCCTTGTGTAAAATAAAAAAGGAAAAAAAAAACAAATAATAATAATAAGACGAAGATACAGAAATTCCCTGCTGCATATCAGTACTGACATTGGTTGGGCATAACGTAGTCATTGACGTAGTCATTGACATAGTCATATGATATGCTTCTAGTGAGCTGCATGCATGACTAGATCTCAATTACTTGCCGTACAAAACAACCTCGATAGATAAAGACTGATCAATATTATTTTCACAATAGAAAGCATTACAATTTACACTTTGCACCCCCTCAAGGTATGATAAATTGGCTCTATGGTAGCATTTACTAACTCATTCAGTCACACAGGTTGACTTTTTCCACACCAGGAATTTCCACTGGTTTCTTAAGTGAAAATTTTACTCTTTTTTCTTCAGCAGTTACTTCCTTTCCCATGAAAGTCACCCCGAAATATGTTTAGGGGAAGCTGAGTTTTCAGCATTCGGCTCTCTGCCGTTCGCTACAGAGATAACGCAATCAGGTTACTCTCTCAGGAAGCAACCAGACGGGCATAATCGGATTAAGGACGTTAATAATGTCACGTTCCTCACTTTGGAAAAAAAGTAAACAAAGTTTTCCTTTTTTAAAGCACAATGATAGGAGAAAGTGTTCCCAGAGCATGGAAGATGAATCAAAAACCACTCTGTCCTACTGAAGGAACACCATACATACAACACACTGATCTAACCATAAAAGGAAATATGTCTAATCCAGGACTGATCCATGATAAGAAAAATGTCCTTGCTGCTTAATGTCTTTAATCCTTGAGAGCAGGGGTAGGGACACTGCCTAAATTAGTATTTCTCCTGAGTGCTCCTGTTTACCCACTTCAGAACAGCACAGACTGATGCTATCTACGATAAGCCATTGTTTTCTTATTTGAATGTTAAGATGCATGTATGTAATACTTCTACAAATCAATATCATTGAACTGAGTCTATGCTGTCTTTATGCTGCTTTTTGAATGATGCTCAGGAGATTATTTGCAAGCAGTCTTTTACAGGGGGTAGCAGTGGGAGTGTGGGTGGGGTATTTTCCATTGGTAAGGACTGATTAAAATAACAGGTTGTAATTGAAGTAAAATATGACAGGGGACATTTTGCATTCTGGTAACACATTAAGCCCCTCTCTTCTTTTTGCATGGAATTGTCATCTACCTCATGGGTGAATTCAGCCTTGTGCTTCTGTATTGCATGAGAATGAAAGCTCACCTGTACAGTGTATCTGTGTGCGTACATTGCCACAGTAATAAGGATGGGGACAGTGGTTAGACCCCTCAAGCTGGCAAACTAGACTTCTGCACCAGCAGGATAGACTGACACAGTCACTTCCTGGAGGAGGGCTGATTGACGTGAAACACGAGCCAGTAATATCACTTTTTTTCCAGGTGTGGGCAGGAAAGGTAATAGAGTTTAAATCCCTGAACCCGAGAAGCATCGAGAAGCAGATGTTTTTCTCTGGTTGACTGTTACTACACGGTTAATCGCTGTGATTGAATCACCCAGGCGACACTCTATTACTGATGTGCCCAACCAGTATTGCTAAGCGTCCATAAATGGAAGGAGCGATCGTAAAAAAAGTGTCTTATCAGATAAGTGCCCATAATGTAATCCATAATTGAGTCCATAACCCAATGAATTGTGAAGTGGTACCTTTCTTGTGTTTGCACTTAGTGGCGGTAGCAGCGGCTTGAAACGCTTTTTGTGTTCTTGTAGCGGTAATTATGTAATGGTCGATGACCACCGCAAGAGGTCAAAGCTATAAATACCACACCCTGAGATAATGGGATGTGAGAGATATGGTGACGTCTTTTAACTCACGCTTGATCTCTCCTGCAGAGCTTTAGGAGGTGCTCAAAGAAAACCTTAAATCACCATGTGAACGTCGGTAATGTTCCCATGCAAACACTGCCACTCCCTGGGTTCATTTTCCGGCCTATGCCTGAACTCAATTTGCACTGTGTGTTTCTGAATCTGTATTCTTCAGGCAACACATTTTTTTTGCACTGCAGATTTTATTCATCTTCAGTGCAAAAAAGTGATTGAATCAAATATATCCTCCTAATACTAATAATTTTTAAAAATAACACGTATAAGAGAAAAATCTCGTCAGAGAGGTACGGTCATGGAAGGAATTTTGAATGATGAAAAGGAGAGGTTGAAAAAGAAGCTTGTACAGCTCTGATTTCAAGGCGGATAAGTCTTACAGCAAGAGACATCTTCAAGCTCAAAAATAATTTTTGCAGCACACAGTTGAAAAAGAGAACAAGCAAAAGTTGATTCACCCCCTCCTCATCCCCTGAAATCAAACCCTGGCCAGATGTCATCCCTAGAGCTCTCCACAGAGTCTGCTGAACCAGTGGCAGCTGGGCTCAGTGGGACTCTGCCTGACTGATACTCCCGGCCTGTGAAGTCACTGCCTCCAGCACATCTCCTTTTTATGCGGGAGCAAAGTTCTGTGCATGCTTCCCTTATATGGTCAACAGCACCCTGAACAGCGGCAACAGCCAGACAAAAAGCACTGGTGTTCACAAAGGCTTCCTTTCCTGTGTAGGAGCATTGCTTCAAACGTTTGTTGCTAACATGCATATTCTCGTCCTCAGCGATGTCCCAAAGAATGACTAACCCCACCATAAACCCATTTATATATTTATATATGTGGTACATCAGATATAAACTTTTTATGCTGTTAAATTAAGGCTTTCCAATACTGAACTCATAATTTTGATGGAAAAGTAGCATTTGCTGCAATATGAAGTACAGTATTCAGGGAATGCTTTTAACATATATCAGAATAGACTGCATGTATTAGAAAGTATGTGGATTATGGCCACTTTTAGATATAGGTTTTCACATGTAAGCCTTGCCCTCAGTTCCCCCACAGTTTGCCTGCTGTTTGCTGACCATTAGCACAAACTTGCACATTAAACAAGTATTTGCGAAGGAGGAAATAGAAGTTGTATGAAATTTTAGGGCAGTAAGCAACTTTTTAGACACGGATAGAAAATTAATCGAGCTAATTTATAGCGCGTGACATTTAATGGCCGTGGAGAACGTATTTAATCTTTTTTTTTTCTTCCCCCGAAATGGCCTGGCCGTTTTATCATTCTTATCTCTGAGCAGAAATTAAATTGCTATTAGAAATTCTTTATGAATAAAAAAGACCATCCACCCTAAAAAAGGAAATCCTAATACAGTTATTTCCTACGTTTCCACAGCAAACGGGGGAGAGCAGATTGAAAGATGTCTCCGAGCTTTCATGGTGCCGTCTTTGTGTTCTCTTGGCTCTAATCTGCTTGGTGACTAATGTGCAGAGCTGCCAATGTGACTCAATGCCCGACAAACCCGAACGTCGCTCTCCTTCTCTCTCTCTCTCTCTCTCCCCCCTTCATTTCCTTCCCATTATGCCACAAGCGCTAATTCATACATCAATTAAGGCAGATGATGAGTTTTGCTAATGAACTTCAAATTCAAGCTCTTTATATAAAGCAGATGTTGTTATTGTGAATTATATGTAAGTCACCCGCTGGGAGTGGGCAGAAGCAGGAGAAAGTGACGGATACCCCAATCGTTTCCCACAGATAGCAGGGAAAGGGTCTTGAGTTCACGAATGACCTTTCAGTTATTTGGTAGGAACTGGACTGAGAGATTATAGTGGAGTATGATCAACACACAAAGTCAAAACCGCTGTCATACAGAGACTACCGGGAGCATTACAAGGCGATGTCATCAATAATGTCTTAAAAGGGATCACTTAAACAATCACACACTTCATCTGGGAGCTAATTTACATGGAGGACTCTGCTGGAGTCCCTATTCAGCAGATCACAGTATGTTTTAAACTTCATTGTCAAGTCAAAAATTGGGTGTAGAAATTGTTTTATGGGTGAGGCATGCAGTGTGTTATCTTTTTATAGAACCTTCACTGAAATTGATGTTGCAAGAAATACAGCAGACCTTTCCTTACAGATATAAAGCTGTCATCCATGTGCAACACTGACAGTAAAGCTAGAGGAAACACTACAGTAAGTCAGCAATTCCAGATGCATCTATGTAAGCATACTGCATAATAAGAGAGATGACTTGTTAACAGATCTGTTGTAACAGCAGTGAAAGTGTGAAATACTACATTCCCAGGGAAGGATGAACTCATTTACTGTTTTCTTGTATACTCAGGTTCCCAGAATTCTCTCATTTTAAGACTCACTGTCAACTTTGGAAAAAAAACTGGCCAGAAATGACTCTTCTCTGGGTTGCAAAGAGAGCACAATATCCTTTTATTCCACTAGAACACACATATTTTTTTCTACCTCTATCAGGGCATGCACTGTTGTCTTCTGTTCACTACACTCTGTTCTGTTGAGTTCAGTAGGCTTAACATTTTATCTTCTTTTCAAACCAGACTGAGGATGGCTGTTTGTGCTGGACTAGGTTTAGGAGCAGCACTGCCCAAGGGAGCTTACTTTGTTCTTTTTCTTGGGAGGAGATTGTCCGTTAGTGATGTCCATAATGGTGTAATGCAATCATTCCTTGATATTTTTACGATAGACACTGGTATTTTCATTCAGTGGGCTAAACATTATAGATAGACACTTGTGTAAATTTATGCCTTCTAAAAGTTGTGTTGGTGACAGAGTGGTCAAATCAATTTACAGCAAGTATACAAAAATAATAGACCTACATTATTTGTTGACTGATGCCTTGAAGGCAAAAATACCTCCAATTAATCAAATATTAAAATAATGAATTCATTAAAATTATTAATAATAAAAAACAGTTACAAATTACAAAACAATTATTGTGTGTCATTGAAAATGAGGTTTTAATCTTTCCCTGACCACTTGGTAATCTCAAAGCTCTTGGTGATTTATCTTGTGAGATAGTGACCTTCGATTCCCTGGACTGTTGTAGAGCAGTGGTGTTAAAAAGGCTCCCTGGGATGTTCTGTGTGAAAATTAAACTCAGGGGAAGCGTTTTGTTTGACGTTGCGTTCACCAATCTGCCTTGTAGTGGTTATTTAGCTGATGTGAGCCTGTTATATATCAGACTCAACACCATGGGATTTATATTCAAACACCTGTTAACCTTTTTCGTTTTACTAACAATGTGGGATTAAAGTAACAATTGTTCAGCCCCAAAGTATCCATACATACATATGGCTGCAAGTTTCAAAAAACTTGTTTTGCATAATGGAATCTTATTAGTAGTATTTAAATTTGCACATTTGTCATGTGTTCACAACACAGCAGAGATTAGACATGCTATAAAGGTATCAGATTTATGGTCTGCAGGGCTTCATTAGACTATACTGGTCTCATAAGACTGCTGATACTAAAAGTATACAGCTAACAATAAAATCAGCTAAGGTCTTGCTTCCTGTCTATCATTTTGATTCCCTGCCCCCTCTGCCTGACTCCTCCCACACTGCTGACACTGTGCCCCACCTCTCCCCAGGCTGTGCCCCTCCCAGCTCCACCCTGTGAGACATGAAGACCCCCCTGTGGACCCTGCTGCTACTGTGCCTGTGTGTCCCGGGACGGTGTGACTGCCAGAGGGACTGCCTCTCCTGCGGACTGCTCCTCCCCCAGCACCACGCCTTCGACACACTGGTGAGACGCCGCCTAACTGTGTGACACTGTGTGGCAAACAGAGGGATGGGATGGCAGTGTAGCATAGTGGCTAAGGAGCAGGACTCGTAACTGAAAGGTTGTGGGTTCGTTCCCCCCCAAAGTACTTCATCCTTAGTAAATATCCAGCTGTATAAACGGATAAAATTGTAAAAACAAAAAAAAAAAAAAACAAACCGATGTAAGTCAATTTGGATAAGAGCATCTGCAAAATACCAATAATGTAATGTAAAATGCGTTACAACCTAGCTCCCCCTGGCTCCAAAACAAGCCATTATAATGACTGTGAAAGGGAAACAGCTACCATAATCTAACTGTGTGTGTGTACAAACAAACCAACAAACCCAAGAGTGGCACAAGGCAGAGCTCCCAAACCAAGGTAGCCAAGGTGAGCTCATCAAACCTTGCAATCTTCTCTCGTGCCAGCCCCAAAAACCACTGAAGCCACAGCATTGGGTTGTTTTACGTTTAGTTCATTGAAAAACGATGGCACAGAGGCGACAGTCCAACTCTCTGTGTCAGGGAACTGATGGAGAATCGGTGACTCCAAACAGGCAGTGTTGCAAGTCCCAGCAGAACAAAACAAAAGCATATCAAAGTGATCAAGCGCTCACAGTCGGTGTAGGCCCCAAACAAAGCACTGTCTGCCAGAATCCTGGCAAAAACAAACAGAGTTTACCACAACGACTGACATTGTCATGAGCCTCAGTGAATGTTGTTTACTGGTCTCCCCACAAAAGAGCAATTTGCATGTGCCTAAACTGAAACATCAAAAAGAAGACATTTCTCTCGTCTTTTTCCAGTTAGTGGTTCACCGCATCTGCAGCACATATCAAATACAAAAACAAACCTAAAAGTGTGTGCCTGTGACTGGGCTCTGTGGCCGATTCCTAACACCTGACACCACACACCGCTCTACACAGCACGGCACTTCTGTTACCTTACCTTGCTGGCTGTCTGTGCATAACACACTGCCTCTGTTCCCAGCACATGCTGTGGCTTCCCACACTCCCTGTCCCTCTGAATATTGACAATGTCTTTCCTCACACTCTAAAGAGTGACTTTCATAGCAGTTTACTTTCAGCACTTACTCTATCTGCTGTTGACACCACACCCTCGGTACCGTTCAGTCTCTGTATCTATTTCCTGGTTTCATTCATTCAGAAGCTCTGCTCTTACAAGCGCCTATGGCTAACTGACGAAACAGACAAAGGATACCCCTGAACTCATTTTCTTTCTTTTTTTTAGGAACACTTGTTTCTGTCTGAGTTTTGGCCTTAACCCAGCTTTTTAAATCTCAGCTAAAGCTTTGAGGCAGAGAGAAAGAAGTTTCCGGGCCAGGCTTACTCGGGTGGGCGGGGTTGGGGAGCCCTCGCGGAGCGGCAGTGCTAATGTACTTAGCGGTCGTTCTGTCCCACGCAGCTGCGGCCGCACTGATTTGATCACCTCTGTATGAAATTACGCAGCCGTATGAGCTGGTGCTGCCACTGGCAAGCCACAGACGCACCTCCCTTGGGTCTTTTGGCTCTCTGCAAACGAGGCAGACCAGTAAGGGCGCGTTCCCCGCCTCTAACCCCCCTCCCCTACCCCCCACCGAATCCCCTGTGTAGGAGTGACTCAGAGGGTCCCCCAGCGTCCGCGTTTAATTTGCGCAGGGTAATTAATTTCCAACGATAAATAAGCTCTTCCCTCTTGTTTGCCATGAACGGCTTGTGTTCGTGTCGGCTGCACTCTGTTGACTATTTTTGACCAGATAATGTGTTTTCGGAAACGTATCAGAGCTGATCCGAGAACCGGATGCATTTTTTTCCTCTTTGTTTTGAGTCTGTCTCTGGAAACGGTCAATAAAGTGGTTTAACAAGACAAGAAGCGCTGTGCACGATTACATATCCCCTCAGAGATATATTCAGTCATATTATGATATGATTGACTACATTGTGTATTTTTGGAACACTAATCTAATATTAATATTAATACTGCAAACCCATTCAGTGTAAACTACAAAAATGGAATTTTATCTCATGTCTGGATTTTACATATGCTAAAGGGAATGAGAATGGCTACCCTTGGTAACAGAGCTGACAGTAGTGATGATAGTGCTATCATTTTGGACACACTGTTACTTTCATTAGCGGAGCTTGTGAGACAGAGCACCTTGCTAACCACGCCTCTCCTGGCAGGTCTGCCTGGTCGAGTGTGAGGGGAGGATCTCCCCGGGCCTCACCTGGGAGATGTGCCGCCAGGCCGTAGACCCGCCGCAGTTGCCCTCCCTGCCAGCGGGTGGCGACGTGCTGAAGAGAGGCGAGGAGGAAGAAGCGCCGGCCCTGCCGTCTATGGACATGGAGGACAGGGGGCTGCTGTACACCGAGGCCCTGCAGCGCTTCCACCACATGGCGCGGGCCCTGGGCGCGGACCAGCCGGGCGACGGCGAGAGGCAGGCGGACAGGTTCAGCACCGCCTACCAAGAGGAGGGAATAGAACAGGAGGGCGGGGAGGAAGAGGCGGACAGCATGGCGGGGCCAGAGGGCGAGGGGGCCGCCGTGGACGTGTCCAAGCGCTTCGGCGGCTTCCTGAAGGGGAAGCACGCGTACAGAAAGCTGATGGACCCTGGGCGGCACCTGCAGAAGCGCTACGGCGGCTTCATTGGCATCCGCAAGTCCGCCCGCAAGTGGAACAACCAGAAGCGCTTCAGCGAGTTCCTCAAGCAGTACCTGGGCATGACCGCCCGCTCCAGCCACTTCAACAGCCTCACTGCGGACCTCACCCGGCAGAACGAGGTGTAACGGCCAGCAGCCCCCGAGGGCTCTCGCTCCCCCCGCCCCGGCCCCCACCCCGCTCGCAGTACCTCAACACAGCACCTATGACCACGCCCACACAAAAAACACAGAAAACATACAGAAAAAGAAGTTTCGCTTTTCTAAATTCCAAAACTTTCACTATCAAAAGAAAGAATGGAGTATTTAAATAAAATAAAAGCCAATGTCCAGTCAGTATGAAGACATTTGGAGTCAACATTGTATCATGATTACAGAAATATACTAAAAGTCATTATTTTTCTTTCGATGAATAACTGTTAGGATTACACACTCAGTAAAATAGGAACTGTCTTAATGTTACATTTTATACTGTTAAAAATATGATAAAACAAAAGCATTATGCACCATTCCTGAGTTTAAGCCCTTTTGCAAAGTCAGCTAAAGCACTTTATGGTTTTAGTCATTTTACAGTTGATTGGTCAGGTGAACAATGGCCAGTTTGTGCAAATGTGCTCTTTCTAATTCGCTCAATTTTTCCATTTGCCTGAGTGGGATCTTTCCTGTCCCCTTGGTAATGCTGCCATCTGGTGTTCATGGAGAGAACTGTATTTGTATAGTCGTGAATAGAGAACCATTAATATTTCTCTGTGGTCAGAACCCACATTTTACAATAAATCGTCCAGCGGAGAGAAGGATTCGATTGTGCATGTTATCAATGACACCGTGTTTACCTGTGAATATACAAAATGCAACATGTGGAGTGTGTGCCGAATTCAGTTTGATCTCTAAGACCAAGTAAACCAAGACAGAAGTAATTAAACCAATCTCTCAAACGTACAACGTCCATTTTTAAAGTCAACCCATTGAATGAAACATAAAAGTATTTGTTTAAACCAATTAAATAATTGTTTAGCCTTACCAAAATTCACTGGCTGGTTTCTCATCTCTGTTCAGTAATCAATTTTGTGTGTTTATGCAACTGCTTTTTGAGTAACGTGTACTTTGCAAATATGAACTTTTCTGTTGAATGAAACCCTTTTTGTTTGGATATGTAAATAGCAAAATTGAAGTGAAAGCATTAATAAATTAGTTTACTATTTCTTTTGTGGATTGTCATGCAGAAATTGATTCTGTGTCTTTGCGTGAATTGTGTCCCAGATAGAGATGGAGTTCCAGGATGTGGCTGTGTAGCAGTGGTTGTCGGTTTTCGTTTGAAAGTATTGGCATGCTGACACGCACACAATGAATAGCACAAGAGCTTTTTCACTCAGGCTGTTTGTAACAAGTAGCTATTAGACATCTCCAGGGAACAAATTCTGCCAAATACATGAAACTGAGTGTTCAAAATTGTAAGTTCTGTTAGCACTGATGACATTCCAGAGAACAAGCATTTGACTGAAGTGCTGTATGAAAATATATACAGCTTCTTAGAAAAAGAGTGTTTAAGAAATTAGTTGCACAGGGTAATTAATACCAGTATACAAGAATAAAAGGCAGCCACAAAGTTTTTTCCCTGTTTTTGTTACACAATGGATGTATTTTTAGGCTGCTGTATGGAACGATCTGCTTTTCTTTGTGTGCTGACTTGACATCTGTCCTGGAAAAGACAGAAACAGTGACTCATGCGCAAAGGTACACATGGACATTTTATTGAGGTGGTGAAGTAGATACTGTCAAAAGAGATCATCTTCTCTCTTACTTTCCATGCAGCTTGTGTGTCTAGTGCTAAATCACCTGCAAATGATCTGACCCAGTTTTCAGGAGATCCCTTAGGCTCAACCCACAGTCTGTCCTGTCCTTTGACAGTCAAAATGGGACTATGCTGGGGTGAAATCACCCAAACAGCATGTTCTGAATGTTAAACTTACACAGTCGTATAAAAAAAAGCAACATAAGGGTATCTTGCAGGTGTACATGCATACTGCAAATAGCATAGTCATAAAATGGTGCCTCAAAGACTGAATACTGAATTGTGTCCTGGAAACAAAAATATTTATCATGATATATTTGTGAAACACAACTATGAAGATATATATTTATGCTTCTTCCACAATGACAAAAAGAATGGGGCATAAACCAACCTGACTTTAGAAATCCATCCCCTCTCTACTCTCATATTCCCACCAAAACATAACATTAAAAAATCATCAGGTCCGCAATTTCTGATTTTGCAAAGTACATACATTTTTCCTCTTGTAGCTAAATGACAGAGTTATAAGTAGACATGTAGAAAGCTTTTATAAACAAGTAATCACAGGAGTGCTGGAGATTCAAAGAGGGTCTTGAGGCTTCAGTCACATCTAGTGAAGTACCCCACCTCTGCTAAAAGACCCTTATATGGTAGATGATAAGATCAAAATAAAAAAAAAAAATACTGGCAACACCAAAAGGAATATTCATATAATGCTTTCATTTTATGTTTATGTATGAAAGTGCTGGTTGATTCATGAGTGCAGCTGAATTTGAGTGACCAGCCTGATCTGCCTCTCTTGGGAGTATATATAGAAAACACATGGCCAACGGTCCTTCTCCAAACAGCCCTCCATTCACTCATAGCTGTTAGTTTAATGCAATGACAGCCAGCCATCGGCTGAATGAGGCCTAATCGTCTTCTATGGACGGAGCCCCTGGACTTAATATTGTCTTCACAGAATTGAGATCGAAGGGAAGACGGTTGCCATGTTGGGGAGAGTCGTTATGCTGATTAGCTGCTCAGCTGACTGGAAACCCTTAAAGGTGTAGATCAGGAAGTTAAGCAGGACATGTCTATGACCTCTAAAGACAGGAAGACAGTACCTGAATTGAGGGGGATTGCAGGAGTGAATATACCAAGTGGTGCCGGAGAGGGGACCCGCCACGCCACAAATTTTGACTGCTAGCACCACGACAGAGTTCTTAGGTCAGGGGTTAAAGACACAAAAACACAAGTCACTTCATTTAAAACAGTAGGAAAAGGTACAAAAGTAAAAAAAAAAGAGAAAGTGGCGGCTCTTGTTGTCAGACAGAGCCGAGTGTCCATCTTTATTAAAGAGGTGACGTCTCCTCTGAACTCTGGGGCCTCCCGTCTCCGGCCCTCAGTCCACGAAGCGCTGGCAGGCCTTCTTCCAGCGGCAGGCCGTGCACCACTGGTCCCGCCGCTCGATGCCGTACACCTTGCGGCACTTTTTGGCCTCCCCTCTGACCCTCCTGCGACGAGAAGACGAGGCAATGGCGAGGGAGAGGGAGAGAGGGAGAGAGTGGCATCAGAGAGAGCGAAAGTAGTGAAGCAGAGATTCACACTGTCAAAAAAAATTCACACTGTCACATCCCTATCCCCTGAGACACAAACGCAACAACAGAGGTGAGCTCAAGAGGCAAAGCATTCTTGCAGATGGGCTGATGGGAAGTAGAGTCCAGACCTGCTCTATAGCCTTGGGCTTGGGGCCCGTGACTTACGTTTGGGCATTCAACGCCCATTCAACCCCCAACTGGCTTCACGTGAGGTGTAGCGTACACTGTTGCTACTGTTGCTGTAATTAACCTCTTCATTGCCTTTTAAATTTGCTAGGAGTTTACCATGATTCCTAATGAAATTTTACAAGTTCCTGAGGCAATCGTACCTCAGCTTCATAGCTTAGACTGTGCAGTGCATCAGGCCCTGTGAGCGGCAGTAACTGCTCTTCAGACTGCCTTGCCTGCTGCTAGTCAATATCAAAGTGTGCTGAAATGTTTATAGCATTGGGTTTCATGAAGAGTGAAGCACTGCCAACAGCCAATGTAAAAATAAGCATTCAATAACATAATGAAAATGAATGCAACTGAAAATAGACATTTTATGTAAGCTGTTACCAGTTCCTGCAGAGAGCCATGGATTAAGAAAGACAAAATGCAAACAATGCAGGTGCCAAAAATGAACACTGGACACAAGCGGAAGGAGAGGAATTTATGGAGCTGTGGTGAGAGGATTTATTTAATCAGTGAAACGAACTACTTAAACAAACAGCCACTGCTAAAAACAATGGAAGTTTATTCAAGTGAAAGGAAACAGCCAGGTAGCTTGCTAGATATGCTCGGTGACTTTGTGTGCCATGATATTACGGTAAGTGCTTTGTAACAATATAGGGGAGGGTCAGTTAACAGTATGGCTTTGAAGTGTTCCTGGAACGGTGACGCACAGTACCATTCCCTGACTGTACGTGTACCAAACACATGCGGTGTGTGTGGCCTGACTCCGCCTGCTCTGCAGTTGTAGCCCTCCTGTCATGTGCATCTGGTTAGCTCATAGTACACTTGCTTAAGATTTCCATGAATCATAACATGTGCACTAGGCTTAAGATAAGAAGCTGATGCAAGCTTGTGTCAGATTGATATACTTTCACTCTCCTTCCAGTCCGCTCCTTGCTTTTTTTCCCAAAACAGTATTTTATCTATAACATACCAGCTATTAGATGGCAATCACAATGCTTTTTATTGCCAGAATACTTTTTTGTGGTAAGACGTTTTGATTTTATTCCTTTTTTCCATATAACCTGCAAACAAAGCATGTTCCAAAAGTATCTGATAGCTATTCCACCCTACACACAGTATGCTGATTTCCTATACAAGGATCCAAATCCAAGCACTCTCTTTCAAAGATGTTCCACATCATGCTGAAACTGCTCTGCTTGTTTAATTTCCATTCATTTGCATCTAATGGTGCTCTAATTGTCAGTCATTATTAAATGCATGTTTGAAAGTACCTCTAACAGGGCATCTAATAAATCACTGCCATCACTACCCTAGAGGGCGTTGTTTTTTGGGAGGATAAACTTCAAAGTCTTCAAATTGAGCATTTCAATAAAAAAACTACCTCGCTGTCCTTCCTGTAATATCTGTGTTAAATACGTCAGACACTTGGGTTGGTTGCGCCACCCCTTCAGTAAATAGACCACAGCCTTCCCGACAGAGGAGGGGAGCCAGATGGCTGAAGGGGACAGGGAAAGAGAGGCCATGCAGGAGGCCTGACCTGGAGGTGCAGTGCCCGCGCGGTGGGGACCGACTGGCGGGGTGCGGCCTGAGGGAGGCGCTCTGCTGCTGCTGGATCCACTGCTCGCCCACGCTGACGGAGCGGCTTCGGAATGGGGCGGTCTGGGCGGGGCGGGGTCAGGCAGGCAGAGACCAATCAGCACAGCTCAGCATTGCACAATACAGCACTTCACACTGGTACACAGTAGGTGTGCAAAAACACAACACAGAGCATCACAGTAACACACAATAACAGGAGTAGTGCAGTTGAACAACACAGATACATACATACAACATACAGTAACACAGTAATGGGTGTCTTATAGGCATCACACATGTAATATTACTAAAAGATAGCCAAAATGGCTGCAATTTGTCACTAGATGGTACAGTTGTATAAAAAATAAAAATGTGCTGGCAAGCAGGAGAGGGCAACCACAAGGCATTTTTTTTAACAAATCTGCAGCTATACTGCACCTCTTTGTGAAAGAAAAAACATCACAATTTTGCCTTTCAGTCAACACCTAATATGTTTAACATAAAGATAAGCGAACAACCAATCTTGTAAACAACACTGTCAGTATACAGTACATACATACAATAACTGGTCTGTGAAAATACTACGCTGTTGACTTTTGAAAAGGTTTAGGTGAGGACTTGAGCTAATTGTCCTCTTTACAGCAGGCCTAAACATATTGGGGATGGAAATAAGTTTTGGACAAGACCTAACCTGCACTCTGAGGAGCTCCAGAACCACAGCGGAGATTACGAGATTATGTTTGTGGTAAAAACAGTGTGGAGTGTCACCTGAGGACACATGCTGGCTCTGCGCATACACACTACACACCAGATGGACATGGGGTTAAACCCTGGCCAGAATGCTACCATTGTAACCATGAATCACAGGGTTGACAAAATGTCTTCATTATCCTAATAGCATGACAACACTTGTCTGCAAAATCAAATGTGAGTAAATACTTACTGTGAAATTCTTACAGAGAAGTAGCAGATCTATCATAAAAATATGTATCCACCTCTATATGCAAAATGTGTTTCTTATATGGATTCAGCTTTTTACCAGCTTTTTACTTTTTACTCAGTTTTTACCTTCCCTTGAACATATGTCTGATGAAATACATGAAAAAATCTCTCTCTTTATTAATGGGCTCTCTAATTGAGTGTGTCTTATAAGACCATATGGGCCAGCTGTCTCAGACGTGAGATATATTAATATAACCATCAATTAATCTGACATATCCGCAAGCGCAGGCCTACCTGTGGGCTGGGGAGGACGTTGACGGAGGGGGTCCACTGGCACGAGGCGCTGGGGGACCCCGTCACCTGCAGGGGGGCGCTGGTCTGGAGGAACAGAGCGAGGGACAGTCACTGAAGAGGACGTGTCTGAACGTGAGCACTGAAGCTAGCAACACTTCCTCTCCTCTCCGTTTTACTGCTATAACCAACCATCCCCCTAATGGAGAACAGACAGACGGAGGCACAGACAGTGGAAACAGTCACAGTGCACTGCGCTCGTGTGTGTTCACAGCGGGAGCCGCAGTGTGATACGCATAAACAGATGTGCACGCACAACAAAATGAGCCCCTTATGAATTTATTACGTGCTCCGGAGGCCACAAACGAATGGGGGATCTGGGCTTAAGTAGTCGACATTTTTCGGCTCCCCCAGCCTTTACTGTGGCCTGCATGCTAAGAGTGGAGCTGCAGAGCGAACAGGAAGGCAGACCGGGGCATTTCCCTTTTAACTGCCAGTCATTCAATTACTCAATAACAGAATTAACACAGCACAGCTGGTGTCATTCCATTACCATTGCGAGTATCCCTGCTTCTGGCCCGCAGGTGGGGCGGCCTCGAAGAGGGCCACAGGGAACGGGTGAGCCCTTACCTGGTACAGGTGCTCAGAGCGGACCTGCCAGCACCTGTCCGGGGCAGACTGGCTGAGCAGGCTGGGTGGGGGCGTGGCTGATCCTGGATCAGCGGGGGGGTTGGGAGGAGAGGCGCAGGGCATGGCTGGGGCCGCTGAGTCCAGTTCACGGTGGATTTCTGTGTAGTAGAAGTCCTCCTCTCTCCGGGACTGCTCCGATTCACTGCTGTGTCTGAAGGGGAGACACGCGGAGCCTTAAAGCAACGATAACGTTCCCCTATTTCCAATTCTCAAATTAGGACAGAAACGAAGCATTAAATACTCGCTCGGCAAACAGCGGAACCCATGCAAGGGCAACTTACACACCTCACATATTTTCTATTTATACAGCTGGATATTTACTGAGGCAATTCAGGCAAAGCGTGTGCATAAAGACACAATGGCAGTGCTCCATCTGGAGCCGAACCCGCAGCCTCTACATTACAAATCCAAGCTGCATCACACTGCCATCCTACGCTGCGGGCGACATGCCATGTGCTGCCGCCCAGAACACTCCCCACTGCGACCCGGCCGGCCCCTCACCCCAGGTGCAGGGTCCGAATGTGCCTCTTCATCCCCACCACGGAGGTCAGCACCTTGCCGCAGCTCGGCCACAGGCACCTGTACGCCAGCCGGCCCGAGCTCTGGAGGTGAGGAGGGAGGGAGGGAGGGAGAGAGAGAGAGAGGGAGTGAGAATAAGAACTGAGTTAAGCAGAACCACAGACACATGAATCCAGGATTACAGGTATGGCCATATTACTTTTAAGCTGCTGTGTTTACCCTATGCAACTGGACTGTTCTAAAGGAAACCCACACCATTCACTGGGAGTGCACTCTTCAGAGTTGACAGTACCAATAATAGGCTTATGCACATGGGGTTGGTTCACACATATGTTAATTTCTCTTCCCTGTGTTCTTCTCTTCCATACCTCTCTTTTCCATTTTCCTAACACTCTCATTGGCTGCTGCAGCACACATGCTGTACTCTGTGCCCAGTTAGGGTAAGGGGCGGGTGGACCCCCCTCATCCTGACTCCGCCTCCTCACCTTAGGTTTCCTGCTCGCCGGCTCGTCGAAGAGGACCTGCTCCAGCTCCATGTCGAGGCCCTCGTCCACCGCAGGGGCCAGGCAGCTGTCCGTCTCCGGGATGGACGGGGAAGGGGCGGGGCTTCCGTTGCCGCGGTCCCAGCTCCAGTAGCCGCTGCTGCCGCTGTCGGACAGCTCGCCCCCGGCACACTCCATCTCGCAGGATGCTGTGACCGAGACAGGGTTGTTAAGCGTGCTGTTTGGACTAGAAAAGAACGCTGAAGACCTAAAGTGACGCTTTTCCACCACTGTGCTGGAAGCTGACACACTGGCCTAGATGTGGCTCTGTGTGGTTTTCCGCTGTATTCACTGTCAATCTGAGCTTGGACCATCCATGAACTCCTGAACTCACAACCAGTCTGCCATTGACCTGGTTATTAACTGCAATGTGAAGTTGTAGCAGGCAAGGTTACAGCAGACTTTGGTTGATATTCCATGAAATGTAGCCAAGTACATACATACGTACATCGACTACTTCCCTACGCCCCGCAACATTTGTTTTTTCACATGAAATGTTTGTTCTTGTTATGCATACCTATCAATGGCTTAGCCAACATGACATTCATCATACAAGCACGATTAGCCAAATCCTTACAAACACAGAAACTTTTCCCCCCTTTCACCATTAACTTAAGGCATCTATGGTCAGAGAGACCCATGTCACCCAGTCTGAGAACACACAGACCTCATCCTGACTGACGCAGGCTCAATGACACACACCTGCGGCGGGGTCCCGCTGAGGGGGGCTCTGGACCACCGGACTGCAGGACAGGCTGGTGAGGACCATCGCGGCCATGATTTCATCCATGTCCACCGACTCAGGGCTGCTGTAACTGAAAGAGAAGGAGAACAGAGGGAAAACATTGAGGTTTGGAGTACCACCAGGTCAGGATACTTAAAATTAATGTGATAACATAGTCAACAGGGGTCCACTATCATGTTCCTCTGCAGCTGAGCTGGCCTCACCCATTGGGCATGCTGACGTTGGAGGAGACTGGGCGGGGCAGGGGACTGGTTTGGGGCGGGCCGGCGGACGTGGTCCAGACCTCCTCGAAGCTGCCTACGGCGTGATGACCCTGCTGCGGCAGGAAGACGGACACCTCGCCGTCCGCGTGGTTATGCTGCTTGGCAACACCTGCGCACTCCTGTCCACAGCAGTTGACGTACACCTGTGGGGACACGGCGGTACGAGTGAGACACACTGTGAAAGGACAGAGCCAGGGAGCACGCAGAGACAGTCAGACAGGCTATAAGGACGTTGGTGCGCAGACCATAGTACTGAGTTTATCTTACAAGTGCAAACAAGCGCACACAGACTGGACACAGGAGGGCAATAAGACAAGATCAGAGAATCCAGGAGATTTCCACTGTGACTCAGAATGAGAGATCTGGAAATGTAGGCCTGTCAAATGGTCCTTGTATGACGTCTTGTTTCTGTTATACAGGCCTTTGAAGAAAACACTTCTCAAGCCCCTTCATAAACTTGCCTTCAAGCATTTTCCATAACCACTTCCTGTTGACCCGATTTAGACCCAAGCGGCCCAAACATTCTCTTTTTTGCTCACTCATAAAATGCCTTCAAGGAGACTCAAACCAGAGAACAGGTATCATTCTTTACAGCAATCCACAAGAACACGGCCAGCAAAGACCTTGTAGTTACAGACAAGAGCTTACAGCTTACAGCAAGCCCAGAGAAAAATGGACGGTCTTGATGTCAGTCAACACGTCCAAACCTTCAACGAAAAAGACAACACAGCCCTGAGGTACTGTTCTGCGCGACCCTCCCCACCTCCCACTCACCCTCGGTCCTGGGTACAGTTTCACCCGGCATCCGGGGCCGATCATGGGACTCCCTGCACCGTCACCAGCCTCCGTCCCCAGGTGCCCCGGCTCCGCCAGGCCATCTGCGGCACACACCAGCGCCCCCATTGGAGAGCGCTTCCCCAGTCTGCTCTTGTGCACTGCCGACATCACTTCCTGTCTGCTCCGGAACACAAGGTGCAGGGCTGAACTTTACCTCAGGAGGGTGAGAGCTGGTGAGAGGAATATGCAGACAGGTATATGTTCAATACGCCATTTCAGTGTGCTTTTCCAACACCCGCCTTCTTCCGAAATCTCAGTGCTGGCTTCATTGGTTCATACAATACTTTCGAAGTTCGATCAGCCTGGGGAGTCATGACTCCAACCGGGACAGGACTATTCTTCAAATCTGTCTCCAGACCCAAACATATGGAAACAGTCCTTGGTTTGTTTTCTTAAGAACCTCTGATGTGCACAACATATCAGCTGCAAAGGGGTGCTTTACAATCCAATACTCCAAAAAAAAAGTACCCACTTAAGTGGACAAAGGCATGATTCACACTTCACCTTGAGTATTGATGTTCAGAACAAGCGCACTCCAAGGGCTGCTCTATACACCTCCGCTCTGCAGACTCAGTCTGCCCTTTCTGTCCTCTCTTTTGTTGCCATTCAGAGTTGTACATGGCCCTCAAAGTAAAGCTTGCCTGTGACAATGCTCTCTTGATCACTGCGCCCTTCGCAAATGCAAGTAGAAGCCATACATGACAATGTCTTTCAAATTAAAAACAGCATACATATTTCTCTAAAACCTTGGCAGCTGTTCAGTTTTTCAGGGAATGATTCATCCCTTTTGTTGAGCGGTGTGCAAGACCTCTTCAGTGACACAGCCGTGACTTTCTGTATTTCCTGCCCATTCCAATATAACACACAGAACAAGCGTTTCCCATGAGCCCTGGTGGATTTAGAACAGATCACAGAGTGATGTGTCAGAAATCAAACCACCGCAGCGGGGGGGGGGGGGCGGTGTGGAAAACACCACAGCCTATAATGGAAAGTGACCTTTTTTAATGAAACCAGTGCGTATCACCTGTTGGCGGGAGTTGTGTTAGATGAAAGTGCGAGCAGCCCCATCTCTCCCTCCCGCTCACACCGAGACCACGAGGCCACGTGACTGCCACCACGTTATGACACCACGCTCAATGATGCAAATTCTGAAATCCCAGCGCAAGAGGGGATGACTAATTTTAGCAGATATCAAATCACATGGTGGCTCACAGCATCAGCAGACTGCAGAAATGGGAGAAAAAAGGCATCGGAGCCTTTTTTTTTGAGGAAGTTCTTCTCGAGGGCAGTTTATAGAGCGAAGGACTTTGACACAATTAGCAAGCGTCGGTGCTGGACGAAATAAGATTGGCGAGGGCTTGGTAGGTGACTGCCAAACCTTCTCTGCTCTTCTGGGTTTCCTGAGACAGGCCCGTTAATGCTGAGGACAACGTAACATATAATGCATTGCCTGGCTAACTGAGGAGTAACTCTGCAGCTGAGCTGTAAAACACAAGTGTTTACTTCAGGGACATGTGCAACAGATACTCCCTCATGCACAAAGCTCCCCCGCACAGACACTCAAGGGACAGCTCTAGAACACATACATTCATTAAACACACAGCACAGAGCTATGTCTTCGATTAAGACTCAAAAAAGCCTGAAAACTTTCCTGCGACTGATTATCAGGGTCTGGAAGAAAAACAATAGCCTTTTGTAGCTGCCATGCTCGACCACTTATCACCAGTTTTGAGTTCCAGTCAACTCGTTTTTTTGGGTTTACTTTTCCAGTAAGAGAGGTGACTCACCAGCTCAACAGCCGACAGACTGCAACAGAAGTTTCTGCGGTCACTAACAAATCTGTCTTAATTTCAATGGTGCACAGGGGACGGCTAACCCTTTGGGTGTCCATCCTGCCTCGAGCTGTTTGGGGGCGTCAGTATCACTTTACACATGATTGCATTAACTGTCATGAGAAAAATGTCTTGGAAATCTGCAGACACGATCATTAAATTAAGCAGAAAAAAAAGAACAGGCCATCTAAATGTACATTCCCTCTCAACAGGCAAAATCAAATGGGCATCAACAGGGTTTTCATGGTGGTTTACAATTGTTGCATTTTGTCTGGAGCAATTGGTCCAGAACTTATTTAAATACACCTTAGTCACCCCCCAACAAACACACTAACACACACCCCTAATCCCCCGAAGTGCACACAAACATCAACAGAGGTGACGTTGTAAGTATAGACGCCACCGACAGGGCCTGTTCTCTCTAATGACTTTTTACTGAATGGAAGGAACCCTTTCTCCAAAGATACTAAAAACACAGCCACTGATAATGTTATCCCCAATCACTCTGAAACAGTGTTTCTCCAACTTTTATTCAGCACACAGAACAGGGGATAACACAACAAAACACAATACTACCAATCTTAATTACTAATGTGTTGCCTTTAAGCCCTCAGGGACAAGCATTTTTATGCTGGCAAGCAAAGAGTCAAGGAAATGCACATGAATATTTGTAGATTACACAAAACAGCAATATTATTAAACCATCCAATAATGTAATTCAAAACATTCAGCTGGGCAAACCCCACTCTCAACATAATGAACTGTGCATGGGACTTTCCCTGTGAAATCAAACCCATTTTGGCATAACCACTCACATTGTGTTGACAGTCGGACCATTAATTTATATTGTTAGAGTGACTCCTTGAGCAATATGTTACACTTGTGTCTTAAACATACCACACACACACACACACAAACACACACTATAGTTTTCTTTTAAATCTGATCAATTGAAATAGTTACCTTTTGCCATTTTTGCAACCTCAAGCTCCATTTTAGACCCAGTAACCACTGTATTAAATTACCCACCTTGTTCTATACAAACTATGTTAATGCCTGTGTGGTTTTGCTGACAGTGTGCATTTCATTTTTCAGTTTTCTAAAATATTGATATTAATATTTTTAAAATACCACTTATGGGTTAGTTTGTTCATTGTTTGGTACAATGCTCAAGTGTTCTATGCACTTCTAAAGCACATCTAATTCCATAAGGCAGTCACTTGTTTTTGACATATGACCCATCACTATGTAGCTCACCCAGAATATACACACACGCCGTATATATGTATAGTAAAGTTAAGTAAAGCACCTTTATGTATGATAGTGAACAGGTGTCATTTAGTGCAATAATGCAGAACGTATACACTTACTGATGCACGAAAATCTTACTAAATCCTTTGGTACCATGTTCAATCCATTCTCTTGCAGGAGCATATGTCAGAAGAGACAGCCTGACAACTTATTTCAGTTACAAGTGTTGAGCTTTGCATTGGCCTTTACCTCATTAACAGAAACATACTGCCTGGGCCAAATTTCAGTACAATCTGAGAGAGTCATGCCATTATGGGTCAGAAGCATAATATAATGAATGACCTATTTGGCTACACACTGAGGGACAAACAACAAAATTTCCAATCAAGTCTGATATGATACAACATTGCACGAAGACATTTCTTCTCTCGTGAAGTATTCTAGCTGTATAACGTTTAGAGCAAAGTATAGTGCAAAGTGCACTATATTAGTGAATTAAATAAAATGTTGAAAAAAAAAACCCGTTTCAACATACTGTAAACTTGAAAAAGTGAAGTGAAGGGCTCAATGACAGTACTTTGCCTACACTGCTTGTACCATAAAAACCTGGAGTCTTACAAACAAGACTCCTCCTGGGCGGGCTAAGGATGGGTATACCTCGCTTTGCAGCCAGAATCTCTCACAAAACTTCTAAATTTGCAGACGAGAGAGCCAAAGTTCCACTGTAAAGGCCTTCTACGCACAGACGGTGATACAGCTGAAATACTTTCACTGGCCTTGTCGCCAGTTATCTCTTTAGCGTCAACATTTCCATGACATTTTACATTTCGTAGGTGTTGAATGAAGCCGCATCAGTGTAGCACAGAGCGGTGCTTTTTACACCATCTAACTGGCAAGCTTACTATCTGACTACAGTGTAAAAGAAGACGGAAAGAAGACAGTGATTAATATCTTTCGATGCTTAATTCATTTCTTGGGCAGAAACAACATGAGCGGAACTTACGTCTGCACACATTAAAAAATACACATCGTAAGAAATGTTTTGACATAAACAATTTAGCCGGGTAGCAACACAGCAAATATTACTAACAGATAGCCCATTTTTGCAGCGACGTGTATCTGCACATTTTACAGATCCACAATAACAATAGCCAAGATGTTATGATCATGTTGTATTAAAATGAAATAATATATCCTCGTGCAGATGGAATATAGTATCACAAAACATTTGCAATAAAACTGCAACGTTAAAATACACGATTAATTATTTTAAAATCCAAAAGTTTCAACGCATATGACCAGACACATACCTTGCCAATCTTCAACACACCCCCTTCTAAACTGGATTCTGACCGGCTGTAACTTGAAAACGTTTTTTCCCAACGCTTTGGTGATGGCTGTGGTGACGGATAAAACAAAACCTGGGACGGAGTTAAAATCGGATTGTATGTTCTTTCCCGCAAAATCTGCCGCATTACGTCTGTTAAATGAGTGGGACAAAATTAGTTGTTCTTCTAAATGAACGTGAAGACAACAGCGTCCTGATCGAGGGCTGGCGTCTTTAACGGAGGCCAGTTATCTAGCTCAAGTCGAACAGTTGAAATCCCTGATGTTTCCACTTTTTCATTGTCTCTCTTTCATCGGGCGTTGACTTCTTGTAGTAAACAACCGTACCACGTGGGAGGGATGTCCGCGCCCATTGGCTCAGGCACGTTTTGCGAGGCACACGCCCCCCAATCTCAACGTGTTTGTACACGAGTTTCTGAAAGAGCAGCGTGTGCCGCTCGGAATACAAAAAAGTGCGGTAGGCTACGCTGTGAGTCGCTCGGCCTCATGTTGTGTCGTATACACCTTTAACCGTGTTATTTAGTTGGTTAGATGGCAAGAGCAATATGCATTGCAAAATGTGCATTCAAAAAATAGTGAATCCGTGTCTGTATATTTTCCTAGACTCTCCATGGTTTGTATAATGATATAGCGTCACACCCTGTGAAAATGAAATTTGGGGTTCTGGAGGCATTTGTGTTTTAAAATGAAGGGGACACATAATATAGATAGCAAAAAAGCTAATGTGAAATAGATTCTTATATTTCCTTAGCGTTTCTTATTCTGCTTTCATCATCATTATTATTATTTGGAATGGCATGTTTGACAGCTAATTTATCTTTTTCTCTCTGTGGGTTGGGTCTTAAAATGGGCGTTGTTTAACACGTTTCAGAGGGCGGGACATGGACTTGAATACCGTTGTTAATTGAAATCAGTGGTTGTTACAAAGCGAACCCACGACTTTTTCATGGGGATCAGATTTTTCCATTACCTTTTAATAAAACCTTGCACCAATATGTACAATGTGTAAACAACACAAAGACATGCTTTAAATATGCATAGTAATGATTTCCCTATGCATTCAGAATTATGCATCAAAATTCCCTGCTACTTGTTTCTCTAGGGCGGTGAATGATCAGTTTAGAAAACCGGTAAAACAATGCTAAAAAACAGCAAAAGTAATCGGTAACAATCAGGAAACCAGACCAGTAACAATCAGAAAAGCAAACTAACAGGAATAACAGTGTAAATTAATGAGAGAAAAATGGGTGATTACATTTACTAACAGAGCTTGTATCCTGATCATACAGAATAAAACCACTAAACTGATAGAAACAATAGTGTGTAAATTAATTACACTGGCAGCCAAAGGATCAGCACTGTTGTGTGACTGTCAGCATGACCATACAGTGTTTCTTGCCCAGAAAGTGGTCTCGCCCATACGCCAAAACAGGAAAACGTCAAACCTTTACAATGAAAGAAAAGTCTAACAATAATGTTCTCAATGGACTGGAGTTTGAGAATAGAACACACTTCTTTTAGGTGTTTATAGAATAAGACAATAGTTGATAATACAAATACTAATACATGCTGTTACCAAGGATCAGTTGATTCAGCATACTGAGTGATCAAATGTGCAGTGCTACAGTCGGGTGAGCTTCTGACTGGTTGAACATAAACTGTGGACACATAGCTGTCTGATAATAAAATGACTCTATAACAGCTATTTCATTAAGAGGTTTACTTCTCAACAGGTGTAACATGTAAAGTAAGTGCAAGAGCATTTGTGTTACAGTGGTGCTCTGTGGCCTGGGAACAGAGTGGAGAGTGGAACCAGGAACAGGGAATACCCAAATCTATGCAAATGTTAAATCCTCAAACGTCAAGGTGAGATGATTATTATATATATATATATATATATATATATATATATATATATATATATATATATATATATATATATATATATATAGACTGATTACACTGACAACATACTGGTATGTGTGTCCTGCAGTGTTTTATGATTCTGGAATCTTTGGGGGGGGGATTTCTGACCATTCTTCTAGGCAGAATAGCTGTAACTCATTCATATTTTATGGTTTTCGCTTGTTAACTGCTGTGTTGAGTTCAAACCACAATTGTTTGAATAGATTGAGATCTGGAGATTGGGATGGCCAGCTGGGAGCATTCTGAGTACAGTTAACCATCTGAGGTAGATTCTGAGTGCTTTAGATCATCGTCATACCATTGTCCTCACAAGGGTGCCAAGACCTGTAGCTAGAAATTAACCGCGGAATACAACAAACCCTCTCAACATATTTCATAGTGGTGGTTGTTTTTTTCTCAACGTAAGCTTTTCACAGCAAACATTGTGCCAGTGAACATGACCCAAAAAGCTCATATTTTGTTTCATCTGACCATAAGGAATGCTTTCAAATGTCTTTTCAATATTGTCTTTCCATATTGCAAGTGTTATCTGACTTACAGATAATAAGAATCTTGCACATGTGAGTGTTTTTGTACACTGAAAGCATTTCTTATGGGTATATGTATAGTACAAAACACAGGTATGTTGAGAATTTTCACAACTCAAGCAAAATGACAAAATGGCGACTGCATTTTGGGTTAAAATGTCCAGAATGACATAGCTACATTGACCTCACCCTCACCCCTGTTAGCCCACTGAACGAACAGGTCTTGGGAAAAGCCATAAAGCAGTTAGCCCTCCTCGTACCCCCCTTGAGCCCCAAAAGAAGACAGCAGAAAGGCAAAAGTCAGGATCAAGCCTTGGCACAGCCTGGTCCGGCCTGGCGGCGGAAACGCAGTTAATGTCCTCCATGAATGAAAGAAAACTGTGCCGAGTTTGTTGTAGTCCTCTCATGTTACGCCTCCACTGCACTCCACTGGCTCTGCAAAATGCCATCTAAGAGCCAAAAACATTTCCCCCAGCTCCACTCCAACACTGAAACTCGCTGGCTGGGCTAAGCAGCCCCCTGGAATTGCTGTGAAACCTGACTGGCATGGTATTTGTCTTTTGAATGGTCTTTACAAAAGGTAAATTCATCCAGACATCAGCATATTTAACAGTTTTGTTTTGTTTCAAGTACACATGGCTGTAAAGAGGATTCTCAAAGATGGAGTGTCCAGACTATGGAAAATGCATTTTTTTCATGGTTTTCCCTGGCCCATTAAAGTTCAGTAACCTTAAACAGTCAAGGGGAGCTAGTGGCACTAGCTAGTGTGTCCATCACTGGCCAATTGTTCAACTGCTGGTAAGAAATATGGAGGCATTGCTCTGGTTTAATACAAGAGTTGGTTTAAAAGGGCCGTTTAGGTTATTGAATGAATTAATGAATGAAAGTGCAATTATTTTCAGAACTAATGGAAAATGGTTTCTAACCATACCAACATTAATTTACTACATGCATCACATGAATTCCCCTGCCAGTTTTTTTTTTTTTTTTTTTTTTTTTTAACTTTTTTTAAATGTCAAGAAGTGACTGAAAGTAAATCTGAGTTCTATTCAAATGACCATCCATATCAAGATATGGTCATTTAACTAGAGTAAATGTCAGCATCTGACATTAAATATTTCGTGGCAGTCCATTTGTTCAAGTTTCTTCACCATGACAAATGGATAATGTGCTGTCCACACCAACAGGTAATTTTTATTGACCAATGTCTGATTAAGAGACAAGTATTTTAAGCCAAACATTGTGACATGAAATTTTGGTTTCATTGATTTTTTTTTTTATCATTACTGTTTATTAATGAGTTTTCCTGACTGTATCTGTTATATGCAGTTCATTATTGAAAATCTTAATAAGTTTAATATTATGTTAATTACAGTATGCACTAGCAATGCATCATGAGATCTCAATCATTAACAATTACGGTGTATGCTGATCTGAGATTTATGACAAACTTTGTTGTATAGGTGAAACGGACATTAAGCATTTTGTGCTCCAAACATGATGGTATAACATCTGTCTCCTCTAGAGGGCATCAACAATTTTAAACACTATTGCCACTGGGACTGAGAGATCATGTGCAGCTGAAAATTAATTAGGGGTTTTGGAAAGGATAATGACGGATTTAAAGTGAGGATTTAAAGTGACCAAAGCAGAATGTTTGTTACTGATCTGCAATGAACGTCTGACTTATTTTTGGTCACGTGACCAAACATGCCTGACCTTTGTGTGCCGGCGTCTCCAGCTGGGTATCCGCATCCCAGCTTGCATTGCACCTCCAGCCTCCTGTCACACACCCAGTCACATTAAACGTGATGATGTTACTAAGTGAGTGGCATAATCAAAGTGCGCGCCCGCCGTTCTGCTAACCGATGCTGGCTGAATGAGGGGAGGGACCTGGCCCTAGAGGTACACAGCTGTGCACAGCATGCAGTGACACCTGTTCTTACAAGCAATGCAAACCACAAAGAGTGGCACAGATGGGCAGGGGGAAAAATAATCACCATGCCTTTTTAGTTAATCCACTTTCCAAAGTTCTCAAAGTGATCTTGAAAAGCACTAGGATTGTTATGAGGTGCTTTTAAAAAAAGCACTGACAGGGTCCAAAAAGTCGATAGATTTAGTGATAAAAGTGCCAAGTTGGCAGCGCTGCTTCCATGAGCCCATAGAAATTTCCCAGTGCCAGTTGGACTAATCCCAGCTGGCGAGATCTGACTGATCTTAACTGGAAATTCTATGGCTTATTTCCACAATAAACAATCAGAGCTCCAACAGCTACTGAATGACAGTTTGGTGACATCTGACCAATAGAGAGCAAGTGAATTTCACAGCTGCATGATCATTGGACAGTTATCATTCTAAGGATGAGAGGATCTGCCTGTTGGTTGCACCAACAAAACACAGACTGCATACTGCATGCTACACTATACTCTGCACCATTAATGCTGCTGAAAGCCTGCTGCCTCTTCTCACCTTCAGAGACAGTTGCATTTATTATTCCTTGTGAAATGCTGCCACCTAATGTGAATTTCTATTAAATCAACTATTTGTAATGGTCTTCATTTGGTTAGTGAGAGAGGAGTGGAAACGCTACTGTTTTATCATGAGAGACAGCAGTGCAGTATGGTCAAAGCTCTGTTTAGCTCTTGACCTTAATGCACATTTTTATACACTCCATTCTACATCGCACCCCATCATATCATATCATATCATATCATATCATATCATATCATATCATATCATATCATATCACATCACATCACATCACTTCACATCACATCATATCACACCATATACTGCATATATACACCATATAAAGTTAACAGGTTTCTTTCTTACACCCAAACTCCTTCCCTCCCCCTTCTAAAAGCGATGAGAAATGATGAGAATTGATTTGAAATCATTTACTTTTATTAGGAATGCATATTTTTCAGATGACATTTAGAAGCAGGAAAGAAATGCATTGCTGTGAATTCAGCGAGGTGAAAATGTAGCGCTGACATTTTTTTATGTCTACAAATTGCATCTCAGCTGAGGCCCTGGAAACCAAACTACACAAGCTCTGCAGCAGCCACGGACAGCTACATGCCATTTGTCTCCATTCCGAAGGTGACGGCTTTGGAACGAGCACAGTGAGTTTTGTAATTTCAGAATTTGTTCAAGTGAAATGTGTGCATAGCCTGCATGCAAATCCTGCTGGAGCAGGTTTTGGGGGGGAGGGGGCAGGGGTGATTTGATATGTTTGAAGCTAAGTTTGAGTCTTAAGAGAAAGAAGGATAAGGAATTAAGTAACATTTCACAGAATTGAATATTTGTAAGGCTGTGAACAGTGAGTAATTGTACCTAACCATGGCCCCAAATGTGTTCATTTTTGTAGATAAATTAATTGAGAAGGAGAATGAAAAATTGTCTAACTTTTCTCATGCTTTAATACATTTGGAGCCTAACTGGGAAGGTATTACAGTTGTATGCATTTATGTCATCAATAGAATGCTCGATACCCGAGAGACATATCAATTGAGTTGACTTGTAGTACCAAAACTACAAGTAAAAGATGAGGAAGAAGTAAACACTAATCACTGGCATATTGAAATATGCACCACACAGTGGTAGAGTGTCAAAAATGTGAGTGCAATAATTTTACTTGAAATTCAATTACATCCCTTTCATGCATTGCATTTGATTGTATTGCAACCTGAATCAATTGCAGTCATGTTTAATTCACAAATTCAGCTATGTTTTATGCATATAGCCTCATGGCACTCATGACATTGAGCAATTTAGTTGACAAGCTCCCTAGACTCTCTTAAAACTTGAAGCTTGTTTTTAAATAAAGAGATTGATTATAACTCAAGACTCAGGAAATGTGATAAAATCTCTGAATGTCCTCTTGTACAGGAGACAGGATGAGGTCGCAGCACGTCTTATTCACTAAATAAAGTACAAGCCCTTGGTGGACTTGATAGACTCCTCAACTCGTGTGCCCTTTAGCTGAAAAATGTTCTCACACTCTTGTCTCGGTGTTTTTTTTTTGTCAAGCACCTGTTCTTTCCCAAAGTCATGGAATGTCTCCGCGGGCATACGTGAGCACAAAATAGCGGCTGCCAAAATCACAGAATGACTGTGAAGGTTGCCCCCACCCCTCTGTTGGCTGGAGGCACAGAGAGAGTTGTTTGCGATCGTCTCATAACCTCCACAGTAAGCCTTGATCCCTCTCAGTTTGCTTGTAAAAGGCACAGGGGAACGGAAGATACCACTCTAACCCCACTCAACACAATTGCTGAGTATCTGCAACAGCCAAAGCCTCCGTGTGAGTGCTTTTTACAGTCTAGAGGCTCAGCTTTTAAGACATTGCAAACCCACATTCTTTAAAAGAAAGGGGTCTCTTCGATCTGAGAGATGATGGAAGCCTTATCCACTGGATAAGAGACTTCCTCGCTGACAGACCGCAGAGAATTTTAAACGCTGGCGTACTTCAGGGCCTTTGTCCTTTCGCTGTTGTTTTTTTTTCTCCATAAATACTGATGAGAAGATCTAAAATGGATTACCAAGGTTAATACAGTGTGTAGACACTGTGACTCCAGTAGGATCTCTGTCCAAACAGCAAACTCCATATGCCTGCAAAACCAAAGAGCTGGTCCCAAGCAACAAGAAAACATTTCAGATGTTTAAGGCGCTTTAATCTCTGAGTGTAAATGGGCAACTTGTTCAGCTGGTTGAAACATTTAAATACCTGGGCACACACATCGATTCCAAACTAAACTGTGGTGGGGACACTGGTTTCGTTTTTTAAGAAGACAGCGCAACATTTGATTTTTAGCTTAGGAAACTGCAGGGCTTTGGCGTTTGCCAAAATACATTAAAAGGCATGTACAAGACTCCTGTGGAGAGCTTAATTACAGTTAATATGACAGCATGGGTTGGATACCTAAGGGTGGAAAAAAATACTGAATTATCATGACTTGTCAACAGAGCAGGCAAAATGATGGGTGGCCAAAAAAGCGAGCTTCATTACAGAGAAAACCCCTCAGTCCACAGGAAAGCCTGGGCTACCACCAGTGACTCCTCTCAACCCCTGCACTCCCAGTTTGAGAGCCTACTTTCAGGTATGTCAGTGCACAGCCAGTTGTTTACATCTAATGAATAATCCTCTATTTTGTCCTCTTAAACAAATGCACCTCATTTTAAAACCAGAGACCAGATTAATGGCATAAAGTTTTAATTTTATTTTGTATTTTATATCGTGGATTTATATGCCGGTAGGAGAATGCTGAAGGACTGTATGCACAACACTGTTGTGTATACTTTCCAGGGTGCGTGTTCAGCATTCATATGCACTGTGCTTGAATGCCTACATGTGTCTGCTTTTACTTCTGTGCTTTAATGCATTACCATGTATAATAAGATACCAGTGAGAGAAAGCTGTTATATTGTATTGTGTTGTGTTCTTTTCTGAACAACTGATATGAAAATGCCAAGACAAACCAAGCATTACACAAGGAACTACAAGCTAGATCTTTAAGATTTTGAATCTTGAAACATTTTTGGTGTTCTGCAACAAACAGAATTTTTATTGAATAGTATTTTATTAAATATATTTTGGATATGTTAAAACAAATTATAGGCATGTGAATTCACATCATAATACATATTTTTCTAAGTCATTTTTGCATCCAGAAGAGAAACTGATTAGCAATGGCAAAACTGCAATGGATCTATGCCTTTGCATGCACGTGTAAACACGGGAATGAACCTATTCGTGTTTCACAATGACTCCGGACAAGGAAACACTGGGGTCACTATAAAAGGCCCAGTTGACCCAAGCCATATTGTAAATGGAAAAAGAGACGAGTTTTGCACCCGTAGCCTGGGCTCCACTCACCCCCCTCAGCTGTGTGTGAGCCCCTCTTGAATGGCCCTCTTCAGCAACTTCCTTGATACCACCTACATTGACCAGTACTGCTGTATGTAATGATGGAGGAAGAAGTCCTGTCCCAACAATTACATGAAATCCTGAAAGAAAGTCCTGTTATTCTTGTTCCTGCGTTAGAGAGACCACAAAAGAAATATACGGTGACAGATTACACTGATTATATGTGGGTCTGGCAGCAGCAGATGAATGCTGGCTTATTTTCTAGAGACAACTATCAATGGTATGTAAACAAAACATAATATTTTTCAAAGGAATGTCAATGTGAGCACACAGCTGTTTCTGATTTTATTCCATTTTATATAAATCCGTTTCAAACTCTGGGTGATTAGGAATTCCTGTAAATATGATTACAGTACGATAATCCCCATGAATAAGTGGACCATAGGGCTCTTTATGGTTCACCAAGGAGACGAAGGAGCCACTGCTGCCGTTAGGGAACACGATTTTGTCGAAAACCTCGGGAAATTGCACTTTGCTTTCAAACCTTAGGTATGTTCATGCTCCTGTGCCAGGCGGTTAGATTCCAAAACTACATTATGAAACTCCACTTGATTCTGAAAATACTTGCTGGCGCTTTCGGGGGGATGAAGATGTTTTAGGAGAACACTGGCTGTTACGCGATAAGAAGGCCAGCGATATCTTGCAGGCAAATTTGTAAAATTGCAGAAAGTAATTTTGGGAAGCTGCAATTTTGTAGGTGACAGTAAAATATTTCAGCAAGTTATTCTTACCTGCATGATCATGGGAAATTCACAATCTCCAGTCAGCGACCAATTGAATTTTGGCTCCAGGTTGCCTTGAGCAGACATGCTCATCTCCTTTCATACACAAAAAAAAGAAAGAAATAGAAGCTGCTTGTGTAGAAATTGTCTCACATATTATATGGGCTCAGCATCACTGTATTGGATATGATTTGAGTGTTATAGGAGTCTGCCTGTGAGGTATTTCACATATTCTCACATTGCCCAACGTTCTTCAATCAAACTTATGTCAAGCGTTTAATTAGGACTCAGAGATTTAGCATGTGCCTGCCTCTCTGGATGGCACAGACACGCGCTAACGCGGGCTGATTAACTGCGAAACTTGATCGGCGTGTCAGGAATGATTTGACAATGCACGTAATTATGTTTGTGGGGGCAGGAAGAAAATGAGAACGCTTGCACACCCCAAGATTTCTACAAGAGCTAATGGAGAATAACTCGCTGTGGGGATGAATACGGAACAGTATGTGTGGGTATATATTCATTTCTGCAGCAGCAGAAAATATTTTCCCTGATTCAGCATTGCCACACAAGCACATATGGTCCGCTCCCACACCGCATATCGCGCAACAGCTAGTGCACAAAATGCAATATGCTACAACCAGGTGGATCATGGCATACATACATGCTGTAAGCCTCTCAGAATAAGTGGAAAAGGCTGGTGCTGCATTTATTATGGCTGCAGGGGCATTTCAATGGAGCACATTAGCGTGTGCGCTGCTACCATCATTTTACATGTTAATTTATGGCCGTCATAAAGTCCACAGGCTTTATTTTGAGTTGTTCTCCACACTTTGAACTTGAAAATCACATTATAGTGATTGAGGAGTATGTAGTCCTTTCCCAGGCACACGGTAACCTTGACAACCTTGATGTATAGGCCTAGTGTCTAGGACCACTGAGTCCAGACAGAGAACGCGACTGAATGCGGTCCAGAGATCGAGCGGGCTGGGGAAAACGGCTGAATAGGAAGAAAATCACTTTGACTCCGAGAGACCTTAAAGCAGCCGGCGTTTGAATGAGGCTGTCGTAACCGGCTTCATGCTGAAATGTGCATATTTTTACCTTGAGAGATTGCAAGAATATTGGAGTTAGTATAATAATTTATTCATCTCTTTCCAATCAACACAGTTCTTAAAAAATACTTTAGTTTTCTCACAGCGTTTTCTATTGCCCAAAAAAAACCACATTAAAAAATAAGTATGGAATGAATGCACTCATATTATTCATATTATTTTGATGTACACAAACTTCCTGGAAATGAGGGACAAGTGAAGCTACTGACCCCCAGGCTCAGACTGTTCTGCACAATAAAACTGTAATGCACATTTTACTCTGATAGACTGGAGTGTTGTTAAACCAGACATAATGTTTAGATATTTGACATCTCACTAAACAGTTCCTGTGCTCACTGCAGACATTTTGCTATACTGAAGAAGATTTTAAAGACATTATAAAACTTCATTCAATTACAGAGCTGTGTCATAGTGTCAGTCCTTTTGGGCTGGTGAATAATAAAATTACCTCGTAACAGAATTTATCACTCAACTGGTTATTCTCTTTTAGCAACCATAATTTGTCAGATTGTCAGTGGTTTGAACTAGAAATGTTTGTCAAGTGGAATTGGTCTTAGACTAACTGGTGGACAATATCTAAAAGTAATTTTCACTCTTCTAACTTGCATTTGAAAAGCAAACACAAATGTCCAAGGATTGCACTTGCTCCTCTGATTAAAGACCAGTGTCAAAGCAGAAACACATCACTAATATGGTGGAACAAATTTTGTAGCATTCTACATGTTTTTTTGTGGCTCTCATGTAATTGCATTAGACTGTCTCCCATGGAAACCTTCGCTTTTATGCATAACAGTTTAATGTTGAACAATTTTTTCTGAGGTAGATCATATTCATACAGTGCTATTCAAGCACATACTAGAATATTGCATAATCAGTTAAATGTTTTCCTTTATAGTCTGTCAGTGAAGATTATTGTTTGTTACTAAACCACCTGTGGACGCCTGTGGCAGTACTATATTTTCACCACTGGGTGGCACCACAAGAATTGTGATTTGTCCCTTCTGCTTTCACTCGCATTAAACATTATTTATTTCCTTAGTAGACACCCTTATCCAGAGTGAGTTACGTAACGCGTACTTTTTCATATTATGAATTTATATAAATGGGTATTTATCGAAGCAATTCAGGATAAGTGTCTTGAGCAAGGGCGTGATGGCATTGGACCTGAAACTTTTGGGCTTTGCACTCATATTGCTTTTGCTCCTGATTGGAGTGTGGTCCTCTTGACACCCCCTCCTCCCACCCCAGGTTTAACTGCAAAGTCAAGATGGCCCCCTTTCACTGTGGCCTGAACAGCGGCTCTTACTGTTCTCCTTGCCCATCATTTTGGGTGGGTGTTGTTGCAGCTGAGGTGACACCATGGTGGTGGTTGAAGGACAGGGATTGGCTGAGGAGGGGGTGTCTTCTGTGGAAAAGGTAATTGGATAATCCTTTAAAATTGCTTGTAATAAAATTGAGTGAGAAATGACCCCAAAACACTATATTACATTGTTATTACTTTATTTACTTGTTGACACCCTTCTCCAGTGTGATTTGCATGGTTTAAATTTAAAATGTTGCCCATTTATACAGCTAAATACGTTGACCGAAAGCACTTGGTCAAAGTATATTTGCGCAAGGGTGGAACAGCTGCGTCCAAATTGGGGTTTAACCTTGCAGTCTTCTGATTACAAGTCAAGATTCCTCTCCACACTTAAAAACAATTCACACTTAGTCATTAGCAAACAGTGCGTGCTCAGTAATACAAAACACTGTACAATGCAGGAATATAATAACACGTTGGTGTGCTATGACTCCTCTCCTGTGCTTGTGAACATTGAGATTCATGTGTTTTTAATGAGTGCCCGGTATCAACAATTTAGGCAAATGTAGTTTAGTGTTCCCTCATCCTTTATTAAGGAGACAGGTAGATCAATCCCACTGTGCATTGCCAAAGACTCAATGTGCTAGACATGAAGAGCCCTCGCAAAGAAATTATCATACACGAGATATAATGTCAAAACAACAAAACCCATTTCCAAGCGATATGTTTTGAATAAACGTCTACTTATACAGCACAAATTTAAAAATGCATCCCCTATTGCCAAATTTATGTGTATATATAACATAATGTCAGAGAGACTGTAAAATGCATTCTGCACTTAAAAAAAACTGCACACGAGAAACGACAAATGTAAGATAAGTGTCGTATGCATTGCTATATGTACAATGTGCATTCCTCATATGTTAGATTACACGTTTTACTGTTTCATGATTTGTATTGCTGTCTCAGGGTAAAGTCCCCGTGGCACACCTGCATTGGAGGGACTGAGTTCGGATGAGTTCTCGTTTACCCCGATGTCATCTGTTCCCTGGGGGACCACTGCGGCACTCCACCCCCCCGCCCCCACCCGGCACAGGGAGCGTCTGTGACAGAACTCCAATGTGGCTCTTGCTTTGGTGCCTCGTTGCTATGGCGTTTCCTCTCTTCCTGTACCCCTGCCTCGTACAGGAAACGGCTACTGGAGCCCTGGAACATTGCATTGTTGTACGATCAGTTTTCATTGGCTGTCAGTTCTCTCTTGTCACCCTGCCCCTTGACACCCGACACAGTTCTGGTGAAAATATTCTTACCTGCTAAGGTTTAGCTGTCTCTAGACCCAACAAAGAGCAATTAGCGTACATGCCTGATGCTCTGCAAGGTTTTGCTGTTAAATTAATTTACAATACTTCAGCAGCACACTGAATTTCAACAATATGCACAGGAAACTGGTTGCTAACTCATAACAGCTATTACTGGGGATAAACTAGGCTTTAAATCATTCTGCAAGCTCCGTGCCCCATCCAGTTTATGAGGGTTAACTTCCTTGTCATAGTGATAAATGTCAACGATTTTTTAATGAACACAGTGACACTGCAGCATTGGTATCTTCTTGGTCCAATAAAAAGGAGCAATAAGTAGCAATCTGATATTCCTCTGAAGTCACTCTATAAAGAACTCTTTATTGTTTAATCAGCACGGGGGCATACATTAGCATGCCGCTGCCTTTTATTTGGTGTTCTCTCTGGTCTGGTGAAGTGACATACTATCTGATTATACCCTATTATACTATACATGTCCATTGGCTCCTCCTGCCACCATTGGAGTATTCAGTACATTTACTATCATACATTTCGGTATTAAAGGTATGCTACATGATTTTTTACATGATTTTGACATATAATTTTTTTTCCTCCTTGTGATTTTGCTGCAGGGTAATAAGAAGGAAAATAATTTTCACTCCCATCAAAATCTGGCACATACAAAACACTCAGATGCAGACATTATCACCTGTGTTCATTGAACATTACACCTTCCCTGATTTTTTAATAGCTAGCCACTCTACCTTACAAGGCACATTGTACAGCCTACATAATGACTGATTAGCTGAAAAGCTGGCTAGTGCTCTACAGTTTCATCTGTATCTAGCAACAGTAGAGACAACTCTTTGTCAGTTTAGATGGTCAAATATTTTAACTCGCTCTGTCTGCTAAATGTACATGTCATCTTATACATGCTTCTTTGCCCCCAGCGTTTATAATATAGACTCTTTTTTTGCCAGGGGCATCTGTATCTCTTATACCACAGGTATCTGCCATTAGTCATGTCTTTTGACCTGCAGCAGAGATACTGTGAAAAGATAAGCCCGCAGTGATAATGCACACTCGCTTCCTGAAAAAACACAATGGCTGTGTTGTGGTGCAAGGCCAACAAGCAAACCAGGCGGGTGAAGGAAAACACTATGAATGATCTCCTCGATAAGTGAATGAGCTGCAGACTTCACATGCTTCCTATGCTGAAATATCTCATGACATGACTGTCTGGGCATGATGAGAAGACATGCGCAGTTCGGAGTAGGATGCCATTAAAAGGCACGTGCATGAATCTGGGGCCTTGCTGAGGAAAATATGCCTTTTCGGAAGGCGGCTTTTAAATTCTGTTCACCTCCTGAGTATAAAATCAGAGACGCAAGAAACTCATAAAACAGAATTTCCAGCATTTATTACAGCTTTGATAACCACTTTGTTGGTGTATCCGCTGCAAGTGTAATGTAGTGCATACAGACACAGCGCATTTACTGCTCTGATTATGAGGAACACACGTCTGATGTCATTCTCAGCTTTTTATAAGCACATGCTGTCTCCGCACCAAGTTGTCGAGCAGTTTTATGCTCCCTGATTAACTCTTCGCCAGGCTGTTAATCCTTGTGTCCTGTGTTTAGTGGGAAGGCTACTGTTTGCTCGCAGAGAGGCCTGAGTGTGGAGTTAATGCGATATGGGTTTATTACTGTGGTTTACAGCTCAGTGTGAGGGTTGGAGAAATATTGACTTTCCTCAGGCTCCAAGCAGGTAAATTGATGCGCTCTTCTGTAGTCGGCTTAGTTTTGAAATACACAAGTGCATTGCTCTTAAAACCATGATAAACACTACGACGTTATACCGCCTAGGTCAACTGATTATTATGACAGAGCAGTGCACCGAGAACGTTTCAAATCGTCGCTAAATGGTGACCGTTTACTTGCCGTGGTAGCCTACCTTTTCCTGCGTAGTGACCGCAGAAACCCTTGAATCTAGCGGGTTTACGACAATTTCACAGGGCGTGGCGCTAAGGTGCCGTGGATCGCTTCGTGGTGGCGTCTATTATTTACGGGATGATTTGTCAGGCTGTGGGGTAAACTATGCGGGGGTAGGATCCCACCGCCTGGTACCTCTGAATCGCTCAGCAAAATGGTTGCAGTACCGCAGTCTGACACTAGCATGCGCACTATAGCTCCATGTCAATGCGAGTCTCCTCCGGAGCTGCGGGCAGCAGTGACTATTCAGGCTACAGCTTCCCCCAGTTCCTGTTTCCGCCACGGCTTTTCGGCTGAATTTGTACCACATTACTGAGGCATCAGTCTGTATCGTCTTAGCCCTTGCGGATCTACTGGAATTCTTCTGTGCCAAGTGAAGGTAAGGTTATTTTCCCTTCAAGTCTGTGTATCTAGAAAGGCATCGGAATCTGTGTCTCAACCGTCTGTGATCCCTCTCCATCCCCGGCCTGTTGCCTGAGTCGCTGCTGAGATCACGATGACAAAATAGCGGTCAGAGATGGAAGACATTCATGGTCCCGTTAGAACTAAATTAGGTCTTGATGAACCTTGTTTAGGTACAAATGAGCGGGAAGAAAAAGGAAAGCACATATGCGAGTTTTTCTGTCTTTCTTTTCAAAATGTGCCGAATTGAATGCGATGTGGCACAATGTACATGTTAGAACCGAACTGCGACTTTAGCGGGTCGCCCATTATTATTCAGTGAATGCAATGCATTAGCTACTTCGTGCATGGTCGCAATACACAACAGTGCTGACAATTTTATTAAGCGGGAGACAAAAGCTCTCGGAACGAAGCGAATCTTCAGATTTTCGGTGACAGCAGTACTGGAATGGTTCTGCTCCGCCGTTTTGTTATCTCGTGCCAGTACACCGTGACGTTCTCGCACAAATCAGAGCTTCTCATAGACTGGTGGTTGCCCTGACGGGTTTATGAAAACTCAACTGGGGAATCCCTTATCTTTACACGATGTGCACCGACTCCACTCCGTAAGGTGTGTAGAACAATCCGCGCGGGATCCAAGAAATGGCCGTATGTAAGAAATATTGAAATGAACGTGTTATCATAAAGAAAGCGGTTCAGAGGGAAATTATATATGCCTTTTGTGAGTGTTCGTGCGAAACACCAGTCCAGGTTGCGAATGTGTTGTTGTATGTGGAACGCGTGCCATGTCAGAGATGAAACATAACCGACTTAGTCGATGTGCTGCTATACCGTGTGACTTCGACTCGGCTTAATACTACAGTGACCCTTCCCTAATGTTGCAGCGGTGACTTGGCGGCGGCAATAGGGTGGCGTTTTGTTCTTGCGAGGTCGGAGCTGCGGTGCGACAAGAGCAGTGCTATCAGTCCATCGTGCATCTTTTGTTATCATACGGAGACCGAATCTCAAACGCTCGATACCGAGCAGAGCGCGAGTCAAGCCAAATCCTCTCAAACACATTTGTTTTCATTTCTACTCAGTTAATCTTGAGAAACGCTCCGGTACTCCGATTAACCGGCCGCGATCATGGAAGAGAGCGAGCGAGAAAGAGAATCGCTCATGTGGACGCGTTTTGATCATGGGTGTTGAGTTAAGGGATTGAGTCATAAGTGATCATTAAATATTAATACTCACTGACATGCAATTCCAAACTGTTTATCTTTTCACCGTTTTTTTTTCTTGTTCTTGGGCGGACTGTGACTTTTAACACAAAAAAGACATATGCGATGCGCATGGAGACAACATGTATGAAAGCCTCCCTCGATCGTTCGCCAGACCACTGGTCACGCTCGCTCCGCTCTGATGTAAACCTGTCTGCGACTGTGCCTGCCTTCCACTCTCACACTCAATTAATGCAATCGTCTGTGTTGCCTAGCCACATTCTGTGTCATCGCAGCCACTTTTAAAGTTTCACAGTGGCGCTTTTGTCGCCCGGCTAGGGGGAGCTCGCATTGCTGATTCTTGACCCATTTTAGCTGTGGCTTTTCTCTCTGGTAACCAGTCCTGCATGAAACTGAAATGGTGACAGTTGTTTGACCCTGCATGAAACCGAAACAGTGACAAATTTGCTTTGAGGAAGGATCACTGAAATGAATTATACGCGTTGACCTTTTATGAAACGTTCAGTATAATGCGTTTCAACGCGTGAACACTAATGACTGTCGTATCTAATGCTGTTAGTGTTTCCCCCAAGACCTCGGCTTCCGAGGGCTGCGGAACTCAATACCTTTAGATAACTCATACATCTTTAATTTCGTCTCGTATAACGAAGCCTGGGGTTTAATTGATTAAGTAGCCCTAATCCACACATGAATAAGTAAACACCAAAATGTCGTTGTGGCAGATCACGTAGAGGAATTTATCCATGACCGCTGTATGGCTGTCCGTTTTATTGGTTTTATTGGAATTTTCGACCAAAGTGGTGTTTGTTTTGTTGGACTTTTGTGTAAATTCTGTGCTCCCACAATTGTTTTCTCCATATAGCCACAGGTATCCTAGAGACAAGCTCATAGCTACAGGTATCCTGGAGACGAGTTCATTGGCATCGGTGATAAGTTACTAATAAAGGGTCCAGGAAGTGGTTGGAAACTACAGTACTGCTTCTGTTCTAGTTGTAATACAGGTATACTGTCTGTTAGACTTGTGGCTGGAACAGGCATGTCATGCAGCCCTGTTTGTGTGAAGGATTAGGTAAACATTTGCATAATTGTACTGTGTGGCCTGAGGGAAAAATACTACTGTTTACAGACATCTAGCTTCCACCCATGTGTTCTGGTACATTTTCAGCATCTGACCTCACCTCTACTCTACACCTATTCATATTTTGTTTAGTTGGACTTGTGCTTTTCAGGCGGCAATGGTGAAAATTAATATGACTGGACTAAAAAAGACACAGTCTTTGTCTCTTTCACCTTCCTGTGGTCAAATGACCAATTTCATCTCCTGTTTCTTTTAAAAGTGATTTGTAACGCAGCGTTACATTTGACAAAACTGTGTACATGTTTGTAGCGAATCCAGTCACAGCATTGTTGATTTGAGAAAATACATACATAATACGAGAAAATGTATCCTTCAGACTGATATTCGCTGGTCTTGTAGAGATGGAATGGAGTATGGAAAGGCTAGAATGGTGTTGACTGACGTTACCCTCAGTGGCTGACGAAAGCTGACCTTGCCCAGAGAACAATATGATAGCTGAATTCGGTTACCATGCGACCTGTATGTGAGAACACCAGCAGTAATATGCAGTCTACAATGTGAGAGCACCAGCAGTGGTGTACACCGTGCCTGTGAGACCGCAGGAGAGTGTGAGGAGAGCACAGCAGAGAGATGGTAAGAAGCAGGGCCCAAACAAAAGGTTGTCAGTTCAGTTCCTGCGTTGGGCACCGCTGTTGTACGTTTTGGCATCGTGCTTAACCCAAAACATCCTCAGTAAATGTCCAGCTGTATAAGTGGATGACATGGAAAAACACTGTAAGATGTGTCAATGGCTCTGGATAAGAGCTGCTGCTACGCAAATGTAATGTAATACAAGCGTAATACAAGTGTACAGCCTGTCTGTCAGGAGACCTTCAGTGCAGGTTTACAAAGGAGCTGTAATGAGGGCCCAGCCACCTTACATACCCCCCGGGCGTGTGCCTGCTCTGGAGGAGTGTTCCGATGAGCGCTTTTCCATCTCTTGCTTAAGGGGAAGAGATATGAGGACAGAGATCAGCACAGGGGTGGATGTTCTCTCTTGGCAGGTCGGGCCAAGGTGAGTGTGAGGTGGGCGAAGCTGCCTTGCTGCGTGCTCCACAGAGACACATCCTGTCGTTTGATTGATACGTGTGTGAGGCCGGTTTGGTGTGCCCCCGGGGGCGTGAGTGTACAGTAGGCATTGGGGTTTGACAGTCTTATCTGCAAAGCCTTGGAGTGCTTGTTAAACGTTACCTGTGAAGGCTGTCTCAGAGGGCTTGTCTTATTTGCACTGTCCCAACAAACTGTACCACTGGACAGGTGCGTGGTGAGCTGCCTTGCCGCATACCACAGATGGTATACTGGTCTTTACCATTATGGCAAACAAATGCTTTTTTACAGGACTGTAATGTGACCACATGTACTACGAGAGTAATTGAATGGATTGTACTGAATCATTAACCTTGTGACTGGAAAGTGATGTGAAATCCTAGTAAAAGTGAGTCAGAGCTCACTGGGGAAGGAACTGAAAAGCAATATGACTCAGTGATGTATTTTACTATTTTTTTTTACAATCTTTCAGTGCTGGGCTTCTTTATATTTACAGTCACTAATGTTAATGGGTCTGTGTTGGTGCTTTTATGCGCTTGCTCAATCAATACGATTGGGGTACATTTCCACATGTGTAGGGGCATTGTTGTCTCAGATACAGATCTGTATATGAATTAACGGTACTGAAGAGAAGAGGAGAGAAACAGGGGCTAAAACACTTGAAGAAGCCTCTTGAGAACTAGGCTTGAGATACATGCAGTACCTTTGTCCTCTTGAGGTCAAGGAGACAGTGGAAATGTATTGATCGCTGATAATGTTACTAGTGAGAAATAGACTAGGCTAGTGACTGTGACCAGGCTGGAAGAGCTATCATTTTACATTATGTACCTATCTATCCATCTCTCTCTCTCTCTCTGTCTTTCCTATATATATAGTTCATCTCTGAATTATTTATAGCTTTGCATGAGGGATAGATCAATTCCCCCAGCGAAAGCCTATCGTATTCTTTGTTCTCAGATGCTTTGATGAATCTGGAAATCTTAAAATTCATGAGCTGGAGCTTCTCGAGGCTGCGCTCGGGTGACAGGTGCGCTGGCCGCGGATCCCGGCGGGCGTGCGAAAGGGCCAGATGAGATCAAATGGCTTTTCGCCGAGAGCAGGGCAGATCTGGAGCGAACCTGGCTCCTCGCACCTCACTGGTGCTTTCATGCCGGTTCACAGACAAAAAAAACCCAAACAAATAAGTTCGATGGTGGGGTAGTGACCCCCCTGTGTGGCGTTTGATTTCGGGGCAATTGACCCAGCGGAAGGTGGGTTAAATTGGCAGAATGCCGGAGTTTGGATTGGGGGGGAGGGCAGCGTGGTGTCTCGGCCTCTCCCCGCACCGCTGTGAAGGTCAGGACGGAGGCTGTAATAAACCCCAAATGGCAGACTCCTGAGCGGAATGTAATTCCCCTCCTTCCCCTGCGCGTGTGCGTTCATCCCTCCTCGCTGCCCTCGCTGTGTGTCCGCGCCGCGCCGCGCCGTGCCAGAGCCGGGCTGTCACTCATATCGGGGGAGCAAGGGCCCCCATTGTTCTCTGCCCGTGGCGTCGGCCAATCACGCGGCTTATTGTGTGTGTCTGTTGGGAGGGGGGAAGGTTTCCATGGCAAACTGAGCGGGGTTGGGGAAGTGCAGGTTGGTTACATTTGGTTCTGAGTCTCCCAGCAGGCCTCTGCCTGTAATAGGTGGTCTCTGGAAGACGCAGCCGGCGGATAGTGTCTGATGGATTGCGAGGGGAAGAACATGGAGGAGAGAGAGGTGCCGTGCACGGGAATGAGTCACCGGGAAGGGTTTCATAAGAGCGGAGTTGTAAATTATCAACGGGCGCACTGCCTTGAATATTTGCGCTGATAAAGTGGGGGGACGTGAGGATGATGCCAAGATGCACGGCTGCACTGGCCTGGGTAGGGCCGTTCTGCTCCAGATAGCTTTAAACCCATCGGCAGGGATTGCCGGAATTCCCATTTTTTCACACTTATTCCCTCCCCAGAAATCATCAATACTACATTTAGAAATGCATTACTAGACTGTGCTGGACTGCAAATGGTATCGAATCACCTATGTTTAACCCGGCATTTTAAAATTTCGATTTCTTTTTTCTTTATTGCCTATTGAATCACCCATGTGTGAAGTCTGCATTTAAAAAAGAAACAAAGTCTCATTTGTCTTGATTGCTGGTAAGAGTTTGTAAATGTGCGAATTTTCCTTGGATCTAAAAAAAAGTTGGTAAAATCTGGAGGCCGTCTGCATTATCGAGGGTGCAGGCTTTTAGACAGCAGCAGAGGCCACACAGCGATGAACGCCAGATTTGCAGCTGCTGGGAAGTAGCTCTTGTGACATCTTTAGGGTAAAAGCAACTCCAGAAATAGACATCAGACCTCACATAACCGCTGGATAAAATTGCTCGCTCTATTTTTTTTTAAATACACTCTACTTATATTCTGAGCTGTTACAGACTTACTGGTCTGCTCTTATACTGCATAAAGAGTTGTGAACATTAAGGATTTCAGCAGATGGACAGGAATACATTGTTAAACTGCTGTTATGGTAAGGTTTACACTGCATCCACACAAATAAGCATTTCCAAGCCTTGAATGAACAGTTCTGAATCCTAGTGGTGTCAGTGGCAGGAGTGTGCCAGTCCAAGACTCTCTCCTGTGAAAGAACAAACAGCTCTTTCTCAGGCAAAGTTCCCTGAAGAACACCAAGATGAGTCAAGGCGGTGGCTTTCACCAGCTTCCCGCAAAACCCTTGGCGTACCCCCAAATTCTCACCTCTCTGGAGCCGGGGAAAGAGGATTTGGTGGAGAACAAGCAGGGGGATGGGAATGAGAATGAGAAAGAGCGGGAAACAGGTGAAGGGGAAGCTTTGTGCCAGTGAGATGACATCAGAGCCAGGGACACAGACCCCGTAATCTGGAGTAGCGCAGAGTCCTGATGAGATAAGGCTTCGGGCTTGGCCGGACCAAGGGCGGCGGCTTCGGACCCCTGTCAGGAAGATTGTCTCCACGTGGCCCTAGCGGTGGAGATAATCAGGCTTTCGGCGGCGCAAACGACAAACCGAGGCGTCTGCCGACTCGCCCCGTCTCCTCTTTCCGGGCGATGATGTCACCCTTTCAAGCCGGGTCAACTGACACGGAGCTGAGTAACCGGCAGCGGCGGGATTTTTGGGGGCAGAGAGCCGTCCCGAGATGAAGGATCTCTGTGTCACAGCCGGACGGACGGCCGGGGGGGGGGGTGGCAGGGGGTCAGTCTGTCACAGCTAGGTCATTGCAGAGTCATTCGAGTGTCCCGGGGGATCCAGCATGTTGAGAGGATTCATAGACATCCAGTTAGAATAGCCTGATTGGATTTCACCAGCCCTGACTCCCACCTCTAAGGACTGTATGGTACGCTGAGTGCAGCACAACTTAATACAGACCCATAAATACAGCATCACTGACTATAGGACTATAACCTATAGGAACATAAATATGGCATAGCTCTATACAGAACACTGAATCAACACAGCTCTCTGCAGCCCCACAAATACAACACCACTGGCTGTAGGTCTATAGTCTATAGGAACATAAATACAGCGTAGCTCTTTACAGACCACTGAATCAACACAGCAGACCTACTGCAGACACCACTGACTGTAGGAGCACAATACAGCTTAGCTTTTTTACAGAACCATGAATACAGCACAGCTCACTGCAGGTCCACAAATGCAGCACAGCTGACTACTGAATAGCTAATACGGCAGCGTGGCTCATTACAGAGCTGTGAATACCACACGGGTTGCAACAGAACCGTGAATACAGTGCAGGTCACAGCAGAATCACGGATACATCGCCGTCCCGGCTCTTGTCTCTGAATTTTTATGAAGCGACGTTTTGAGTGCTGGGGCCGGGGCGGCTGAAGGCCAAAGCGATTTCAGCGTAATGGAAGGCAGAGTGTTCACAAATAACCAGCACTAAAGAAACGGCAAAAAAAAAATAGGGCCCTTTTTCACTCGGCAGTGTTCGAACTAAAGAGAAGAGCCGAAAGCGTCGCCGGCAGCCCAGGCATATAAGGTTAGAGCACTTTAGGCTTTTTTTTTTTGGCACTTTAACTTCTAGTCTTTGAAGGCGGCGAATAAGCGTTTTGATCGAAGCGGCTGCTGTTTTCTCCCTGTGATCGGGCTCCACCGGTACCCTTCCTACCCTTTGCTAGACAGCCTCACTCCCGGGAATCTTGGGTTCCTTAAGGCTCCTCGGCCAGCTTGCTTCCGGAAAGAGTAAGCCCATCAGACAGCATGCAGTCAGACAGAGAGACAGCGTGGCCAGAGCAGCGACCAGATGCCCTCACAGGGAGGAGTCAAGCCAACGTCCCTTGTGATAAGTATTCAGCCCCCAAAAAAATCACCGGAAACCACACCTCAATTTTCCCGCGCCAGATAAGGTGCACAATGGCCGCACACGCCGTCATAACTACATATTCCGTTGCGGTACACACGCACGCGGGAGTCACGGCCTTGAAGGTCGCAGGCGGCACTTCCTCAGTTTTTTTAGCGAGCTAGCCCTCGTGGCGCTGGCTGATTCTGAAATCAGCTGAGCATGAACCGAGCGCGCCGTATCTTCCCGAGCCACGCTGTTGAATCAAGTCTGGCATAATTAAATAGAGATGAACCCTCTCCCTCTGTGCATGCTGAAAATGTGTTTGGTAACGCTGTGCAAATCTTTGCTCATGCCGCAGTGCAAAAACGGTCTGCGCTGAGCTCTGATGTCTGTGAAGTGGCACAGACAAACGGACTAGCTGGCAACTACCGCCGCTGTGTGCTGTTTTGTGCCATGTTACCAATGCTGTCTGAGATGGTCCTCCTGTTGTCCTCCAGTGATTTATATCTGCATCAAAAATATAGTACACTCACAGTAGGAGGCATTAATAATTATTAATAATATTTAACTATACTGTGCAACTAATACTTTGCAGCATTGAAATACTGACATAACCAGATATGATAGCTGTTTTAAATATGTGATTTTTATTCATTTTGATACTTTAGTTAAATATAAGTGAACTTTTGAGCGCTACAAAATGGGCTCTATATTCTGTTCCCAATTAATATGCCTCTGCTTAATTTTTGTAGTCTATTGAAGTGTAGGGGTTATACTTTTCTGTAATCTGCGTGTGCTGTGTCATTAATGAAACTAATTATAGCCTGAGTCGGCAGGAAAACTGGTCATGAAGGAGCTTTCTTTTCGGGATTAACTGATCAGAGGAAGGAAGGCCTTGTTTTAATACCAAAACTCTGGCCAAAGCCCTTTATAATATCAGATTGCCTCTGGTTGTCTTAACTGGGATTAACAATCAGACAGATTCTCGCCCACATGTTGAAAGGCAATCCAGCTCGCGCTCCCACGTACTTTCCCTCTCTGCGCAGCCAGTGTTAGTCCGATCAGCGGTGTTTTTTTTTTCTTCGGATTTTTGTAATGCCACCACAGAGGCACGGAGGTGATTGGACAGAGCTGCGATCGTCAGGTGACAGGTGGCGGTGTTCCCCTCCGCAGAGACTTGATGGAGACCACAGACGAAACCACTTTCCACTTTCGAGCAGGCCGAAGCGGAAGAGGTTACGCCCTCGCTCAGAAATGTAAATAAGAGTCTGGCTTCCCTGTCTGATGTGCTTCTGCAAGTTTTTTGATGACTTGGATCGCTTTCAAGGTTAGGTCATTAGATTATTATTTTCCAGAAGTCTGTGAGTACCACAGCATTTAAGAAGCGTTCACTCACCTTTTTTAAGATGTTTCCATGTTAAACATTTTCATTTGATTGCCTAACACTATCATAATCTGACCAAATTTGGCAGGATGAAGTAATTATGGACTGACTCAGACTTAAATATTTCACTTTTGGCAACCTGCGCATAATTAAAATATTACTGAAATAAGGAAATCAACGGTGTAAGTGACAAATTGAAGTTTTAAACTCATATTTTGGACTTGAAAGGAAATAACAGACGGATGCATTTGCATATTTCATTTGAAATGAATTTAAAAGGAAAATCAATGCATTTGAAATCATACATTAATTACAGCAATATATTGGTGAATCTGTTGGAAGATTCTTCTTTACTGGTGTCTTTTGATCAATGCTTAACTGATACTTTGTGCACTTGTAGGAAAAAAGCAAACACAAATTGCCCATGTATTTTGATACAGAAGTTGCCTCACACTCCCGTCCTGTCCTGGTGTGCATTTATATTACGGCGTGAAAAAAAAAAAAAAACGTGACACTGGTAAATGAGTTTTAGCACCTAGACCTTTTCGTCTGCACTACAAATTCTGTGTGCATATTTTTGCATTTCTTAACAGATTTTGCTGACAAGGGTTGGTAGCAAAGTTAGTTTATAGTGTATACTGTACTTTTTTCTCCATTACTGTGTCTACAGTAGACAGATAGCTGGTCCCCCTGTTATTCGCTATACAGCATAAAAGTGCTGTGCCAGTGTTAACTCTAATCATATGTGACCAGTATATAGATAAGAAACCAGACTGTCCACAAGCCAGTGAGGTCATGGGACACTGCATTGCTTTATGTTGCAACGTATAGGTTTGTTTTATCATTGTACTTGAGCATGCATTGCTTATTTATGCATTGGTATGCATTTACATATCATAGGTTAACAGTTGACTGAATTCCAGCGTTGGCCAATACTTAGTCAAAGGTCAATAACTGTCAATGTATGTAGTTTTTGCATCTGTAGGACATGAAGCTTGACCTCTGAGTTGCAATCAGACTGCTGATTGTTTTATCTTTGCAGTGCAGTTAGCTTGCCAGATCATCCAAGTGAGGCTCGTGAAGCTGTTCATTTCTGCAAACGCTTAAGCGTCGTAAGGCTAAAGGAAAATCCAATTTGGAGTGTAACAAAACATGGCCTTGCCAACGGGGAAAACACATTTTTTTTTTCTAATCGATCAGACCTCGGCATCCAGTGTTATCCAGTCATGAGCCATTTTTCTTATACAGCTGCTGCCTACCCTTATTTGCTGTTATGGTTTTTACACCGCTGCTCTTAACTGTCCCTTTATGTTTGCTACCCAGTTATTTGGAGTATGAGGTTGGGCTGGACATTGGGGGCCGTGAAGCAGTACATCCAAACGAGCCTTGCGTCTGACATCGCTCATAATTTGCAGTAACAGGTTATTCACCACAACCCTGAGCTTGCACATATTGCCATCAGATGTATTTGGAATGACTGTGTAACGCACACGTTGTACAATGTACTGTCGGACGTTTCTCCCTGCCTCTACTTGGTCACATGGCGCCGTTTGCACTGTCCCTGTAGTCTTTCTTTCAGTTGGACGGACACAGTCCCCCAAGACATATGATAATGTAATTCGCACTCGGGCCGGAGCACATGCGGCATCGGGGGTGACCCAAGCGGCAGGTATGGCACCAGGCAGTCCAGGGGAGGAGGTTGTATTGTATCACCTGTGCATGTCAGACAACAGAGATTAACGTTTAATCTCATTTAAGCCGCAAACAGAGCTCAGGCATCGGTGGGCTGTGTGTGAGGGGGGAGCGCGCCTCCACTGGAGTGTCTTTAAAGCACCTTCGGAGCAGTTCCGCAGAGCTGGCGCTCTCACGGGGGAATCGCTCCCTCTCTCTCTCTCTCTCCCTCCCTCGCCCTCCTCGGGGCTCTGTGCTTTTTACTGGAAGGCTGGCAAAGACATTAGAGGAGATCGCTCTTGCAGCAAGTTCACAGCTGCTTGCCGCGTTGCAGGCAGCTCCGTAGAGGCAAACTCTGAACAGGCTGGAGCAGCCAATCACTGCAGATATTCCATGCTTTTAGTAATTGCCTGCTTTAGGGCAAGTTTTTGGGCCTAAGTGCAGCCCGTTGTGGAGGGCTTAGCTGTGCCCCACACCCTGATCCCCTCAAAAATGCACACGTTGCACCTGCCGCACAGTTTCCAGGAGAGTCCCAGCTGGAGAGGCTGCGAAACGGAAGTGGCAGAAACGACATGTCCGCCGATGGCTCCGCGCGGGGGCGAGGCGGGCGCGACCCTCCTGGCAGAACATTGCCAGGCAGAGACAGCAGAGAGGTGTCCGCGGCGCATGGTAACGTGCGCGGTAATCGGCGTAAGCGGCGGCAGGCAGGGGGAGGGGGCGACCGTGGCGAGAGCGCTGCGAGTGTGAAGAGCGGCCCATCGCCATGACCGATTGCTGCGGTCAGGGCCTCTGAAAGCACAGGGGACCTCTTACACAAACAAGTGGCTGAGTGTGGAAATGGAATTTCAGGGTTCCGTGGATGAGGTCAAAAGTATTGCCTGTCAAGCCTTAAAGGAGGCCTCTCTTCGCTTTCAGCCAGTTGACTGTCCTTGACTGAGCGTGTTCTCCCCAGATTAAGTGCAGGTAGTTAAATTACGGTGCAGCGCACCAGCACGCAGTCAAAAGGGTCACGGCTTAAAACCATGTACACGTTCAACAAGTCTTCTTTTCATTTTCCATTCAGAAGCGATATAACTATCAGTGCCAAGTGTTTTTTTGTCTGCTGCCTAACCCAAAGGCAATTTTCTGAACGGTTGTATAGGAAGTGCTCCCAATCAGATGCAATTACACGGGCTTTACAGACTGGACGTTAAGCTCGGAAGTGTTCACCTCTGTCCTAAATCCCCCCCCCCGCTCCTTCCCACCCTCTGCTTCCCCCATTTTAAGCTCATGCTCAGCGTTGTCCTCAGATGCTCTGTGACTTGTGCGGGAGGGGGGAGACAGCAGTGGCACCTGGAGCTTGTCTGAAACAGTCTGAAACAGTCAACTCATTCTGTTCCCCCACCGCCCTCCCCTCCCCCAACTCCACCCCCCATCTCTGGCACTGCTTTGACGGAGTCACTGAAGTGAAGAGTAATTGCCAGGACGGCCCCTGTTTTTGCATTTATGTCAGTGACCCTCTCACCCCTGCCTGGTCGCTTTCAGCAGTGTGCATCGGGCTTTTTTTTTGTGTGTCTGTTCACATAAAACAGACCTCTCAGATTGGGCAGATAAAGCTGCGTTTCCCTCTGATGTCTCCTTATCTCGTCAGATCTGCTCTGGAAATGAGCGTCCCGGGTTTGTTTGCTGTTTGTTTACTGTCCTACCGGGAGCGGTCAGCACTTTTTAGCCAGCGCCGGTTCCCGGCCGTCAGATCAGATTGTGGAAACGTCTTAATGCTGCGGCCCTTTGGTCCGCCCCTGCTTTGTCACGCGGGTTTATTCGCGGCTGCGGCCGCTGTACTGGGCAGGGTGTGCGTCCAGGCCCTTCATAGAGGGGTTGCCGTCTCAAGTCCTCACCTCGTTTGGGCCAGATCACCGCGCCGCTGACGCTCACATCTCTTAAACGTGACACAACATGCACGGCGTGACACAAACGAATTTGTGTATGCATATAGCGGAGGTGCTTTTTGTGTTGCCAGGCAACGTTTAGACACGGGCGAGGTGAAGACGGGGACAAACGCTCCCAACTAACCTGCACCAGACAGCCGCATTAACCCTGGGTAGTTACCATCGCTACTCGCGAGGAGCCAGAAATGGCATGAAACCGTGGGTGGGGCACCCGCTCCGAGAGACAAAGCTTTTTTTGTTTGAAAGAATTTCAAGGGTAGTTACCTCATTTTCTCTCAGAAGGACTCATACACTCATGTACTCATAGACTGATGTACATATTAGAAGCACCGCATTCCATTACATCTAGATGTTAATGAATGGAGCGATGAAGGTGAACTACCTGGCTCAAGAGTGCGACAGCTGTGTCCCACTAGGGTTTGAACCCGCAGGTCCAGAGTCCAGTGCCCCGATCACTGATCCGTGCTGTGACTGACCGGAGAGTGCCGTGACCCGTGTGGTTATTCAGCGTGACCAATGACCCTCAGGCAATGATGAAGACTGGTTGCTGTGCAGGCTTAAAACTCCCTGGTATCCTGCCGCTGGAACCGTTATGTCCTGTCACTTTAAGAATGAATGGCGCATAAATACACAGCACCGCAAAGTCTTACTGCAGACAGTAGACTGAAACATCTCTTTGTTTCATCCAATAATATTGAGTACATAACAAAGGCAATGCCAAATGACCTTCAACAAGCCCTTTATGGGCATCACTTTTTAGCAAGCTCAGTGGAGATCTGCTAATCTTTCCATCATACGGACGCGCCGGTGTAATAGCCGCGCTATCATTGTATCCAGATGATATCAGCTGGTCGGCGCAGAGCTTCCTTAGAACTGACGGGCAGCAGCGTGGCGTAGCGCTAAGGAGCGGGGGTCGTAACCCAGAAGGTTTGCCGCTTCCATTCCCAGGAGGGCCACTGCCTCTTGCACCCTTGGGCGAGACATTTGACAGCGAATTGCCTCGGTAAACATTCAGCTGTATAAATGAATAACATGTATATATAAAAAAAAAAAACGCTGTGAGCCGTGTAAGTCGCTTTGGATGAGAGCGGTCCGCTAAGCAGCTGTAGTGTAATTGTAAGTGATGTCCGTGAAGAGATGGCACGCCCAGCTCGTAACGCCAGAGTGCTCGGTGCTCAAAGAGCGGGCCACGCTCTGTGCTTCATGCTCCGCCACAATCGCGGTTGTAGCCAGTGTTGCGGGCATGCACAGAAGCGCAATGGCCATTGTTGACTCTATTTACAACCATTTCCATGCGGCGTTATTTCAAATAACCAGTAAACCCGACAATCAGTAAAACACACAGGTCGTATTTATGTGCCGCACATAATGCATTTTCTAACTCACTGTCCTACGGGTTAAGACCAGACACGGCCAGGTATTCGCATCTGAGGTTAATAGCGCAGCCGTTTCCTTTGGATGCATCTCTTTAATGAATTTGGGAACAGGGGTGTTTTTTGACGCCGTTATCGTTTCTGAAAGCCAACGCCGGAGCAGCTGGAAAGCCTCCCAGTATGCATTACTAAACAGTGGTAATTGCGTTTCTGTCAGGTTTAGCATCGCGTTAAACTTTTATAGGCAGGGCCCATAATGCGCCGGCATCACGCTCCGCGTTTCAAAGCCTTTATTTTTAGCTGATGGTATAAGCAGTGACTTGAAATGCCTTGAGGTTTCTTAGTGACACTGGCAATTTTTGCAAATGTGCAGTAAAAAGTCACTGTGGTGGGAACTGAGTTCTCAAGCTGGTGTAAAATGAATTATTTATATTAATAATAATAGAAATATATGAAGTGTAGCTTTCAAAAGGTATATCTAAAAGAAATAAATATTCTCGTTTGGCAGGTTACTAGGATAGGTGTAAACACTGAAAATTTACAGTCAGTTTCTTGGTGGCTGGGCTACCATAGCTAACTACCATCATTGTTACGTTTCAATACATTTTAGCCGTTAGTGCTGTTCGAGTCAAGCGTTGGTCATTGCCCTTGCATCCCTCAGGCTGAACAGCTCATTTCTATTCCTGGTTTTCCCTCCAGCTCAACAAATTGCAAATTTGACATAACATACATCTCAGTCTTGTTGAATATGTTGTACTGCTGGTTTTACAATAAAAATAAAAAAAAATTACATTGCAGTTTTTATTATTCTTATGTCTGCAAGTATATTTGCATAGTTTGCATGTGGGTTGAAATATTTCTGCATACATTTCTGTACAAATACCATAGAGATTTTTTTTCCTGCCGTACCACCCCGAACCCTCTTTATTAGAAGCTAAGTAGAGTAAGGCCTGGTTATTATTATTTTCATTTTAATTTTTTTTTGGGGAGGGGGTGGGATGTGGGGTTGGGGGGCTGGGGATTTTAGGTGCTGAAAGCTTTCCTTCTGGAAAATTCCCACTGGGAAGTGCTTTGTGACAGCGTAATTACAAAGACTGTAGTGAATAAAATCTGATTGACTGATTTACTGGCTGCCAAATTTCCTTGACGCTAGTTCTCCTCGAGTTATAATGTACCATCTGCTGGCTTGGACAGGTAACTCAAAGAACAACTTATTTGAGGAAGAAAAAAAGATCCCTTTCTGCCGGTTGAGATGGCAGCAGTTCCGCACTTCAAAACAAACGTGGCCCAAAGTCCCCCCCCAGCAGGCCACAGTGCAGCGCACTCTGGAAGCTCAGAGCGCTTTGCTGCTCGGGGTTAAAAGCTCCGCTCATCTCTCAGTGCACCTCATAGTCAGCAAGAGGGAAAAAAAAAACATCTTGGCGAAACCGCCTCGCTTTAAACGAAAGGAAAATGGACTTAGATTCAGCAAGAACTTCCAGTTGAAGGGTTTGGTCCCGGCACAGAAGCCAGGGAGCCCCCGACGGTCCACAGTAGCCCGGTCGCCGTGGTGACTGGGCCCGGTTTTTCCCGCCGCCTCGCGGAATGCACTGGAATGCAGTGTGCTGCGGTTGCAGGCTTGGCGCTTGGTATGCGGGACGAGAGCTGGCAAGCTTGCTGGTCCTCGGGTCCGGCGTGTCAGCAGGTCTGTCCTCGTGGATCTACAGGCTGGAGCTGAGGCCTCAACTGTGAATCACTGTCCATCAGTGGGACTCCCGGGGCCGAGGTCATTCTGGGGAGCTGTGACCGAGAGCCGAGAGCAGCAAAGGGTATGGTTTTAGCCCTGTCTTAGCCCTGATGGAAGCTGTCATGAGTACGATACAGTTCGTGTCTCACATTTACCATGTGCACACTGGAATTGTCCATTGGTTTAATAGTGTAGATCTTTGCACTATAGTACGTCAGGCAGGGGACTTAAAAGCAATGCTAATTGCTGTTGGAAACACGTATTAGTGTGGACTTTCTGGCTGGTATGAACGTCTTTGCCAGAGCTTCATTCGGTGTCGGGTTTCACAAACTGAGCCAATGAGGGCCTGAAGCAGCCAATGAAAGACTCCCAAACAGTAACACAGGGTCCCGGCACCTGTTTCCTGCCACAGAAGAAAAAACCCAAAAAGGCAGAGATGGCTCTGAAGGCAAAAACACTCACAAGTGGAAGGGGAAGTGTCTATTGAGCTGTAGCAAAAACCACGAGTGTTCATTTGATCCATCTGCAGGAACCGGGGACCAGCTCTTTAAATTAAAGTGTCAATGGGTGTTGACACCAGGTGATTGGCGGGTTTGGAGCTGGAGCTTTCCGTGGTGCTGACTAAAGCCCCACTCAGAGCGCGCGACTCTAAAGGCTTTATCATCAACCTGCGCTGCCTCCACTGCTTCCAATCTGATTTCACCGATACTGACACGTCCATGTGAGCTGTTACTGTGCAGAACATTAAAGGGGAAGACAGAGAGAACCTCTACCACAGTCTCACACAGGAAAACACACGCACACACACACACACATACATACATACACACACACACACACACACACACACACACGCACACACACGCAGACACACACACACAAAAGCAAAAGAAATACCATGCATTTTAATTATAGTAGTTTTTATTAAATTTGCATACTTCACCTGCTGCATCACCTGCATTTTGCCCTGAACCCCCGCTCATCTAGGAAGCTAAGGAGAGTTGCCTTCGGATAGTTGGGAAGGGAGACTGCCTTGGAACTTCAGGTGAATTAGAGAATTTCTCATATACATACAAATGCACACACATGCACGTGCAAACAGAAGCATGCGTGCACACACACATACACTCACACACACACACACACACACACACACACACACACACACACACAGACACAGACACACACACACACGCACACACATAGACATACACACACAGACACACACACACACTCACACACACACACATAGACATACACACACAGACACACACAGACACAAACACACACTCACACACACACACACACACACACACACATAGACATACACACACAGACACACACACACACACACAGACATACACACAGACACACACGCGCACACACACTTGCACGCCGGGTTCTTGGACGGCGTTCCTCCCTGGCGCGTGCTAGAGAGGGGTGACAGACAGTGCGGAGCGAGCGCGTCCAGATGGCCTGTCTGTCGGTGTCCTGCCTCTCCCGCGGCGCGCCCTGCTCCATTCATCCCCGTCCCCTCCCTTCGCTCCTCAGCGCCCGCGAGCGCTCCCGGCCACCACCCTGCTTCCTGCCCGCCCTCACCACGATCACAACACAACACGCGCTGTTACTCTCTCGCCTTCTCTCATGAGAAGAGCTGTGCGGAACTGAGAAAAATGTGTAGCATAGCGGTAATGAGCAGGGCCTGTAGTCGAAACAAGGGACACACCTAACACAGATTAACTGAAAGGGACAGAAGCAATGAAGGAGGGATGAAGAGAGGGAGGCGGAGAGAAAGAGAGGTTAAGATGAAGAATAGAATTAGGGAGGAGCTGGAAGGTAAAAAAAGAGAGAAGGAGGGAAGTACGTGTATCATGTCATAATGCGGTGTAGTAGTTAAGGAGCAGGAGCTCGTAACCGGAAGGTTGCTGGTTCGATTCCCCACTGGGGTACTGCCGCTGTACCCATGGACAAGGTACTTAACCTGCAATTGCTTCAGTAAATATCGAGCTGTATATATGGATAACATGTAAAACCTGTACGCTATGTGAGTTGCGTTGGATAAGAGCATCTGCTAAATGACAGTAGTGTGCAGTAGTGTAATTGGGGCTGTATTGAGCAAGCGGAGCTTCGACAGGGAGAGCGCTGCCCCCTAGCTGTCGGGGGAGGAAGCCTCTCCTTTGCCGGTGCACAGAGTGCTGGGAGGCTGAGAGGACCGGTGATGTCAGCAGAAACTGAGTGTGAAGGAGAACAGATGGGTAACAAGCACCGGGCCCGGGCCGTGTGTTGGAAATTGCCCACTGTCACAGCGTCTCAGAAATAACCTTACGTGCACCGCTTAACCGGTCAGGATGAAACATTTAATATCACCAAAGTACATCTCACAAAATCCTTCCTCAGAAAACAAAAACAAAGACAAAGACAAAAAAACTGTTGCTGCTGTTTCCCTTTGTGACCTCTTGGTTAGTCAGCCAGCTCCTGTTTGATGTAGGCAGTTTGCATCTAATGATGTGCAGTGGTTGCTTCAACATAGCTTAACTTACAGACAGGAAAAAAGAATGAGGCAAAAATTGCCAAAAATCAAAAAAGATTGTGTCCAAGCAAATGTGTCTCTAATCTGCCAGTTTGAGGCAATAGACCAAAGTTGTCCTGGGCATCTTGGATAAAGTTTAGTTGCAGAAATACTCAATTGTCAATATGCGTACAGACCAATTTAAATGAACCTGCTGGCCATTGTAAAGAATTGTGAATCTGTTGATGCACTGGCACAAGCCAAACACACACAGGAACTCATGTATAAGCTAAACACATGCTGGAACTTGTTTATAGGGCCAAACACACACAGGAACTCATGTATGAGCAAAACACATGCAAGAACCCATGTATAAGTCTAACACATGCAGGAACTTGTGTGTTGGCCAAACACATGCAGGATCTCCTGTATGAGTCTAACACATGCAGGAACTCGTGTCTCCCCCCCTTGCCCCTCCCCTTCCTGTTACTTGACCATGGCACGCTGCCCCCTCCTCTCCTCTCTCACTAGCAGCATTTGAATGGCAAGTCAAATGCTCTCATTTCCAAGGGCCGTTTCCATGGCTGACTGCCTCCATTTAAAAGAAGGGACTGTGGAGTCTCATTTGAGTTAATGTTATCTTTGGCAGTCAAGCACTAATTAGGCCATTGCTTGCCATGAAGTTGATGCAGTATGTTCTGCTTGAAGGTGTGTGTGTGTGTGTGTGTGTGTGTGTGTGTGTGTGTGTGTGTGTGTGTGTGTGTGTGTGTTTGTTGGGGTGGAGGGGGGTGCGTTCAGTCAAGCACTAAATAGGCCATTGCCCACCATGAAGTTAATTCTTTATGTTCTGCTAGGGTGTGTGTGTATACATATCTGTGTGTGTGTGTGTGCGTGTGCGTGTGCGTGTGTGTGTGCGTGTGCGTGTGCGTGCGCGTGTGTGTGTGTGTGTGTGCGTATATGCGTTTCTGTGTTTGTGTGTGACTCCCCTCTGCACTTGTCACCATTTCATTCATAATGCTACCTGCTCTTTGTCTCATGCTGGATTGAGAGTGTCTGAGACTAACACTGAAAGGTCAGGGGAAATGTCAGGGGTTGCCTTGACAGACAGCTAATTAATCTCTATATCGGGGCTCTGTTCCTTCGGCCAGCGGGTTTCCACGTCACCGTGCAGAGAGGGCCCCTCCCCCTGCACCGAGGCCCCCCGTTTCCATCTGCAAACCCGTCCTCCCAGGGGGAAGTGAGACCCGTAACCCACCACCACTGTCCTTCAGTCATAGAATAACGCTCAGCATATTCATCACACAAGAAACTTTTTACTATACAGGTTTATACATCGTCACACAGACCTTGGTCCATCCGTTTTTCCTGCATTTTGATGCCCAAAAAATGTGGAACTATGGGAAATTTTTCCGAAAATGTGCAATACTTCAGCAGGAAAAAAAAAAACACTAATGTTCGGTTGCACAGCTAACTGCTGTGTTCATCTTGCTGTTTCCAAATGATGAAAATGGCACACTGCCAAACTGTGGTGACGGGGCCACGGCATGGGGTTCAAAAGCACCTTAAAAAACCCCACTCGTCGCGGCACAAGACTGTGCTGAAGAACACGGTTGTCCTGTAAGCGTATCGATCATTTGGATGAAGATGCCACATATCGGTATGACAGGCTGCTGCTGTTCTCTCGATTTTTGGGTCAGTGAGCTGAATTCCGTGCCACACATGCAGTACGCTGATAGCTACTGCTATCTCATCAGTATTCCTGGTGAATGTATTTTTAGCAAGATAATTCTTTCCGAGAAATGATAAGCAGTAAATTGAATCAAAATGAGTAACCACTAGTTTACTGCAACTGTAGAAATATGATGTCACAGGGGCACAGTCATGCTGGAACAGGAAAGGGCCTTCCCCAAACTGTTGCCACAAAGTTGGAAGCATACAATTGTCTAAAATGTCTTTGTATGCTGTAGCATTAATGTTACCCTTCACTGGAACTAACCCTGAAAAACAGCCCATTACCCCTCCTCCACCAAACTTTACAGTTGGCGCTGTGCATACCGGTAGGTGGCGCTCTCCTGGCATTCACCAATCCCAGATTCGTCCATCAGACTGCCAGATAGTGAAGCGTGATTCATCACTTCCAGAGAATGTGTTTCCACTGCTCCAGAGTCCGGTGGCGGCGTGCTTTGCACCACTCCAGCCGTCGCTTGGCATTGCGCATAGTGATGTTGGGCTTGTGTGCAGCTGCTCGGCCATGGAAACCCATTTCATGAAGCTCCCGACACACAGACCTTGTGCTGATGTTGCAGCCAGAGACAGTTTGGAACTCTGTAGTGAGTGATTCAACAGAGGATAGGCGGTTTTTACGTGCCACGCGCTTCAGCACTTGGCGGCCCCGCACTGAAAGTTTGTGTGGTCTACCGCTTCGTGGCTGAGCTGTTGTTGCTAATAGACGCTTCCGCTTGACAATAATAGCACTTACAGTTGACTGGGGCAGATCTGGCAGGGCAGAAATTTCACGAACTGACTTGTGGCAAAGATGGCATCCTATAACAGTGCCACGTTTAAAGTCACTGAGCTCTCCAGTACGACCCATTCCACTTTCAAGGTTTGTCTATGGAGATTGCATGGCTATGTGTGTGATTTTCTGCACCTGTTAACAATCGGTGTGGCTAAAACACCTGAACTCAATAATTAGGAGGGGTATCCACATAATTTTGGCCATATAGTGTATATTGTCCCTCAGTAAAGGTCCCTAGATCAAACAGAAAAGTCTGGGTTCTTTTTCATTTGTAATGCTTAAGCACAAAGATACCTCAAACTGTCTGATCAGACTTCCACATACTCAGTTTATGTACCAGCACAGCTGTGGGCGATGCAGTGATAAAGAGCAGGACCTAAAGGTTGTCAGTTTGATTCCCAGGTGGGGAAATGCTGTAATACTCTTACCAGTTCAGGTACCTGAACCTTAAGCTGAATTGCCTCAGTAAATTTCTAGCTTTGTAAATGGGTATAATGTAAGTCACTTTAGATAAGAGCAACTGCAAAGAAAATGTAATGCAAAAATGCCTTACTAGTGGCCTTGACTTCGTGGGAAACCAGTGAAATGTTTTTCTCCTTTTTCCAATAGGGGCTCTTATAAAACACAAGGCTTGCTGCTTAGGCATCTTCAGATTAAAATTCTCCACAGACTTTTTTTTTTTTCCATTGACAACAAAGTATTGGATTCTCTGGAACCTGCTCAAGCAAACGGCAGTGACTTCAAACCTTCAAACGTCAAGCGGATATCTTGAAAAGCATTCAACACTCACAAAACACTCAGATGCAGAGGAAGGAGCTTGAAGAAGACTTCATTTCTTTGGGACTGGCGTGTGATTTAATTGCTGCCAACTTAGCTGGCTAAGTAGAATTAACTGGAATTATGTATGTAAACTGTCAGAGGTGTAGGCAAATGATATAGCAGTAACACAGTCATTTAGTCTCTTTCGGTTTTGGTTTTTTAGTTACTGTAGTTTTGAAGACAGCTTTAAAATTTCAGTTTAACAAAACTAATCAGGTATTTTTACTAGACAGTCTTAACCAGACTGTTGCCGTTGATTTTATGGAAATCAGTAGAGCCGGACTAGCTAAAATGGTTGAGCCTGACTGATAAAATAGTTACTCATCAAGCTATTCCAGATGAATGTCTTATGGTCTTAACCTGAAACAGGTTTTGTTATGTGTCTTCAAAATGTCCTGTCTGTTCACATGATGGGAGTCCATTTAAACTGAGACTCCAATGTGACATGAATACCTGGAAAATTACATCATTTGCTACTGTTAAAGGCAACATATTAAACTTGAAGTTTCCCTCAATGACACACAGAGGTTTGTCACCAACAGTGGGAGGCACTGGCGTTATTGGCCTGGTAACCGATGTCTTATCTTTCATTTTGTAAGTCCAGTCCTTTTCATTTTAATACTACCATGTGTGAAATTATATATACATTGTGTACCCAATTATATTTTACTAGTGTGTGCATTTTTATTTTTGTTGTCTTTTTCATTACTCATTTAAAAACTATTATGGGTTAAAACGGCTTGTCAATGTACAGTACCAGTCAAAAGTTTGGACACACCTACTTCTTTATTTTTACTATTTTCCACATTTTAGAATAATAGTAAAGACATCAAAACTATGAAATAACACTAATGGACTTATGCAGTGACCAAAAGTGTTAAGTCAAAACTATCTTATATTTTAGATTCTTCAAAGTAGCCAAAAAATGTTTTTAAAAATAATTTTTTTGGAAAGAAATTCAAACATAGACATCAACTTCACTATTTATATTTGTCTAAAAAACAAATTCCAAGCATTTAAGCATAAGCCTTTAGATCAAAATGTCTTTGACTGCAGGTTTCCCATTATCTTAATCAAGTGTGTCCAGGTGGTTGATTGGTACTGTAAATCAAAACAATACTGTTGAAAGAACATTTATTCAACATAGTTAAAAAGAAACATGGAACCATTGGAAAAATTATTGTACAAGTACATACTCTTTGCTGTGCTACAACTAAGTTATAAAAATAAGCGCTGTGTCATTGAATAGCCTCTGCCCTGACCTCATGTTGATATATAATTATATGGTTTTAAAATAACCTTTTACCATGAAGGCTTAGTACATTTATACTTTTTCTACTTCCTTTCCCAGTTAGCTTTAGAAGGAAAGGGGAAATAATTCAACAGAATCGAGGAGTTTCTGGTGTTAGCAGGTGTGATAATTGGGTAGTATGCGCCTGGATATATTCCCATTCTGAATAAGAAAGTTTATGTCTTAAAGTTGTGCCAAAACACTTTTGCAACTTTGAGATCTGGAGGTGAGGGGAAAAACAGTACTTCTTGCTCCGTTCAAATTTTAGCACTCACAAACCCACAAACACGCCTCTGTGCTGTCTATTTGCTGTCCCTGAGCCAGTGAAGTGCAACCAGAGATAAATAATGGATCAAATGCAAAAAATGTGGCTAGAAAAGAGTTAAAAGAGGCATCGTGGTACAGGGTTCAACCTCGCGGGTGTTTAGTATCCCTCACACATCCACAAGGCATCAGGTGCTATATGAGTGATTTACCGGTACCTGAAATCTCTAGAAGCTTCTGTTAGTGCGCACACCTGGTCTCACACCACGTTACCAGTCGCATTTGCGCTCAGTGTTTTTTTTTTTTCGGTGCCCCGGGTCAGGCCTTGTGAGAGTCAGCCTGTGCCAGCGGTGATTTCCACAGAAAAGAGAGAGAAATAAGCGTTGCGGTTTGCGCTATTTCCGTCTGCGGCGCGTTTCCTCTTTTGTTCAGCACATGTTTTGGGCTCCAATGCGTTTCATCAGCGCAAATCCCCAGGGTGTTTCCTGGCACCCTCGGCAATCACGCATCAGACCCCCAATCTATACCCCCCACCCTTCCCCCCACCATCCTCAGACCTCCCCCCTGTGCTTGTATAGATCTTTTTTTAGGCTCAAAGCTGACTTTAGCATGATGGCAGTGTGTTGCTTTTACAATTGTTGCTGGCCACTATGTTTGATTGGTATTTTTTATTATTTATTATTTATTTATTATTATTATTATTATTATTATTATTATTATTATTATTATTTGAGGACTGTATTTTTCCACTCGCTGCCCATTTACTGTAACTCAGGCTGATCTTTACCAATTATTGTTGCTGTTCTTGTTGCTCCTGTGATGTGTAGCTAATTTATCACTCATCAGTAGCCCTGTAAGTCCCTCCGGATAACAGAGTCTGCCAAGTAAATAAATAAATATACAAAAGTGTAACCTGCATGGTAACACTGGCCATCTCACCCTGCTCACACTCATCTGTCTAAATACCCGTCCCTCCATTCTCAGGCTTGACTTAAGTCAGTCACTGGACGGGTTCTTTATCAGTTAACCAGCTGAAGCTGTTGGTTAAGCCTGTTACCTGCTGTAAGCTGATTGGTCCGATTGTGACATGTGACACATCTAGGCCAACCAAAGAGGAGTACGTGTTGTGTGTGAAGTGAGAAGCCACAGGTCCATGCTCATGCCACACAGTGTTTAAACTGATGGGACTTGTATAGTTATGACACTTGACTTGCGGTTGTTAACTGAAAAGTGTGATGACACATTGAATAGCTGGGGTTTCAGTTTACCAACAGACATTTGTTGTTTAAAACACATTTGGTCTAAGCGAAAAAAAAGTTTTGTGGCCTACATAGAATGATTACAAGGAGTACATCTCAGTACAGTAGGTGGCTTTCCACCTACTGTAATGATTATATGGTTTATGTCAAATTAATGATAGTAAAAAAATGGATTTGAGAATGTGATTCCAATGTTATAAACCTTTTAAAAGCAGCGTTGTTAACACTTATAGCAGGGTTTTTTTGGTTTTGTAAGACCTTAACAATGGCAGTAATTATATCATTATGGAATTTGTTCTCTGTGCTCTATTGTAATTTGCTGCTGGTTGATGAAATACGTGGTGAGATGTGGTTAGATATGTCAGGTTTTGCTGTCAGTTTTATCTGAATTTCATGATAATGTTAGCCAAGCTGCATCGTTCAAGTAATTACAGTGCTGGCTCATCCTTATAGCCACTCTTTGTTAGGTGGTTGGTTCCTAGGTGGTTAGTCAAGAAAATCCACTTGTTGTTTTACGCCAAGTGGTCATGAATGGAGGTAAACTGGAACATCTCTTACCCAGTTCTACAGCTCTGTTGGCTGCTGGCAAAAGTCCCTTTAACTAGCCTGAGCTGTCTTTAACCATAGAGCTGGACAGTGTGAATTGTGGGCCATTTGAACCTCCACAGGAAGCAAAGATTTTTGGCAGAATTCAATTCAATTCAATTTTATTTGTATAGCAGTTTTGACAAAGGGGATTCATCACAAAGCAGCTTTACAGAGATCCCGGGCCTGAACCCCCCCAGGGACCAGCCTGCGGCGACCGCGGGGAGGAAAAACTCCACAGTTAAAAGGAAGAAACCTTGAGCAGAACCAGGCTCAAAGGGGGAACCCATCTGCCTCTGGCTGGCACCGGCTATAAGCAGCACAAGGCCGAACGAAATATCCAAAAAGAATCTGTTGAGGCGACCATAAATTTGCAGAACTCATTCACAGGATATGAAATGCGCAAACGCGGGGTGGTGTGGTTAGCGGAGTGTCGCGGCTAAACGGACGTCTGTTCCAGCTAACCTCGAGAAGACACCTCGCGCTACACTCTGTCTCCCCCCGCTGTCACTTCTACACCTGCGGGGCGTGAAATATGGAGGGCGTTTGGCGCAAGCTTCTTTATTTACCTTTGGTTGTGAAGATTTAGAGCAGAGAGAAAACGCTGCTTCACCGCCTGCCTGAGGTCGTGTAAGTTCATGTCGCTCCTTGAGTGCGCAGACTCGGAGTGCCTTCGGGAAGGGGCTGGCACAGTCTCTCTGCCCCGGCGCATTGGGACCTGTAGGGAACGGTAATTAGTCCTGATGGATCGCATCGGGGCGGGGTGAGGGGGGGCATCATGGTTTATAAAAGGCCTTAGTGTTATTGTTCGCTCTGCCACCCCTTGACCGTTCTGTCACTGCCCTCCCCCCCGGGGTCAGAGCCGTATCTCTCCGAGCTCGGGGTGCTTGTCAGCCGGAGTGACGGAGTGGAACTCCTTGGCGGGGGGACGCGTGCCGTGGCTGCCGCTCGTTAGGCCCGGAGCCTCCCGCTAAACGGGCTCCAATTACGGCTGACTCTGCGGAATCCGTCCCTGCCTGGCGCGGCCCGGACCAGAGAGAGAGGGGGCGCCCGTGTCCTCCTTCAGCGGTATCAGTGGCCACTTTCAAGTCTTCAGGGGGCAGAGGCAGGGCCTGGTGTGGATTACACACCGCTGTGTCTGTTCTCTTCACCTCAGGCCTCTCACAGTGCCTTTCTGGTGCCTTATGTTCACTGTATATGCCTTTCAGTAAATGCCTATATACCTTAATTAAAACACTTTCCTGTTGATGCCCATTTACATTTTGTCTATTGAAATGCTGCAATAATGAGAAGGGGAGAAAACTCCACCATCCTGAAACATCAGCTTCAGCATTTCTCTGTGTGTCTATATAAGGCAATAGAGGGCTGCAAGGTCCTTTATGCCATCCTGTTATTTAGTGTTTGCAAATGAAAGGAGACATTTTGGAGGTACTCAAAAGGAGCTATTTGCAGTTTGTTTGCTTTTGTTTGCTTTGCATCTGTTAGCTTGGGACGAACAACAAGGGTTTGGGCAGCTATTCACCGTGAGGCTGCAGCTGGAGGCGGCATGATAACCAGTAGCTGGAGATGACTGCTTTAGGGAGGGGGTTTGGGGGCAGACCATGGCAATGACACACAGCCACCATTACGTACTCTAATTCACCATGCATTAATGGCCATAATAGTCTGGTGTTATTAATGGAGGGAGGTTAGTGGTCATCACCATGCCTTGGCTTGGGCATGCAGCAGATTCCCTGCCCTGTTGGTGACGGGCAGCTGTGCTAGTGCCTCACTCACCGCAAAGCTAACCGAAGCCACGCCAGGAACCCCTCTCCCGCTCATGCTTTTCTCTTAAGTGTCACTGACATCTTTTACGGGGCTAACTGGAGCATGACAGCGGCGGCACTTCACTCCGGCCCCGTCGCGTGTGCCCCCTTTAAAGACAGCGCCGCCGCTTTAATGTGGCAGGCCGCAGCCAGAGCCCGGCTCTCCGTCTCGTTAGGCGAGGGAGGCTTTCCGGATGTGACAGAAATAATGTGGACTCGGGCTCCGGCGAGAACCCGCTCCCCCGTAAAAAAAAGGCTTCAAACAGCCAGGACAGTAATGAATTCCAGGAGGCTGAGCATGCTAACGAGTTCATTATTCCAGTCCTGCTTCGGAATAATTACCATTTTGCATCTAAAACCGTTTGAGAGTCGGCCCGCTCTTGTCAAATTTAGGCAGTCATGGATTCTGATAAATATTTGCATAAGGGGGTGTGCGCGTGTCGGGTCATGACAGCGGGCTAAATCCGAACAGGCATGTTTTATGGGCCTCGCCCGGGCTCCGCCGCTGACAGGCCTGACGCTGGGAATGTTGGGGAAATTGTAGAACGAGGAGGAAAGCGCAGGGATTGAGACGCACCGGGACTGCAGATTGGCCTGGTCTGAGTGTGTCGGGTTAGAGAATGAGAAGTCGTCCTTTGACGCAGGCTGCCCCCGCTCGTCCGCCTGAAGCTCTCCGCACGATCGCCTCCATTATTCAGGAGGATGCAGCTCACCTGGGCTTCCTGGCAGAAACAGACACTGCCCCTCGGGCATTCGCTAACAACCCCGCCCCCGGCCTCTCCTCTCACGCCGTACACCTCTTCCACAAACACTCCCCTCAGAGGGGGCTGGAGCTCCTCAAGAGACACGGCCAGGACGCCTCTCGTTTCGGATTCACAAAGTTGATTTCTCTAAGCCGTGATCCTCCCGATGTTGCTCTGAAGTCAGAAATGTGAAACTGAAAAATAAATATGAAAAGTAAATAATGGAAGGGATTTCTTGTAGTCAGTGCCAGGTTGCTAGGCAACAGTTCCTCGTACGTGAGCCTTCAAACGGAGGGGGGGAAAGGGGTTGGCCCGTGTGGCCTTTTCAGGACGGATATTAATTTTACTGAGACCAAACTGATTACGGATCGATCGCCCGGCGTGTGATATTTATGGTTTCCATGACCAATTGAACAGTAAGTGGTCGCGATGTTCAAACTGTGAAAGCTGAGCTGAACCAAAATGATCAGTGGTAATAGGCACACAACCAATTTGAGGCATTCTGTGTGAAGTCAGACCGGTTTTAACCTAACTCAATTTTCTTGCCCGAAGATGGCGCCTTTCTATTGCTGAGGTAACCACTAGCACAAAACTTCAGTTTGTAAAGATTCTGTGAGATTAATTGATTAATTGAGTCATTAACTGAACCTTTTGGCCACCTTTAAATCAACATCATTTCTACTCTGCATATGCACTCTTCAGACATTCGTAAGCTCAAACTGCGATGTATATTTAGAAAACTTAAAAAAATCATGAGAAGATATTCTCAACTTTGGCTGACATTTAAGAACAGAAAGAACATACAAAGAAAATACAAATTTCGGACTAAATCGGCGGTGATTATGGTGTATACTGGGTTTCTAGGCTTAGCAGTTCTTCCGCGGTTAGGCAGCGGGAGGGTCACAGCAGTGGGAGGATGACAGGGAGAGGAGACCAACACAAGAGTGGGCGAGAGCATAAGGGGTTAGCACGGCCTCATAATACGGGCAGGCAGATAAAACCGTCCGTCAGGAGTTTTCCGGCATCGCTTCCCCCAGGCTCAGACTGCCAGAGGTGCCCCCCTTCCCAAGACTGGAGAGCGATCCCTTAAATTACTCATATTAATGAGCCTTAAGCCTTAAACGCTACCTGACACAACCTTCAGCAGATGATCCACTCCTTCCCTCTTTGCTGGCGCGCGGCCAAGCTCGCGAGGAGGAGCTTCAGGCCTGGGTAGAGCTGGAGGAGCATCCAGACGCCGAGCTTGCTGAGGAGAAGCCGCGGTAATGAGGCAGCGTGGAGCGGCGCGGAGCCCAGACTCCGGGCATATGGCCTCCCTCTCTCTCTCGGTGGGGTATCAGCCGCCCGAGGGGGCGTGGGAGGTCGCGCCTCGCGGCCTGCCCTCACACCACCTGCTAAGGTATGCGCCGTTGCCCCGGGCAACAGATGGCGGCGGTGGGTCCTGGTTGGGGACCCCCTTGCGTCGACGCTGAAACAGGTGTGCTCCACGGGACGGAAGAGAGGCCCACGGGTTTGCCCTTTTGGCTTGGGGAAATTAAACAGATTCCAAAAGGTTGCTCTGAGGGAGCTGCGTTGCGACGTCAGACTCACACGTCTGCTGATAAGCTGGTAACACAGTGTCATGGCAGCAGAGAATTAGCTGAGCTACTTAAGAATCTCTGTGGCCTAAACTAGCGACGGTTTATAACGGGGAACCTGGAGACTCGGCATCAGCTCTCAGTTTGTCATGCAAAGTTAAACACAGCTTGCTTAAAAAGCTGTCACCCTGATAAACCATGTTTGGTGTTGTCGCTGAAAGCTTCGCACCTTTCTTTGCTCTGTGGGAGCTGGGTGTCGGGCTTGTTGCGGGGGAAAAGGTCCACCTGTCGTCAGAAGCGGGGCTATGGCGGAGAGAGAGCACCCGAAAGTGCAGAACGTGGGGGCTGAGGCTTTGATGTAGGGTCGGGTATGTGACCCTCTTCGGCGCTCTCTCTCGGGGAGCATGAGAGCGTCGGAGGTGTTTACATTCCACAAAACTGTCTTTGCGTGCGCGGTGTAATCCGAAACATCAGCCTGGAAGATTTAAGTGGATAACGTGGACCGCTGGGAGCCTTCACCCCAAGGCAGGTCTTTGACTTGAATACAGACTCACTGTCACGTGTGTGGGATCTGTGTAAACTCACATCAGTCCGTGCGGAGAAACCTGTGATGTGTGGAAATCAGTCAGTGGTCTGCCTTAAATTCATGGCAGTGCATTTCTTTGGTTCGGGTTAACATCTTGAGCGCGCTACAGTTTTCACCAGTACAGGTTTTGTCTCTTTCTGTATTTTTTTTCTTTTTTTTGGTGTAACACCTTTTTTTGAAAAGCAGTGTTGTCTGCATGTTGGGCTGACACTACAGCTACTCTCTTCTTCTCTGAAGCCAGCAGCAAGACAGTGGAACTTCAGACTTCAGTCTCCATGAAACACTGGTGTATGTGTGTGTGTGTGTGTGTGTGTGTGTGTGTGTGTGTGTGTGTGTGTGTGTGTGTGTGACTGCACCTCTCATTGGCCTCTCCTGCAAGGGAGTGACTTACTGCACTGGAGAGCACAGTGCCGACATCCCTAAGCATTCTACAAAAGCATGGGACTGTAGCAGGCAACGCCCCATTTGCGCTGTGCAGCTGAAACCAGACTGATGTGAGCCGAAGCCGCAGCTGTCTGTCTGCGGTACAGCACGCCCGCTGTTCCGTCGCGTTACCACCAAACCGGAGCGGGGTGAACGCGGTGTCAGGCTGAATACGGGGGCCTGACTGGACCAAAAAGACTTGCTGTGATCAGCAGTGGCTGCATGCAGCTCTCCCCCTTCCTCTATTTATCTCCTCGGTTTTTAGCGCTGATGCAGACAGAAGCGGCACAGCTACATAAATCGCTGACTCGGCCCACAGCTTACTTCTAAGTAGGCCAGCACCAGTAAGGCTTGTGGGCTGAGCTGACACAGGTCAGCATGACGCGGGAGGCAGTGGAACACCACACGGAGCCCAAACTCAGAGAGCCGGACTGCCTCCAGCTCAGGCGGGGCCAACGAGTATCACACTCTACAACAGGGCAGCGGTTCGGTGTAGAGGTAAGGAGCAGGGCCCAAAAGCCACCAGGGCGGTCCTGCTGTACCCGTGGGCAAGGTACTTAACCCAGAATTGCCTTAGTATCCAGCTGTATAAATGGATGCAATGTAACAATTGTAACCTATGTAAGCTGCTCTGGATGAGAGCGTCTGCTAAGCAGCTAAATGTAACTGTGAATGAGACTCCATTGAGGTTGTGTGACTGATTTGTTGCCAGTGAGGTGTGTGGGAGACTGACAAGACTCTGATGACAACTGCAGTGGAGTCCTGCAGGAAATTCAAGGGAGAGTCTGGCAAGACTCTTAGTAAACTGAGAATAAACTTCAAGCCCGTGCTGAGACCCCGGTGAGTCCTGCAGGAAATTCCAACGAGGGTCCAGTGATGTATGCTGGAGATTATAGGAGCTGATTCTCTCCGTGGTCTCGGGGAGATAGGGGGAGGCTCTGATTGCAGCCATTAGCTTGTTATCCCACAGTAAATGATGTGCACTTGAAAGTCAACTTATTCCAGGAGCAAGAAGAAAGAGAGGGAGCAGACGAGTACACCCATCTGGAAATAAACCTGATTGCAGCTGACAGACATGACAGTAATGGTTTGCTTTAGCCAGGCAGGAAGTTGCCAGCAGAAGAAAGAGGACCTTCAAAGCCAGGCATATGTTGCAAAATAAAAATTGAGAAACACAACAAAAAAAGAAAAGAAAGAAAAAAAAAACGAAATACAGTTTCTGGAACAAAAACAGGGAGGGTAACAGCCCTGCCGAACATTTTGTTCCCGCTACCTCCACTTCGTAAATCGATCCGGTCGCGAGCGGTATCGCTCGTCCCTTTGGCTCGGAGACAAACGGCGCCGCCGCGCTCTCTCAGAGGTTATTCACGATGCCCCCTGGGCCGCCGTCCCATTGTTCGGCTCTCCGATTCACCAGCGGGGCTCGCTGGCACAATTATGTCATTACCCCGAACGGAGACGGCGCTGGCCTCCCCCTTTCGCGGACCTGCGGAACAAAACCAAATTGTGGGGGACAGGAGAAACGCCGTGTGTGGACTGGGACAGGAGGTGACGCCGCCGATAAGACTGGCGACAGGGGGAGGCCATTAACATTAACCCCCTGTAACTTGTGAGTAATTAAAATGACAGATAAATGACTGCGGTTTCCCAAATAACAATAATAATAAAAAAATGAAAGATGAAAGGAAAGTGACTAATTTTCCACTGTGACCACATCAGCTACTGTTGTCCCTTTCAGCTCAAGGATATGACACAAGGATACGACAAGCTGTTCTCTTTATGCATCCGATGAGATTATTTAGATGAGATCATTCTTTTTTTTTGATTGAGAGGCAAGGACAAAGTGTTCTTCAATAGTAGGAGGGCTTGTTATTAATACGGTTTTAAATGGTATGGGTTGCAGAGGAAAAGGGTAAGTCATATTAATATGTTTAAATATTTCATCCATGGGACATTTCTTCTAGTTTTTATATACTACACGGTGAAAGTGATATACTATACTATGAAAAATATTACTACACTATGAAAAAGTTTCTAAACATTTTTACTGTAGATATTAATACATTCATTCTTGAATTGTGGGTCACCTGCCTGTTCATTTTGCATTATTAACCTAGCAGTTGTCACGTGCAGATCTTCAGGGTATAATGAATTTGCATTTAGATGCTTTATTGTTGCTATAATTAATGGACAGTTTTGCTTGCGGCTTAATTTTCAGCGCAGTACTCCTCAGCGATAAATCAGCTTCAGCTGTAACTTTCAGTGGAGGGGGGGGAGGTTGATTGAGGTTATTTACACACACAGTCCCATCGGTATTCTGCGACTTGCCGCTAATGTCCCACCCCCAAGAACTGCGCCGTTGACAGTTGGTCGTAAAACATTATTATTTTTTATTCGGTAGGTTTATAAATTCGCCCCACCCCCACAAAAAGAAGAACATTCGGAGACGCAGTATTAGGTTGATGGGGAGCGGTTTACAGGATGTCTTCGGAAAACACATCAAATGCAGTTTGTCACCGGTTTATTTTCCTCGCTCGTTTATTCGGTGCGCAGTGCAGAGACCGCCGCTCCTGTCCTTGTTAAGGGTGGCTGAGGTGGCATTATCACAGGTGCTTATAAGGTGTAGGACACATTCCGAAATCAATAATTCAAGGGAAAAAAAAACCCGGCCACTCGCATTACAAGGCAATATTGGAGCTATAACATGAAAGGGCCTGTTTGACACCGTGCCCAGAACACAGTGGCTGTGAGCTGGGAGGAGGGGCGGGCTGGAGCGGGGGGTGGAGGCCTGCTCGGCTGCCAGAATCACGCTCCGAATGGTACCGCCGTTCCAAACGTGCGCCCGCCATGGACAAGATGTCTCCCGCTCGCGTACCCTTGACCCGCCGGCCCTGCGGTGGACGGCGCCCGGATCTTGAGCCCGACTTTGCCCTCGTCGCGCGTCTGGGGTGGCTGTCAGACCTGCTCAGAGGCCAAGCGCTGGCATCGGAGCTGACGCCTGCCCGGATGCGGACTCTGCTCGCCCTGGGTGTTTGGCTTGGCCTGAATCTGTTTCTTCTGTTGATGGTATATTCAGATGTACAGTACCAGTCAAAAGCTTAGACAAACCTGATTAAGATAATGGGAAACATGCATTCAAAGACATTTTGATCTAAAGACTTATGCTTAAATGCTTGAAATTTGTTCCTTAGACTAATATAAATTGTGAAGTTGATGCCTATATATGAATTTCTTTCCAAAAAAATTATTTTTAAAAACATTTTTTGGCTACTTTGAAGAATCTAAAATATAAGATAGTTTTGACTTAACACTTTTGGTCACTGCATAAGTCCATTAGTGTTATTTTATAGGTTTGATATCTTTACCAGTATTCTAAAATGTGCAAAATAGTGGAAAAAAAGGATAAGTGTCCAAACTTTTGACCGGTACTGTGTAATAAATTGAAACAGCAATCCGCCACTGCTCTTGCCAGCCTGGGCTACAGACAGGGGCAGCTCGGAGGGCAGCTCTCGCTCTCTCTGTCCCTGCGGACGCGTGGCCTCTTCCGTCAGGCTTTCACATCCCCCAGCTGTGATGTGCTAATATGACGGCCGCGATGCCCTCACGAGTTAGACAGCGGATTCGAATGAAAGGATAAAACAAAGAGATTTTGTGTCTGCCAGCCTGTCGTGCGTGATGCTTTGACCAGCGGCAGGTTTTTGCGTTTTGAGCATCAGTCGTCAGTGCCTTGTTCTTCGCTTTTTTCGAACCACTGCCCCCCACATAAAGCGCCCACCATGTTTTCCGTTTTGCAGCTAAAAATCCCCGGTCAACTGTTCAGGGATTAAAAGCACAGCGTTTGTTCTTAGGAGTAGAACCAGCCTTCTTACAGGGCACTCTTCAGTACATAAAAACTTGTTGCATCAGCTTGAAGTGTTAATACTGTAATGATGCACATACACACAAGAAGCATGCCCTGAAACAATGAAGCAGCTCTCATTCCTGTCCTTAGCTATCTTGGTAAGGATGCAAATTACAATTTCGGGTCCAGTGTATATTTGGTGTTGAGTTCAAACTGCCACATCACGTTATCACATGATCATTGTGAGTTCTCAGTTTCGACGATCACCAAGGTGTCACATTTAAAAATGGGAGTCGTTTCAGTGGATGATTAAGACTGGTGTTAAAACTCAGAGAAAGGTAGGTTTGAATCCAAGTTGAAGGCTTAGTAACTCTGTAGTCATCAATAACAGCTTCGGGAAAATTTTTGTGTAATTTTTGCCGAACTCTCAAGTTCATGATGTGTGATTGTATGGTGCCGTTCAGGTCAGGGTGGTGAACTGGGAGTGCGTTATGAATGGACATCATCATTGGAAAATTAACAAGATAAAGACTATCTGAAAAATCGGAATTTCGGCAAGTGAACATTTGGTGTGCGCTTCGTTGATCCGTTGTCACCTTAGAAGGACAATATTTACTCACAGGGTAACGGTGTAGAATGCATGCCATAATTTTATATAACAGTTAGAGAAGACATTCCAATATACACTGTATATAACCAATAACGGGGTCTAAAATAATGATAGACTTTACCAAGAAAGCCTGTGATGGTTGAGGTGGGCATTGCTTACCCAAGTAAGTAAATTGTTCTCAAAACTGAGAGGAAAATGAGGGAGTGAAATTGGGGTAGTTTTTTGGCCATTGTAATTGTCGGCCCCATTCTGTGTCTGCTTCATGACCCAGATGGCCGAAGTCACAACACTTAGCTAGGTATTTAACGTCTCAGTAGCAACAGTGTTTTCTATTCAGCATCCTCAGCTTGATTTCTTAAGCCGGCGTTGTTTATCCGCATCGTGAGTCAACAGTTTACGATTATTTTAAAATGTCACCGAGGGGTGTGAATGTGTCAAACGCTGAGCCTGTTTTGTCACTTGTCACTGTAACCACCCTTTCTCGCTGTGTCTGGGAGACGCCTGTCGAACAGTGTAAGCAAATTGACCAGCGTGGTCTGAGAAGGATTTAGCCGGGGAAGGTCTTTCCTTTACCAGCCACACATTGGCAGTCATTTCTGTAACCTTGGTAAGGTGTTTATTTTTATCAGTCCTTAAACATCAGGCCCAGCATTTTTTTTTTATCTCACTTTCAGGGGCCTTTTCACAGAGCTTGTTCTTGTCTGACTGGATAAAAATAACCTGATTGTAACACATCAATGTTGGGACAATTCCATGTCACAGCTTCAGCAAGACCAAAAAAAACCCCAAATGAATACACATAGACACACATGTGCAAAAGTTTATTTCATATGTATGTAATATATTTTATGTATTATAAACATTTAGTCAAATGATTGTTTTGTGCTATTGTAATTATTTTTGTTTGGTGAAATATTTTCAGTTTTGAAAGTATGCCCTGAAATAGCAGTTGTTTAGTATCTTGCCTTAACTCGCTCAATATAATCCCTAGCTGCATATCTGTGAAGGACTGGATTTACTCAATCCCTGCTGTAATGAGGACATCACTTTGTGCACAGTCTTCACAACTCGCAATGGGCTCCGTGTGTCAAACTACAGTTTTTTGGCTTACTGACAGGGGTGGACTGCGAGCAGCCTCAGTTTTTGGCCATTGCGCTGAACGATGCGACCCCACACGCACAGGCCTCGCACCGCGTTTCCTGACGAGGTTTGTGTCGGGCAAAGCGAGGTGGAAAATGCCGTTGAGTAAAAATAGAGCGCTTCAGGGCTGGGTCCTTCGGCTGTGTGTGTGTCTAAGTGCGGGAGAGGGACCGCGGGAGGACAGGACAGCAGGTGTGCACCTCAGAGATGCCAAATGTAGTGGAAGGGCGGGGGGTGGGGGGGGGGGATGAATTGAGCCTAGCTTCAGGTTATTGCTGTTTATAGAGCTTCGCGTGTTCATCAGGAACCCGGTCCCTGTGGGGTTTCTCTCTTCCTGTCTCTCTCTCTTCGTCTCTCTTTCTCTCTCTCCTCCTCTCTCTCTTTCTCATTCTCGGTGTGAGGGTTTTTCTAGCCTGTAGCGGGCTTTTTGCTTGCATTTTGTGTGGCTTTTGTGAGCCCGCTTCCATTAAGAGCCCCGCACAAGCGTGTTTGCTGTGAGCTGGTAATCACAAGGACGGTTCAGAGTCGCTCTTGGAGAGAGGTATTGAAAACAGGAACCTCGCAGTCGGGGGAAGACACGGGCTATTCTGGATCTTGAGGAGGAAACAGGCCCCCCAGAGCAGACTTTGTCTTCCTCTTATACTCTCCCCTCTCAAAAATGTTTTTTTTTTTTTAATTGCTTGTCTTTGCCCTTCGTTGTGTTCTCACGTTAAGGGGAAAGATGAGAGGGTCCAAATTATTGCTCATTTCCTGAACGAGACTCACAGAGGGAACCAGGATGGGGGGGGAAATTACACACATGAGAGGACAGCCCCGACCCTCCCCCCAACCCCAACCCCCGGGGGGTTGCTCTCCCCTCTGCTGCCCCCTCCTGACCTGACCCCCCACCATGCAGCCTATTGCCGGCGGCCTGGGGAAAGGTCACCTGTCACTTCAGCTCATTAGAGGTGTGGGGCTCGGGAAACAGAGACAGGGGCAGGAATGGAGGAACGTGACCCCTTCTGACACATGAGGAATATCAAACTGTAGCCCATATTCCCTCATAGCAGATGAACTCTTCTGAACCAGATTTTCACAGCAGGTGTAGCCCTTTTGGTGTGGTGTTCACTGTTCACTGGATGTAAAAATCATAAAATCAAAGACTTAAGGAATCATTTGCTGCAAATTGTGCGTCTGCCCATGGTAGTTAAAACCTCATCGACTGTAGCCTCTTTCAAAATCGACACAGCCACATTGTTTTACTCAAAATCCACGTACAGTACAGTGCAATGCCCAAAATAAGTATTTATTTACAGTTTAGATGTGAGTCTCTGAAGTACATATGTGCATATTCCTGTCACTTCTGTCAGCTTTTGTTCTGTTTTTTTTTTTTTTTTTGCATCACAGAATTTGCATCACCTACACGTCTGACAAACCTCTCTTCCAGTCTACCAAGCCCCTTCACTCAACACCCACAGTCTGGGGTGACAGGTTAAGCTTACTGGTTACACTTACTGGACAATCAGTTCTGTGTATCTGTAAGTCTGACACATAGTTTTTCCAGAGGCAGAAGGCAAGGCTCTGCTTCTGAGAGATTCTGATTGGAGCGTTGGTCTCCTTCTTGGGTCATTGGGCTCTTATGATCTCATGATGTTCCTCTCGTCCTCTGAAGTGTGAGGTGTGCGCGCACACACCCATCCATCCAAATTTACCTCCTGGCAGGAGAGACCCATACATGCACAACACATATGCACGCCCACACACACGCACACACACACACACACACACACACACACACAAGGCTTCAGCGCTGTTGCCGCTCAGTGTCAGACCATAAGGAGGGGGCCCAACTGCTCTGTGCCAAATTACCTTGAAACCTTTGCTTGTTTTATTTGTCTCTTGGTAACGCTGATCATAACCTTGATTGCTTTGCAGCGTCCTAAAGTGGCTGAACTCTTTGCAACCAGATTGTCCAAGCAGGTGTGGCCCATTTTGTGTGGTGTTCGACGGATATAAAAATCATAAAATCGGGGAATTACGGAATCATTTACTGCAAATCATGTGTCTCTCCATCCTAATTAAAACCTAATTTGCATAACAATCTGCACAAACACCCCTCTCCCACTCAACTGATGTTTCCCAGAGGGATGGGGTTGGGACCTCCACAATTGCCTCCTCAGCATATTTTTTAATGCAGCGATAACCTTGAGGAAGTAGCTCTGTGCTCCACAGCTAGACTGAATGCCAGTTTGTGGAGTGTCCATACCGGGCTCTGGAGTGTACCACAGCTCAGATAGTGACTTTTGTTGAAGGAATCCACTAAATGAATGAAAACACATTGCATTGTGAAGCCTTATGGAAACTGTTGTGCCTTATCAAAACCTGTGAATGTGCACGCATCTGCAGGGGTAATTTAACATCACCGTCCTTTTTCTGAGTATGACAAACTTGGGCTGCAAGGTTGACCACTGTTGACATACATCAGTACTTCCAATGAACAGGAAGTTTCTACTCAGAAAAAACTTTGCGCGCTTTTTTTCAGTCACATAGACTTGGGGCTGCAGTGTTTACTTTCTCACAAATCTGGGAGCTCTAGTGTCCACTATCTCACAAACTCTGGGGCTGTCGTGTCCACTTTCTTACAAATCTGAGGGCACCAGTGTCTACTCTCTCTCAAACCTGAGGGCAGTAGTGACCACTCTATCACAATTCTGAGGGCACTAGTGTCCACTTTCTCTCAGACCTCAGGGCAGTAGTGACCACTCTCACAGTCCTGAGGGCTCACAAATATGAGGTATTTAGTGTGCACTCTCTCACAACCCCCATATTCTGCTTCAGTATCCACTGTCAGACCAGCCCTGGAAGCGCAGGTTCGGGTGCCGCCCTGTGGCTCTCCTCCTGCTTGCTCACCTTCGTTTCACAGCGTGCGCCCTATCTCTTAAATTAACGGCCTCCGGTGCGGGAAACCTCCAGATGTTTGGAAGTAAACAGCGGCTCATGAAAAATTCAAAGCCATCCTGCGTGCAGCCAGCCTTGCGGGAGCCACAAGGACTCCAAGCAGGCGCTGCAGGGGGGACCGGGCGCTCGTGACTCGCCCCCCAACCCCTCCCGGCGGAGCCCCGTTTCCTGGAGACGCTCCGTATCCAACGCGCTCCGCGTCAGACGGGCCACCTCCCAGGCCGCCTCCCCCCTTCGCTTCCCCTCTCCCGTTCAGCCACGCCCTTTCCCTCCGGAGCAGGAGGAGGGAGATGGAAGTGGGTCACCTCTGGGGTTTTTTTTTATTCCTTTTGGAAACGCGTCGCAGGAGGGCCCCTTTTCCCCGGCCGGGCCTTTTATCTGCCTCATCGCACCCCTGTTTGTTTCCCGTCCTACTTTACCGCTTGTTCCTCCGAGCGTTCGCTACCTGTTCCAAATAACTGCAGCAACGTCACCACAAAAAAAAAAAAAAGAAAAAATAACTGCAATAGGAGAGGCAGTGTGTGCTGTAATGAACCGAATATGACCAGTGGAACAACAGATGACAGATGTAGCTCTAGTCGCTCACCTTACAGAACGTCCTCACCCACTTTTTCTTATCAGTTTCTGTGGACAAAATCAGCATTTGTTTTCAGTATTAACTTTCTCATGTTTATCGATTTAGAACAGATAGCGGGCAGCACCACCTTCCAGCTGGCTTCTGCTGACATCTGGGTTATCACACAGTAGGGACATAACTTTGGTTACAAAATATCCCCTGAATTGTATTAAATAAATAACCCAGCAAACACAGGCCAACAAATATCCAGTGACAATTATTTTATGTGTTCATGGGTGATGGGTCATAATTAGAAAATGGACTCCAAAGGAGGAAAATTTAGCAATCTACACGTACACGTTCCCTTTAAAAAGAGTGTACAGTCATAAATTACAGAAACACACAGTCAGTTTAATGACGCGGGCCTTGTAAATCACTTAATCGTCGATTACCTTTGCTCACTGAGAAGTTCAAACATAAACATTTTACAACCTACGTCAGTAGTCATCAACATGAAACAAGCTAAGAACAGTTCATAAGAGATTTAGCATCTGCAGAACTTAATTTGCCAAAAGCGTCCACTTTGATGGGTCAGAAATGCTGGAAATCATGTGACGTTTCAGTTCTTTCCAAGATATTCAATTGAAGGGGGAGGATCACTGTTCATGATGTCTGTAAATAACACACCTTCTTTATTGATGATTTGAGAAGTTGTTATCCAGTTATACATTTTCAATAATGTTTTTTCTTTTTTTCAATAATGATTTTTTTGGTCTGTTGAGTGCTTCCTTTAAGTAACCCTAAAATTAACTGGTCCTTCTGTTGCCTCTGGGTATGTGTTCCACACGACCCTGATAAAGGATTGCTGCTTGAGTGGGTTGGGCAGATTAAGCGTGTGCAGGAAATTTCTGACCTGTTTAACTGCTCGTTCAGACAAATGGCATTGGAACGTCAGTATGGGTTAAGCACAGTGTTTTGTGCAACTGAAATTTATCAGCATTCATTTTAACAGAAAATCAAATCAGAGCAGGCCTACCTACAGATGATTTTGATGAATGTAGCATCCTGCAAAAGAATTCGCTTATACACTTATATAGTTTGGGGTTTGATTTTGTTGACAGGAGTTGCAGTTCTTTTCATAATGGGACTTACTTTGCTTTCCACCTAAACTCGTTAATTATGTAGCTGTCACACACTTGAGAGGAATGTCAGGCTGTAAAACAACTAAAACACGCACCCCGCGGGACTCTCAGCAGAAATTTAATGGGCCTTATTCACATTTATCCAAATTAATGAGACCGAAACGATGGCGGTGCTCTGCATGGGATTGTGCGTCAGGGAGGTCAGGGCAGGAGGAGGAGAGGGGATTCATGGGAAAATGGAGGCACCGCAGGCGAGGGGAAGATTGGTCAGGCGGCCGTCATTGTCGCGTGTGGATCCTCTTATTACAGCCCTGAGCCTGCAGTCGCACGTGTGCAAATTGAAAGAACACATCAGGTATCTCATTTAGACTGGAGTGGCTAAAGCTTCGCTTTCCATCATTTTTTTCCCCTTCTTTTTTTCTTTTAAGAACAGGAATGAAGCTGTCGGCCCTGGCTGAGCTCTGTAACCGTCAGCAAAACGGCGCAGTCCTCTTCAGATAATTCTGCCACACTTAAAATTTTTATTTATTTGTCGGATGGCCTCGTTTGGGGGGGGTCGGAGCACTCGAAGCTGCGAAGCGCAGCGAGGCAAAGAGGGGACATGCGGTAACCGGCCGCTGCGACTCCGGCTCCGCTGTGAAAACACCGCGTGCGGCGCGCCTCCGCTAACGCTAACCCAACATCGTCAACGCGCCATTAGTAAAAAGGCTGAGATTTCCCAGCGGTGCCGTTCGCTCTGTCTCGGGACGCGCGTAACGGCTCTGTTGCAGATGTGATTAAAGCGTCATTGCTGAGACGGTTGTTGTTGTTTTGTTTGCTCCTCGTTTGCGGCCGCCGTAAACAGATGGGCTCGCCGGGTCCGACGCCTCCCGTTGCTCTCCGGAGCGTGCGGCAGGTGATAACCCAGCCTCAGTGCCTCGGGGACGGCCAGCTGATTCTCATGCTCATCCCGTACGCCGCTTCCGCCTGTGGGCTGGCGCTCTGAGCTTTTGGTCGGTGGATTTCCCCCGTTCACTGACCTAAGTGAGCTTTTTGGCCAGAGTAGCTGGTGTGCTTGAAAGTTAAGTTCGAGGATAGGGATTCCACATGCCTTCTTCAACAGCTTCATTGACCGCATACCAGGCCAGGGAATGTCAAGGAATCCAGCTCTAAACCACTCAATACCGCGCCGTCAAGCATGAGATATAATAGATTTTTATCCCGCTGTTAGGGCAGTGTTTGGTACTGCTTTCCCATGTTTATATTCTTGGTTAATGTAGGCCAAACATCTATCCACTACCACTGACATCTCCACTCCGTACGATTCCAGATCTTCTTTCAAATGAAACATTGATTGTCGGCGTATCTGTTTTTGGCAGATGGGTAGGGATGAGTGACATAAAACAGCCATTTTCAAACTTGGCGAGATGTGTTTGTTGTTCAAAAGACTGACACATATATATATAAATAATAACTCGGCCTCTTCCGCACAGATACACACACGCACACCCGCCTCACTTTGTCCTGAAAGTTGTTTTTTTCCATCTCTGCTAATGATTTTAGCGATTATTACCCTGGGCTCTGAGGGCGGTGTGATTGAAAGGGACGTGGGGGAATTCTGGAGAAGGTCGCTCAGTCAAAGACAAACTTTTATTCACGGCTAATGCAGCTCCTCCCTGCAGCTAAATGTTTATACTGTATATTCAGCTTGAGTGTTATATTTAGCTCTGCCCTAAAACTGAAGTTAGTTAGGCCAGTTGAGCTATACTTGTACTGTATCAAATGCATTAACAGTATTATTATGAGGCTGATGGCAGCTCCTAGCAGCCTTTGTTAGTAGTTCTGCTACTACAGTAGGAGCATTTGGATGTGTGTGGTATCTGAGCAGTGGGTTGGACTCAGGATAAGGGTCTATTCACAGCACCACGCGGGTGTTTTAAAGTCAAAAAATACCTTCAATGCATTCAATGTGTGTGGCCTTGCAATAGCCCCCCATACCCAACGGTGTATTGTACTGAGCGCATGTTAAACCTCCAAGCCTGCTGGCGGGGAGTGCTTTCCAGAGGCCGTCCTTTAAATTCCACGTTTTAAAGGATGCGTGGGGAGCGCTGTCCGAGATCCCCCTTTCAACGGACCGGGAAGCGCGCGATAACAGAGCGCTGTTTTGACTGCAGAGAGGCCGCGCTCTCGATAATATCAGGTTCCCACTCGAGGCTCAGGCAGAGGGGTTTGGTATTTAGCCGCGCGGTACATAGCGCCGCGGCCGGCGGTGCACGGCAGCGGAAGAGAGCATTAACGCGCTCCCTTTCCAGCCACAATTCATTTTCGCACCGCGGCGAAAGAGGGGCTTGCGTGAGCTTGTTAAAGTCCAGGCAGAAGGTCGCGGTATCGATCGGTTTTTAGTCTTGGGAGCCTCGCGGAGCCTAGAACCACAGAACCCTAGAACGGTAATGCACTTTGTTTTTTTTTGTCTGGCCCACGTAATCAGTGGGATGCATTTTCCCTGTGCTTGTAATGAATTGTTGAAACCCGCCCGTTCATCTTTAATGCATTGAGTACTCTCTAGACGTCAATAAGGAATCTGCTATAATATCCGCCCACGACCACAGTGAATCTTGTACGCTCACGCAGAACGAATCGGTCTTGCATGTTTTATCCCCTTTCGCAATCAATTCTGTGTCTTCTCAAGAGTCGCGATGGAGAGGGAAAGGACATTATTACATTACATTCATGTCATTTAGCAAAGGCTCTTATCCAGAGTGACTTACACAGATCACAATTTTTACATGTTATCCATTTATACAGCAAGATATTTACTGAGACAATTTTGGGTTAAGTACCTTGCCCAAGGGTGCAGCACAAGTGCCTCAGCAGGGAATCAAACCAGCAACCTCTGTCATTACGAGGCCCGCACCTTACTACTCTGCTACACTGCTGCCCTAAAGAAGGAAGACAGCTGAAGAAGGAAGTAAACCTCAATGTCCCGCATCTTGTGTGTTGGCTTTGTTCGACTTCGTTTCCCCCAAACAAGTCTGGATGTGAAAAGGAACAGGGGGAGCAAGTTTGATGGCTGAAAAACACGAGGTGTAACTAGGCATCTCCTCGTGAGTCAGCAGGTGAGGGGCCAGGGATGAATGAATCTGGGTGCAACCCTTATACCCTCGTAGCAGCTGCTGTAGTGAGCTGGCCTGGTACCGCGCCGCTTGTTTGGAGCGATCGGCTGAGGACAGGCTCCTCGGCCTCTGTGTAGGTGTTGTTTTGATGCTTGCCTCGTCTGCCGTGCCCGTTAGTGACAGCAGAGCTGGGTGCCCGGCAGAGGCGACGCGCGTTCAGGTGGATGTGTTCGGGACTGGTCAATTACTGCCAGCGTCAGTCAGTCTCTTCCTCCGGGCAGTGTCTGTTCCTCTCCGGGTATGAATATTTAATGCGTGCTGTCCTGTCCGACTGGTGCTACTGGTGCGTAATTAACTTCTTTGTCTCTTTTTCGGGGGCGAACAGGAAGGAGCGGGAGCGGGAAGCCGGAGTGGACACGGGTAGCTGAATGAAAGCCGGCAGCCGGAGCCACAGGGATCTGGAGCGAGGCGAGGAGCCGAGCAGCACTGCTCAGTGAAGAGGAAGAGGAGGAGGAGGAGGAGGAGAGGGCCGGAACAGCGAGGGACCGGGCAGGGCAACAACGCAGAAGCAGCAACCCGGCGCCCCCTGGAGGCGAGGTCATGCGCTAATCCCAGGCTAGAGAGGAAGCCGAACCGAAACGCTCCCCTCCTCCTCCTCCTCCTCCCTCCCCGCCTCTCTCTCGGCCCCGCGTCCTCCGAGCTGCGGCCCCCGCCCCCCGGACGCCGCCCTTCCCCCGCCTCCCACCCCCCCGCGGCGGTGAAGATGCCCTCGGGCGCGGCGTTGTGACAGGAACGCGCTCACGTGCCCCGCCCCCGCAGCCGGGAGAGAAAGATGCGCCCATGGACGGGGTCCTGGCGCTGGATCATGCTGGTCCTGCTGGCCTGGGGCACCCTGCTCTTCTACATCGGGGGCCACCTGGTGCGGGACAGCGAGCACCCCGACCGCTCCAGCCGCGAGCTCTCCAAGATCCTGGCCAAGCTGGAGCGGCTCAAGCAGCAGAACGAGGACCTGCGCAGGATGGCCGAGTCCCTCAGGTAAGCCGCGCACCTGCAAAGAACTCTGGGAGTCCGGCGCCAAGAAATGCGAACGCCTGCAGAAACGGCCTCCCGAGACCGTGTGCTGGGAGGGCAGCTTTTTGCAGTGTGTTCCCACTCCTCTGGTGTTCATAGCTGCCTTTGAAGGAGGTCTGCTTCTTTGACACTGTAATCACCGCCATCCAATGAGTGAATCTTTGCCATGCGGCAAGTGGAGAGGGCTGTGTTTGCTTTGTCTTTTTGTGTGGTGAGCATTACACATATTTGTTTAGTTCAAGAGCCACTTACCATTGTTATCACACCCAGACAGCACTTAGCAGCTAACTGCACAGGCTGTAATCAGTGCTTTCAGCTTTGTTCCTCTTTCCGAAAAGGCCAAAGTTTAAACCCTGGTCAGTAAACTATGCAGGCATCAAAATGTTCTGATACAGACGTCCGCACATGTGTGGCACATGTGACCTCGTGAATGGTACATTCCCATGCTTATGTACGCACACCCACACTCACACACGCGCACACATCACAGGCAAGAGTTCCTAGATGACCTATCTGGGGTCCGAGACTTGGCCGCGGCAGAAAGGGGGAATTCACAGCAGCACAGAGTGGAGCTTTCAGGCGGTCTGGTGGTCAGACCGTGAGATCACACACCCTCCTTGTTTCATCTCCGCTCCCTGCGAGGTTGGACAAAGGCCCTCTGAGCCGCGGAACGGCGCAGGCCAGCTCAGCGGAGGCGCTGCCTGGCACGGACCGGGCTTCTGCAGACAATGCGAGAATTTGCCGAGGCAGATGGGCGTGTCTCTGGCTGTAGTTGGCCGCCGCCCTCGTTCCCCGGGGCGCTGCTGTCAGGGAGATGTCTGTAGGCCGGGGGAGGCTGGGGGGGGCATGGCAGCCCTGTGAATACCCTCTTAGTGTGGCACAGAGCGTTTTCGTCTGTCCATTAGGAGCTGTGATGGTAAGTGCTAAGATGCAGCAGCCCCAGCCAGCCAGGCTGGAGCGCGGCTACCGCCAAGCCCGCCGCGCACACGGGAGAGAGCGATCGCACTGCGGAGCTAATGAGAGCGGAACGGCCGAGCGATCTGACGGCTGCCGTGCCAGCCCCTCTCCCCTCTCCATCTGTCCATCTGTCAATTACCTCATACACACACACCCTACTCCCACCGCACACACACACACACACACACACCACACACACATCACAGACTCTCTCACACTCTTCTCTCTCACACACACACACACACACACACACTGTCACAGACTCTCTCACACTCTCTCTCTCACACACACACACACACACACACTGTCACAGACTCTCTCACACTCTCTCTCTCTCTCACACACACACACACACACACACACACACACACACACACACACACACATACACACACACACACACACACACACACACACACAGACATACACACACATACACACACTCACACACACACAAACACACTCACACATTCACACATTCACACACACAGTGACACACGCACTCACGCTGTCTCACACACACACACACACACTCACACGTGGAGACGGTGGCATCGGGGCAGACGGGGGAGCGCTGACAGCGGGGCTGAGTGACAGGGGCGGTGAGTGATGAGGGCCCGATCGATCCCCGACGCTCCGAGGCCCGGGAGATGGACGAGGGGGGGAGGGCAGAAGATTCCAGGTGGAAGTGCTCGAGGGTGCGATGATGGAGGGGGGCGCCGGGGGGGTATGGGGGGTAAGAGCTATGAAACGGAATCGATGGCCACCGCAGCCGCGAGCGGACGCAATGTGCAGGGTGGAGAATTACAGCGGCCCCGTGGGCTGACACCTGAAGGACAGGCGAGAGTGTGAGAGAGAGGGAGAGAGAGAGAGAGAGAGAGAGAGAGAGAGAGAGAGAGAGAGAGAGAGAGAGAGAGAGAGAGAGAAAGAGAGAGAGAGAGAGACATAGCCCTGCTCAAGGTCAGAACCTGCAGCTGAAAGCTGTTTCACGTGGTGGCTTCGGGGTTATTTCTGTCCTACCGACCCTCGCCTTTGAGTGCCGCACATGCTCTCCTTCCCTGAAACCCCACCACAATGGGCTGTGTGCACAGACACGCGTGCATGTGCGTGCTTGTGTACGTGTGTATATGTCAGATAAAACCTGACCCAATGCTGACCCCTGCTGAGGGAGTAGGTTCACTACATCCAGAGTTACGAGGGGCAGGAGGAATTACTGCAGGGCTCTGTGTTTATAAACCTCAGGGCCTGATTGGTCCGTGGATTTCTCGGGCATTTCCCATCATGCACCAGACCCTCATCAAGACAAGCCTCTGTGGCCTCCTGCGCTGTTCAGAGCACGTGGAAAATACAACACCTATGCGATGCATTATCCGCGTGCTGTTGTAATGGCTTCGATCCGGGAGTTCGGCTTTTAGCGGAGCAACGCTGTGCGGTTCAGGGACGGAGCCGCATTCAGTGCAGCTGGAGCGAGAGGAGAGGATTGTGTGTGCGTGAGGGAGGGTCTGCTGTCAGAACACTTGCGGGCGTCTGAGGCTGGAGAGTGCCTGATACAGAGCCAGCGGGGAGCTCCTAATGGCCCTGCTCCTGCCGCGGCCTGGCCTCTGTGGCCGTCTCACACGGCAGCGCTTCCGTGGGAGGGAAGGCTGATCAGCTGCTCTCGAAGGAGCAAGCTGAACTTAGTACACTGATTACACCGCTCCCGCGTCGAAAGAATCATGTCGGATTGGGCAGACGGCTCCCTCATCACTAGGATTCTATAAGCGCCAGCAGTCATGGTTACAGCTGTAGGGCAGCTACAGTAGGGACAGCTATAAGGTCAGCTGCAGTAGAGACAGTTAGAGGGCAGCTGCAGTACAGACAGCTATAGGGCAGCTACAGCAGGTACAGCTATAGGGCAGCTACAGCAGCTATAGTCCTAGCTAAGGCAGGGACAGCCATAGGGTCAGCTGAGATAGGGGTAGTTATAGGGCAGCTGACGTAGAGACAGCTATAGGGCAGCTGCAGCAGAGACAGCTATAGGCCCAGCTGCAGTAGTAATGCTACAGTTGGACAGCACAGTGTCCTGCAGGGGTGTATTGTGTCTGAGTGAGGGCTCCAGGGTTCTGTGGACAGCGTCTGCTGGCAGCTCTGTGTCAGCTCAGAAAAGCATCGCCCGCGAAGGGGCTTAAGTGTGACCAAGCCGGTGGTCACTGCTGGAACCCGGGAAACATGGCACACTGAAGTGGCTCTGAGTCCGGGACAAGAGGTACAATCTCACAGAGGGGGAGCAGGGAAATTTACATAAAAATCCAGCCCGGAATCCAGCGAGGGCAGCTTTTTTTTGGCCTCTCTGGTTCCATTTTCCATTTGGCGGATCCCCACGTCCTGGGCACAGCGGTCAGCGTGACCCCGTGACTGGGTCTGCGGGTTCGGAGCAGGTGGAGAGGGCCGCCGTGGGCCACCTGGCGCCGCCGTGACACCACGACACCCCGCGCACCAGCGCTAATCACGCACACTGTCCTGCGCTGAGCGATGGGCCGTCAGCACGCAGCCTCTCCCTTACTGCTGGAAAGAATCCAGCCAATCTGCGGCCTGCCACTAATCCAATAAACATGCAGATATGGGACCGCTGATGAGCCGTCGGGGGTGCATTTTATCATGAGCCTGGCATAAAACAGCCAATTAAAGCCACACTTCTTATTGTTAAGTATGTCTTTTAGGACTGGTTCGTAAACTTGTTATTAGCAGGTAGTATAGAAGTAACATGACAAGTAAAACAAGTAATACTTTCCATTTCATTTCTTTTTGTACCACTTTGTGGTACTACTAAACAATGATACGTTCCTGGTTGATTTTTTCATGTAACACTAAGTTCGGGGTTTGAGTGAACAAAAGTAAATATGAATGGTAAAACGTCTGAGCAAAATTTGAGCATATGAACATATAAATGTACGCTTTAAAACAATCATTTCTGAATAATTTTATACAAATATAATTTTTAACAGTAAAAGCAGATCTTTGAAATATGGTGTGACTCCAGCAAGAGTCACCACATGGCTCCAAGCACCATTCTATGATATATGATCAATATAGATACACACCTGGAGCAGACACATGGGATCTTTGTGCAGCTGTGACCTCTAAGGACTCAAACACACCCTCATACCCACACACACAACACACACACACACACACACACACACACACACACACACACACACACACACACACACACACACACATACATACATTACTTATACTTACACACACACACACAAGCTCACAAGCACAGAAACACACAAGCACACATGCGCACACGCACACACGAACAATGGGAGAACAATGGGAGAACAATGGGAGAACAATGGGAGAACAATGGAGGAACAGCCTGTGGTAAGTGGGACAGGTGAAGCGGCAGAGGGATCCTATCGGTGATTAAACGGGAGGCAGGAAAGGCGAGCCGTTCTCACACATAACCTCTCCATTCAGAGCGGGCTGCTCCACTGACACACATACGCTCCGCGCAGCCTACATTCCCATTGTCACGCCTCGGCCTGCGCCTTCCATTCAGCCATTGTGTCAGGAGCTCTCTAATAACAGGGCTTTTCTCCCACACGTCGCGTGTGCTGCGCCGCGGCTCTGAGAGGAGAGATTGCAGCAGGTGACGCGCGCCTGATTCTCAGGGGCCGAACGCTCGATGGTCTGCATGACAAGCGTGGAGATCTGAGGCACCCCGAGCTGGGCCTGAATGCGGCTGAGGCTCTCGGTTGGGTGCGGGGTTTTCGTTCGTTTGGTCTCGTCGACACGCGGAGAAACGTTCAGGGACAGCTGTATTCTAGAAGCTTCCCGGGTCCGTGCTCAGAGGCCGGGTCCAGACGACCGCTCAGCGGTAAGCAGGTGGAGGTGGGCCAGCGGCGGTGCGTGGCCCTGCGGCGTTTCCGTGGGAACGAGCTGGCGCGCGACCCGGGCCTTTTCTGCCTTCCTCCCTGATCCTGGCCCTTCCAGCTGCACGCTCCGCGGGCAGTCTCTGCTCGTCCGTGTAGGCGCAACCTGCGCTGGGATCAGCGTTCGCCGCTCATCCTCCCCCACTGCAGCCTCTTATTGGCTCAGGCGGCTGCGCCAGGGTCAGTGTCTCTCATGGCTCTCATCTCTTTGTGGAAAGAACCCAGAAACAGCACCGCTGTGGCTGCTGGTAGTGCTCTTATTGCTCTCCTGACTCTAAATGCACAGATAACAAGAACATGTGAGCATGTGTGTGAATAAATGAGTAACACAGGAAGACATATTGGTAAATGTCACACCACTTCATGGTATAACTGAAAGCAGGTATTGGCGGACTGAGCCGGAGGGTTGATGGGAAAAGATTTGCATATACCCGCCCACCCCCTCTCTCAGACTCAGCCAGTGGGCGTGAGACGGTTGGCACGTGCGGGCGCTGGTTTTCAATTACGGTGGGAACGCCATGAGGTGCGTGGGGATTCTGGGGAAGGCCTGCGTCAGTGTGTGGCGTGCGCATGCAGGCGGCGGAGGGAAGCTGACCGTGGCTTTGCCGCGTGTTTCCCTCAGAGGCTCCTCCGGGGTGTTTGAGGAGCGTGCGGGTCACGCGGGAGCTTGGGCTGAGCCAGGGAGAGGGTGGGAGTGGCAGTCTTTGGTGACACTGTTGTGAGCTGTCGAACCAAAGAGCACACACAGAGGGTGCCAAGTGGGGAAAGAACAGCTTGTCTTTTTCAGACTGGTATTCTTTTGTGGGGTTTTGTCAGATTTCAGTGGCTGAGGGTTTGTGGGTGGGTGTATATGTGTGTGTGCGTGTGTGTGTGTGTGTGTGTGTGTGTGTTTGTGTGTGTGTATGTGTGTGGTGTTAAATTGATAAATATCAGTGAAGAACACATAAAGATAATGTCAGAAACATGTTGTCATTTGGAACTTTTTAGGATAAGAAGCACCTAGGCTACATATCCTCATTGTGTAAATGATGTCCGAGGTACAGACACAGTGTATAGATTCCCTTGTAATCCTCATTGCGTGAGTGATGTCAGAGGTACAGTCACAGTGAATAGCTTCCTTTTTCTTGCTCTCTGTGTGAGTGATGTAAGAGTGTGTACTTGCCTCCTTTATCGCTTCACTTCCTTCCTGTGTCTGGCTAAACAGAGGTGCTAGACACATGAGACCACAAAAGACACACGCTGACAACACAGACACACACACACATAGAGATGCACACTCACAAACACAGACACACACACACACACACACACACACACAAACAGACAAACACACACACACACACACACAACACACACAAACCCGCTGACGTGTGGCCTCTCCCACAGGATGCCCGAAGGCCAGGCTGAGGTGGGCCCGGCGGCGGCCAGCCGACTCCGCACGCTGGAGGAGCAGCTGAAGCGAGCGAAGGAGAAGATCGACAGCCTCCACAGGCTGTCCGGAGATGGTGAGCGACAGAGTGACAGAGCCGTCCTCACGCAAACATCAGATGGGGGTTCAGTCACACGGAAGCAGCTTTACAGCAGTCCCCACAGAACGCAAAGCGCTCGGTTTGTTTCATGCTTATGTACGGTTGTATATACGGGGTGCTTATATCCAAAATAGATTCAGTAACAAGTCTAAAGGAAAGGACCTGCTCTCCCACGACAGCCTGAATAAATCCATATGCTTGGTTTTAGTCCAGTTGTTGTGGGAGTGAAAAGCGGTTTTGTAAACCTGTAGAAAAGGGGTCGATTTAAGGCCCGATTTACCTCCCAGCGCTAGACTGAAGCTCTAAAAAGCAGAGAGGGGGGGCTCTACAGCTGGCAGCAGGTGTGGGTCGCTCTGGGTCTTTGTTTTCCGACAGCACGCAGGGCGCGAGCCGAGGATTTAGCCAGAGGAGGGTCTGATTAGAACATTGGGCAGGATTTGTGAGCTTTAATCCCGCGGTCCCGTCCTGCCGCTCGTCCGAGCAGTGACCTGAAAATGCATGTGCACGTGCATAGGGCAAGGGACAGAGGGCCTCCCTGTGCCCATTCCCTCTGTGGGGGGGGGAGCGGGGGCTAAAAATACCCGCCGTCTCTCTCGCTCGGCGAAAAGGAGGGCGAGCTAGCCCGAAGCCCGAAGCCCGAGCTTCCCCCCGTCCCGCGTCGGATTGCTACCTTCCAGAGTCCTTCGCGCTGAACCTGAGGGGGGGCGAGCCGCGTTCTGTTTTTCAGGACACCTCCTCTGCTGCGCTGGGACGCGCTTCCCCCGGTTCGTCCCGCTTTTGAAAAGCCGGCGCGAGGGATAGGCTGTCAAAAAGCGAGCGAATACGCGCTTGTGGGGCCGGGCCAGAACCTTCAAAGTGCAGAGCTCACCCTGAAGCAATAAGACCACTACACAGACGGGGCCTGTGGAATGAGTGGTGACCCCTGTCGGGGCACGAAAAGATTTGTCTTTTTGCCGGAGCTTTAAGCACCGTGGGTTGTGAGGCCGCCTGTGTCGTGCGTGAGGTTACGGCGCAGCGAGAGGTTGGTGGCCGCCGGTCCTCACTGTGTCCCCCCTGTTGCTCTGTCCTTGTCCTTGTCCCCCTCCCGCAGCAGGCCCGGGGAAGGAGCAGGAGGTCCTGCGGAGGAAGATCGAGAACGGCGTGAAGGAGCTGTGGTACCTGGTGCGCAGCGAGGTGAAGAAGCTCAGCCACGTGGAGGCGGGAGACCTGCAGAGGCACAGCGACACCCTGCTGCAGGACCTGGGGCACCAGCAGAGGTCAGACACGCCCCTCCACCCCCCCCCCTCCCGGGACTGGGGCTGGGGGTGGGGGTCACTGTTGAAAATGCAGCCACCGTGGACGTGACCAGAGTCACTGAAAAGGGCCGAATGTGATGCACCTAGGTCACTGAACGAGACAGGCATGCTGAGATTACTACAGCAGAACGGCCAAAACACGGCATGCGGGGGTGGGGGGCGGGGGATGGGGTGGATCCACTGTGCAAAATGCGGTCACTGTGGACGTGACCAGAGTCACTGATAAGGGCTGACTAAAACACACCTAGGTCACTGAGCACAGTCAGACGTGTCTAGATTATTACAACAGAATGGCCGGACATGCCTACAGTAGGTTACTAAAATCGCGGGGTCAGGTGTGCCCGGGTCACTGAAACAGCAGCACCAGGCACACTTAGATCACTGAACACTGAGCAGAAGCACAGCAGAAGTAATAATCCATTCCCCATCGTAACAGCATAAAAGCTGTTTCATAACAAAGTTGGTTAATAACAGACTGGTGAGAGTGCTTTAGAACGTCCCGCTGATCCGTTTGATAAAAGCACAATGGCGCTGATGGGCTACGCTGAGGCACAGAGACACACAGGCGCACCCCGCTGTAGTGTGTGTGAATCACCCCGCAGGAACATAGGCAGCAGTGCCCCACAATGCAAAGCAGCAGTCGATGCGTGCGCGCATTCTAAATTTTTCCCGGAATCCCAGTTCCCTCCTCGTCTCGGCCTGCGGGGCTGTTCAGAGAAAGGGAGTCTGGGAGAGTTCGGATAACGGCTCGGGGGCCCTTCCCTCGTTCCAGCGCAGATTTACTGTTTCCTTCTAAACGGGGTGGTAATTGCCCCCGATTTGATCTGGCGATTGGCAACTGCGGGCCCCTCTTGCCTCTGGTCTCGTCCTCAGGCCTGAGAAAGCTGCCAAGCCCACACACACACACACACACACACACACACACACACACACACACACCCTCCGAGCCAAATGCAAAAGCCTTCTGTCTGCTCGATGCGGTCGGGCTGTTTATTTCCTCTCCCTTTTCCCTCTGGGACCCGGGAGCGTTTCCCTGGGTTTGCGCTCATTCCCAAGTGCATGCTGGGAGAACGCGGTCGGCCGCGCCGTGCGCACGCCGGTCCGTGCTTTTTCGCCCCGCTTTCTCAGCCAGGTCTCTCTCGAAAAGCAGCCTCCCGAATCTCAGGGGGTGCCTGAACAAAAGATAAATAAATACCTTTTGATGGCTGTTCCAGACGCCCGCGGATAATGGTGCAGATGGCGAGAATACCGCTGATGCGCGTCTCCTTTTTGTTTTGCTGTGCATCTATCCCATCCGCATTGTGAAGCCATGATTGACAAACCGCGGGCTCGCCTGAATGTTAATTGCACGGTGCTAGAAATAATTCATGACATCAGCGACCAGATTTACGTGCGTGCGAATACATACGTGTGGTTCATTAACCAGTCAATTGGGATTTCCTAACCAGACGTAATGAGTGACACTTTCAATTAACACCTACCTGGTATAGGGGGCAGAATCACTGTGTGTCTCACAGGCCTTGATTCATATACAGTTTCCTGTGTTCATTCCTGTATTACTGGGGTGAATGTCTTAAAACAGGTGAGAATTTTGTGAAGGGTATTGCATGTAAGTTACATTTACTAAAAGCAATTTGAAGTACAAATCCAAGCGTAAAGCTGTCTGCCTTTCAGCTGGTGCATCCCTCATTATAATAAGTGCACTGCACATGGAAAAAAAAAGATAACCTGTGCCACTTGGGGATTTCCTTTGATGTGTTCATCCTACCCGACCTGATATTAAAGACCAATTTATAAGATGGGTTTCATCCAATTAGTGTTAATTGTAATCAGTTTGTAGAGTTTTAACTGTTAACCGCATAACATGAAGAAAGTAATGACAGCACAAAACAGTGTCCTCATATTCGCTGCACCATAGAAAACCTGCTTCCAATTTGTTCTGTATGCTCCATTTAACCTATTCACGATGTGAAAAGGGTATTTTTTCCGTTTTATCTATTTGCCTTTGTATTTAAAAACATTGCTTCTGTTTACACACCTCTGAATATCGTGCCATCTTTTCTTAATTTGTTCAGCTGTTCTTTTTATAACTCTGCAAAGGTGTTTGATGTGCATTGTGTTCTGAATGCTCTGCTGTCTTATAATCCCACCTCGTAATATGTTTGTCTGTTTACCCCGAGGGTGTTTCTTTAGAGCGACGGTAATTACCTGCTTTATACGCCGTAACTTGTAAAGTGGTCGTTAATTTTGCATCGACTGAGGCCACGCTGAACCCGTTTTTATAGTGTTGTACCTATTCCTTGAGTAAACTTGGCCCTAAGCGTTTTGATTTCATTGTGCCAATGTGTGGTAGTATAGTATAGTGGTAAGGAACAGGACTCATAACCGAAAGGGTTGATTCCGCACCGGGGCACTGCTGTTGTGCCCTTGGGCCAGGTACTTAACCCACAATTGCCTCAGTAAATATCCAGCTGTATTAATGGGTAACATGTAAAACATTGTAACCTGTAAGTTGCTTTGGATAAGGGCGTCTGCTAAATGCCAATAATGTAATGTGAGGTAGCCCTTAGCATGCTCGCCTGTTATCCCACACACCTGGTGACCCCTGTGACCCCCTCCTCTGTGTGTGTGAACGCAGGTCCATCATGACGGACCTGTTCTACCTCAGCCAGGCCGACGGCGCTGGGGAGTGGCGGGAGAAGGAGGCTAAGCACCTGTCCGACCTGGTCCAGAACAGACTCAATTACCTGCAGGTACTGGCCCTGGCCCCCGGACACGCATCCTCTAAAGCCGGCTCTTTGCCTGCTCCACACGCACGTGCTGTTTCCGTGTGTGTGTGTGTGTGTGTGTGTGTGTGTGTGTGAGAGAGAGAGAGAGAGAGAGAGGGAGGGAGGCAGGGAGAGAGATAGCCATAAGCAGGACATCTGAATGCCATTGAGCTGTTTCCATAGGACCAGGAGCGAGAAATCCAACATTGACAAATAGCTGCACACAGTGTAGGTTGCTGTGGAAGCATTTTCTCGATTATTTACATTGGTCTACAATTTTTTACACTATATTGTTTGCGTGTTGCTGTCATGTAAGTGATATAATCCCAAACGACAATGGAGAAACCCCAAGCTGTCAGTCGCTCTCTCCCGACTCCGCCCCCGCGCCCCTCTCGCCCCCGGGGACGATTGCCGGCCTGGGTTCCCCCCGCTGTTAACGAGGCGAGGGGAGAGGGGCGAGAGCGCGGGAGGCGCCGGGGCGGTAACGAGGCTTTGTGTTTGATGGAGTGCGGGGCCCGGCTGGCCGGGCGGAGAACACGCCGGCAACAGCTGCCGGCGCCCGCGGAGCGCCGGCGTCCCCTCTCCCAATTAGCGTCACGTCGCACGTCAGATTTAATAATCGCCCGCGCCCCGCGTCTCGGAGCGGCGGTCCCCCTCAGGGCTCCCGCCCCTCTCCGCGGCCCGGCACGATCTCTTCCTGACAGGGCGGGGCATGGTCGCGGGGTTCTGCTCGCTTGGTTTTAGCTCTGACTCTGTTATGTAGCCTGCAGTTCATCTGAGCTGTGATGAGGCTTGCAGCCTCCTGGGTAGATGCAGTTGAGGTGAAGCCGTAGACCACTTCAGCAACCACCAGAATCTGAGCTTTCATGCATTTTCTCCTCCATCTAAGATATTTGAGCCCCAGGTCCCAAAAATGCTTACCATTCCTGTTTTGGAAGGTTTTTGGAAAAAGTCCCAACAGACACTTAGTAACTTGGAATTGCTATCAAATGTTAATACATTGCCTTGTATAACCAAAACAAAAAAGGAACTCCTATCCAATGTTTATATATTGTAATGGATAACCAAACCACAAACCAAAAAGTATCAGTCAGCTGTTTTTTTGCTGTTTGCTGTTTTTAACACTTTATTGTAAGCTGTGTGTTGTGAGTGGCTGTAGTGTGACCAACCTGCCCTCTGGTCCTGCAGAACCCCAAGGACTGCAGCAAGGCCAGGAAGCTGGTGTGCAACATCAACAAGGGCTGCGGGTACGGCTGCCAGCTGCACCACGTGGTGTACTGCTTCATGATCGCCTACGGCACGCAGCGCACCCTTATCCTGGAGTCGCAGAACTGGCGCTACGCCACCAGCGGCTGGGAGACCGTCTTCCGGCCCGTCAGCGACACCTGCACCGACCGCACCGGCACCTCCACCGGCCACTGGTCGGGTGAGCATCGACGTCCTCCGCCCCAACGCTGCGGGGGTCCGAAACTCGCTTCTGTTTCTGTGATGTTCACAGTGTTAACAGGCCACGCTTCCCAGAATTCCTCCTTTCACACGTGCTCGCCGTTCTCTGTCTTTCTCTTTCTGTCCCCTCTCTCTCTCTCTCACGCTCATTCTCTGTCTCTCTCACCTTCACTCTCTCTCTCCATCCCCCTTTCGCTCTCTCCATCTCTCACCCTCTCTTCCTTCCCGTCTCTCTCTCCTTCCCTCCCTCTCCCTCGCTCTATCTCTCTCACCCTCTCTCTGTCGGCCTTTTCCCCTTCGCAATTTTCCCGCTGCATGGAATTGCTTTCCGCGCAGAAAGCTCAATTCGTTGGTCCATTGCTTCTGTGAAATACCTCCCCCAGGAAATTAATTAGGATTAAAAAAAAAAGGCACGCGGTGAGCAGGTAGACTTTTCAAACACGCAGGGGGCACGGAGAAGTGGGGGCACGCGGGGGGCGCAGATAAAGAGAAATCGGACGGGGGATGGTGGGGGTGGGGGAGAGGCGCAGAGGTACAATGCAGCACACCCTTGCTCCGCTGGGGAGGGCAGGCAAGACAAAGCAAACAGCCAGGCTCTGCATTTTGGGGAATGCGTTCCCCCCTCACCGCCCCCCACCCCCACCCGTGCCGTGAATTAGAATTGAAAAAAAGCTCTTTTAGTTACTAGCTGAACGCCAATTTATTCCTCGGGATTCGAGGACGAGATGTAATTTAGATTCTCTTTGTGTCCTAATTAGGCGGCGAGGAGTTCGGAGGGGGGAAAGGCAGCGCTTATCTGCGCACTCGCGCCGAAAAAGAACGCCGGGAAAAAAAAAAATACCCCAGTCCCACCGCAAAATCCGCCAATGATGTTCTAAAAGCAAAAGCAAGGCTTGGGAATATTTTCTCCTCTTAAATATTTAATGCCTCGCCCGATTTATATTCAGCGCACACTCTCTCGTGCACATGCACGCACGCACTGTAACCACTTTGGTTTATTATTATTTTTTTTTTGTTTTGCTTTTTTGCTTCACTTAAAAGGGTAGCGCCAATAACAGACTCTTTTGTCGTTAACGAGTCATTAGCGCTTTCGGCTCTCGTATTAGGCCTGGTTATTTTTCGCGAGCTAGTTTAGGACGTTTTAAAGAGGAACGCGGCTGTGTTCTCCCGCTGCTTTTTTGGCCGGGTTTTTTTTTCCCCCACTTGTGTCTTTCTTCAAAAGAGTGTGAACGTACAGGAAGAAACTTGGTACAAACTGTCAGCAGAAGCGGCTCTGCTGGTGAGGGGGAAATACTATTGCAGGTCTCGAGGGGACGCCTGCGGTTCCTCGGCTCTGGTTCTGTGCCCACCCCTCTCCCTGCTGGGTTTGATCCTGGAGTACAGTAGCTGTCAGTCCTCCGAGGCTCAGCGATCACGGTTCAGTGGGGGGGCGCCGAGGGGAGGGATTGCGCCTCTCTCCGTTTGAAGAAGAACTGTGACATTTCTGTAGTTTCGTTCCTTTTATTTCAGTGGCGTCAGAACCAAAGAAATATCCTCAGTTCCTAAATGCCACCCGATCCAAACAGTAGCTCTCACACTCGCGATTGGTGATATGCAGGTAATTGAAGGCATTGATTTTCACCCAACAAGAACAGAAAGCAGAGTGCGGTATGACCACATATCTGCTGGGGCACTTCTGATATGTCAGTAAGAAAGGCTTTTCAATGAGCTCTTTATCTTGCACAGCCTGCGTTTGATGCTATCCCTGTGACGTCAATGTTACAGGAGTATTTTCTTCAATGAAGCCTTCTCCCACTCTGGTGAAGTACTGCATGGCAAGTGTATGTGGCCGTATATATCTGAAATGGGCTTACCTTTCCAGGGAGTCTGAGGGGTGATCTAATGGGTTCATGTGTGTTCTTGGTCAGTCCGTCATACTTTTTCTGAGACAGGAAAGCCTAATAACTGTGTGTAATGTGTCAGTGTGATAGCATGCATAAATGTAAGTGCAGTATTTTTCTTGGAGCAAGAAAACTGTCTCACTACATGCAATCTCCATGGATACTGTGCCACAGCCCTTATGATCGCACCTCCCGACAGGTCCGCTCGTCAATTTACCCGAGCATGAAGAATGCACGCTATATATGTGGCATCAGTAATGCGGGTGCTCTTGCACAGAACCTGGATTCATCGCTTCAGAGGGCTTGGCTCGAAAGTCGTCCGGCCCGCCTGACGCCGTCTCGGCCCTGAGCGTGACGGTCCGGCCTGAGAGCAGCGGCGCGTCCGCTGGCGTGAAGTCGAGCCGCGGTCTGCCGCGTCTGATTCACCTGAGACTGGCAGCTCCGGATTGATCGCGAAGATGGAGAACGACGGCGCCTCAGTCTCAGCAAAAAAAAAAAAAAAAGCTGTGACTCATGGTCTCTCGGATCATGGCTTATCATTGATGGAGTGTGTTTGGCTCTAATGTCTTGCCAGGTTAGAAAATTGCCCGCTGTAATTTCCCCAGACAGTGAGGGACGGCTTGCTGACTTGGTCGGGTGTCCGATGCACATTCTGATGGCTGCAGAGCCGTAGGTTCTCCCCCGAAAAGTTGGCGCCGGCGGCATCCATTCGGCGTTTTTCTTTCTTGATTTTCGACAGGCGTGACATTAAACAGATTAAATCACCTTGTCACCCGTGCCCAGCCACATCTCTGACTAATGGGGTGTCATAGTGCTTATGCAACGAAGTCACTCAAGCGTATTAGTCAGGCATGGATAAACGATCAATCAAACTGAAGGCAAAAACATTTGATCAATATGCAAAATCCATGTTCTTTATTTTGCTAACAACACGTATGCATAAGTAGGCTTATAAATTGCTTTTTGCCATACATAACAGCGTTATATTTAATGAGAAACATTTTTACTTGGTTTAAAAAAAATACTTTAATTCAATATTATCTTTTTACCCAGGTGAGGCCAACGATCGGGACGTTCAAGTGGTCGAGCTTCCTATCGTGGACAGTCTCCACCCTCGCCCCCCCTACCTGCCCTTGGCCATCCCCGAAGACCTGGCGGACCGCCTGCACCGTCTCCACGGCGATCCCTCCGTCTGGTGGGTGTCGCAGTTTGTGAAGTACCTGATCCGTCCCCAGGCCTGGCTGGAGAAGGAGATCCATGAGGCCACCACCAAACTGGGCTTCAAGCACCCCATCATCGGGTGAGTCTCAAACGTGTCTCAGTGCGGCCTCCCCAACCAAGCTCACTCTCTGTGTTTCTCCTCTGTGAGTCTCGATTGTGTCTCATGCGTGGCGTCCTTTACCAAGCTCACTCTCTCTGTGTCTCATCTCTGTGAGTCTTGATCCTGACTCACGCACGGCATCCATTACCAAGCTCCTTCTCTGTTTCTCCTCTGTGAGTCTCAATTATGTCTCATGCATGACCTCCTCAACCAACCTCACTCTCTATGTTTCTTATCTCTGTGAGTCTCCATCATGCCTCACGCACGCTCTTCTCTCGCAAGCTCTCTGTATTTCTTATGTCTTTCTCACTCCCCTCCCCGACGTCAGACGCGCCGTAATTCAGCTCCCCGCCGCTGGGAAGGGGATGAAATGAAAAGCCCTCGGTGAGGCGAGCCTCCCCTTGTTTGGAGTGAAGTTATAATAAGCGGCTTTGGTACTCCGCTCCGCACCGGGCGGCGTCGGGGGGACGGCGCGGGCCCCGCGGAGCCGCACATTGTGCGAAAAGGGAACCGAAGGAGAGCTGCCAGATTCCCGGCTCCTGTGATGTTGCCGCCGCTCGGGCGTCTCACCAAACACAAAAGGGCTAAACCGGCCGCCGGAGCCTGCGAGGCTATTGATTATGTGTACTCAGTGCTAAGCACCTCCGCACGGATCCGTTTGCCAGGGATCGTCTGCTTCTGTCTGAGACGCAGATTAAAAGCAGGGATGAAAACAACAGAAACCGAAACGGCCAAGTGGGAAAGAATGAAAAAAACCCTACTCTCAGTTTAGAGACAGAGAGGAAAGGTGAGGCTGATCTGAGATCAGAGAGAGTGTCACTGCCGCACCCCGCCCCCCTCCCCCCGCACCCCAACCCTGGTGCCGTGGAGGAGGGGGCGGAGCCTCAGTCTGTTTCACAGCTGATGTTTTCCGGCTGCACATTTCAATTTGGGTTTAATTTTCAAAGCAAATAAAGGTGTTTGTTGCTTCAGTGAACATCCTGAGAGCTGGCTCTCTGATCAGGGGCCAGAACTGGTAATTGGCTCGAGTATATTTATGTATTCATTATGTATACTCTGTCTCTCTCACTCTCTCTCTCTCTCTCTCTCAGTCTCTCACTCTCTCTGTCTTTCTGTTTCTCTGTCTCTCTCTCTCTCCCTCAATTTCTCAGGTGCTTTATTGGCATGATATAAGACAGTGCTGCCAGCTCAAACGTGATGGAAAACCACAGGCAACAAAAAAGAATACAAATGAACGCTGGCTAGTTACAAGCTTACAGAACCATCTAAAACAGAACTGAACAAGCTGCAATTGCTAATTACAGCAACTCTGTTGATAGTAGTATATGTAATAACAGTGATACTAGCATTTACGCTCACATACTCATAGAAACACACACAGAGGTACTGACATTATCTTTGCTGCAATCTCTTTACTATCTCTCTCATACACCTTCTCGGGTCATTGGGCTCTTATGATCTCATGATGTTCCTCTCATCCTCTGAAGTGTGAGGTGTGTGCACGCACCCATCCATCCTAATTTACCTCCTGGCAGGAGGGACACACAACACACATATGCACACACACACACACACACACGCACACACACCTGCACACATACACACACATGCGCAGATGCATGTACACACGGACACTCTCTGTTACAGACTTTTTCTTTTTCTCTGTCATGCACACACATCTCTCTCTTTCAGTTACAGACCCTCTCTCTCTTTCTCTCTTTCTCTCTTTCTCTCTCATACACACACACACACACACACACACACACACACACACACACACACACACACACACACACACACTCTGTTACAGACTGCCTCTCCAGTCTGTCTTTCCCTCTGACTGTCTCGCACAAACACACACATGCACACACACACAAACATACGACCCAGCCTGTCTTTCCCTCCCTCTCGCTCTCTCACGCACGCACGCGCGTGCGCCCCTCGTAAATCTCTCTCTGCCGCACACACGCTGGTGACGCCGGCTGCGCCTCTCCCCTCTCGGCTGCAGGGTGCACGTGCGCCGGACGGACAAGGTGGGGACGGAGGCGGCGTTCCACCCCATCGAGGAGTACATGGTGCACGTGGAGGAGCACTTCCAGCTGCTGGCCCGCCGCATGCACGTGGACAAGAAGCGCGTCTACCTGGCCACCGACGACCCCTCCCTGCTCCAGGAGGCCCAGGCCAAGTGAGTGGCTGTCACAGTGGCAGAGCTCGGGCCACAAGGTCCCCCAACTCATAATCAGATATGCATGTGAATATCCTACATAACAATGAACAATCAATGTGGCTACTGTAATGATGTATAATAGTACACTTGGCTTCCCTTGTCTAGTCAGATTGCACAAGTAAACTTGGGGTGGGGCTTGGATAGTGAAATGCCCACACTCACTGGCCTGGGAGAGCCTGGTCTGACACTGCTGCTGATTCAACTTGAATGGATACACTTACGTTCTGTTGTGCTGGAAGTCGCTAGGGATAAGAGAATGTAATGTAATGTAATGTAAGGAATTTGTATACCGCACGTTGAAAGCTAATGATTTCAGTTACAATACCTGTTTGCACCTTTGTTGAATTTTAAATTCACTCCTGAGAGTTCTAAAACTTTGAAGGACGTGTCAGGAGAAGCAATTTTATGAATAGACAAAGTAATGAATAAATTTAAGAGCTGTCTAAAGTCAACAAATTCAGTTACCTCCTGGAAACAGCCCAAGCTGTAGCAGTGTTCGTACCACAGTTTAGAAGCCTGCGGTGTTTGGCGTGTGTGATATAGCGGCTCGTGTTTCTGTGCACGTGCTCGCAGGTACCAGGACTATGAGTTCATCAGCGACAACTCCATCTCGTGGTCGGCTGGCCTGCACAACCGCTACACGGAGAACTCCCTGCGGGGCGTGATCCTGGACATCCACTTCCTGTCTCAGACTGACTTCCTGGTCTGCACGTTCTCCTCACAGGTAACACGTTCCCTACTCACGTCAGCAGCAGTGCCCCTCACAAAGTGCTCTCCCATTCTGTGTAACTCTGCCCACTCTGAGTAAACAGAACTCAGAAAGTGTGTAAATGATTAATGTGTGAATGGACTTTTCTTCAGTCCAACTAATTGCAGTTAATAAGGCTGGTGTCATCCTGGTGTAGGCCTGAGGAGTAACACAGGACCCCACAGGTTTTTGACTGGTTCAGATATCTTGTTTGTACCACCTCAATGCAAGCAGCCAGGGGAAATATGTGTTGATCAAAGTGAAGGAGGGCTGTACCTGGTCTAGTTATGTATTCATTCTGGTCTCGTAAAAGCGTAGAATTGTTTATTGTTTTCTCAGCTGTACAATCTGTTTTGTTGAAGTGAAAGAGATCTGCCTGCTGCCATCAAATTTAAAGTAACAAGTCCATGTAATAACCTGCCATATATCAAAGCTATTGAAAATGGCTAAAGGAGCTCCGGGGTGGCTCAGTCAGTTAAAGTGCTCTTTCTATCTCTCTGGTGCTAGCTGTTTCTGTAATGTTAACTTGCCATGTAAGAAAAAAAGTGTGTGTTAGCTAGCTAGTAAATCAAATAAATGGAAATAAATTATCGACATAAAACAAATATCACTATATAGTTGAGTAATTAAATGTCCATGTAACTTTTTTCCTATGATCTCCTATGTATGCAGTAGCTGCATACAGCTTTCATATAGCTTTCCAACAGCCTGGTATCTGATACTTTGCCCTGTCTTGGTGTATTCAAGACATTATTCAGGCACAGACCGGAGATACCTTAATGCACACCAGTTTTTGTGTATTTACATATACACACTAGAGGACAAGGCTTAAATCAACTGATATGGAGTTGAGAATGCAGAATAAGGTGTTAGCATCTCATATTCATTGAATATGAGCATCTCATATTCAAAATCGGTAATTATACTCTTCAGTTTTTTCTTCAGGTTTATTGAAAAATGTAGGAAAAATAGAGAGAAAGTGTAAGGGAAGGGGAGTTTTCCCGGAACTGGTATGGCAGTGATCTCACGTCGAAGTTGAGCTCTCTGCTCGCCTTGCAGTGGGAGACGGAGGCTCCTCGCTCCCCCTCGCAGGAGTGCGAAACTGAAGTGGCCATTACTTACGAATGAGCACACTGCACATTGGAGATGATGAAGCACCGCGTGTTGGCAAAGCTCGACCCGGTCTGATAAAAATGGCGGGCTCTGTGTTTCGGCGACGCTCCTCCCCTCCTTAAGCCCGTCGCTGAGCCCCTCGAAGAGGCTCGGCAGTTGGTCTTTATAGTACGGTGTTTACCGTCAAACTGGGCCACAGCTTTGTCTGTATTAAAAACAACACCAAACAACGGCGAAAATATTCCCATAGTAACCACCGCTGTGCTGCAGTTCAGGGAAGGGGCTCTGATTAGAGAGTAGCTCACATGGGCAGAGTCTCCTACCAGCAAAGCATAACTCCATAAGGCTTTGAGAGAAACTAACAGATCCAACGGTCTACTGAGGATCCAACTGAGGAGCGTTGCATTGTGGTCTCAACACTCCAGCATTCCAAAAGCAAAAGACTGTTTACACTTTATTGCGATCATTTGTGTCACACCGTGTTAGGATATTAGGATACCATATTAGGATAAAGCGCTTTAAAAGTAAAGAATCAAATCCTTTCCGCCTGGGTCTACTGATACAGGCATGGCAGATGCATGCAGCTAAAGCTGGAAATCCACTGCCATTCAGTTTTTTTCGTTGCTACATAAGCCAGCAAGGTTTGCTCTGCCCTGCCGTGTTTGCAGTTTTGACCTGCATTGGTATAAATCCAGCAGTACTTAGGGAGACCATACCCTGAAATTGCTCACTCTTACTTGCCTCCGGGCTCACAGTGCTGAAGTCACAGCTTTTATGAAGGAATTGTCACAGGTCAGTGTCGGTTTAGGAGCTGTGTTACCGTGAAGGCATTGCGTCTGTCTGCTGCCACAGTGTTCACACTGTCATCAGAGGTAAACAGAAACATGTACTGGTTTTTTTTTGTTGACAAGCAAATGATGTATGAGGGGGAAAAGGGCCTCTCACCACAAGGTCAAAATTAAAGTTTATTTCTCAATGAACAGTAAAGTGTTCGTCTTAGCCGGTGGATGGTGCGTGATCTGATGTGAAATGGCTGTCATGCATCACCCCACTGGGTGCTATACATTGGTGTTGGCTGAGGTCAAATTCCCGGTAAAGCGCTCTGAGATCCTTGAAAGGCACTATATAAATGCAGTCCAATGTGATAATCAATATTACTGTGGTTGGGATAATGATGATGATGATGATGATGATGATGATGATGATGATGATGGTACTGATGATGATGATTATCATCATAATTGTCGGCATCATTATAGTAGTAATACAGTAATACTGTTACATTCCAAGTAGTCCTCCTCTGTGCAAAACAGTGACTGTGACAGACAGTGATGCCTTTTCCTGACGGCCTGTATCTGTTGTTTTTCCTTGTAAGACGCGTTTACTTTACTTACCCCTCCTTCGTCGGCAGCTTTGCCTCTTCCCAGTAGATCCCCCTGCCGAACACCGCGCCGTCTCCACCGTACGGGGTTTAGGTCCCGGGGCCTAAGTGTTTGAGGCTCGTTAAAGATGCCAAATCTCCGTCTCATCCGAGCGCGGCTGGAGGAGAGGAGATCAAACGCTAACGCAGGAACCCGACAGGGGGGGGCTTTACAGGGGGGTTTACCTTGTTTATTCTCGCTTCCCGGATGCCGCAGCGGCGGCGCGTGCGGGATCATTATCTACAAACGGGTTGTTTCGGGAATGAGCCGCGCACCTGCTCGGGCGAAACGCCGCGCGCGGGACGGCGGGATACGGGAAGGCGTCTCCGCCGCGCCTTGAACACAGGCAGCGATCTCCAAAGCCTCTCTCGCAGGGACCGGGGGAACATTTTTGATTAAGCCTCGGAAAAGCGTTCTTTTATTAAAGCCGGTGAGCATCCTATAGCTGAGTGATAATACAATAATAGGAACGGCCATTATTCCTGTGCGCGGAAAGCTTTCAGTCGGTTGGGTGAAGAACACGAGCTGTATGTAAAGTGTAGCTTGGTATCGGAATGCAGGGAAGAGAAAGTGAAGTTGCGGGACTGTACACGGTGTTCCCGCAGGGTCTGCCGAGGCGAAGCAGACGTGCGCCTCGCATAACAGTGCCAGCCTTGAAAAGGGCCTCAGCAGGGAAGATGGAGGGGAGGCCTTGGCTATATCTGCCGTTTGATGTAGCCCTAGCCTCTCCTGCTGGGGTCAAGTTTCTTCGCTCTCCTCCCAGATCGAAAGGCTTCTGGAGAGTGCAAAGAGGAACCGAGGAATGCTCTGAATGTTGTGCGATGGCAGCGATTCGGGTGAACAGCGCATCAATAGCATATTTAACTCCTCATAAAATGTCCGCGCTTATAACTCCGTGTACGTTGTCCTGCGAACCTCCCCGCGCCTGCCTGTTAAATTGGACGCTGAATCTCCACCCAGCAAGTTTGGAAATGATTGCTGATGATCTGTCACTGTCCTCCTTTCATTCGTAGCGTCCCTTATCAGGAAAACTCATGACTGGGGTTATTACTAGCTAAGAGTCTGTCCTGGCCTGTCTTTCTGTGGTCCCTCCTTGCAGTGGTGTTTCCTGATGCCTTTATGTAAGGAGTCTAGATGGAACAATAGAAGTTGAAACAAATTAAAGCTGAAAACAGATTAAATTGCACAAAGTAAAATAAATATTAAAAAACAAGACAAAAAAGTAGTGAAAAATAAAGCGGGAGACATTAAAATGAGATTACGCTCAGAGCCAGTCTAAAAAAAAGTGTGTCATCTCTAATGCTCTCAGGCTAGTTCCATAGTTTAGGAGCCGGATAGGGAAGGCTTTATCCCCTTTCAGTTTGATAGTAAGTTACGTCTCCATGGGGAAACCTAATGCCAGCTAAAGCAGAACTCAGGACATCGACTCATTACTTGTAGGCTTAGAAAAGAAAACAACATGTGCATCGACCATCGGGGCAATCTGATCAAAACCCGCTCTTACTCTTACAAATGCCCGGACTGTTTTGGCTGGAATTAAGGAAAATTGCATGACTGTGCGAAACGCCCTCGCATTCAGTGACCTCGGCAGCGTGTCTGCGGCAGTCAGTTTTAGCATTAAATTCAGCGGTGCTCCTCACGCAGGCGGGGTCGCAGCGGTGGCCGGGCCCGCGCATGCGCTCGCTCTCTCGCATTCGCTGTTGCTTCGCGCAGTTCGTCAGGGAGGCTCGGCTGCTCGCCGTGAGGGAGAGAGCTGCAGGTATTCCTGCTCTGTGTTACCCGCGTTGGTCAGCACTACCATTTTGGCAGTTCTGACCACAACAATTAAGACAAAGTGTTTCCTTTGGTGGTTAATGTTGTTGATAAGTCCCCTTCAGAATTTAACCTCCCCACTTCTAATCTGTGTAGGTAGGCTGTAAAAATGTAAAAGGTTGATGACTGATTGGATTTATTAACATGTAGCGTTGACTCTCCTGGTGTGAATGTCTGTCTAATAGCATAGTTCAGACTAAATCGGTCTTACATCGGATTATATACACATAATTAGCAAGTTTTGAGCAGCTGAGTATTATTTTTAATATGCTAGCGCTCGATCTGTTTCAGCTATGCAAATAACTATGGTAACTGTGAGATTCACAGCAAAAGCACTGTTGCAGTTAACCCCCACTGTCTCTGTCTCTCATGTCTAACACTGTGTACTGTATTTCATATTGGCAATGTAAGATCAGTGGCTTCACCTCTGACGCAACAGAGAGAGTTTATTTTTTGACTGCTGAAGTGGGACCGTTTGGTGCGCGAGACCACACGCTGTGACCGTTTCCTGTTTTGCTGTGCCCCCCTCCGCAGGTGTGCCGCGTGGCCTACGAGATCATGCAGACGCTGCACCCGGACGCCTCCTCCTTCTTCTACTCGCTCGACGACATCTACTACTTCGGGGGGCAGAACGCGCACAACCAGATAGCCATATACCCCCACCAGCCCCGAAACAGCGAGGACATCCCGCTGGAGCCCGGCGACATCATCGGGGTGGCCGGCAACCACTGGGACGGCTACTCCAAGGGCATCAACCGGAAAATGGGGAGGACGGGCCTCTACCCCTCCTACAAAGTGAAGGAGAAGATCGAGACGGTGAAGTACCCCACGTACCCCGAGGCAGACAAGCTGTTGCACCTATAAAGGGATTGGGAGAGAGCGAGAGAAAGAGAGAGAGAGAGACTCGGAACCAGATGGAAGATTACACACTCACTAAGAGAAGAGAGGGACACAGGCCCCAAGGGAAGAGAACGCACTGAGAGTGTGTGTGTGCAGTGTGTGTGTGTGTGTGTGCATGTGCGCGTGTATAGGTGTGTGGGTACCTGACTCTTGTCCCACCCCACCTGACTTGGGGCACACCTCTTTCTAAACCATCAGGGTTTAAAATAAATAAATAAACATTAAATTGTATGAAGAACCGAGAGCCGAACAGGAGGCTGAAAAAGCCGCCATCGAACCTCCCACTCACGAGGGGCGGGGTTGGTGACTGTGACGTCTCCGTGACGATGGTCGGCTTTCGGAGCGACAGCGACGGACAGTAATTGCGAACTGGAAAACGAGCTTTCGTTTTATCCGACTCTTTCGTTTTTCGTGTTATTTTCTTTTTCATTTCTCCCTGTTCTGACTTAACTCCCCCACCCCGCCCCCACGTGCTCATTGAATGTATCCTCCTTTTGCCAAACTCACTCCCTCCCCTCCCCGTGTCACCTTCGCCCACCCCCCCCAGCCGTCCCGTCCCTTTCACATGCTATTAATTTCAAGCTGCCACGCTGTGCTTTCTAACGAACGGGCGGAGCCTTCCTAATTCTAGGGTGCGGCAGGGGGCGCGTGCGGAGCGGCCGGGGATGAGGGGGAGTGCAAGCTCGGTGCCTGAGAGAGCGAGCGGCCATCTCCTCGTTTCCCTTCTGAAGTGTGCTTGCGACGCTGATGATGAAAGCAGTGACATCAGAGCCTTCGGCCACTGGGGGGCGCTCCACGCGCCGGTGCGCTACAAAGGACAAAGGACCGATGGCTTTCTTTTCATTTCATTTTATTATGACTATTATTATTTTTTTTACTTTTAACGTCATGGAGTTTTAAATGAAATGGAAAATAATAAGAGACGCCTAAATTTAAAATAATGCCGATAATAACGATGATCATTGTCATAACAGATTTTAGTCGATCATGGAGAGGTTTTTTTTTTTTCATACTTTGTGTTTCTGGGCATTGTCTTTGATAACCACGGATCAAATAAATCTGATAAACCAATCGGCCGCTGTGTTTCGCTGTTTGAGCGCCACATCAGCTCCCATCACGGTTCCATCCTCTTTTGGCTTTGGCTCCTTCCTCATGCCGAACTGCAGAGTCGAGCCACTGATTTTCCACATACTCAGATCAGACGGCCAGCTAGGTGCACTTCACCTGAAAAAATCCATCCCTGCCATTGTTGATGCTAAAGGTGTTCTGATTTGCCTGCTTGTTAGGAACATTCTTGAAGGGGCGTGGTCTAAACAAGAACATCCATTGTCGCCATAGGAACGCAGACAGCACAAGAACATTCTGTTACCATTCTGGCCCTCCTAGACAGAGGACGGAAGGAACACAAGAGCTGAATATCTGGCCCTAATAAATGTCCATGATGGAGCTCTGTCTGTTACGTCAACAGTGGAGAGCAGTTGATTGGCCCGTTGATGAAATGATCAGTGGGCGGAGCAGGTGTGGGAAGTCTGCTGTGCCCTCGGTGAGCGAGCGAGCGAACACGGTGAACGAGCGGCAGACCCAGACGCCGCGGCGAAGCAGCACGTGACGCACGTGTCACCTGCGGTGTGTCACGCAAAACGGGTGTCCCTGCGCCAGGTGTTCCCGAAAATAATGTACTTGCCAGCGTGTGATTTGACACGCCTGGGTATCGTCCCCTCACCGCCTGTGTAGCACAGCCATAGAAAGGAAAATGACTTTTCGGCACAAGAGAGAAAACCCGTGAAGCTGCTTCTTTCAGCTGACAACAAGTAGAAGCTAATTTAGTCTGCACTGACACAAACAATTACACTTCAAAAGGCACCTGTAATTCAGCCCCCTTCCACACACAGAGACACACACGCACGCACAAACACAGACACACACACACACATACACGCGCACACACGCACACACACACACGCACACACACACGCACACCCACAGCCCAACGCGGTTCACTGCGCATCTCTCTCACAAAATGAGAGATCCCTCTGGGGTTTATAAATGCACAAGTTAACTGGAGGGCACTTTAATTAAAACGCACCCACAGCTGCCACAGCTCCCTGTAACAGTCATTTAAAAGAAACATTAGTGGAGTTAATTATTCTGTTAATTGGCCAGCATTCCCCAGTGGGTACTATGCAAGTTTTAACCATTCCTTTTTCTGACAGAAGTGTTTTTTTTTTTTTTTTTTAAACTGTGCAGAGGACAACCCCAGCGGTCAGAAGCGTGCGTGCTGCCATATGGGAGCTCAAACAGAACGCTCTGACACACGCCTACGCAGAGTGGATTCACACAGTCTCCACACACGCTCCTAATCTCTCTCTCACACATAAACACACACACACACACACACAGTGCATCCATACAGTATCTTCCACACTCTCCCGCTCACTCACATACTCACAAACTATCTCTGTCAAACTCACACACACTATCCCACTCAAATGTGCACTCTCAGACTCTCCCTCTCAGATTCACACACACACTCTCTCACTCAAGCTGACACACACTCTCACCTGCAAACTCTCTCTCGCACACGTCATCTACTCAAACACTCTGACACGTACTCTTCTACTCAAGTTGTCTCACACGCACTCTCCCACTCAAACTCGTAGACACTCTCCCACGCGAATTCTCATACACACTCTTCTACTCAAATTCTCACACACGCACACACACTCTCCCACTCAACCTCTCACACACAATCGCTTACTCAAACTCAAGTACGCACACACACCCATACTCTCATATTCTCTCTCACACACACATTCTCCCACACAAACTGGCCTCCTCACAGTCTCGGACGGGAGCTGTGCTGGACTGAGTGGCACAGAGCATTATGGGTAGTAATGAGCTGGTGCTCTCAGACCTGCAGCAGTCCCTGAGCAGCACAGTCAGCGGAGCGCAGGTGAAAGCTAGGAATGACTGATCAAATGTCTTGAAATGAAACTGAAATTGATTTTGGTCAGAGGTTCATTAGGCTTAATCACATCTGCATCTTATGTTTTCCAAACATGCAGATTCCTGGTTTCGTTTTCATCAGGCAATCTGAAGTTTTAGCTTTCTAGCTCTGTATACCTCATATAACAATATTTGTACTCTGCCTGTCAGTCTTACTTTCACCAAAGGGAGGATACCTACCCAATGTTAACAAAGTCTGGACTTGACAGTTAAGGCATAATAAAGAAAAATGGGCAAAGACGGACACTTTTTCACTCCACTCCAGTCTTACTTGTTTTTCTGTATCTTATCCAAAGAGTATCACAGGCCAGGAGTGTCTAATGCATCCTAAAGGGTTCTTGCTGTGTGATTCAAAAGTGTTTGTCATTGTCCACCCCTGCAGAGATTTTCAGATTGTGTTGAATTGTAATAATGTTTATGTAATAATGATGAGTTATAATAATATAATATCTTTTTTATTAGGACATTGTGGGATGAAGGTCAAAGCTTGAATATCTCAGCTCTCTTCAGTGGGAGGCTCAAGAAGGCATCTGGGTGTCCATGTGCCAAAATATGCCAAAAGTCTTATAAAGTTTCATAACTGATGAACATTCAGAACCCCAATTAAACATGCAACATGCAAAAACAACATCCCGACAATAATATATATGTTATAATTAACATTATAAATAACATTATAAACGACAATTGAAATAAGCAGCTATACATTGTTTTTAGTGTTTTGCAATATATTTGAGTGTTACATGGAATACTGCTTGGATTGTGCACTTGTCCCATTGAAAAGGGAAAATAATGGTCTGTGAATGTCATCTGAACCTAAATGGTTAAAGCCTCACAAATGACTCCCCCTACTGGCCATTCAGACCGCATAGGCAACACTGTCTATGCCATTTGAACTTTGATTTGAACTGCTTCACTACCAATTTGCCAAGCTGTTCATGAGATCAAACAGTTTGCTGTGTTAATGTGGAATTTTTGTCTTTGCCAAGTCTGTTCACTTGTTCAGTACGTCTTCATCTAATAGTGCTAAAAAACTCTCATTCTCATGGACATATCCAGTGTTTCATTGACATCCCCTTCCCTGGCTGTTGGAATGTGATCTCTCAGGTGTCTTAGGGAATGGAGATGTCACAGAAAGAACAGTTATGATGCCATTGCAATGGTGATGTCACTGAAAGTGCTGATGTCACAGAGAGGCTGGCAATGTTGTTTTAGAAATGTTGATGTCACTGAGAGAATGCTGATGTCACAGAGAGGCTGATTATGTTGTAGGAATGTTGATGTCACCGAGAGAGTGCTGATGTCACAGAAGGACCGGTTATGTTGCTGCAGGAAATTTGATGTTGCAGAGAGAACGCAGATGTCAGAGAGAGGCCGGCCGCGTTGCCGTAGGAATGCTGATGTTGCCGGCAGAGCGTCGGTGTCACAGAGAGGCGATCCCTCCCCTCTGCAGCTGTTCCCCGAGCTTCACTCGGCGCGATGACCATTAGCGCCTGGCACCGGCCGGGCCGAGATAACCGATGATTTAGTGGGCCGTCCGTCCGTGCGGGGAGAGCGAGCGCGTGGCACGGCTCTTATCTCAGCGGCCGCCATATTTCCACTCACTTTTTACATAAAGCTGCCCACTCCCGGCCATCTGTCTTCTCTGTCAGCGTTAAATAAAACCGCCGCTGTGCCGCGCGCCGCCCGAAGGAGCCCGCGCTGAGTTTCCCTAACTGTCCCCGGCAGCTTGCGTTATACGGTGGCCGCGGGTCAGGGGCCTGGCGGGCGATTTTCCCATTGCGCGCGGGTCGGCGGTTTCGCGGGGGGGCTCACGTTCTGCACCGGGTACAGATCAGAGCCCGGCGAGTGGGCCTGGGTTTTTACACTGACTGTGGATCAGAGGCTTGATTGCGGCTTGGAGCTGAGCGGGACTCCGCAAGCCGGCTCCTAATAGGTGGCCAGTTATTAGTAGCGGCGAACGAGCCGCAGGTTTCTGAAAAACGGCTGACGTTAATGTTCTCCCCCACCTGAGACGGTGGCTGGAATAAACCGTGGAATGAGAATAGACAAAGGCACCTGTAAAAAGTGTATCCCATCCAAGCTTCTTTTTTTCCGCTTTGGCACCAGAGGAGCTGTCTCTCTCCATGCGCGCCTTAATAAAGAGCTCAGCAGATGCTTCTCGGCGCGTCTTCGGCCCTCGCTTGACGTGCAACCCCGCGCGTCCGCCCCTGCGGTCCTCCTCTGTCACGCAAACAACCTGTTTACTTACAGTAACGTCGCTCCCAGTCTGCTTTTTCAGCAGTCAGAGAAATGCTCCATATGGAAACGGAACGTACAGTATCAGCGCCGATGCTGATGCACAGACAGCGCTTCCCTACCGAAACGCCGTGCGGGTGACAGATCAGGATTCACCGCCTTGTTCGCTCCTCTGGGAAAAAAACGCCAGCGTGTTGAAGTCTGAGACGTTTGTACATGGCTTGTGATTAAAGAATTAAGTAAAAACCTAAAACTATCGTACTTCTAAATTGCACCCAGACCTTGGCCGTGCTCTGTGGAAAGATTCCACTTGCTTCTATGGGCATTTCCATGGAAACCTAAGAGGATTACTTTTCGACTGTGAAGTATTTATGTGCACTGACCAGAACTCTTCCACAAGGACATGATCATACGGTCCTGCTTCCTAATGTTATGGTCATTTGACCAAGAAATCCCCTCTCATCACGACCATGGAACCGTGCCTGGATCACAGATAATGCTCACACATTTATGGATGGTTTGATTGTGATGTATTTTTTACAATGGGCCTTCTTCTTATCTATGAATTATTTTAGGTGCATACTTGTTGGCATACATACAGTGCCCACAGTTTGCTACTTTGCTTCCTGTACATTTTAAACTTCCAAAATTCATTCCAATGGCTCGAAGTGGACACAGTTAAGGCTAAAAAGTTCCTGGCACATTGTTTTTTGACCAGGTCATATTGCAGTCAGCAATAAAGCATGATCTTAAAGTAATACTGCACAGTAGGAAATGCTGACCCACATACAGAACTTTCCCAGTAGAGAGGAATGATGTGAACAGGAAGTTACACATTCAACCTGTCTGTACAAACAGTGAATTACCCAGTGCAGTTCCAGCTTCTGATTTCAGTTACTTATGGAGGTGTTATAGTTGCTCAACACGTCTCAATCACTTACATGCATGTTCCTTTACCTTGTTGATACTGGTGATGAAAGAGTCACGGTAATTACCATATATTCTGTATGCATAAAGTGTTGCTGTCAATAATGATGTTGGCATACAAAATTCTCAGCACAAATGATTTGTGGAAAGGGTGTCCCAAATTTTGTTTACTTCAGTTTTGTAAAATGAAAAAAGGCAAATTCATAAAGCAAAACAATATTACTAAACAATGTTAGTTTATACAATGCAAATGCAGGCAAGTGTTCCAAACTGTAGCAGTATGAAATAAAATCAAAAAAGATCAATTTCACTGTAACATGAAGTGTCATTGGCCATCTAGCCTGTCTGACCACATAGGTTCATCCACATCACATCTCATATTGTCTCGCAATGCAACATGGAAAAGGCATCTTGCGTGCCACATTCATCCACTGCACAGTTCTTCTGTGGTGTCTTCACAGCTGGGGTTCACTGCCTCCAGCACTGAGGTTTGCTGTTGGGGCCAGCGGACATAGACTTGCCACCTCTGGGCAGAGAATACCTTCTCAGTGGGGTTGAGAAAGGGGGAACATGGGGGGAGGAATTCCGTTTGTACTTGAGGGTGGGCAGAAAGCTGGTGAAAAGCTGACACTGTCCCATATTAGCACATAATTGTGACCTCATCATCTCTCCTCCCTCAACAGATTTAAATATCATACAGGCCCTCCATAAATGCCACAATGAAACAAGCATTTTCAGTTCTTCAGCAACACCATGCAACTCCCCCAGCCTCTCCTACGTGTGGATGTATTGATTGTTGATTGAATCATTTGGCTAGAAAAGATTTGAACAAGGAGCAGATGGATAAATGAATGTGGGGGCAAAAGCATTCAAATAAAAACAACATAATCCATCAGAGTTAACAAGACTCTCTCAATTGATTTTTGTGTCTATTGCTGAAATGTGCCTTATCTGTTTTGCAATATGTGCTTTTCATTTGCATTTTGTGTGAAAGCGATCAAAAATTACGCAGAAATTTGAGGAAAGGTGTTACTGTTGAGGGGCTTGTAATCACTGTTTTGAGAATACAGACAGTGTTTCAGGAAGTGCCTTTAAGCAATTAAGTAAAACTGTAATAGTGTCATTAATAACACCTGCTTGGTCAATTGAAACGTGATAAATTGGTCACTGAGGGAAATGTAAAATGTAGAATGATGTGAAATGTGAAATGTTGCTTCATTTGAAGTCATTGTTCCGTGGTGTAAAGCGCACTGCGTTTACAGAGCCGGGCACATTTTTCTTTTCATTTTGCGCTATAATTATGGTGTCATTGTCTGACATTTCAATACATATATGATGAGCTGTGGGACAAGGAAGTATGCGGCATCCAGTTATTGGCAGGAAAGGACAGCTTGTTTCTGATAAGGATGGCACGGTTCTCGGGCTTTTCTCTGTGATTGCTGGTGTGAGAGTGTCCTACCGCCACTTTTTCTGAAGAACGGACAGAAGTTAAATGCTCCTGTTTAATTAACTTTGTTTCCGAGGTTAATAATTTGCTTTATTCTCTGCCTATTGGGAAGATTATAACTACGCCCTGCGTTGTAGTTCGAGTTGCCTGCGGCAAATGGCCTTCCCGCTAAGTAGTGATCATTTTTTAAAATGAATATTTTACAGACTTTTCCTTGGAATAGCTTTCATCACTTTTTCAATGCACGGTTTCAGATACGGTAGATGGTTAATCATTAAGTCTAAATGTTGGGAGTTACACAGAAGAGCAACACAGAATGTCACTAGTCTGGCCTTTCTGTCTGTCTGTCTGCTCGTCTGTCCTTCTGTTTATCTGTCATAATGTCTGTCTGCATTCCTGTGCATCTGTCTGCCTTATCTGCATGTTTGCCTGTCAGGCTGCACATCTCTCTGTTTGTCTGTCCATCTGTCTGTCTGTCTGTCCATATCTGCTTGTCTGTTTCCAATATTACATGTCTGTCTGCTGGCATGTCTGTCTGTCCGTCAGTCTGTCTGCTTGTCTGTTCATGTTTAATTGCATTTCTACTTAATTGTGTGTCCATCTGTCTGTATGTCTGCTTGACTGTTTGCAATTCCACCCATCTTTCTGTCCATCTGTATGTTTGTGTGTCTGTTTCCATTTCTACCTGTCTGTCTGTCTGTCTGTCTGTCTGTCTGTCTGTCCCTCTGCCTGCTTCACAGTGACGGCTAATTTTGCTATTCCTGGAGAGGCTGAGCAGATCCAGCTCTGGCCCCCTCAGGCCTCACACTGAGTGTACCATCACTGTTCTCAAAATGACTTGCAAAAACAAAGATGCGCCAAGAGGGACGCAGCCACATTAGGGTGTATCCTGTCAGGGAAATGAGGCCCTGGTAAACACACCTAAGCAGGGGCCTCACGGGCTGTCTTGGACTGTTTCAACTTTGTTTCTAATTTGTCTGGCAGTGTTGAGAAAACAAACCTGAAAATAGATCTGCAAACACTGTGGGGGCAGCATCACACTTAGTCAGTGTGTGTGTTTGCGCATCTGAGTGTGGGCGTGTGTGTGTGTGTGTGTGTGTGTGTTTTGAGTGTGCATGTGTATTTGTAAATATGTGTGTGCATGTATTTTGTGTGTGTGTGTGTGTGTGCATGTGTACACCTGTGTGTGTGTGGGTGTGTGTGCGTGTATGTGTGTTGTGTGTGTATCAGGTGCTGGGTATGGGAGGAGATATTGCCTTAGCTCCCCACAGGGAGGCCTGCAGTCTCTGGCCAAACTGAGACAGCTTGCAGGAGGAGGCGAAGCACAAACGGAGCTCCTGTTAGATGTGCCCATTCCTCTTAGCCCGTCTCATGTTCCCACTTTCACAAGCTGAGCAGGACTGAGTCCCCTAGCCTCCAGCCCTCATGTCCTCCCGATAATGCAAATGCTCTTTAACTGGATCTCAGCACCTTTGGCTCAGCTAAGAAATCAGATCACCCCTCAGGTAGTCCGACTCCAGAGCAGTGGGAGCTGTCTGTCTGTCTGGATCTGAACAGGCAGGCCGTGTGCAGGCCGGGGAGACTGCTCCTCTGGGCGTCATTAACATGTGCCACTCCGGCGGCTCTCACGGCTGAAGTGCTGTCCAGTCACGCTCACTTCCTGTTTCTGCAATTCCCAGTGACCCGAGAACAGTGTGCTAACCCTTTTTCACTTGAAGTCTCTGGATTTCTGGGCAGACACATGGCTGCTCAACAGACAGACCTAGCAGGTTGACAGAATCGTTTTGATTGCTTAATTGCTATTCTTGTGCTTCCTAGGCTCAGATGTGCAAAGGGCTCCCATTAACTTAACCCATAACTCTCAGACACATACATCTAACAGATGCATGTCGGATGTGTGTAAGGTAATGTAACAATTAAATGCAGCATATTTATAGAGAGAGTAATTTCAGAATTTAACACAAATGTTAAAACTGACATTGAAATATTGGTTTTAAAAACTATTAAATCACACTCTTAGTTCATCTGCTCGTTTTTCATAGTGCCTTTATGGATTAATAGAGTATGGCCATCATCATAGCTGCAGTCCCCCTTGCCCTGTGCAGAAAAAACATGCACAGAGAGTGCAGTGAAATCAGCTGTGTAATAAAGAGATGGATAAACTGTGGATTTAATGGATAAAACATGTTTTGTGTTTTATCTGCAAATTTTGTTTGTCTTTATTGAGTGCAGTGTGGACAGAACCTGAGACCTGGGTAAAATGGTTGTGTATTCTCAGAAACAGACCAGCTGGGGTGGTGATACAGAAGACAACTCAATTAGCTTTTAAACACATAAACTTTGAAAATAGTTGCTGGACATGACAGTCAAACACACCGTACATCATTAAATTACATTACATTACAGGCATTTAGCAGACACTTATTCAGAGCGACTTACATTGGTTACAGTTTTTTTTTACAATGTTATCCATTTATATAGCTGGATATTTACTGAGGCCACCTGCTAGTTTGTACCTTGCCTGGCCAACCTTTGGAACTTTGTCATGCAGTGCTTCTAATATTGTTGACTCTGTATGGTTTTTCGCTTGTGTTGTATTGTACCTCACTTGTAAGTCGCTTTGGATAAGCGTCTGCCAAATGAATAAATGTAATTGTAGTTCAAGTACCTTGCCCAAGAGTACAAAAGCAGTGTCCCAGCCAGCAATCTTTCAGTCATGAGTCCTGCTCTTTAACCACTATGCTACACTGCTGCTGGTTCTACCACGCTCTTGCTGTGCCAGCCGGGAATTGAACCCGGGTGGCAAAAATGGGAATCTTGCATGATACCCCGACACCACTGGCACCCCCTACACCACATCATGAATACTGGCATGGAGAGGGGTTTGATATCTGAAGAAACGAAAGAAAAAGAAAGGGAGATGTGTTTGTTTTATATTTTTGTTTTCTCATCAGCATTGTTTCACAGGGGAATGTGGTTTTGAAATATTTTCTCATGGACTCTATTTTGCTGAATGTATCATATCGTGAGCTGAATGTATTGTCTAATGCCTAATCAATTCCCAAGGCAAATTTATTTGGAATAGAAATGATTGAGTAAATGTAATTGGAACATCAATGAATCACATTTTAATAGTCTTTTTTAATTGTCTTCTTAGAATAATTTAATGGCTAAAATACAATTAAGATATTATATTAATGCATTTATAGCCTGGCTGTTTTCTACGGCATGCATATTCAGTACTGCCTGTTTCCACGCAGATATGCATGGAAATACAGTATAAACAGACATACTGTAAGAAAGTATGATAATGCATTTATTCCCCTTGAGGCCTATAGAGAAATTTGCACATTAAGACATTTTAAACACAGTCTTTATCACACTAATTGTATATAAAAATGGGCAATTGTATTCTATGTGTTCGAACGTTAAGTATTAGCTTGATTATACCTAGCGAAGAGGATCTCTGATTCTTTTCACTTTAGCTGAAGCAGACTCATCATCCTTGGGTATTCTGCTCACACACATGATCACAACATATGTGGAGGATCATGAATTTTGCAATCAGGACACTTCCTGTGATGGGTTTTGCATGACAGCTTGCTTGAGCGAAAATGAAGCGGAAATGATGGATCGGCTGTAACAGGAGCATGCCTCTAATGGGGGAACGTGTAATATCAGAGGTGTGGAGGCTAATTGTGGAAGCCTCGTGGAGGGAAGCTGGCTTTCCACCAATTGCTTTTGTTAAGAGGAAATTAGACAGTTGTTCTTCACTGCTCCCTTGCCTTTGCTCTGTTCTGAGAGTTAACGCTTTCTGAAGAACGTGTTGCGGAGCCTTGTCTTCCACAGAGCAGCTGCGCGAATTTCTGCTCCTCTGGCCCAGTTTCCTGCAAACAGACTGAGGCAGAGCTAGGATTTTGCAGCTGAGCTCTGTTAACGACTTCCTGGGATTTTTATTTCCTTGATGCGCCTACATGGCTGACTCCTTTGGAGGCCTCCAGAGCAGGAGCTCACAGAAAACAGCTTTATTCCCCAGAACCTCGCGGCCCAATCCCTGCCCTCTGGAGGCGGCGTATCTGTGATGTAACAGATGTTGGAATCAATATTCATGAGAAGACGCACGCTGAAGTGGGTCTGGGATGTTGAAAAATGAGATCTCGTCGGCAACCGGCAACGTTAAAAACCATCTCGAGGAGCAATTACCACTATGGATAAATGTAGAGCCTACACCTTGAATAATTTAGACAGAAAGACTCTTTCTGAACTGCTAATGAAATCCTCCATCCCCGCTTCGGGTCTCTGGGGCACTGCTTACTGGATCGAGGACAGGGGAACAGGGAGCCAGCTGCAGGTGAACATGCGCGGAAAGCCAGTGTTGATCTGTGTGCATCAAACGAGGGGGAAACATCAGTGAAAAATGCCTTTTTGGTGTCCCCCTCTCTCCGGGGCGAGGAGGGCCTGTTCCGCACACCTAGCCCCGAGCGGGGCGGTGACGGCCCAGAGAACGCTGACGAGTCACCGGCTGCCCCTCCGCCATCCATCGGGACAATATGGCCAGCCCATTTCGGGTAAATTGGGAACATCAGATCCAAACGACCTTCGGCGGTTTGACAGGCCATGATGGGTCCCAGAAGAGGCATGACTGTGATGTGTGTGTGGTGGTGGTGGTGGTGGTGGTGGTGGTGGTGGGAGGGGGAGGGATCGGGAGTGGATATGCATCCTCGCTGGGGGGGTAACGCTCTCTGATTTCTGCTGAGCTGGGAATTAATGCCTTCTGCTGATGAGGGAGGAATTCATTTATTTGATCTCGCGGAGAAGTGCTGACTTCACTGAGCGCGAGGATCCCAGCACTGACAGACGCCGGCGCTCTCCCCCGGAGACATTCTGCCACCGGGAAAGAGGTCAAACGGAGCGGGGGGGCATCGATCGGCAGTGGTCAGTTCTCATACGGCGCTGCAAAGGCACCAGATTTACAGATGTTATGTAATAGAGAGGAAAGTTATTACACTGCAACTTACACAGATACACCATACAAACACACTCACACGCACACGATCTCAATGACCGCTCTGCGCCAGTGAACATCTACCCCACACTGCACTACTGAACATCTTCTCACTACGCTACTTAACATATCCATACTGCACTGCTGAACTTCCTTCACGCTGCACTACTGAGCATCCTCTTCGTATTAAACACATCCTCTCCCCTCCAGTACTGCTTCCCTACTGAACCCACCACTTCCCCAGCTGAACACCTCACCACAGCAGGCCTTCTGAGTATGCCTCTCCTGCTGTGTGAACACACAGAATCCACATCACTCATTCCTGCCCCCCCACTTACTGGGTCCAGTGACCTTCCATGTTAGCTAGAGCAGTAAAAAGTCAGGGGGAGTGCTGGAGTTCTATGCATGGCACCATTACTGAGAGAGCCTCTGACGTTCAGGAGGTCAGCAACACCGCTGAGATGTACGGGATACGTTTTGCTGAACTTCTGGGAGGTGACATTGTTTTCTGCGTCACGTTAGTGGTTGTGACGTGATTCTTGTTGCCGTTGCTGTTCGTGGAGCGTACATCATCTCAACTGCTCCTCCAGCAGTCGCACAAAACGCAAGAAGTCAATCCCTTATCTGTGATCGTTTGATGCTCCCTTCCACACTTCCTTCTCTGTGCCTTGTCACTCATTCATCTCCATCCACCTCCTGTGGAGATCACATATACGTGTAGTGGCGGGCGGAGCCTCTGACTTTTATGGAACATAAATCGCGAACGCCGCTCGAACGACGGGTCTTTAAATTCTACAGGCAATTTCACGTCGCGGCGATTCCGCTGGCCTTTGCCAAGCGATTATCGAGACAGAGTGGAAAGTACGGGGCGGCCACGGCAGAGCGCGGCGGTCACGCTAGGGTGGCGGTAACCTTTTCCAGCTCCGCTGCCGGCGTTCCATCTGCGGGCTTAGCCGAGCCCGGCGCCGAGATTGGGGTCTCATTTCGTTAGCGGGATGTACCGGCGACCGTAAATCCCGAGGTGAAAGTGGAAGCAGAATAAGAGGCAAAGAGACTTTGCATGTGACAGAAGGTCTGAATGAGTGCGCCGTGCGGAGATGGGAACCCGCAGCAGAGCAGAGGAGGAGCCTGGGGGGGGGGATGGGGTTCAGCACAGAGCCCTGTTTCTGTATTCAAAGCACAGAGAGTTGGCCAGCGGATGAATGCTGGAACGAAGAACATTGTTTGCTGTCAAACTCTGCTAAGTTATGGAGTACAGGGGGAGGAATGAGAACCTTGCATAAATCTGGAGTGGGAAAGGTGGGGGAGCCGTAAAGAGCGACCGGCGGCCTCGCAAATCGAAGTCTCCTGTGACCCCCCGTGCATTACAACGAGCGGGTTTCCCGTCCCGGAACGGTCAGGAGATAAAATGCGTCCTTTGTCCACTCTCTGTCACCCGCGGCCTCCTCTGGGGTGTTAATGCAAATCGTCGTCTCCCGTTCGCGGTGACCTTGGGCTCGTCATCTCTGCTGTGACTTTCAGCAGAGGCAGCGGCACGTCTACCTGTGAGTACCAGTACGCTACCCGGAGGAGATCGCAGAGGACGCTTCACGGCAGCAAGGGTTTTTTTTTTAACATATATCCCATAATCACTTATGGCAAAGTCTAAATCAAATCCATTTCCAGTGGGGGACGGAGGGGGTGTGGGAGGTGGGTGGGGTGTGAGGTGGCAGGCCAGAGGACCTGGCTGTCTCCCCAAACCAGACGACTCTTATGCAGGGACAGTGGCAGTATGCAGGCAACCTGGTGTTGTCACTTCTTATGAACACAGTAGCTGAACTGGACCCTCCCTGCTCTGTGGAGTTTCCTGATTTTGCATTAAATTTGTACAGCGCAATGTAATACACTGTACACATGCATGAAAGAACTGTAAACTATAAAGGCAGTGTGATACAGTGTGTGCAATCACAGACACTCTACTGAGATTTTAATTCTATTACAATAACCATGTCTTTTTGGGAGCTGCAAAGGAGAGGTTGCTAGAAGTTTGGATGTTTGCCTAATAAAATCACACATCGATCAGTAGAGGTTTACAGGTCCATAAAGAATCTCAGGTGGATTGTTTCATATTCACAAAGCAAAGGGAATGCATCACAGGAGTCGAGCTTAGTTTTTTTTACTTTAAGTCTAGACAGTAACTTTAACCTTACAACGTTTTGTACAGTACTTCTGAGAACTGTTTCTCTGTGCCTGCACTGTAATTCTGAAACACACAGAGCAGTGTGCTAGCTTCTGTGAGAATTGCCTTAGGGCCAAAAAATACCAGATTATTAAAAAGCAATATAAGGTTAGAAGGCAAGTCTTGTGTTCCAGGTGGATGACATAAAAATAAAATAATAAACAAATTCACATTTGGTTGAAAGCTTAGATAAATACAGTCATCCATGATTAAAATAATCTGTTACTGTAATTTCTTACAATTAAAAAAACCATGTATGTCATTAATTCACAAATCCGTATGATGAATCCACTGTGTCTTTGCAATGAATGTGATGAGAAGATGATTTTTTACAGTAGAAGAGGAAAACCAAACGAGTGTGCTTGCATTAAGTTGAACTGGAATGTCAGTCCCCATGCCGTCCTCTAAAGTACATGTTTAAACAGTGAGGGCCGAATGGGGGACCCCTGTGGAAATCCACAAATACTGCTCTGTGCCTTTGCGTGCAAGACTTATGCACAAACTGGGATTTGTTCCACAAAACCAAACAACCACATTTTTACATTATGTTTGCTTAGCACTCTTTCTTATCCAGAGAGACCCACATAGCTCAAAATTTTTACATTATCCATTTGTACAGCAGGATATTTATTGAGGCAGTTTGGATTAAGTGACTTGCCCAAGTGTATATCAACAGTGGCTCACCTGGGAATCAAACAGGCAACCTCTGGGTGACAAGTCCTGTTCCTTACCACTCCTTACCACAAAACTACACTGCCATTTGTAAGTAAATTAAAAGCACCATATTCTCAAACTCCCTCTTGCACCTACTACGGCACTAAGCAGAATGCTGTAGAGTAGATTATGAAATGACTCCTGCTGTTGGCTGAAACATTGGTATCAGCCAAAACAGAGGATGAAGCAGGGAACACAAAATGCTTGCCACCAGGAATCCTGGCATGACAAGGGTCTCCTGTGCTTACTGTTCTGCATATCCATTGCCAGGACAGACAGTAAGTGATCATAGCAATGCAAAAGCATTCACTAACAAGACCCACTTTCAAGTCATAGGTCTGTATCGTTCAAACACAGTTATCCAAACAGTTATTGCGTCTAATCCCCTAAAACTTGAAGAGTATGTCTCAAAACATGCTCTGGTAAATATAAAGTCGAATCTCATGAATAACAAACTTTATTTATTCACTGAAATGACCTCTGGTGCTGCTGTACTGTCACTCCCATCCCGTTACCAAAAGACTGGCCCAATTCATAAAAAGTCAGTACAGATATAGGAGGTCACTGAGAATGACATACCTGGTAAAATAACCTGGAGAGCTGGTCACATGTGACTGGTACCTTCTCACATGATAAACCATTTACAAATGACAGACAATTTACAAGAGCGCATTGGGGCTGCCTATAATATAATGAATAGAAGTGAATGACAGTGAGGAGCGCAGTAGAGAAGAACAGACTGTACCTATGGGAGATATACTGTCCTACACATGCTCAGTGGCAGCTGGGGAAGCTGTATGTCACCGTTATCCCCAGCTGGCCCCAGTGTCATGATGTTACCGACCCCAGCGAGACAGCTCTGTGCACGTCTGGTAATGTCTGCCGCTTGTAAAACAACACAGGCATTATCGTCGGCACGCTATTCCCCAGCTGCCTGAGCGCGGGTTATTAACTGAAGCCTCTGCGTGCAGGCAGAGCAGATGCAGCACAACGTTTCATTCAGCTGTGGTGAGGGGATCGTTAACGCTACGGCATTAGCCTGAGAGGAGGCAAGAGGTCCTCCAGCCTCCAGATCAATGCCTGTTTAATGCTCCTCAGCCAGGAGGACCTCCTTATTGGGGATAAGACCCTACTCAATAGCAGTCAGGACCTCCACTGGTCCCTATTTCAAGTGTTTTTAGTAGAAGCTATTTTATCAAGGTAATAGAAATTGTGGCGTAGAGGTAAGGAGCAAGGCTTGTAACCTAAAGGTGGCTGGTTCAATTGCCTGCTGGGGCACTGCTTTTGTACCCTTGGGCAAAGTACTTAACCCACAATCACCTCAGTATATATCCAGCCATATAAATAGATACAATTGTAACCTGTGTTGCTCTGGATAAGATCATCTGCTAGTTGACAATAAGGTAATTTAAAATGTAATGTAAATAAAAATAATGCATCTATTGATAAGGCACCTTTTACAAACTCAGAGCACTGAACAGCAATAAACAATAAGGATCTGAAATGATGAGATGATGAGAGGATTTGAAAAATGTCAAAGATAAAAGGTGCAAGGTGTCAAAGCAGACAATAAAAAGCAGGAACATGACCAACAGCCTATTTTAAAAGAGGATGTTACCAAGGCTTCTGAGTGTGATGGCAGAAAACTCAGGAACAGACTGTCAGGAACAGTCCTGACAAAGCTCTGTCTCCCAATCTATGCCATAGATCGTCTACATGGCTTCATACGTCTTCATGCATTTTAACAAAGTTCATTAGTAGCCCTTGAGCTTCAAAGTGATTCCATCTCTCTCCGTGATCTCCTTCTAGAGTTCAGCTTAAAATGAAACCTGTACCACTTTTTGCTTTTACTGGATGGCTTCACCCCATCTGGCCTGAAGTTACAAACCAATGAATCTGTAGACCAGATGGATTATAATCAGTTTATGCATTGTGACAGATGATTATTTGACATTAATGCCAAATAAATATTTTACCTCAGATTTACTGCAGGTAGTTCGCTGTATTTCATGATTTGCTGCCAAATAAATTGTAACATAAATTGTCAGAAAAAACACCTTGACTTTCACATGCCCTGTTGGGTTTCATTAAACTAATTTGGCAGTGCACTCGCAACAGATGACCACACTACACAACCTGATCGGGTGGTTATGCAACTGTCAGCCTATTCAAAACAAAACCAAGGTGTCTCCTCAGGTGGGCATCTGGCTGTTTTGTTAGTTTTCTTTTGACAGTATCTCCTTAAATAGCATGTTTCATCATTTGCACAAAAATATACACTTGCCACCTGTTCTTAATTTCTTTAACTGTCCGTTTTTGTAATTCCCAGTGAATTTATGTTATATGCGACTGCATCCTAATATTTGTTGTTTTGTGATCGTACATGACATTGAGGTGGAGTCTCCACGGTATCCAGCGGTGAGATGTATGAGGTGGAAGAACAAAGGCCTCTCCCTGAGGCATCTTTGAAATACGGCATTGAAAATGCAAGCTTGTGTGATATACTTTCAAAGCGTTATATTTTAGCCCTGTAAACCTCAGCAGGCTAGGTCATTTAATTTATTGAAAATATCTGATTGATAGTAGATGCAATAAAAATCACACTGTGGAACAGCATGACAGTTGTATGAAGAGGTGCAGTATCTATGTACCTCCTGGTGAGACTGGATTTTATTCATTGTTATTGGTAACAACTGATAGCTGCCAAAGAGCCCACTTAGAAGTTGTGGTTTTGTCACACTGTTGTGTGGAACCTCGTGCTACCTCACTTCTGCCTTGTGCCAGTGGTGTAGAATCTTTTACACATTACGATCACCCTCTTTAGTCATGCAAGCACACACCCACACACACACGCACACATACACGCACGCACGTACACACTCCAGTCCAGCCTGATCTCCCCTCTCTGGTTAAGGATGCAATATCCCATCGAGGGGCTGCGCAGCTCTGTTTCCATGGCAATGCAGCCCGGTCTTAATTTGCTGGGGGTTTTTTTTTCTGCCAAGGGAAGACCTAGTTATCGCAAATTGTTCCTCAAAATCAAAAGCTTTGATGATAAACGTGGTATCAGAGGAGTTAACCTTTTATTATGTTGCACTAATATCACAGGGATAAATAATATGAGCGTTTTATTTCATTAGCGTTATCTTTTGAGTGGATGATATTGCAGATCATTGACACATGCTCAGGAGTTACTTGCAGCAGGTGTAGATTACTGATTTCGTAATGAGTCACTTATCACTGATTATACACCGCAGGAGCAGCACAGGGCATTTATAGCACAGGGGCTCTGAAGAACAGACTCCACTGTACTGACTGCATAGCACAGGGCCTCTGTGGAACACATTTTCTATTGGGTAGACTGTAAAGCACAGACTTCTCATGGGACAGGGTTTCTGTTGTGCTAGTTTTGCAGAGCTGTTCAGAACATAGTCCTGCTTAAGCAGAATACCCTATTACCCAGAATACCACAGAAAGGATTGACAGCCAGTCAGAAATATATTGCCATAGAGGAAGTCGGTTTGACCTCAACATCTTGGGATGTATTTCAGTGAGAAAACCAGTGGGTTAAAGTTAAACAGATGGACAGTAACTACCTCTCAAATGACCAGTGCTGTCGCCACCTACAGTATATGGGAAAAGAGTTCAATGCGCTGAAGTTCAGACACGTGTCAGTGAGAGCAGGCAGGCAGTAATCACACATGTGCTGGTACTCTCGTGCAGTCTCTGTGTGGCTAAATGACCACGTGTTTGAGCCAGAGGTGAAGGCTACGTAAAGCTGGCGTTTCCTCTGCCTTTGAAGTTTAATTGGTCGTGTCTCTCCTAAATTTGTGAGTATGACGGAGCCACCGCCGCCGATGTGTTCACCACCGCGCTCGCCTGAGGAGGGCTGCAGATCAAAGTGTGTGTGTGTGTGTGTGTGTGTGTGTGTGTGTGTGTGTGTGTGTGTGTGTGTGTGTGTGTGATTAAATGTCACACTGATTCATTTTAAGGGGCTGTTCATACCTTATGATGCAAACATCATTATTTGCAAACATCATTATTTCCTGCAAAACATACTTTTGAACCACCTCTGTTGAAGTACCACTGAAACCATTAAAAGCTGCACATTAATTAAAAACAACAAACCTGTGAGATGTAACATTCATTGAGATAATGAATTACGTAAAATATGTAAATATTTTCAAATTCCTTTCAGACCTGTAGTAACAATGAAGAAGTATCTGCGATTCACACATATATTACCACATTCTCTAAACAAATGTTTGAATAAATGTTTTGTTGAAAATATTGTGCTCTTTCCCTCTGTCTGAGCGTCATCTGGTAAAAACATTGGGTTCTGCTGGCCTTTGCTTCACAGAGCAGTGTAGGCATTTGTGGTAGCTACAACAGTGTCTGGGTACCATTGCTTTTTGATCTACCAACCTTTTTCTCAGCTCCTGAAATTATATGGATGTGAGTATGTCTCCTGTTGGTCATTTCATGGGTATTTACCTGCCTCTTCTTCCTGATCTTTGTGATCTCTAACCTAACGTCCCAAGCTCAGCCGCCCCAAGTCAGATGTAAAGAACTGTCTCTCGTGGCTTAGTCCTCACCAGTCCAGGATGTCACTGAGTCTTTGAAGAACCCCAGATCTCCTCCCAGAACCTTGGTGCTTGTTTCGACAACCTGTGCACTTTTGCCCAGAACATCGATCACCTCCGAGGTGTATCTGCTGCTTCTTCACCTAGAGTGTCCTGCCTGTTTTTCAGCACCTTCTGCACTTAATGCCAAACAGTGTTGTCGTGTTTGGACTGCTGCTGCTCCATACTAATGAGCTAGATGTTACTACTAGACTACAAGTTACTTGGAAGTGGTGCTCTCTCTCCTCACCTAACCCCAGTCCCCAACCCCCCTCCCATCCTCTATTTGTCTACTACCACTGGCTGTCCATAGCAAAGCCACTGCACTGAAATACAGCCCCCTCTACCACACATCCTCTGCATACTTACAGTATCTCATAGAAATGCACCCAAATTTTAATGCTTTTTTTTTTGGATATTCACAAATAATACATTTTTCCCGAATGTTAATGTTTGCCGAGTGCTCTCAGCAGTGTTAGTATTCGTTGAGTGCGTTTTCCAGTCTGCAGTAGTCACACTGATGAATGTGAGTCCTCCCTTCCTCTCTCTGCCTCATGCCTCATGCCTCTCTGCCTCACTGTCAGTTTGAGTAGAGGAGAAGGTTTAGCAGAGTATCAGTGGTCACTCTCTGTACAACACTTTGCATGCAGCCAGTTGTCTTTCAGTGCAAGAGGGTACAGACTGGACTGAGCCTGGAATTCTCATAAAAATTCCTTTGTTCTCCTAAAGCACTTTTTGACATTGTTTTGTAAGTCAATGTTTTTTTTTTCTCCGCTTACTTGTAATGACTTCAGATAGTTAATAAGCTGCAGGCTAACTATACAGCTAGCTAACTAGCTTGTTAGCTTGCCTGCTTTCAACCTGATGATTAATTTCGTGTTTGATTTAGTCAGCTTAATGTCCCTATGTATATTCCTTCTCATTATTAGCACTGATGTGTTCCAAATGTCGTGAATAAAAGGCTGCTGGATGACAGAATGCAATTTAAAATAAGCAATAAGTGTGCAGCATTTCTATTAGAAATGTGTTCCAAATATTTTTGAGTTACCGGAAAAGAGGTCCCCCAGAGATGGATAGTGGTAATGAGATCTTTCTATTATCTGCATTTTTGGCAAAATAAGTAGGTGTGCCCCAGGAGAGGAGGGTAGTGGCAGGATTACAAAAGGAAAACATTCAAAACAAGTACAACAAATGGAGACAAGACATGCCCCACGTGAATGGGGCAGGGAGGGGGGAAGGGGTCTAGTGGTTAAATAAAATTCAGGAAAAACAATCTATTCCACCCTCATAAAGAAAAAGGATTAATAATTAACTAAGACTCATTAATTGTATGTACTGAATTTAGAACTCCCGTCTTTGATTCTATTTTCATTTGATAAATGCAGAGATAATTGTATCCCATTTTCACAGTGATTTTTTTTTTTTTACCATTGTACCCATAATAACAGGGTTTGTTTTATCGCTGCTAAGGTTTTTAGCGCATCCGTGACCTTCTTCCATGAGACAATGCATTTTGTGCCTTGCGCTTTAGGTGATAAAGACATTTCCTCCTCTAAAACCAATAAAATACTGCTCATGCTGCTACCGCGACCAGATTAAGCCTGTGTTGAGGTCAAATAAGACACCAGAAATTGCCCCAGGAAGCCTTCGGTGGAGTTGTTGTGGTCGTTGCCCTCAGCACCTCAGAATTTGCAATGGATTGATGATGTAACAGGTTCGCAGACTCTAGAAGCAGGAGTTAAGCTGGAGGTTTGGCTGAATAAACCGATTTACTGTATCCCATTACCTCTGCATAACGACACACTTTACACCTTCCATACAGGTAGTATCTGGCCACTGCCGGTTTCACAGATCACGGCTGGTATTAACCCTGGTCTCTGATCTCTACTCCGCTGCATCCGCATACATACAGTCATTCATCTCCTGCACTCCTCCACAGCACCGCTGGCCACTGGCTGCCTGTCTGCTCCTCTCCTCAGTCTCGTCCCCCCTTGGGCGGAATGAGTGATGTGCCGCTGTCAGATCAGCAGACTCGAGTTCCACCTGCCGCCACCTTCGGGGGCTCTTTAACCTCTGTATGCATCAGCACAGTGTGTTTCTGATGTTGCACTGCTGTGAATCCACAAATTATTTGTTTGGTGTGTTATTTAGGCAAGGGTATTACAGGTATTCATCATTGTTATAACAACACCAATTTTGTTATTGTTGTTAATACTACTGCTACTGTTACTACTACTACTAATATTTGTAATGTATGGTAGAACCTAGTATATTACTGCATCAAAATGCATAAATCACTTTGTAATTTTTTTGGTTCAAGAGAGAGGAGGTATAGTTTCAACAAACATTTAATTTACTACTTAAACTCTGGACAATATAATCCTGAAAGCATAGCCTTGAAATACAAGATGTAAGCAGCTGCTTTGTGCGGATACTATACCAAGGTATTGCACTGCAACTCGATGAGCAAATGCATGAACAATGATCAGACAATGCAAAATACAATTGCCTACATCGACGGTAATTATAACATGCGGCGTCCTTTTTTCATCAAATGGGCTTCATCGCAGGTGTCCCGCGCTGTGTTTTCACGTGCTCCTCCTGACATTTACATCGCAGTTCAGATGATGAATGCGCCGTGCGGTTTAATCAAATGCGAAATCCCAATTAAAAACAGATTTGTGTTTGGGAAGGGAGTGAGGAGGATGCTGCGGCGCTGACGGCCGCCCCTCCTCGTTTTTTCCCGAACATTACTCTGGGAAATGACGCGCGGATGCCCCGGGGCCCGATCCGAGCGCGCCGGGTCTCTGCAGGTTTAATTACAGCGCCGCGGACACCGGGGGACAATGATTTGTGGCCCCGCGCAGATCTATGAGTTGCAGGGGAAGCATAAATCCACTGTATTACACCCAATCCTCCGCGGGATGGGAATCCGCTCTCTGGATGAGGGGGAGAAAAGCTGGGGGGGGGAGGGGGAGGGGGGGGGTGGGAAGGCGGGGCTTGGACCATCTCTGTCACCTGCCCATTTGACAGGGAGAGATGGCTGGCTTCACTCTGATTGGTGGGCCCTGCAAGCGCTATGAATAGGTGCCATAGTGGGCACTAACCGTGGACGACGGAAATCTGAATCAATCATTCCTCACATAGACAAACTACAGCAGTCACAGGGAAAGTTCATTGTTGCTGAAGACCGCTTGGACAGTGTCATTCAATGCTCTGTGTAAGACAATTTCAATTTGGCAAGCACTCACAACACAACCCCACTGAGACACCCCTGGGTATGAGTGAGCTGGGATGAGGACTAGGACTCATGTAGTACTTTTCCATTTGGTACCTGGCTAAAATGGAATTTTGTCTGACAGCCAGACGATGATACACTTGCCTTGCCTTGAATAGTATAACAAGGAAAGATACCGACATCCTCCAGTAATTTTACAGTTAATGATATACTGTAAGACATGTCTTTCAGGTCAAGGCAATGCAAACTGATTTGATGCCCATTTGAAAATTTGATGCCCATTTTTGTCAGACAAAAAATAAGCCACTGATAATCAGACTAGGGGAAATTGAAGGAAGTCTAAAACGGCATGAAATGCTGTTCGGATAATAAGCAAGAATTGTGAAGTTGAGTACGGGCCTTGCAAGTTCACTGGAGTTGGCAGTCAGCTGTTGCTGTCTTTCAAACAGTTGCATGTAAGGCTTTCAATCAACTTTTGACATTTTGTGGAACCAATGAAATCCTCCATGCTTATGACATTACAGCCTGACCATTCTCATTTCAGCGGAGGGCATATTCTGGGTCAAATGCACAGAGTGCTGTAGATTCTTTCAGAAGATGATTCCACTGATACCAAAGCAGCCTTCATGAACATAACTCATGCCTTCATCTACATTGTTTGTGTTGTTTTGGGCCTCACTAATAGCATTTAAGGTTGTCAAAATGTTTATCGAGATGTTGTCTTCCAACGACCCGAGAACCACTGAAGGGAATGTTCACCAGCGCTCACGCCGCCCAGGTCAGAGAAAGAATGGACCCAGCTCCCCTGCTGCCTGGCACCGCAGACTACTGCGCACAGGAGAGAGGGGCTGTGTTTGCTGGCGTAACGTCCTCATTAACTCAGAGCCGCGGAGGAACCGCTGCGCAGGTTAGCTCCTCGGATGAACTCGCAGATGAGCTGAACTAATAGGGCCATTAACTCCTCCTACTCAGCCGAGAGACCTCTCCAGGAAGTAGCACACAGCGCAGGTTGAGAAGTAATAAATGGTAGCCAGAGGGGGGGAAAAAAACCCTCCTCTTAATTATGGCCATTACCTTTGTGTGGCAGGTTGTCCCTTCACTGTCTGAGAAATATAATAATAATGATCCCACAAAAGAGTGTTGCAGGACCCCACATTAATCATGCTCTTCATTAAGAGGAGAAGCAGAATGAATCATTATTTGGAATATGCTTTTTATACACCTCCAGGCAAGGGAGGCAGAATTCCTCCAGCCAGGCCGCAGTTACAGGCATACACATTCAACTGCGTGACCCAAGACTACCTGTGGCCCATTTACCTGAGACATACATGTGGATGGCATTTTTTTATTGGACCATTCTGAATGTAATAATGACCTGCGAGCCAGAAACCCACACTTGCTTTGGATGTACAGTAAAGGTAAACATGTATAAGTCTTACAAAAAGCCTGTGTAACACTGATAAAGAAATGACCTAAGGAGAAACAGGAAGAAACAAACCATAGTTCTCGCCTTTTAAATGATATGTGATTTGCTTCATTTTTGGTCAAGCAGAGAATATTAGTGCAGATCAGGGAAGGCAACCCTGACCCAGAATAAGATGCAGAATTATGTTACTTCTGCCTGAGTAAAACACCGTCTCTGGATTAATTTGTATTTGAAATCTGCTTTATTTCACATTTTTACATGAGGAGGTACTGGTCATGGAATGAACTGTTTTGTCAAACATACACTGACGTTCCACTGGATTTAAACTTTTGGTGAGATGACAGGGATAACCCAAACACAGTACCTTCATTTTGGTCTGTGCTGTTGTACACAATATCATAAGACTGCAGGTTAGCCACAGAAACACAGCCATACTGGTCATGAAATGATACAGTGGCTGACAGAGACGTCAATGACTTGTGCTGTCTTATGTGTGAGCCCAGACAGGAGGACAGGAATGTAATTATGTTGCTGCCTAGTTGGATCACCTGGAACAAACAGAGGTTCTTCACTCCCCCATAATTTAAGAAAGCAAGACTGCATGCCATTGTATGTGGGAGGAGAGCTGTTGACAGCACAAAAAGTCAAGTTTGCCTATTGGTGGGAAAGAGAGAAAGAAAGACAGAGACAGAGACAGGAGAGAGGTGAGAGACCAAGGCAGATGAAATCAAACTTCAGCTCTTCTTGACATTTAACTTTTGGACAATAACAAATCAATAAACACCATTTGAAAACTCACAAAAGACAAGGAGGCAAAGAAGAACACAAACAAATGAAAGATCAGGAATTTGAAGCATGAAGATGGAAGAAGGAAACAGACAAAGAGTAGAAATGAGTTGGACCATAGTTAAAAAAGAGAAAAGGCAGGATAATAACAAAGAAATTCATTTTAAAGAGCTACAAGCCCAAAGGTTCTGGTCTCTTCTGAATAATATCCTAACTGCAGAGTCCAAGCTTGAATCAGCTGACAATGGAATGCCTCCCCACTGTTAACAAGACCAATAGAGTTGTATCAAGTGTGAATTCCAGTACACTGAGGTGGAGCGCCTGTATTAGCAGAGCTGGGACTCAGAGTTTGGAGGGAATGCAGCTCACTGGGGGTCTACATTTAAACCTTTAAAGTATCCAAATGACAGGCACATTAAAATGCACGAGAGTCAGGGGTTTTGCATATAAAAACATAAATCCAAGCTCTGCGCCGTTCAGAGTGGGATTTATTCACACGGATCATTTGTCACCGAATATCAACATAACAATAAATATTAATAAGAGTATTAAAATAGTGTCAAGCCAAGCTGTTTAGCATGCATTTATGTGCTTTATGACTCGTGGTGCATGTTAATCAATCAACTGCAATCAATGAAAATGTATAATTCTATATCATTTTACACATGGTCCAGACATTGGATTGATTTTATTGGGTTCTCACAGCTAGACTGGAGGCCATCTGCTCTGAGGTAAAAAATGCTTAAGTTAGACATGACTAAGCCCTCACACAGGGGTGACACAGACTAAAGGGTGCTGATCTTTTTTTGAAGGGGCTTCACCCATGTTTTTCTGTTTTTAGGACTCAGACTTAACTTATGTGCCCTCAAATCTCTCAAAATGTGTGGTACAAAGTTGTATGCTGTGAATAAATGTAAATTTCCCCGGAAAACCACACCTCTCAGTCAGAAACCTGATGGCCTATAGATTTTCTTATTTTCTTGAGTTTGCAGAACGCCTCATTGCAGAACGCAGTCACAAGACACTCACTTTTATTATGGGAGCTGAGCAGATTTTTCAGAGAAAGCAGTTCCCAGACGATCTTTTTAAACACCTCTGCATAAAATGGTACAAATTAAAAACCTCAGTTAGCTATCAAATATTTTTCTATATTTTATATTTTTATAAATGACATTATTCATTGAATAGATAACACCACAAAAGAAATGGTCAACATGAAAGTATATAGAACATACATACCAGCCATGTGAATTGCAATATTTGAAAGTATTGTTTAATTCTTTATATATTCTTTACATGAAACTGTCAGTTGAGTGGTGAGTTGAGTGTATTGGAATTTTATGATTGCAACTGTGTATGCTGTAGCATCCTACACAGGAACTGACTGAAGCACCTGTATATCGATGCAGAGGAGTTTTTCTGTGATCAGAACTAGCAAGTCCTTCAGACTAGTTAGCTTGCAAAATGGTCCTAAATACCTTCTGTTCTGGAACAATTGCCTAAGCTCCTTTACGGCAATGTGTGTCGCCCAGTAGGCTTTTTTTGTATTCCGCTGCATTTATACAATGGCCCTGTTACAATTGTCAATGTGCATAGACCTACAAAATGCATTCAATGTAGCCAAGCTAACTAGCCAAAGTGTAGGAAAGTGTTGCCAAACCAATGGATTATGTACCAGCTACATAAAATATTGACACCGCGTTTGAGGGCTACCAGCCATTGTTGTGAGATTCCATGATGTATTTTGACTCTGGCTGGAACAACTATATCGCAGGACCACTGGTTATTTTCATCATATCTGGGATTACAGAGCAGACTCATGTGGCTTCCAGGTCCTTGGAGAAGAGCTGGCATCATAAATTGTCACTTTGTCCAGCCAAAAGTGCTGGACCATCTAAATGAGACCTGGGATTCCTTTGTGCCTCACCCTCACCTCCTGGAACTGTCACTGCCGGCTTTGTTGTTGCCACAGAAAGGGGTTGTAACATTTTGCTATATTTTTACCTCTAGCTAGCTGGATACCTAGCTGGCAAAGTGGTTGTAGACATTGTCCAACTATTCTATGTCAGCTATTTCACAGTACCATGCACTGACTGGAGCTGGCTACCGTTTAAACCATAGGGAATATCATTGTCATCTGAATTGTCATACCAATCTCCCCTTTCATATGACATGGTTACAGTACAATGTGTTAAAATAAAATTATTTTCTTTCATGATTTCCAGCTAGCTTGTGATTGTTTTTAGAGAAAACCTTAGATTTTTCCACCAATGATCTAACCTCAGGAATGCGTAGTGCCAACAGAGCACATGGGGATTTGATGATTTGTAGGTATTCATATACATGTGTGGACATGGCCATTGAGCATATTAAGGTAACAGAATTGATTTTTCACATAAGTTGTAAGAGTTGACTCGAGCTCAAACGTTCATTAATGAATTTGTCTTGCAGTCTGTGCCTCTAACGTTTCAGACAACAGTGAGAATATTATGCCATGTTAAAAGAAAGTAAACATTCAACATTTATTTACTAGACTAATTATGTAAGGTTATCAAATGGGGTACATGATGGCCATGTGGCACATGGCTGACTTGGCCTTTTCCTGCACGGGAGGGGTGTGGAGAGAAAACAGACTTAAGTGTGAATTTGGAATACGCCTATATTAGAAAATAACAAGACACACCATCATTTTGAGCAAACCACCCTAACTTTGGGCACACTCCCACAACAGGGCTTAAGCAGCCCATGTCTGATTGAGCTTAGTAGCAACAGAAGCATGCAACTCTCCACAAAAGCACTTACGCAAGGTTTATGCATGTGAATCACAAGTCTGCATCAGGCCCACAACGGCTAGTAAAGCACCATCAGTATGTTCCTGAAACCTGTTGAAGCCGGAAAGTTTTTCAGTGACTTTTGAAAACTTATGAACGTTTCAGAGTTCACCTACTACCTAACACCACAAGTGGTTGAGCTCACAACTGAGGATGTGAGCTCACAACTGAAGGTGACTGAGGATCTGACCAAAAGATACTAGCGAGTGCTTCTGTCACCTGCTGAAAGGGGTTCTTTCTCTGCAGAGTTCTTTCTCTGATCAAAACTTCCCTTTGAGCCACCTTCCAGAGGCTAGGGGACCGACCCTTATTCACCTGCCCACTCCCAGGGTCTTCTGAGCAGTGCATCAGGGAACGTTGACCTAGTTATAAATACCTTAAAGGAAAAAAAAAAACACAGAGGACTTCATCCCTTTAAACCCAATGCAACAAATCCAAAACACAAAAGAAAATAGATCTGAAAAAGAAATACCCTGATTTACATTCTTGATTGATAAAGGGCCGTGGAAAAGTTCAAAGCCACACACAAAGAAAGTATTCACTCCGAGAGAAGCGTGTACAAAATCAAGTTTTAATTTTGATAAGTACATCTTGCAAAAGCATATACTTGCACCAACTTAATTAGAGAAAATTAGCAGAGTAACACAGCATATATTCGTCTTTGTCAAATATTTTTTGTCCAACATTTAATCACAGCACAATGTACTCAGGATGCATAATTCTTTTTGAAATTACAAATGGCTGAAAGCCTCTAAATTAAAATGAACAAAAGAACCTAAGTACATTGTGATAAATATGCAAAGTAAAGTTGTACTCTATGCAAATGAATAGATCCATTATCCCATACTGTATTAATATCAAAATCGTATCTAATGTCTTTATCTGCAAGGTAGGAAAAGTTCTTTTTTGTGTAGGAAAACCTTTTTTTACACAACCTTCCCTGCAGTTGCTCTGTTGTAACTTCATGACAAACTTCATCTATTGCCTGGAGAAAAATGGCCTGCTTATGTGGTTTGCCAGTTATGCACTTTCCAACTGTCAGGCCAAGCTCTTCATTGGCTAACAGATGGGGGAAGGGAGCCAAAAGCATTACTGCAGATTTGGAATGAGTTCTGGACATGCTACAGTTCACTTTAGCACTGCCACTGGACAATGCTAATTTACTTTACCCCGCGCCACCATGAATGCAATTTCAGCATTTTACTGTGGGCGGTGACTGCACAGGCTGTCTGGGATACTCACCAGATGTGCTTTCTGTGATGTTCCAGCTCATGGAATGTGTGGCACAGCACAGATCTCACGTTCTCAAACATGGCATTCCCACCACACACATCAAAATGAAATATATTGAAATATATAATACACCAAGAGATATGCTGCCCAGCCCAAGAATATATTCCAAATACATTTAAAATACTTTAATACAAAGCAGAAATGTATTTCAATATACCAAATTCATGCATTTTCAATATATTCATCGAGCTAAAAAATATATTTTCTAAGATATATTCTCAATGTATGATATTTTGATATGGCCAAGCTGACCTGGTAAGTCGACCGCAGTGTGCAAGTCAGTGAGGTTCCAACTGCAGGGCTGACATTGGATCCGTCTCCATCTACATAAAATGCCGTTCATGCCAGTTGGCCCAAGTCCATCCTTATTATCCGTATCCTTATTAACGTGTGCGGTTGTGATTGCGCTTACACATTTTTACCGAGTGCAGCCTTTCCACTCTGCTGTAGTGCTGCAGACCCGCGATGGCTTCTTGAAATTGATCATGCCATTACCGCAGCGCCTCTGAAGTAACCGCGCGCTGACGGTGTTGAGCGCCATCCACCCTCTCCTCGTTCCTTTGAAAAGGGAGCAAATGGATCCGCCTCGCTGGAAATTTGGTTCCTTTTCAAGCGACATCAGTCACAGTGTTGCTTTTGGATTTCCTGGTGGCAAATTTCATTCTTGGCCTGCGTCCTCGCTCTTATGGGTTATCTGATACTATCTGCCGCTCAGCATTTAGGATACAGCCACACCCGCCAGTGGATGTTTCTATTTCATTTATAAATGCATAAGCAAAAAATGTCACAGGAACAGCACTGTAAATATGCACTTTCAGCATTTGCCGTAATGATGTGCATATATATCCATTTACTGTGTATTGACTGTAATTGAGCTAGAGTATAGAATTATTTGTACTAAGAGCAGCTGGATTGGATTGTTGAAGTTAAAGGTGTGCTCTTAAAACTGAGTTGGACGACCCCATCCAGCATCTCCCACTGACTAGCGTCTGTTTGCTGCTGTCAGTTATGGCTGCCCTGATTTCACTGGAGAAATGGCACAGCTTTGACCACACCTGTAATTGCAATCAATGTCTAAAGCCTGCTTCATGTTGTCTCATGTTACTGTTTCCTCAAACTGTCCTGTATTATGATATGGCAAACACCATTTGCAATAACAAGCACTGCTCATGGAAACTGAATTAAATGGAAATTATTCAGAACAGATATCAGAATTTTAAATATGTCCTTAGGAGAAGAACAACTGAGTGAGTGATTAAGCATTCTGAATTTTGTATGGAAATGCGAAAGCATGTTTTGGTTTTTGGAATTTCCAAGTCTTCCAAAGTCTGTTTTGTTGTGTGAACATTTTAATGATCCTTTGCAATGATGTGATATAACAATCATGCAGCATTGTTATAGCCTTTCAGTCTCCAGGAAGCGGAGTTCTGCAAACCAGACTGTGAACATGACAGCCAGGTGACGTGTCCATCTGCAACAGCCTGAGGGACAGTGACCGGATATCCTGGAGCAACATGATCAGTGTCACTGTGCATGGGGAGTAGTGAATGAGTTAGTGTTTCATTATTATCATTGTTATTGTTAACAATTCAGATCATCCCCTGGTTATGTAAGGGTTACACAAGTTGGTACATAACTTGGATTTTATGTCACTCTGATTTTACTCTTGTACACTCGGATTTACTTGTTTATAAATGTTTATATAAGTAGGTATCCCTTATACACGTATACATGGTTTTACACTGCCTGTGTCACATAAATACAGTAAGTAGTGCTTTCATGTACGCTGTTCATCAGAGTCAGAGAGGCAGTGAAAGAAATATTCTGTAGAGATCTGTAGAGATATAGTAAAACTGCCTGTACTTTTACAGCATTTTTGAAAAATCTCACAATTATTGTTATGAGTGTACCACATACTTTGTATTTATAACCTTGCTTTAGCAGTACTGTTTACTTTGAAATCATACCTTTAAAGCACATTTCAAAACTGAAAGGAATGAAAGAGAGTGAAAGAGAGAAACAGAGAGGAAGTGCATGTGTATGTGCTGGTGAGAGTGAATTTTGTGTGTATTTGAGAATTTTCCCAATAAATGTGACTGTGGCCATGTGATGCCCATGGGCTCTGTCATGGCTGAGGGTGGCAATGTCCTCATGTTCTGCCCTGTGTGGACTGTCATTCACTCTGTTTCTGACTGACCCTGTACATCCCGCCACGTTGGTAATAAGCATGCCTCGTCTTCTGTCTGCTCTTTTCTGTCCAAACTCCCCTCTCTTCCCGCTCCTCCCCTCTGAACACCTCTCTCCTCCTGCTCTTTCCTCTCCAAACACTCCTTTCCAACACCTCTTTACCCTTTCTCTCCTCCCTCTCCCTACCTCTCTCCCTCCCTCCTTCTCTCCCTTCCCTTCCGTTTTCTCTCACAGTTCACCGCTGTTGTGTTTGGGTTGGCGGAGCGGCGGCTGGATGAAACGCGTGGCTGTGATGAATTAGAATAGAGACGCCGCGCCCCGCCATCGCCACGGAGACGCCGGGGTGATGGATGTGTCCGCTGCACGCTCTCTGACAGAGCGATGTGCATCCACAGAGGGTGCTGGGGGACAATGGGCAGCCACGGGCCTCGTGTGTCACCGTCGTTCCGTCCCACGAGGCAAGAGACATGCAGGGAACGGGAACACAGGAAGTGGGACGTGGGGGGAGACCCCCACTTTCCTCCCCAGGGTCAGGCACTGACCCAAGGGTGCGAGAGAAGGGCAGGGAGCCTCACCCCCTGCTACGGTTAACACAAACCCCACTGCACGTCCCTCTGTTTTGCACGCCTCTCCAATGCTTCCTCTGAAACTCCCTCAGCACTTTGGTGCTTGCTGAGCCGCGTTCCGTGTCCCTTATTTGTTTTGCCCACTAGCACTGCTCGCTTAACTCTAACGTCGTTAGAACTGTATTTAAGTCATGTTCCATTTGTTTTCATTGAGAATCCGACAGTGGTGTTTTCTCCGCTGGTGACCGAATTGGCAGGCCTGTTCATCTGTGGAGGTTTTGAGGGACTCCTCTGTTTGCCACCCAATCTCACAACCCCAGTCTCCTCTGTCAGGGAAATATTTCAGCTCTTCTGGAATGGGAACTTCACTTTTAATTGAATTAATTTGTTCAAGTAGACTTTCCCTTTTATCTGTATTCAAAAAGCTCTGCCATCGGACTCACTCTCCCTCGATCTCAGTTCACTTTTTTGTTGTAAAAAACGTTATTGATATATACTGTATACAAATGTATTCATTTATTCCTTTGGAAGATGCTCTTGTCTAGAGCAACTTACAAAGGAATCATATCCAGACATACTGCATATTACATATCACAGGAGTGACAGAAACACAAATGCATATTGTACAGGAACACGGGAAGAGGACAGGCAGTCACACAATGATTTAGCAACAGGCTAAGAGACTGTGATAGAACCTAAGCACAACAGTAATGCTCATTTTAGTGCACGCACAGTGAATGACAATATTCCTTGGGAGCAACATCACCTACATCATATTAAAGTGCACCCAGAGACTAATAAAGATATATAGGAGCAGCTCTACCTTATATCAGTGTTCCCATTGCACCAAACAATAACCAATTGGGGCAACATTATCCTGCATCATACTAAAATATTCATAGTGCCTAACAATGTGTTATAGCAGTACTACAGTACATGACATTTCAAATATCATGTACTGTGTGTGTATAAAATCGGTGTTTTGCTTTTGATTTAAAATTAGATTTAGATTAGATTTAGATTTATACTAGAAGGCTAAGGTAAAAATTCACAGCAATGTCAATGCAAGTGTAAGAAATCCTTATTGATTAACATTGGATTTTGCAGGAAAATTGACAAAAGTGTCTAGAGAATTCAAACCATTTACCAAAATTCATCAAAATGAAATGACAAATTTTGGTGACACAGTTCACAGAATTCAAAACCTCCACGAACATGTATGCAGAAAAAGAGGTAATATTTCCATATTCCTCTCCATACAATACCACATTTATTTCCTATTCAAAATTACTATGTAGTGTAGATCACAAGGAATGGTTTCGATATTTTATTGAGCTTTAAGTATATTTGGAGCCACCCCTGCACGGTGACCGCGTTATCCTTCAGGGGGTCACAGTGGGTGGGCTGTGAACCCAGCAGGCATTGGGCTTGGGGCCGGACCACACTCTTGGTGGGGCACACACACTGGGGTTCAATTTAGAGGTGCTAATTAGCCGAGACGGCAGGTCTTTAAACTACAGGAGGAACCCAGAACAACCAGGAAAAAGAAAATTAGTGCAGACAGCGAGGGAGAGCATAAAAACTCCATATAAGGTAAGTATTTTAACCCAAGAGCACGGGGTTGTGAGGAGATGGCACAAATGCACTGCCCTTCCCATGAATCAAGGGCACGAAATTTTATCGCATGTAGCTTTGCGCGGATTATCTCAAGCCTAGTACAGACAGGGGCAACTACAGGCAGCCAGACAGTCAGCTCAGAAAATCTGTCCAGTCTGCCAGGATGAGTTCATTATGAACAGATGTAGTCCAGAGTGTTCTTCCCTGATTCTAAGTGTAGGATCTTCATTGGCTGTTAGCAGACTCCCGAGCCAATCAGAGAGTTTGAGGATGTGACTTGAGGACCATTTAAGCTTCCACATGAAATAAACATTGCAGCAAAAGATGTAGGCAGTACTTTAGCATTCAGTAATCTACAATGAGCAATACATTAATAAAATATATACAATTAAAGAAGCAACAACTATTTAAATCCAAAAATCCACCTAAGCAACTACATTTGCAGGGCATAGATGGTCAAATACAAATAGAATGTGCACATGGCTTCTGTTTCATAGTTAAAAATACCAGCTATAGTACAAAAAAGCCAGCAAAATTCAGTCTGCCTTGATGCCATTACATCTGTTGTTTGCTCAGTGTGAAGTATGGATGAGGTTTGAGCTAATTTTATGTACCCTGGATTGTGAAGCTTAGAGCCAAAAAGCTGCTTCCTGCTTCACCAGTGTGCTCATTTAGATCTCCCTCCACAGACTGAGTCAGAAATTCAAGAAACGCATGTATCAGAACTGTGCGCCCTAGCACATCCTGCACTGTACAGAATGGTAATTAGTGCCCAGAAATCACTCGGTCACGGTTTAAATCACAAAGTTATAGTTTCTGCATACAGGCACATTTCCACGACAAGCCATTGACATTTCACCTTTTGCAAATTAACAGTTGCAATAGTGATGCTTTTCACTGAGTCATTTGCGCAGGAGTGTAGAACTAATAACATCATTCCAAACTTTCAGCGGGCTGGTGACTGAGTCTCGCTCCAGTCGCACAGTTACTAACATGGTGCAGATTTAGGGAAACCCAGGTAGAGCCTGAGGAGGTGCTTCTTTAAAGGCCATGGCAGGTGCTGAGTGACTCTGCTGTTCTAATGGTTGCAAGAACTTCATCCAACACCGAGGAGCCTGCAAGCCACATAAAGAATTATCGCCGTCAAACTTAAGGACAAACTTAAAACGGTCAGTGATTTCCTGAACGCCGGCGTCTGCAGAACCGTTATTTGTTCGATTTATTTCCTGCAGTTTGTAATTCTGGGCAGGTCTAACTTTGTTTTTGGTGCATGTCTCCTTTATGAGCTTACCTTTTATTTTTTTTTCTCCTCCTGCTCAGAGATGTTTGCAGTGGTGCTTGAGGGAAATTTATGCCCCACAAATGCAACTCTCGCTGATGCTTACTGGAATGAATTATAAGGCGCAATTCAGCCTCGAGGTGGCGACCTATAAATACTTTGCTCGGGCATGTTATAAAATGAGAGGACAGCGCCTGCTTATTACCAATTATTGGCCCCGTGTTTGATGCAGTGCGGCTTCTGGGCTTCAGTTTGCTCTCCGCTCTCACCCCCGTCTGGGTCTGCCTCTTTGTCTTTGGCCTGAGGGCAACACTGCCACCTTGTGCTGTCGCATGGAACTGCTCTTAGACTGCAGACAGCTCAGAATGAGGTTTTGCTGACAAGACTGATCTTGCTTGTTTAATCGTGTCTAATAATAATAGTATGTTTAATTTAGCTGGCTGATTAATTATCACACTAACATGGCGCTGTTGTTTTGTCCTTATTTTACTAATAACTATGGTCGTTAGACACTGCAATAAAGCTATTTTGCCTGAGGACAACATAAAGAGACTGAGTGCTGTATTTGTAGGAGTTACAGACTGCTTATATGTATATACAGTATATACATTTACACAGGAGTTGCCTATATGCATTTACACGCTGGCAAACTTGCATAACCTTTCGCTCACACGATGTACTAACTCACACACTCAATCACAGTCATTTAGTCACTAAGTAAATTACCCTCTGATTCATCCACTCAATTATTAGCTCACTTGCTCACTCATTACCTCATTCGCTTACTCATTAACTCTCTTTGTCACCCACTCACTCACTCCCTTGCTAACTGTCTCACTGTCAGTTCCTGGCCCCCAAAATCTGCTACCGTTTCACTGGCAGCACAAGACAGTGGGTGGAGCTGGTGAAGGGCATATTTCGTAATAGGCATGACTTGATATCACTGAATGCAATTGCCACATGAACGCTGTAGTTATTTCTCTTGCTAGTATAAAGACACTAAACACCAGAAAAATGATAGTTGCTTCAGCACCTCGATGTGTCAGTTGACTGAAATGGAAATGTCCATGTACTTGCATACAAAAAATGCTTTTCTCTGCTTTCTCTTCCACTGAGTACCATGTGATATCCTTCTGGTCTCCCTCGTGATGCACTTCACTATGATATTTTTGGGGCTTAATTTTATATTTCGGTTATTTTTATTGCTAGTTGGAATCTTAAATGAGCCACCCTCTGTGTTTCCTAATTCCTGAAATATAACATGGAAGCAGCAAACCCAGAGTAATAATTACTTCAAAAGGGACTTCTAAATCTGCATTTTTTCTATACAGCTGAGGAAGTTTATTAAGTTCTCCCTGCCAGCTATCGGGGAGAAGAGTCAAAAATTGTGACAGACTCCCAGTGAACGTCAGCAAGCTGACATGTATGAGCCTCCCCACCTGGAGCTATGAGGTCAAGAGTTCCTCACAGAAAAGCTGGCTCAAAGACATGGGGACCAGCATCTCAATGAGGCGATGGTGTTAAGAGGAAGTGTTACTGCTGAAAGCTTGAATGATAACAAGTCCCTGCTAACCTTGAGGCCTCACTTGGCCATTGGCTAAGGGTGAAACGTAGTGACAAGAATAGTTTCCTCCACACCTGTAGTTACCATCCTGGCTCCTTGAAGAGAAAATACATTTACTTTTTTTAGTTTCCTCCACTTAGTGAACAGTTCATACAGCAGGTAAATGATTCTAAACATTTGCTAAATATTTTAAAAGTATGCAATGCATAATTATTTCATACATTTGATTTCATATGTGTCATTGATGTTTCATTACGTAAATGTGTTAAAAAGTCATATGATATTCAAGGAAATAAGCTCTGCTTGTCCACAGATCAGAGAAAGACTGAAAGGACTGTCTGAACTCTTGCGTTAATGTTACCCTACCACTCAAGACAGCATTATAAAGGACAGTAAGCAGCTAAAAGCATCTAAACTATCTAAACAACATTCAAACAGCTAAACTATAGCCCATAATACACAAACACTCACAGTAAAAAGAGGATGCATTTAAAATGTAGCCCAATGCAGTTTTCCATTGTACACAAATGAAAGCCGCCCACATCTATGCAATGTGCATTATTAGCAGACTACAAAATGCTGAATGACGGGCAACATTGATTTCTTTAAAAACTGTTTTCCATTGAAGCCCACTAATGTCTGATATGAATGATAGCTTTGTGAACTGTTAATGATGTCTAGTCCTTCTCTTAGGACAGTAGTCTGGGCCATTGACTTCTGATTGAATAATAAAAGTTTGATCCTCTACTCAACTCTCCACTCAGCTATGCTGTCTGGGTTTTTTTTATATGTCTGACACATTGTTTGAAGCATTTAAAGAGTAAAACTCTCATGCAATGTATGAAATATTTAATTGTATGAAATATTCACATCAACATTTGAAACATTTACCAAATATTGAAAATGCTAAATAAAACATTTAGCTTCAGCATTCTTTTTTGTCTTAAATGTATGACTTTGTAACAGTGTATTTTGCACAAAGCTATAATGTAAAATCTTTTAAATCTGGGATAAAATTTTTTTATATAAATGTGTAAACAATGCATATTAAAATAAATGTCTTTTTGTGCCATTCATCTCTTTCTCCTTAAATTTTGAGCTATAGAATTTTAGAAGTTTAGAACCACCCCTTTTTATGGTGAATCATGTTATCTTTTTAATTTGCATACTTTACATCCTTGAGGAACTTGATAGCTCCTACTTCCTGTCTCTGTGAGGCCACCATGCAGCCACATATCTCAATTTTATGAATCATTCCTTATCATCTCCCACTTACTGTATGACATGCGATGCTTTTGCCAAAGCTTCCCTGCATTACTAGCTTTGAGAGAAATATCAGCATTTTGCATTCATGCTTAAAAATGGTCCAAATGATGTTCTGGGAAATTTCGAGAACTGTGGCTTTTGGGTCTGTGACGTCAGCTGCAAATGATCCACTTAGAAAATGAGGTCAGGTACACACACCTGTGTTATCTCAGTGTTCCTACTTAAAATTAAAATCAATAAAAGATGTAAAGCCCACACTAGCACGTAGGCCTCCATTTGCTAAGATACCACAGTAATACAGAATAGAACGTTTCTGCTCAGTGACAGCGATGGTTGATGATGCTTCATTATGGTGTATATTTAAGTTGACAAAAAGAGAACGCTGTCTTACAAATTGAATATTTTCTTGTAATTGTCTATGTGGCTGTATAATTAGCTAAGTAGCTAGTTTAAACTGTAGGCTCATCAACATTTTACTTCTTTCTGACATAAGTTCAAATACTCACTATTTTCTTACTGTTTGTTTTACACCCTGTAAATACAGTGCCATATCACTCTCCAACCAAAGTATCCATTCTGCAATTACAGCCCACATTTTTGCAGGATGCCATGCTGGATGGTGGCCCTTGGACACATAGGTCCCATGGATGGATTAGCAAAGCTTGATGTACAGGCCAGCTTACCTTAATTTAAGACAGACTCAAGCGTGTCCTGACCTATGCCCATCACTTAACTGGGGTTGGTTTAATTTCTACTGGCCTTAGAAAACCAACCACCCCTAAAGTACGTATAGTGGTTTCCTTCCATAGTTCTGAGGGCCCAAATGACCAAGCTACCTGTACATTTAATACATCTGCTTGGGCCAAAATAGCCAGCCTTGCCGCACTGCATTAGAAATGCTCAAAAGCACTTCACGGGGCGTCCAAGCATCCCGTTTATCACAGGAAAAAATGATTTACGAGTCATATTTCACAAAAAGCTTACAGCTGAATTTGTCAGGGAGAAAGACTCCATTAGCATTGTTGTGGAAGGCCTGAGCAAGCCTGAAGATCTAGACTAGATATTATTTACCACAGTGTTGCCGCTTATGAATACATAAGCACAGTGTAGTGTTTTATGTTTTCAGTGAGTGCCCTGAATGTGCGAAACCCCAAGTCATTTGGGGGCGAATACTGTGTACAGATATGGTGGGAATCGCATCTTAACACTAGATGGCGCTATCTGCTTCTTTAAATCATCTCTGTCACATTATATGGAATCCTTGGTTAGGAATTTCAATGAATGCTGATCCATCACTAATGTTTAAGTAGAACAGTGCTGCTGATCTGTAGCTATGTGTAATCCCTCTTGTTCCTCTGTCTGTTCAGAACACACCTCAGTCCTGAGCTCAGGTTGGGGTGGAGCCACTGTTGTGTTCCACAGTTCAAAATAACGTGCAACTCAATTTAAACTCCATATTACTAAAAACCAGGGGTGGTGAGATATTTTATTTCTTCATGGTGTGTGCACTTATGAGAATCCTGCCTTCACACCTGGCTTCTAAATTTGTAATTACAGTTGCAGCTCATTTCTACAACTACAGTCAGCGGAGCGGGCGGGTGCCACTGTCAAGAGCTGACCTTGTAAGAGGCTTGGTGTACATCTCGGAATCTATAAATCATCTCCTCTCCCGAGCTGCTCTCCAAATGATTCTCCCTCAATTTTACATTCCGGTGCTGTGATGACCACAGATCAATTGCAATTTCATTCAATCACCCTTAATTTCCAATCTTAGAGCATTCCTAGTTTCATTTAAAAAAATCAACTGACCTGGAATTTTTCTTAATAAGGGAAAAAATGAGCAGGCAGAACTCCCAACAGCACTTACTTGGGTAAGTAATGCCTGTGAACTGTCCTTGCTGTTGGTTTGTCTGAGGCCACAGATTTGTCCGCATCACCTGCTGCAATTCCGCACAGGATTGGCCAAATTAAGAAATTGCAAGGGGGCTCTAAGATGAGGAGATTTAAAACTACGCCTCTTCCTACCTTTTTAAATTCTCCCGGACAAGACACAGACACAAGCCAAAATCTCCGTTCTGCAGTTTTTAGACCTCTGCTAAAGGCAGAGCTCAGAAACACAAAAAATAAGAAGCGCACTGTGAGGAGATGGTCCTTGGGTCACATTTCAACTTCCTCCAAAATGAAAATTTCACTCACTGTGCCAAGGCAGAGCGTAGGGCCAGATAAAGAGGTATGTTATGCATAATGACAAAACCGATTTCCCCAGATGCACATGTCTTTGGCTGAACCCTGCCCAGGCCTTGTGTCCTCTTGCTAAGAGGCACTTTTCAGCATTTGAAATCTGCCAGCACAGCAGTACGGTGGTTCAGAGTTCTGCTTTAGAGATGTATCCTCACGCACAGTGGACGAGCGGAGCTTCACTGACCCACCGGGCACCTGTCCTGTCCACCTGGGCCCCAGCTGCCTCAGAATCAATTTATTTCAAATATTATACATGGAATAAAATATCATTCATTCCAACATTCCCTTTCATCGTTTCCTTTGCATTAGGCAAAAAAGAGGCTATGTGTCCCTGTAACAGCATTCCTTTCCCCCAGAGCATGCTGGTGCAGCTCTCTGTATGGCGTACGCGGTGATGACAGAAGCGTGCCGATCCCTCAGGCTTACCCTCGGCCTGGATGCCCTCCGTTCTGCCACTTCTCGCCCGGGCCGCTGTGCAGTCAGGTGGGGCCTCCTGCGGCCGATTCGGAGGACGCGCATCTGGAGGCGCGGGGAGGGAATCTGACAGCCGAACGGACAGAGCCGGAGAGAGGGGGACGCGAGCGGAGCTGCACAAAGAGCGGGGGGGGAGGCTGCCCGGCTCCCCCGGGAGCCAGCGCCGGAGGATTGTTAACATGCAGGCTGCATATTTCTGAATTGCAGAGCGGTCTTATCTAGCCACGCTAAGGCAATAAAGGCCCTTCCCTCTCGTTTCGCAAATAGGAGGAAATGTTGATCTGGGCTCCGGAGGGAGGTCTCCAACTGCAGCGCTTCCTCTTTTAAAATTGCAGCGCCCGCTTATGGCAACATCCTCACCCTGTTGCAAAAATCACACCCCATATTGACGCTCTTATTCTATAGCAACACTGACACGGTGTCTGACACCTCACACTAAGCTGTCCCCTTACAGCAGCAGTCTCGCCCGTAGCCGCAACCTCTCATCATGCTGCCACCCAACAGCAACATCAACGCTGTAGCTACAAGCTCACATTACACGTTCACTTTGCAGCCCCGATGCTAAAACATTTTCACACTGCACTCCTCGCTCATAGTACAACGACACTCTTGACCCCGCAGCTGTGACCTCATGTGACAGTTCCACTCCACAACAACACTGCGGTTACAACGACACACTTCAGTGACACTCTGATACTGCAAAGCCAAAAGTACACTGCACTCTCAGACACCAGAAATCCTGTCAAACCAAACTCTCTCATTGGAATAACTCTCTGCCGCTGCTCAGAACTAATTACTCTCATATTATATATTATTCCACATCACTCTGAAGCTGCAACATTCTTTAGACATTGATCTCTGCTATTACTTACATCAAACTCTTTGGACTGTAGTGTGCCACACAGTTCACCTTTAATAAACCCAGAGAGTATACAATGACTGACTGCTGCACTGTGTCAGAGACTTAGTTTTGTGCACAGATGTCTCACACATTTGAATTTCTCTCTAAAGAGGGAGCGAGCAGATTCTGAAGATAATTCTGAAGAGTTCTCATGGGTTTGGAGACATGTAAAAGAGAAACAAATTTATTTCATTACAATTGACTAGCCCCAAACCCTGACTCTTAACATTACACAAAGAACTGAATAGGGATCCTGGGTGAGTGCTTTATTGCAGAATCCATCTACACCAATGAATGAATGAGTGAAAGAATAAATGGATACTTTAACATGTCAGTATAATATGTATAGAGAGGCCCTCATTCATTTTTTGAATATTTCTACTTGCATATGTTAATATGTGATATTGGATACCTAAGGCTTGACTGTGCTTGAGCAATACCTAATGTGCTGCAATATGTTCTTATGTCAACAGTTTCAAGCCTAGGAATCACGAACAATGGTTACTCAGAAGAACTATTTCAACTGGAACAAATTAATTTTCATCTCTTTTCTCTTGCTTTTGGGTGGACAGAAAGAACAGAATTCCTGAAGGAAGCGGCTTAGCTTTTGTTGCTGGGTGGGGGGTGTCCATTATCTGACACTGTGCTCTGGGCTCTTGTAGATTTCTGTCAGACCTGCCCGTTGAACACTGAGGCTCTTCGTCCCTGTGTTGACAATTTTACAGAGTGCATAACAGAGAGTAAAACTCATATTTCTATTCCGGCCAATTCAACAAAAGGCTAAAATGCCCTCGACAAGGGATGGGTGAAAAGAGAGCTCAGATGTTTTGCTTCACGCTAATCAACTGCTGATCCTCCCTGTGCATTTTCCAGGACATGGAGGACGCTGAAAAGGAGATGAGGGAAGGTGGGGGAGGGAGGGGTGGGTGTGACGGGGCCTACGAGGTTCTGTGCGCTGTGTACCTGTTCGCCCTCCCTTCACACAGCAGGGCTTTCACAGGAGAAAGCTGGAGCAGGTCATGCCATTCATCCATCCTGGTGACATTTTGCCTGCTAAGATATGCAAACGAGAGGGCTGATTTATGTGTGGGATGACCGGAGGGGACGTGGACAGCCATGAATTATGCCAAAATCATCAGGACAGTGTGTAAATAGTCTTGATCAGTGTGACAACTGGCCTCCTTTGTTTCATGGTGCTGTTTGTGGCATCCCATCAGACAGTCTGTATATGTACATGCAAACATATAATCATATTTATAGAATGCCCACTTTATTTATTCAGAGCCTGTTTGAACAGGAACAAAATGTAATGTCTGGACTAAACAGTTTTTTTAGGAATAAAGTATTCTTTTGTTACTATGACTTTGTTCTGTGTAATGATATTAAGGGTATTATTTTTTTAAGAATTAACCTTCGAAAATGATCCCATATGTATTTTTTCTTTTCTGTTTTTCACGTTTTTGCTACTGTGTAATCAGGGGTATTAATAAGTACGGAGGGCATGAGAAACCATTTCATGAATTCCTACCTTACAGGATCAGATGACTCAGTCTGTGGGATCACAGTAATCTCCGCTTTGCAATTTGTTCCACCTCATAAGTTTAGCATGCTCCCCTTTTCAATCGAGGACGAGTTGGTAAACATAATGCACCTTTTGTTGAGTGGGACATCTGGGTTGCTGTGATTCTACAATCTTAGCTGCCAAAGCTTTATATGTGTGTTTTACACATACAGTGAGTCTCAGTGCACCCTCTCTGCATCTTCCTCAGGGAGCCCAGTTGTTGTATTCTGGGAAAGTCGGGGTTGTTGGGACCTTACATTTTTAGCTAAAGCTTTCTCTGTGCGTTTACAGTATACCTACAGGGAGTCTCCTTGCACCGTCTTTGTATCTTCCTCAGAGCGACCAATTGTCATAATGTTTCATTAAGCAGTTAAGCAGGAGCAGTCTACAAATGGGTCCTACTGAATACACTATAACAGTCCTCAGAACATTGATTTTTCAGCGCTTTGCACTTGCTCTCACTCATGCTTCACTTTGCCTGCTTTGCGCTCCCAACCCCGCCCCCCCGCACTCTGAAACGCAATGCCCTGTACGAGGCTGAGCTTAATGCACCGATGCTCGGAACACTCCGAAAATTGGTACAGCCAATTGGCTCTACATAATTTTAAAGGCCTGAACACAGATGAGGCTCGGGAAAGGGAGCAGATAACAGGGAATGCAATGACACTGATCTGAAGACCTCGGACGATTATCTCCAGTTGGTGAAGTAAGATAACCGAATGGAGCTGTGCCCATGAGTGTGTTCCCCGCATTACTCCGACTGCAGAACAATCATATTCATAACATTTTACAACAACATCTTTCAATTTTTTACATTATACTGACTACCCATATATAATGTGGATAAATGTTTCACACAACAGCACGCAATTTGACCAATGCCCTCCACTTCACCCCTGGCTTATGCGTGTCTTGTCCTGTAAATTCTATAGTACAAGACAGTAACTGTAAATTCCAGCATAACTGGGACTGGGGATAACAATTTAGGAGAGTAGATAAGTGCAATATTCATACAGGAGTGACAGGTTTGGTCCTGGACCAAACTACAGGAGCATTACAACATTCTCTTTGTCCTTGAGTTTACTCTTGTAACTCTAACTTCAAGCATATCCTTTTTAAAAGATCTCTTTAAAAGGCTTTCAATTCATGAGAATTGTTCCAAACATACACCACAAAAATGAATTTGCCCACCTTTATTTTGACATATCATGCAGAAGAGAGAAAGTTGCATATCCACTCAAGTAAGGAGTCATACTGCTCAGGTATACCACTCTCAAGCCTTTCTTTTAGTTTTCAGTGACTGGTTCAAACATGCAATGCCAATTAGTTTTGTTTGACATGGTTGCATGTGTAAAAAACTCTCATCTTGGCCTTATTATGTCACAAACTAGACTTCCATCAGATCTCTCCCCCTTAACAAAAGCTATCTTTTCATTTTGCGTCAGAAAGCAACCATCCCTTTCATTTGTGCCAGTGCAATGCTTTGATTTTGTTTCACAGGACTGGTCTGAAAAACTCAGTTTTGGAAAGCTTTCTTTTCACTCGTGCAATTGGATTGTTACCACACATCCCAAGGCATCTTGGGGGTCTTATGTTGCTTTCAAATGTGAAGGATTGCACTTCATTCAATGATCCCCTACAAAAGCCTACATCATCAGCCAGGTGAGAAATTTAACATGAATGTCCTTTTGACTACATAGCGAGATAGTCCAATAATTTCTTTGCATACCGTGCACAGCTGTGCCTTCTTTAAGTATCGGTGTCCAACAAGATGGACAAAAACAGTCAAAGTGAGGAATTACAACCCAAAAGGCTGTGTGTCCAACGATAAATAATGGACTTCACATGCCCTCCAGCTTTCTATATCTGTCAGGGATCTTAGGTGCTGAGGAGACTCAACTGGAAGTCTCTCAGATAGGCCGGAGTAGGGTGGAGGACGGATTACTCTTTCTCAGACCTTGCTTCCAAAAGTGAACCGCACTTTGCATTGCTCCGGAACAGGCCGAGTGCATCTGATCTGGTGAAAAGCTTTTCACACAAGAGACAGCGCGTGCAGTGAGAAGGGTGGCTTTTGAGCTAAATGCACTCCTCAGATCCCTAGTCTGTCCTCTCTGGGTGCGGTTACTTGCACCACAGGACGGCCTTGCTGTGGGTTGTGTGGCCTGGCACTGCATGCCCTTCAAAGGGATTTTTCCCCTGCGAAGCCATTTGATTCTCTTGAAGAAAGGGCGAGGCGGGAGTGTCCGATACTGCATTCACACTGCACCGCAGTCTGAACCGGCAAATCCCCAGATCACAGCCGCAGTGGGAATCCTCAGCTCAGCTGGCTCAAGCCTCCATCGCTTTCAAAAGGGAACGCAGTGAGTCCTTGGGAAGAGGTGGCTTTGAGCGGGTTGCCTCGTAAGACCCTGACCTCTCTCCTCTTGACTGTAATGCCCTCTCTCTTCAGACTCTCAAACTCCAGGAGAGAGTCTTTCATAAATGCATGTGCTGACAGGTTTGGAGTATCTATAATATCCAGCAACAAAGAGTGAAATCAAAAATCCAATATAATTTTCAGCAGAGCTGACTCCTGCCGGACTTAAATGGAAATATGCTGTCAACGTAAACCAACATACTGTAGGCATTTCCATTTTTAGGTCAGTTTGTTGTTGCTTATTTTGATCCCAATGTACATGCATTTTTTTGTTCTTTTAAACCAGGGTAGATTTATGGTTATTTAATAATGTTCAGGCATCCTTCGTTGAAATCCTTTTTTCCTCTGGAAGAAGAACGGTGGAAGGATGGTGGACTGTTTAAGGATACCCATGCATGGGAATGATCTGTGGCCCATTTTGGCGCCCATGTTGCCCTTGGCATGAGTGGACTCAACCCCAGAGCCACCCTCTGAGATGTTCTCCAGCGCTGGACGAATTTCTTTGGTCGGAGGTTCATCTCTTGAGAAAGGTAAGTGCTCCCACCTGACTGGAATGGCAGTACTGACTGTGGCCTGGTCATTTGACAGAAATTGAGCCTTGGTGACCCTGCCTGAAGAACTTTACAGAAAAGTGGCAATGTGGCTACACCTTTTCCTCTGTCTATCAGACTTTATCTATCAGCCAATGGGACATGACTTTGTCTGGACCGGTAATCCATTCATTTGAGCTCAGCTTTGAAACACGTGATGCTAAATGCCAGTAATGTAATGTAAATGTAATGTAATGATGCCACATTTCACAAGAAAAAAAAATCAAAATAGGCTGTACTTTATGTCTGCTGAAATGAGGAAAGATTCACAAAAAACAACTGCAGGAAATAAATCTTGCAAAGAGTTAACCTGAGTACAAATGTGATTATTCCAACTAATCCAGCACTCAAGGCAATATAGGGGTAATGCCAGAAATGCTTACAAGGACACCCAAAGAGCAGGTATAAGCATGTCTAAAGGGAAACGAAGCTTCTGCATATCAAGTTGTTTCTCTCAAAGAAATGCAATGCTCAACGCTACTGCAGGTTATACTGTAAATCTGAGTCCCACAGTGGAAACATAGTCTTTAAAATTCTATCCCACTGATGGCATGCAAAAATATCTCTCCTTTTCTTCTTTCATCCTCTTTCCTTTTTCTCTCAAAGTCTCTTGGTCAGGCAAAAATAAAGGATTTAACAGTTTTACCCATGAAGCTAACTGATTCATGGATTGATTGGGTGATGAATGTTTGATAGTCATAATTAGACTATCAAACATTCTATCACATGTGTCTGTGTGTGTGTGTATCTCCATATATATAGGAAAAAATATGACAGTATTGTTAAAAGATTCACAAATACAAAAGTAATTTAACAAAACTCCAAATTCCAGCCGATTTGACCAACAGACCGTGATGGAATCGTACCCCTCAGAACTGTGTTCAACAGAGACACTTTACCTTGTCATCACAGAGCAGCCAAGTGCACTTGAGCTGTTGTGTCTGTGCACCGTGGGTGCGTGAGAAGCAAAGTCTGGGCTGGAAAGCCGGTTTTGTGCCTCACAGACAGCTCTCCTCATGAACGAGCAGATTCACACTTCTTTAACGCGCCTCGTGGTGCTTGGCAAATGCTGTCAGTGCGGAAGAGCGCTACTCCTCCAATCCTCTGTTGATGCCCCAATCAGGCAAGGTGAATAGGGGTAACTGTCTGGGTATCGTCACATGCCATGTGGACAGCCACCGGGCAGCAACCATAAAGTTGTATTCTGCCACGCCCCGTTGAGCAGGGTTCAGAAAGGCCTGTGGCTGCGATTCATACGGGTTTCCACCTGCATAAATTGCGTGATCACCTTACATGAGACCACCTGACCCAGTCAGTGAGTCAGGTGACTGACTCTAGCCATTCCATGGCAGAATGCTGACTGGTCAGTATGTTGGTATTTCTCTTAATTGCCAAATACCAAGTATATGAAACATATCAGTGTCTGCATGTGCACCTACCTCTATTTGTTCAGTACAAACACACAGCCAACCTACTGAGATTCATGCAGATTCAGATTAGTACATTTGCCTCATTCAAATGGTGTTTAATTTGTGGTGGTCTTCCTTTCTGCAATGCTACAGCTTGGTTATCCTTTTGGAGGTTGTGTGATTGGAGTGAGCTGGGGTTTCCTGCAGCAGTGTGGAAGCGTTATGGATGGATTCAGGGGCAGAGGCTGGGGATTTGACCTGCATGAGCAAGGCCGGCTGATTTATTGGCTGCTAGGCTTTTAGGGGGCGCAGTGCGAGTGGTGGGGAACCGCTGGCCCTGCATGCAAGTAAACGAATTCGAGCAGAGCGGGGCATCAGGGTGCCGTGGGGTCCTAGGCCTCCGCTGCTGAGTTTAGCACTGTGCGGTGGCTACATCAGTCAAGCAATAACTCTTTAGCCATTCCATGTCATCTCCCCTCCCCTCCCTTAATGGAGTGAGTGTGTGTGTGTGTGTGTGTGTGTGTGTGTGTGTGTGTGTGTGTGTGGGGGTGGGTGTTAACAGCAGAGTCTGCATCAGTGTTTCTGCAGCGGAGTAGCTCCTGGAGAGAGAGGGCTCTCTGCAGGAGAATGTCAGTTCCAATCAGGTCGCGTGTCTGCACACCCTGCCCTGCCTCAGATCTCGGGCCCTGCGGAGACCACCGTGTCTATCACCGGCGCTCCATTAGCGAGCCGCTAACCCGTAGCCGAAAACCCAGAGAACGGTCAGCCGCTAGCACGGGGACCATGGGGGGACAGAGAGGCTCGGCTGCACGTAAGGGCGAAGACTTCTTTGGGTGAGGGCTCTTTTTAGGAGATGTTCTTTTAAAAGGGCAGTGATCCATGTATGATTTTGGACAGCAGCATGGTGTGGTGATAGAGGGCTAGTAGCCCAAAGGTTGCTACTTTCATTACCATGTGGCCTACTACTGTTTTACCCTTGAGGAAAACACTTCTCTCATATTGCCCCAATGGATATCCAGCTATATAAGATGATAATATGGAAGGCATTTAAGTCAGTCTGGATAAAGGTGTTTGCTAAGCAAATAAACATTAATGTAATAAAGACTGGCTGACTGGACCATTTTTTCCATCCAGTCTTCTCAAGACATGTTAATTGTTCCTCCAAAAACAAGACTGCTGCTACGTGTTGCAAAAAGGTGGGAGATGTTGCACGGTGCAGTTCTGCTTTGTAAGCTGAAAGTTCCTCATTGTGCACCCCTGTGTTTACTGCCAATTAAAAGGCTGAAATAATGACCTGCACTAGTTTTGTGTCCCAGGTTGTTTGTGCTGACAAGCTGCTTTTCAAACGTCAGTCCGTTAATTATGTAGATAGGTACAATAGCAAACACTGAGATTACATGTTTGTGATTAGGTCAACGTAGTGTATTGGGTCTACAGCTCAGAATTCCGCTACATTGTGAGCTAAATATGGACTACTTCAAGGCTCCTTGCAGGTCGTTCCTGAGATTTAAAATTCCCTTCCCCTCTGTGTTCTCTCCTTGCTGTTCCTTGTTGAGATCCGATGCGACGCTAGCCATCTTTAGAACTTACAATTCTACATTAGAGTAATTCGGAACAGAGGAAAATATCAGATGTAATAGATTTGATTCTGTGGCCCTAGAGCGGGATTCTGCACTGCTGTTCTGTTAGAAGTCATGAGAAACCCTGCTCTCATCAGAATGCTGGCACACTGCCTGTACTCTCTAATGCCAGAAGAGCCTCCCCAGCTCCGACTTCTCCTTCGTCTCCACCAAACCAACCCCCTTAGTAGCACTAGAGTTTCACGATACATTTCATTGTAGTGTAGACCTCAAATGAAAGAGTTTTTACATAATTTTCTTGAAGCGTCTGGGGACAGCTTTCGTTTACCTCGGTTCCAGTTAGGTCTGCTGATCAAGAAGATTTTTTAAATAACTGTCCTTTGTTCATATTCATTTTGTTGGTGTTTTGCTCATATCCACCTCACTTCATTTGAGTAGAGAACAAGTTCCTTTGTCCTTCTGTTATTCTTGGATCAAAAACAATGCGACACCTGTTACTACCTGTGAGGCTGAGAAAGGCCTTCTTGGGGCAATAAAGGCTTCTCTCAAAAGCCTCAGCAGACCGGGAGTGATGCAGGAGAATGCTGCAGGACAAGCAACAATACCAACTCAACTCGCATGCGTGACACAGGACCATGGACAGAGCCGACCCACTCACAGTGGTGATAAAGGACTACGGACAGGAACACTGCAGTACCATGGACAGCGTTGGCCCCACTGTCTTGGATGATGCAGGACCAGGGACTGTGCTGACCCTACTTACATGTATGGCAGCAGCTTTGGTGATTAGCAACAAGCAGCAGTTGTTCTCTCATCAGTAGGCTTGCATAAAGCCACACCTTTTATATTACTTATGTCATTCTGAATATATTAATAACGAAGTCTTAATAAAATGTTACCACCAGAATTCATGACCACAGTAAACCGTTGGTAACACGCTATGTGTATTGTACAATTCAGTAAACGTCCTCAAAAGACAAGGGTGAGATGGGCCCTTGGATAAACTCCCAACAGGAAATTATTTCAGATGACAGCCATCAGTGGTCTGGTAGGGGGTGCCATCATAGGCTGCAAGGTGATATACCTGCGCACATGCAGGTAGGTGTGCACGGTGAATGCATGCAAAGTTTACTGGACTGCAGTCAAAGTTTGCTTTTGCATCTTTCATCTAGATGGTTTTGAGGTTAGAGATGGTTCTGGAGGTGGCGGGGTGAGTATGGAGTAATTGGATTAAGTGTGGTGAATTTTAATTTGATAGCCAGAGCAGTACAAAACCAGTAGCATGATTAAGCGCTTAATAACAGGGCGATGAACAAAAGGAAGCATAAGAAGGGAGGATGAACACGTAGAGTATATTTGATCTATCTTAAAAGATATCATGCATGCTGATTCTTTATGTGTAATTTTATGAATAAAGTGTACTTGAATATCCTTAACTTGACATTACCACATTACAGCAGACATTACCTCCATCTGTCATTTTTGCCCCTGGTGTTTGTAGCTGGGTGTTGCAGGCTCATCTAAACATTAATCTAAACATTAAGAGAAAACAGTAAGAGAAAAAGTCTAACTAAACTTTCCCTTGAATTTATATATATATATATATATATATATATATATATATATATATACACATAAATTCAAGGGAAAGTTAAGTTAGACTTTTTCTCTTACTGTTTTCTATTAATGTTTACATACACACACACATATATATATATAAAATATAATATATATAATTTCCCACATATCCAATATATAATTTATCCACATATATATTTTCCCCATATTTAGATTTTACATGTATGTGGTTTCATGCTGTTTTCATGAGGGACGGAGGGATGGAGAGCACTGAGTGTAGCTGGAGAGAGAGCGGGATGCGATGGGGGAGTGGGAGAGAGAGAGGCAGGGAGGCTGAGAGGGAAAAAGACTCCCTCAGGCACAGCTGGCGCGGAGTCCCCGCTCCCTGTTGCCGCTGTTCTGCTACAGTACACAAACATCCAGAGCAATCTGCTCTCCTCTAGTGGTCATTCCAGCTCGCACCATCAGATCCCTCCTCCTCAGAGTCTCTGGGGCTCTGCGGGTCCTTAGCAGAACTCGCCCAAGTGTTAAATACCCTTCCGTTTTTTTTTTTTTTTTTTTTTTCTTTTCCAGGTAGACATTTCAGCATTGAGATTGATCTTTTATGAGCCAGGCCATAGAAACTGCAGGGCACGCACCTCCTCCTCCTCCTCCTCCTCCTCCCATTACTTGTGCAAGTCACACACGCGCATCTACCCGCATGTCAGTATCCCAGACAGAGCCACAGGGCTGGGAGGGGCTTCAGCCGGGGGTTATCTGTCAGGCTGCCTGTCTGTCCGAGCTTGGCCAGACGGCACTGTCCTCCAGAGGAGAGTCTGTAGATCACGTGCACAGAAAATGCATGCGTGTACACACACACACACACACACACACACACACACACACACACACACACACACACGCACACTCAGGTGTCACTTCCCTGCTGCTTCTTTCCTGCTTCAGAGTTCTCACCACACTCCTCTATCCCTCAGTGTCTTCTGTTCTCTCTAGCAAACTCTGTTCATTCTGAATTTTCCCAGCACCACTTTCTTGCACCCGTCACTCCTGTTAGCAGGCTGTGATGTAGCTATAATGTCCTTTTGGTAAAACCACAGAATAGAACAAAACAACAACAGTCTAATATGCTATATTATTTATTTGAAGGCTCCCTTATCCAGAGCGACTTCCAAGGTTTACTTTTTTCATGTTGTGCCTTCATAGAGCTGGATAGTTACCTCAGCAATTCTGGTTAGAAAAAAAACCCTTCAAGGTTATGTTGGTGGTGCCCCAGTGGGGAATTGAACCTGCAAGCACTACTCCACACTGTTGCCCCAAGTGAAGGTGCAGTCCAGCCCTTGCCCTCACTTCGCAGTGAGCAATCTGATTTGTAAACGGAGTAAAGGCCTCTGATCCGTATGAATCAGCTCAGAGAATCCCAGAGAAGGCGTGGGAGGAAGGGAAGCTGCGTGTGATTGACGGCTGGAGCCCGAACCTGAATTTCTCACCACCTTTTCCAAAACTGTTCTTTGAACTGAACAGTCACAGGTTCAGTTCAAAGAAGACGTTTTCTTTACTCCCACAAATCGCAATAATTAAGATAACAACGCAGAATAATCATCCTTGAACTTGTTCCTCTTGTTTTAATTCCCGCACCCCCCCCCCCCTCCTCCTCACTCTACTCTGGCATTGCTTTCAGCTCCACTGGCTTATTGGTGACAGTGTGACTGAGCGGTCAGGCCTCCGGAGCTGCCCCAGTTCTGTTCAAGGACACCGTACTCATGTAACGTGTGTTCATGAATAATGTATATTGATAGAATCCGAACAGAAGCGGGATGAAGGATTTTTTTTTTTCTCCATGAGAATAAACAAGAGGAATTACACACGGCAGAAGCGTGCAGCCAAGGCTAAAAATAGAAGCGGGGCTTTTGCCTCGGGATTTGGTTAGATTTTACAGGTCAGATTGTGACTTCTCGAGAGCTCCCACAGATAATGACTATACCACAAAGACTTCACAGTTCAAGGATTGTTTCTGTTTTATTTTATTTTGAAACAGTCCACTGTCGCTGGAGTGCACTGTTCAATGTATGCTTGCGTACTGTAGTCTATGTATATTACATCTATCTATAGTGATACACCTAGATACTGTATGACATGAGTAAACTGGCAGGCATTAAGAATGATCTAAACCGTGTTTTCCTCACTGGAAATGGATAGCGGTCTCCATAAGAATTAATGTGGAATACACTCACTTCTGTCATGGCAAGCGGCCAGCTCTGTGATGTGTTCAGCTTAAACGGCCCCCGCACTTTGCCGTGTGTGAGCTCCAACTGTATCTGTCGGGTTGAGAAACGCTCGATCGGCGCTCTACTCCCCTTGCCTTGTTCTCCCCCTCTTTTTTTCCTCCTCCCCCGGAGTTCGATGTGATCGACACTTGGCTCTGCTTAGGGTTCTCAGTGCGGGCGACAGCGCTGGTGAACATGGCGGCGGAAGGGATGATTTTAACAAACCACGACCATCAAATCCGAGTCGGAGTTCTCACAGGTAAATGCAGAATCGCGTTGTTTCCCGAACGCCTTCCTGCTTCGGCATGGGGGGATGAATTTGCATCGGTTGTCTGTGCTGTCTTCGTCGCCGGGGCCGTGTATTTTTACGGTGTATTTTGCGTGGCTGCGCTCTCCCTGTCTTCCTGCCGCTGCTGCTCTAGTGTTGTCCAGCTCATTGCAGGCAACGGTGATTTAAAGCTCTCCCCTATTTTTCCGTCCTGGCCGACAAATTCAGCGGGCTTAAAAAATGTGACACACTTACAGTGTGTATCTTGGTGATATATACGCGAGCATTTCACATTCTGGCTGTGCAGGCTCATTTTCAGTGTCAAGAAAACAGTTTTGTCTGATGAATTATTCATGTCCCGTATCTGCTTTTCAATCCTGAAAATTACATCTGAATGAGTCTGACTCTGAATGAACTAAATATGTGTATGAGGATAGATTTCACAGACGTGAGGCCAGTGCATTTTGAAATTGTACAATATTTGTCCGGTTCGACATGGTCCGTGTCGTTTCAGTTTTTGTGTGAATCTGTGAGATGCATGACAGTTGTGGTTTGTGATGGAGTATGTGACTGATTTAAATGATAGAAGAGATCTGAAGTGGCGCGTTAGTCTGGTTCTGACGGCAGGCTGTGTGAGTTACCTACGGTACATGACATCCGAGTAAAAGCAGACATTCTCTGATGGTCGTTTTGCCGTTGGATGGCGATCGACCGCATTATTTGTACTGCAATTATTTAAAATAAATAGGGTGACTGAGATTAATATGGGGTTGTCTTTTTGGTTGTATGATGCTGGGGGAATGATTTCGCCTGGTTTTGAATAAAGGCGGCATTGCTACTGTTGTGGAGGAAAGGGAGGAAAGAGGAACATGTATGTTTGCTGCCTAGCTGGCAAAATATTCCTTACATGCTGTCGATGCCGCTAATTTAGGAAAGGGGGTCGAGGGATTAAAATAATATCATTAAAATGAAAGCGCTGGATTTATAGATCTGTATGGTTTGTAGTTGTGTGCTCCTGCTTTCATCTTTGACGTTTTCCTTCCCTGCTGCCTCACGGTAATCCGGCAGGATGGCGCCAATGTGTAGCAATGGAAGCAGTGCTGTAGATCCAGAAATGTGCTTGGGAAATCCCAATCCTTCCTCGGCCTTCCTTCTCCCGGAGAGAGAGAGAGAGAGAGCGAGAAAGAGAGCGAGAGAAAGAGAGCGAGCGCTGTCCGTAGCTTTTGGTGCTGAAAGAGACCGTCAATCAGAATCCAGTGCGGTAACGTCCTGCGCGCATAAACGCGGATGCAGAGAGAGAGGTGTTTATTTCCTCCTGGAGACGAGCGAGCGATTTGAACGGAAGGGATTTCCCCGAAGACATTTTTGTGCGCACATACTTTGTGTAAAAATCCAGGATGAGGTGGCTTATATACGTGAGTATTATTAGTCACATAAACACGCCCCCTCCCTACCCTTGTGTGATATTGGTTAGTTTCATTGCTCAGCAGTGTACTGACATTTCGCGCAGGCAGATGCTTATTGATGACAAACAGTGCCTGACAAAGTGTAACCGACAGCATCCGAGAGAGAGAGAGAGAGGGAGAGGGAGGGAGAAAGAGAGAGGTAACAGAACTGACATTTTTACTAAATTAGTACTGGAATAAATGCTTAAATTTTTCCATATGTGAATTATCTAAATAAAAAGGAAAATGAATCCACATCAGATTGGATAGGAGTGGGTACACATACTCTGTGGCTAACGTTTTGGGCCCAAGCTCCTCTCACCTCAGCCCTTCTCCCAAAGGGACATACCGGGATTAAGTCCTCGCTTGCCAGCTCTTTCCATGCAAATGGCACTTATGCTATCCCTCCTTTCTTCGCTGTATTGGGGGCAGCCTGTTTGTCAGTCTGTTTACACACTGAATATCCATGCCTTGCATTTGTGTCTCTTGGGGCAAGGTGTAGCCTTCTTTGAAGACACCCCCCTCCACCCCCTGCCTCAGTTGTGTGGACAGTTTGTCATGTTGATTCTGCCAATGTGCTAACATTGTGCAAGAGTCTCCTCCCAGCAGCTCCTTGCTCTCTCTTTTAAGAGTGGTGATAGTTTGGGCTTGGTGGGTGAGCCAAAGACTGGCCTGGCCTTTTTTGGCCTATTTTTGGTGTGTCTGGTTTCAGACTTGTCAGACTGACGGAGTGTGGGGCGTCAGGGATTCTGTGTGCAGGTATGTATGTGGATACGCACTGCCCCTTTCTGTGACAGCGTGACATGTCCATGAGCTCATCCAGCGACGTACCTGTACACTGCGTACCTCTGTGGTCACCTGTGGTCTCGGACGGCCAGGTGGCACGCCTGTGTTGTGGGCTATGATTTGCACCGCTTGAGGTATCGAACCCCTCAGCCGCTCCTGTTGACAGAAACACTTAGACAGCATCCGAAGGCCAGTCCATGTGCTCGTCTGGGCGGGGGTGGGATTCTGCTGAGTAATTATGTAAAAGCGTTATTGCACGCTAAGTATGTAATGTAATTACAATTCTGTACTTTCTCACTTTCCACTTATTCTGAGGATGTAATATTGACCTTTGCAAGATGACATCTTTCTTACCGGGAAAATTCACACAGGAGGTGGGGGGAAAACTCCTAATCGGGGTTCCATGCTGTATGTGGCGACATGTTTTGTAGTACAGTGCCCAGCCCTCTCCAGCAAAGCCAGAGAAGTTCACACAGTGTTAAATGGCCAATGAGAGGGTTCTGTAGAAAATCTCTCTCCTGCAGCAGACAGTGCTGTGTTTTTTTTTTTTTCCCTCCTTCCTTTCCTTTTTTTCTTCAGCAGTAACGAGTCAGGGAAGCTGAGGCTGTCAGAGCCGTGTGGGCGGACTTCCAAAGTTATGTGGATATCAAAAAGACATGAATCGACACGGAGTTTGAGAGCCCCGGTCTAAATTTAGACCGCGGCTCTCAAAGGGTTAAACGGGAAAGCGGTTTCCTTTGTGCCTTCGTTTCCCGTCCACCTCTGGTTTTATTCCCGTCCAGGCCGGAGCACGGTGAGATGACCGCCGCGCGTCTCTGCGAATCAGATGGACAGGCAGCGTAAGGGGCAGCGGCCTGTGTGGGTGGGGCGCTCTCATGGGTGTGACGTGAGCCAGATCTGAAGGGTGTCTTTCCACCTAGTAAAAAAAAAGAGGTGTTACTGGAGACATTCAGGAACTCCAGTGTTCCTGAATGAGGAATTGGGCGTGGAGTGGGTTGCATTTTCCCAGCAATGGACTTCGAGGTTAATAAAGGAAGATCCTTTCAGAGCCCTGCTTTCCCTCGCAGAACTCCATTTGCAGGCCCTGCAAGCGATGTTTCGGGGGACATGCCCGTGTGACTGACGCCCCGCCCCCCCTGCTATTTAAACCGCTGATCGGACCTGGGGGGGGCCCACCCCTTTCCGATTTCTCGCTCCCTTAGCAGGACAGCCGCTGAGGTAATGAATTAAACCCTCTTACCTGCCACTCTCATTCTTTCGTCCATTCGTACGGTGGGCTTGAAACAAGGGGCGCGGTTCCTCGGTTCATTCCAGGATTCGGGTGGGCCCGGCGTCACAGGTCCCACTCTGGGAGACAACTGTCTGCCTCACAGGTGGTGAGATTAATTTTCTCTCGGTCAACAGGATTTGTTTCCTTTTTTTTTTGTTTTTGTTTAATACTGTATTCTGGTCACAGCAGCGCAAATTCTGTAATCCGTTTCTGCCGTGGGGATTTTTTTTTCGCCGTGCGGTAGCGTTCTTGCAGAACACCTTGAATCCAGTGCCACCGGCAGAGCACCTCCGACCACCGCCAAGCCTTTTACACCCAGCCAACCTCCAGAGCGCCCCAGGATTGAGATTCCTCTTCAGAGAGCCTGCACACCTGACTTTGGTATCAAGTCTGTGACCTCTCCTTTGGCCGAACACAAGCGAACGCGCAAGAAGCATCCTCTGAAATATGAGATTAAGCCACTGTGCTCTCTTGCTGTGTTGTACAGGACACGGGAGCCTGGGTGTGTTTGCAGATATGTGTGTGTGCGCATGCGTGTGTGTGTGTGTGTGTGTGTGTGTGTGGAGATTATATTGCAGGATTTTGTACGTGGTTGAACTCTGTGTCTCAGTAGATGGGTTTTGGTCTGTAATTTGCAAATACTCTTTTTTTTAATGAAATTACTTAAAGGTTCTTAAAGGTTGTTGTATTGAGGCAAACAGGAAGTGTAGTCAGTAGGTAAATAAAACAACTGCAAAAGTCCCAGAATAATTTAGGTGTCCCAAAGTCTTTCTCTTTTTTGTGTCAGCAAGATAAATGTAGTATTTCCAAAATTCGCCTATTGGGAAATGCAGGATTAGTTCATTCCTGATATTTGAACTTTTCATTGTATTTATTCATTTATTTATTGGTTTATTTACCATTAATTTTTTTTCAATAATCAGAATCACTATGGTTCTCCTGCACAACACTGTATTAAGGGCCACATTATCAAAGTTTTTTTTTTAATTTTGGAATTATCCCAGTGTGTGATTTATGTGTAATATTGATTATACATTTTCCACATTTTAGGTATGGATAAAGACATAAGGATGACAATACTGAGGAAATTAATTACAAATTTAATTAATGAAAAGGGTCATATTAACCATTACTCAAAACTGGCTATTGCTAAAACTAGACAGATCACTAAATCAGAAATAACATAAAAATGTCAGACAGAAAGTTACTGCAAGGTTGTGAAAATTGTGAGGTAATTTTAATTTAATCTGGATGTGGAAATTCGTCTAGTGATATATTACAAACATGGACCGTGGGATTGGTCCCGTATTAATTATTCTGAAACAATATCACATTCTGTTATATTGCTGTCCATTCCATTAATGTTTCTTCATGTAAATGATGATGTGGGTACAGTATAAACAAAGGTATTCTATTTATTGACCAGATGTTCAACTCTGTGTGCTTCACACTGAGCGTTCTGTCTCTGCTATTACTGAAGCGGTAAGCTTGCTCTGGTTTGTTGACCTGTCATAAATGAGGGGGCTTAGTCTGAAACAGAACATCCACAGCTAGCATAACAGTACAGATCACACCAGAACCTCTTGTTACCACCCGTAACTGAAGCACAAAGGATGGAAGGAACACAGGAACTAGTTCATTTCCTAAAATTACTAAAAGGAGTCACCAAGTATTAAACCAAGGACAAATAAATAACTTTTCATGGGGAGACACATGAGATCTCTGGAAGATGAACAGCCTACATTTATTTTATGCACAAAAATGAGTTTTGATCCAGAAACTAACATCATTGTATCAGACCACTTTTCTGCAATAGCCTTTTGAACAGGCATGTAGTACTGTAGCCATCAACGGCAGATGTGAGAGCATTATATTATTGTCCTTTGACAAAAAAAAAAAATGCTGAAATGTGTGAGATCATAAGACAAACTAACCCGTAGTCACACTGGAGAGAAACATGGAGTTGTAGATACACTGAAAGCATGACTTTAGATGGTCATCCACCATTATAATTTCTTTGCATAAAAGACTGTTATTGCTTCACATTTGAAAAGGAAACAGTAGCCTGGCTATTGACCAATCTATAGTTTGATTATACTGTTCAAAATCAAATGTGAACATTGTTAGACAGCCAGTGCACACCTTGTTCTACCTTAACTGATTTTTTTTTTTCAGAAGCACACTCACTGTGTGAAAATTGCAGCTGTGGGACTTCTCAATTTCATCTAAGCAACGCCAAGTTCAAACTGAGGGGGTTGGCTAAGTGCCTTTTTGGGTTGTGTCTGATTGGCTGAGCTAAGGTTTGGGTTTTGAAAAGTGGCCAAAGAACATGGAGTTCTGTGTATTCTTGCAAGAAGAAGGGAAACCCGTGTTTTCTCAAACATTTCCGCAAAAAAAGGTCCAGCCAGCGGTGGTGGCATGACGTTCTATCCCTGTTGCCTGCCTGATAAACGCTGTATGTGTTTGAACTACCATCCCTAATTGGGGCAACATCAAACAGCCAATCCTCTACCCGTGAAGTAAAGGTAATTAATATATCCATTGGCCGTAATGGTTTCCACCAGTGATTAGCAGCACATCACAATATTGGTGAAATTGCTGTCTCCAGAGAGGCTTGTTTTTGGGCTGCAGTGATGCAGTGGTCAGCCACTGGAGATGTCCCGTTGCTATGGGTCATAGTGGAGCCTAATGCTGCTGTATTGTGTACTGGAAGCCCTGTCAGTGTGGGGCAACTTGTGGGTACCCGTGGATGGAAGGGCTATGGTTCCCAGTTTGGACAAGTTCTTTACGGTGTTGTTATGCATCTGATGGTGTTAAATTAAGCTCCTTTCCACTTTTTGGAGGAAATGCTCACTAACTTCAATCATTTCAATCCAGCTCTCACAGAGCATTATGTGGCAGAACGCGGATGTGTCTGAACAGGATTAGTTGTCACGTGCGCTTTCGTGGTCTTAAGCTGGAAATGGAAGAATGAAAGTTCCTGAGCATTTGGCCGTGGCTCGCTGTAATTGAATAAAACCTGAAATGAATGCCACTTCATGATGTTGCTGTAATAATAGACCAGACCTGCTGATACCTTCGGTTTAGATCCACCTGTTTCTCACTCTTCTGGTTTCCCAAAACGATACGCAGCATAAAGCAACCAGAATGAAACAATGTTGGATTTCTGCCCCAGGTGGATTTAGTGACCCAGAAAGAGACCCAGGCATTTTTTTTTCAGCCTTCTGTTCCGCAGTGCATTCTGGATGCTGTGGAAGAGTTTCGAGATACTGGGTTGGGACCCCTTCCACACTTGAGGGGCCTTTTTTTTTTTTTTGGGGGCACACAACTCATTTCATCTCTCCGCAGGCCACGGCCAGCTCACTTTAACACTCCAACAAATAAAACCCTGCACTGGCTTAGCACGAATCCCACATAATTCAGCTGTGCCAGATGCACCAGAATTAGAGGCTTTGTCACCGAACGGCTTGCGCCGCTGCTAAGCCGCAGACAATCCACTTTATAAGTCAACTGTTGTGTATTACGCGACTTGATGAAACACAGTTTCCAGGCTTTGGGGGTAAATGAATCGGCACGCGCTCGCGGCTTTCGCGGCGTTCGCAGACCAGCGCGCTGCTAAAGCCTTCGCCCGTAACTTTAGCCAGGCCTCGTGGTGTTTCGGCTCAGGCAGGTGTTCCGCCTTCACGCAGATGGGCGCACCTTCCGTCCCTAGAGTTTGCCGAGCTCCCTCTGCCTGCTGGGCTGCACCTGGGATCACTTCCCTCTGATATTAAACACTCCATATAGATATTTAATAACCCTCTATTTTAACACTCCTGTCCTTTCTTTTTTCTTTTTCCCTCAACAGCACTGTTATGGTGAAGATGTTTCGTGCTTTTCAATACATCATTAATGCAGGCTTGAATCTTATTTAGCGTGATTTAAAGATGTCACAGTGGGACAAAATGCTCCTGACAGTCAATGAAAACAATTAGGTGAGCGGGGCACGGCGCGTTGTGATGCTAAAGTTGAGGGAAATGCAAGTGAGGCATAAAAGTGTTTGCCGGCAGTTTTTCCATCTGCTCCGTCCAAGATGGCAAAGACAGCAAAAAAAAAAAGCACGCAAATATTCTTGATTTACAGTGTGTGTCATATAAAGCGATACTAAAAGGGACACTGTCACGGTATTACTGTTACAGTCTAACACCTGGCCGTGTCTTACAGCAGGTGGAGGGGGATGTGGTGCAATAAAAGAGAAATTGATTATCTGGCACATCGGAATTCACGTTTAAAGACCAGCGAGCAGCATATCAAGTCGAATATCATCGACTAGCGCAGGAGCTGTGACTGGATGAGGTACATTTCCAGTCGTATTTCACACACTGACTGAGAGTCAGCAGCATTCAGAGACTCACTGGTCCCGGAGTTAGTTATAAAAATCTGCCCAGCTAACAGTCGTAAACAACTAGCCGGTGCGTGCGCCTGTGCTTCCGAATTCACCGAGGAGAGACCGGCCTCTGAAGTTTGGCTGGACGTGACATGCCCTGATATATGTGCTGGCAGTGGCCCCCACGAGTTTTGTGGTGAAGGCTTTTCCGGCTGAGCGGTGTTACTGAGCTTGGGGAAGACGGCAGCGTTCTTCTTGGGCGATTCACAGCAAGCAACAGGGACTTTTGGTTTTCTGTTTCACGTGTGATGTTTTGTAGGGCTCACACGCCTTAAAGCGTAACAGGACTCGTTCATTCATGTATCACAATGCAGAGGATTGCTGCCGCTCTCCGTCTGTTTATTTTCAGATCACTCGAGCAGACAGCTCAGAGTCTGCCGCCTATAAGTGGAGCTTCACCGCTTGGGGCGTCTGCATGAGTAGTCGAACGGCGCTGCGTGGCTAAGCGTTGCACTCTGTTTGATTGTGTCAATGCCCTGAGGGAGGTGGGTGCGACCACCGCGTCTGAACCGGTCTCTTCGGTCAACAGGCTGCCCGTTTGACTGCTCCCATGCTAATCACATCGCTGTCACTCACATTACAGAAGCAGGGCGGATTTAATGGGCGTATCGGGCGGGCTGGTGGTCTGAAGTGGCTTTACACATGCCGGAAAACCAGCGTGGACAATGGGAAGGCAGATGCCAGGGGCCGTGTGAATGTTGCTTACTCTACTGAAAAAACTGCCTTCCCTCCCAGCAGCAGAAAGGGTTAAAAATGATCTGCCATCATCAAATTATATCTGTCACAGTTTCTGTAAGATGGCAAATTAGAATTTCAAAACAACCCATATGATTAAGATATGAAGCTGTTTCGTAAACATTTTGTGGCTTTCTAAGAAGGATACTTATTTAAGATTAATATTGAAATGTGTTTGAATATTCTCGGAATTTATGAATAGAAATAAGCTTATGGCTCTGTAAAATGGTGCCAGTGCTTTTAATTGAAATAAAGAAATCCATCTCTGGCTTTCTGAAGAGGGCTACAGCAAGAGTAAGAAAAAGAATTAGATTCTTTGAAAAACACTTTACTGAAACTGGATTAATAACAATCAGCCTTAAATACTTCTAACAAAGTTTCCAAATGAGTGTCGACTTGATGTTACTTTGATTACTGGTGCTAGCTGTACAATCTTTTTTCTCAGTTTCAGTTTTTTAAACACTCCTGTACAGGTGCAAAGTCAAAATCATCCATTGCGAATCTCTATTTTGCCTCATTTTTTCATAAAAGATGTCAAAAATTTGATTCACCAGACATTTTAGCAACTTTCATTGTAGCGACCGAACATGCTTAAAAGGCAGCTTTGTACTATTTTATCTTGGCGCATACCTTTGCAAGACAGTGTGAGCAAAAATATCAGAGGTGGGTAGGTGGAAGTTGGGAGTTCAGGGGACAGAGGTGGAAAGAGGGAAAACCCATTTCCTGTGTAAAGTACTGACTTGTATATGTAGGACAGACTTTCAACATACTAGTTACACTACACTTCACAGCACTGTTTGTAATAATACACCATGGTCCTCAGCACGTTTTCTTCTCCATATTAATGATGGATGGTTTTCATTGTTTTCTAAAAGTCAGTAAAAGATGGGAAGAAGATCGGTGTTTTGGAAAAGTAGCATGAAATGTCCTCATTGCTGTAGTGAGTCTTGTTTGAGGGGTAACATGAGTGGCACTATAAACGTGAAGGGCAACCCACTCATCAGCACGTGCTATGGTATATTCCACCTGGACTGTACCATGGTTTTGTCGGCGGGGGTGCGTCTGGGGGGCTGTTCTCTCATCCTCGGCTCATCAGAGTAATCCACATATGGCTTTGGAGCATGCAGCGCTGAGCAGGGCGGTGTGCAGAGTGTCAATCCAGGTCCCTAATTTTGGTGAGTGTGAAGTTTGTGTGTGTCAGTGTGTGTGTTTATATGTATGTGTGTGTGAGTGTGTGTATGTGTATGAGTATGTGTCTGTATATGTCAGCTCTACTGGAGTAGAGCTAGTTACTTCAAAATATTTTAACATCAAATCTACCCGAGTTTACGCTGTGTCGTTACGGTCCAGGGTACACTAGCAGTTTCATACACCGTCTCTGGGTGTTGGCACATTTTACACAGTTGTTTGTTTTTTACACAGTATATAATACTGTGTAAAAAAACAGAAAAATCAGGAAGAAAAAGGTACTTCTAGCTTGGTGTCATGGTTTGCTCACATGCCGCACAGGAAAATAAAGAAGCATGGCTGCATGTCAGATGGAGTTCAGTGCCGCTGGTTCCCAGCATTCCCTGCTTGTCATCAGTCACAATGTAGAAACAATCCAAGGAAACTGATGCACAGGTGTGGTGTACAGTATTAGGGGTAGTGGTGGGTAATTGAAGAGTGATTGATTCTTCTTGAATGAATCACTCCAGTTCTTGATGAAAATGAATTCACCAGTTCTCCAATGCATCTGGACTGCTAGTACGCTTCCATTTTAGCAGCTGCTCTTGGTATTACCATGCTGAACGCTCCCACCCTGAGAGAAATCGATTTCCTCATTCGTCTTCCCCAACTGATTCAGTCAGTCCCTTGGAATATCGCTCTCTTAGTGGCGAATGGAATCGTTTTGCTCTTTGACCATTGTGCAAAATTCAGACAACCAAATCAGTTGGCTGATTCATACAGTCCTTTGAGTCTTAAAGAAGATTCTGTCTACACCAGCTGCAGAATCCAGTTCTTACAAAGTGAAACACTCAGCAAAAGAAAGGAAGTTTTTTTGGAAGTGAAGCACACACCTGATTCAGTTTTCATGTGCCTGGTGGCGATCAGTTGTGTAATGGGAAATGTTTAAAATGAACTTGCTGGCTCTAATAGCTTATGGCAACTTAAGGCTTCACTACGGGCCTGCAGTGTGTGTTGCTCCTACAGTGGGTTGGGATAAGCAAACCACAGACCCTACCCATCAGACCCAGCCTGTAAGCATATTGTGTGAAAAACCACTTTTAGAGTTGAGTCAATAAAACAGGATGATTTATTTGCATCTAGTCTATCTTCCTGACCACACACAAATGTTAACATGCGGCATTTGTGACTTGATTTAACAAAAAAAAAAAAGAGGAGTGTAGGAAACCAATCAACCTGTCGTACCAAATTGATGAATCTGGCTATGGTGTCATTCACTGTTCCTTCACCATCACTGTGCATGAATTGTCTACTGGGTAGTGAAAAGAAGTCAACATCAGACTTGTGAAACTGTTTGGTGAATATCAAATCTCAAATATTTACTTTGAACCGAAAGAGTGTAATGTAAATTAAAAAATGAAATAGTCTGTGTTTAAAATTATACTGTCACTGTTGATTTACACAGACAACAAGCCTTAAGCTTGGGAATGTATGCTAAACTATTTGGGTAGTACATTAACACACACATATTAATATTCATTCTTGTATTAAGATTCATTGACAATTTGTCAATGCAAATAAATCGCCTTTTCTTGCTAAAAGTCACAATGTTGTCTTCATGTTGTTCTGTGAAACTCCACTGGTTCTCTCATGCATTTTCATTTGGCTGTTTTTGGCTATAAAATTTTAACAGCTTTACCAGTTGCAGTTACTGTCCATGTTAAATTCAAGTATTTAAAACAAAATGGCATCCACGCGCCAGATTTCTCAAACTTTATCCGAAGCAGGGACTGTTTATTATCGGGGTAGTGGCACTGTGACTTCTGTCATTGATTGTAGCTGGGCTGCACAAATTTTTTAAATGTTCTCTCTCATACACCGCATGAAACGTGTGAATGTGTAGCTTCAGTGTGCGCTGGTGTAGCTTCAAAGTGTGTACACTAAGTTTCTTTGGGTGGGTGGGTCAAGATTTGTGCAGGAGGTTTTATAATCAGTGTGCGAAGGTCCAGACAGCGTATAAGAAGGTTTAGCTTTGGTGTTAGAAAGTCCAAATTAGTGATTTCTCAAGTGGGTTTAGGTTCTGTGTGAAGGCTGAGATTTGTGTTTTTAGTGATGAGTCAGACATTTTTTTCCCCCCTCTGCTGCCATCTCCTCTATTTGTGCATTTATTTTTCATTGCCACATGAAAGATGAGACACACGGCTGACGCTGAACATATGTGCACAGCTGTAGCAATTTGTAATTGCTGTATAGCGTTCAAACTGTGGCCCACTCAAATGAGTTGTTGTTGATGATGATGACCAACCAATATTGATGATGATGATTGATGATTGTAAAGTAGCATATTCGCTAACTTTGGGAGTTGCTGCTGGGTTGGAGCTGGGGTGGGAGTGCAGCATAGTGGTAAGGAGCAGGACTCGTAACTGAAAGTTTGCCGGTTCGATTTCCTGCTGGGGCACTGCTGCTGTACCCCTGGGCAAGGTACTTAACCCACAGTTGCCTCAGTAAATATCCAGCTGTATGAATGGATAACATGTAAAAAACTGTGACCAATGTAAGTTGCTCTGGATAAGAGCATCTGCTAAATTTCTTGTAAATAACACACACATTCGCCAGTCTTAAGTCTGTTGAACTGAAGAGGGGCAGCAGTTATATATTACATACACTGTAGTTACATACACCGTAGGGTTATGTTCAAACACTGAAGGAGATTTTGTTCGATGGTATGATGGATTGCCTTGCCAGCTGCCTGGCCCTTTGAAATGTCTTGAATGCAAGACATTCTTACATTACACTCTCACTCAGCATGTCTTCTATGTCAGTGTCTTATATGATGAATAATATCACTGGCTTCTAAAGCGTCTTTAGGTATTGGTTTCTATAGTCAAGAGAATGGATACAACATGTGGGTGAGGTTATGGGTGTCAGTGTGAAAAAATGAGATTGTACAGGTAGCTAAATGTCTGTCTTGTACAAAGAGTAAGAACCGCCATGGTAATCGGAAAGTCATTTTTTAAGAAAAAAAGGTGTGTCATGCATGACAAATGTTTTTAACAAATAATATCTCTTAGAGACCATTTTATTGTTTAAATTATTCCTCACTTTTATTTATTAAGCTTTTTATATATGTCCTTGTCTTTGCCTTTTTCTCCTAATAAGTCAAACTCCTATGCAGTTATTCTTTATAAATTCATCAAAATATAGATCTTGTGATGACCTGAAAGGATCTGAAAGTACTGTATATTTTATATAGTAGTGTATATTTTTAGTCATTTCTTTCCCGACCACACAGACATCTGTGGTTGTCTCGAGCTGGATTTATAAATGGACATAGAAACCTTAATTGTGCCCCTTAGAGTGAAAAAGACTTAATTGTGCACATTGCTAGGTCATTGTAACACTTTATAACACTGAAACAATTACAGTACAGGACATGGCATATGTCGTTGTATATTTTATGTGAAGTGAGTTTGGTTATTGTATGGGAACTTGCGTGAGCTTTTGCCATTGGACATAAATGATGATTGACAAAATAAAATGATGCTCAGACCTCACAGATATGAAGTTATTCCTCTCTGCCAAAGATTATTCTTTAAAACTCCTAGGGAAGAAAACACTTAATTTTGCCTTAAACTGTTTTTTTAGCAGTACAGTTATTTTACAATGATATTTTGGGTGTGACACAGGAACATTTGAATGTTCGCTCTCCCCAGTTCTCATTGGTAAGGAAGGGCACGTTTCAGTGCATCGTCTTCTCTTGGAGAAACATCTATGCACATTTCTAAAAACTTGCTTGGCTGAATAATGGAAGAAAGAGATGCCTTTCTCTAATGAGTGTCTGTGATGCACATCCTTACCTCTGTGACGGTGGTGCGTCTGCCATATCTAAATAATTTAACGTAATCATTTTCAAACATTTCCTTCATGCCTTGAAAATCCTCTTAGATCATGTAATCTCTCTATGAATATTAATATTTCCCTTAAGCCAGGCGTCATCACCCCCCAAACTTCTCCGTGAGACAGTGGCAGTGTTTCACTGAACCTGTTACAGTGACTAGCTGTTTTTATTTTACAATTTGCCAGTTTCTTCCTCCCTCTCAATAACAGTTTATGTACACAACTTCACATAAACCTCTTATATTTTCATTCTGGCATACAAAAATGTGCACATTTTTGGCCTAAAAGTAATCATGAGGACAGTTTGATCTATTTAAGATATGTTATACTGGAAAAAAAAATTTAAATCTGTTTTTGAATACTGAGTTCAAAATGTGTTTCCCTGCATTAGTAGTGAATGGTTTTTGGGAAGGAGGCACCAGGAATTTCTTTTTTTTTTGGTGACAATTTTCCATGTACATTTTGAAAAATTATACCGGCAACTGGTAACCAAAACAGGGGAAACTGAGAACCATTTTGGGGGGGCTGGGAACTGGTTAGTTTTATACTTTTCATATACTTTTATACTTTTCATTTTGTTATTTTAGGCTGTTGAAGGTAGATAGAATTTATGCCATTGTAATATCTTATTTTGTAAGCTTTGAATGACTCCAAGAAATTATGGAAAGAATTATGAACGCAAACTGGATAGCTATAATTCAATCAGAGCAGAAGGGACATGCAGAGGAGGGGGAGGTGGGTGCCGGGCATTGGGAACAACCTGCCAAGGGCCTTCACAGGTTACACACATTTTGCCAGCAGGGAGTCGTGTCCTCCAGGAGTGCATTTCATGGCCATTTTTGCCTCCAGAAACAGTAGTGTGCTTCACTATTGACAATGAAAACCTGTTCTGATTGTAAGGTGCATTTTGTGTAACACTGCTCCCACAGAATAAGGCTGGGGCTTGAACACTAGACAGACTCAGTCATCACCACAGAACTGCGAAAAGAAACAAGAGAGTGGGGAGTGCGTGTGTGAGTAATAGGAATACATCTGTTGGCACAGACACAAAAGCATCGGCAAAGAAGCTAGTTACAGTGCCTATTCCTGCTATAATGTGCTAGCCCATATAGAAATGAAATATGTTGTTAATATTGTAATATACTGAGAAATATGTTGCTCAATCAAGAACATTCTTGAAATCTAAGTCAGAAATATATTTTAAAAATATTTATTGTGCTAAAAAATATATTTTCTAAAATTTATACTCTATATAATTGTATTGTATGGGATGTTCCTGACGTAGTCAGTGACCTTGTATACACCTCTCTTGACGAGATTAACGAGTTAAAAAAATGTCTCAACGATGTGTTGTGATGCAATTACTTCTTCTGGAAATTCTTCTGCAGCAACAAACTGAAATTCATTTCTGAGTTATGTCTGTGGTTTTAAAGGCATTGTTCCCTGTTGTTGCATCAGCCAGCATGATTAGCCAAGGAGGAGCCATCATTTTTAAAACCTCCTCTTACCATTGTAGGGATAATGACTTCAAATGAGTTCAGAAGCTCATTGCACCCAGCAGAGATACTATTTTTAAATTTAGTAA